>JAOTQQ010000001.1:195153930-195171923 GCA_026546715.1 Gallinago undulata | reverse complement strand
AGGTGGAGTAAGAGGGCAGTTTTATCAAATCTGGTCCTGTTTAAAATGCAGCAGAGAAAGCCTTAGAAACTTAATTGGTCATCAAAATTATTAATTTAGGCTTGGTTTTACTCATTTTTTCAGTCCATGTACTGCAGTAGCTGAAACAATTTGTTATGCCCTTTACTTTGTAGGGGGTTAAGCCAAAACCAGCAAAGATTAGAGATGCAGGTGTGGTCCATCCTCCTGGCTCTTCTGCATGAATGGTCAGAAGGGAAGAGACCAAGACCACAAGCCCCAGGTGCTCATCAGCCAGGATTGACTGGCTTTGTCTGCATACGGTGTAGCAACAGGAAATAATCCCAGGCTGCAGCTTTCCGACATCAGTTTTATTTAAATGCTGTGACATTCTGAACTGAATAAACCCATTGAGTTCAGTAACAGAGAAGTGAGGGAAAACAACCAACAACACCTTTTCCAGTGATCTCACTTGAGGTAGCTCTTCTGCACCACCAGGCAGGCAGCTCTGCCCCATCTCCCAGAGGGGCAAACCAGACAATTCACAACTGAAAGGGTAAGGGCAAAGGCTCTTCATGCTTCTGAACTGGGTTCCAAACAACATGAGCTATTTCAATTTACAAAGCAATAAGGAAACAGAATGAATGTTTAAACACTCTGGATAGGATCCCTTCTCTATTGGGAAGAGCTGTGCAATTCTTTGCAGAAGACTCACAGCACCATCACGAGGACCTGAGAGAGAAAAAGGATCTATTAGCACTTTTACTCCAAAGAAAAGCCATTTAACTGTTGTCTTTGCATTTAGCACAACATGTCTTCCTCTAGTCTGAAGCAATTTCATTTCAGGACATGGTACTGGTATAGAAGTAGTGACACCAGGAACATGTACATACACCCCCCTTACTAGAATGTTAAGGGGCAAAAGCCTGATTTCCACGTCAGCTCCCCAAGTATCATCATTTTCTGTTTCCTGTAACTGCTCACAGTGCCCATAGCATTCCCACCCCCCGGCTTCTCCCTCACCTAGTTCTAGTTGTTGCAGGATTATCCACCCTGAGGCTTCCACACAGCCCTAGGAATGTATCATTGCCAAGGGAAAAGGAAGCAGCAAGCATGTTACAACCCTGCTCATGCCACAACTGTATCAACATGTTGTTCTCCAACTGTACATGCTGCAAAAGCCACCTGGTTTCAGAAGGGAACTGAGCAGCCTCTTCCCTACATCAGCATCTCAAACTAAAACATCCTTTGTCATTCCAAGAGGCCTCGAGAGGTGTTATCTCCTCATAAATAGACCATAGCACACACCGGGTGTCCACGGCATCCTGCAGAGGATTTCACTGTGCGGTCACCGCGTTAAGAGCTGCTGGTTTTTCAGCCACGCAAACCCTCTTTGAAGTGACCTTTGATTTCTTCTCAGTACTGGCAATTTTGCTGCATGCTCTTACCTTCAGGCTTGGTGACATCTCTCACCCCTCCAATGTGCAGTGACTCGGCAGAAGACACTATGGGTTAAAGAGATGTGGTTTTAGTGTCAGTAAAGAATTACAGCAAACTCAAGTTGGAGGTAAATTGCATGGAGCAGCCTTTTGTCTCCTCCCCTTTTTGCTTCAGCATGTGTGACAACCCTCCTCTCAGCAGCAGCTTCTGGAGTCCAAGTTACAGAGGTTCCAGCTAGAACTTTGGCTCCTCTGTAGCTTAAGTGTTGGAGATGCCCAAGGGTATGTACAGCCACATACCTACCCCTCAGCAAGAACCTGCTCTTATCTGCACTAAAGCTTTATTCCCAGCAGACTTAGTGCCACCTTGTGTGGCAAATTCAAGAGTCTGATGGACTTGCTTTACGGTCATGTCCACAGCTCACCAGAAACAGCAACATCCCAGCAGCCTTGGTAATGACCAGGTACTTTCCTCTCACCGCTGTTACCACCAACTTTTCTCGTTAAGAATCAATCAATCATGCCAATACATGAGCCAAGCTGTGTGTACACCAACAAGCCTAAAAATCTTGTTAAAAGCTCCGCAGAGAGGAATTCCTCACACCCAGCAGTGGTCTAATGCAGAAACTGGTACTACAGATCACTGCCCAACGGCGACATCCATTTCAAGTGTATGTACACACACAAGAATGGCTCACAGATAAACAACCTCCTCAGATCCTGCCAAATCTGGGGTCATCCCTGCCCAGCAATCTCTGCTCCTACAACAGTTCACTGAAGCCTCAACGTTCCCGAGAGACAACAAGATAACACACAAACTTGTGTAAAGTTGCATGAAACCTTCTGAACTGACAAGTAACTCAGTGCTTACCCAGCAAACAAGTTGGTACCATCTTCCACAGCTCATTCTTCTAAGAACACAGCAAAATTCACATTGTTCTGTATCTTAAAGCACCTGCTTAAAAAAATAAAAGTGAATGCACTTGCCAAGTTCCAGCTATTGATCCTGGCCAGTATCCAGTTCTCACACTGAAACAGGACCGTATCAAGCACACCCAAATCCCCGAAGAGGACAGAGGCTGTGTCAGCACAAATACCAGGTTTTACAGACACAGCAGAACGAAAACCAACGATGCCAAACGCTGAACTTCTGTGGCACTGTTCTTTGAACATCCCACCAGGAGAAGGCTGCTGGGTGCAGATACCACACAGTGCATGAGCTGCAGCAGCTCTTCATCCACAACTGCTCACTTTAACACTCCAGCTTTTTGTAGGCACCAGTGAGCACCTAGCGTAAGCTACACTGATGGACTCTTCATTTCACAAAAGCTGCCCTGCAACTCACGAGGGAAAAGGGACTCTGTGAATTTCTTAACAGGAAGGGCAGCTTCAGAATTCTTCTAAAATTTCATATATTCCTACCGTGAAGGATTTATACTTCTTCTACAGAGCATTTTGCCTTTTTTTTTTTTTTATACTTTAAACCCTGCATTCTATGCAACAGAAGCCAGGAATTTTAATTGTATAGTAGTAAACTGGCTGAGCTGCTCAGAAATTAACTCTTTAAACCCCGAACTTAAAGATATAATCCCAATTTGCTGCTCAGTATGAAACTATCAAGCATCTCAATGCAGAACAAGAACGCAGCATGTTTACGGAGTTAAGTTCAGAGTGCTGTCTCTCCTTACTTATAGCCACTAAAACAAGAATTAATAATCAGTCTTTCATGATCAAGAGGGGAACAGACTCCTTCCAAAAAACTCAAACCACATGAAATAATGCTAGAAATCAGGTAACTACAGAAAAAACCTGGCTGAACAGCAAGTTCAGCCCATGCAATTCAACAAGGTTACTCCATGTTCCAGAACACACCATCTTTTGACTCTTACCAAGCTTTTCCACTTGAATCACTTTTTCATTTGTATCAAAAGCATGTCAGTACCTACAGGAGAACAATCTGTTATTACAGTTCTTAGGATGCTGCTTCTGCTGAGATTTGTCTTGCAGTTTTATCCCACAGAGCTAACAGGTAGTTCAATGGGTAAAGCAAAACCACAAGTTTATTCTGTGAGGCGTTTCCAACGACACGAACCTACAGAGGAGATCCTATCGGGATAGACCTCAACATTCCCGATAGCATAAATGAACACAATAGCTAAAAATCAAGCAGGCTGGAAGCTCTCATAGATCCTACTAAGTGTCTTTTTAACTTGTTTCAAGGCATTTGGGGGAAGGAGGAAGGTAAATGATACTCTAACATTTGGGGAATACGAAGTAATCTCTTCATATTAGCAAGAGTTTAAATATTAGAAGTTAATGTTAACTGAAAGGCAAACAACTAAGGGAATTAACCACAAAATTGTACTCGCACGGAATCCTCCCTATAACTTTCCCGCTAAGCATAATACATAGAAGTAAAAATATCAGCTTCAGTGGTTAAGCTGTCACATCCTTTTTGAGAAATTTGTATGAGTGTTCTTTGGACAAGTCAAAGTTAAATGAAATTCACTTAAGAGTGAATACTACATTAAAATACACCAAAATAGTGTTGATAAAAGTCCCACAAGTCAGTAAGCTTCATCTGATACAGATTTCCAGCCACTGAAAACCAGAGCCCTCTGATCATTAAGGAATATGCAGAACCTCAGATGTTGCACTAACCTAGAAGAGGCTTCAGTTTTCTGTGAAGTGGCATCCTCCATCTCTTCTCTCTTTTCCCCAATTACGTATCACCTGAAGAAGCAGGACAGGGTTACAAACTGTATGTACATAGAAACCAGCAGAGTACTTAAGTGGTTCTAACCCCCACAGGTGTTCCTGATAGCCTGTATTTGGAATTGCACTTTAAGGTACCATAATGTTTAAATATTACCCTGTTTAATTTGACAGTTCTTATTTCCTACTTATTTTCAAGGGAAAGTCACATAGTCATGATCTTTGCTCAGTGATACAAAACACAGCATGCTAAATACTCAGATGCCCAGAATAAAGTGACATGAAAAGGACACTCAGGTAGTAATTTGTTCAGAAAGGCTATTCTCACTCACTCTTTTCAGAGCAGTTGAACACTTTGCCAATCATCACAACAATTTTCTCACAACATTCTAAAGTTTGGGGGAAGGTAAGCTCTCATCTAAAGCAATATAACGAGCTCAACAAGGTAAAGGCAGCTAACCTGCAACAGGCAAGGGTTAAAAAAACTGTCACACTAACTTACCAAGAGGCTAGTTCAGACTGGACCATGGTGTGGACTTCCTAGAAAGTAAATTGTTGCATGTGAGTAACAGTACCAAGTGTTTTCAGTATTTTAAGTAATTTATTAAAACTTAGATACTTTTGTACTAAATACCATGCAGGCAGATCGCAGTCCAGTTACACTGTCTGAATGCTAATGGCAAAACTAAGCATTTCTTGCTATCACCCAGTTTATCACACAACTTTTAACAAAATTAATCAGCAATTTAAGGAATTGGAGTATTACAGCATAGAAGATACAACCAAGGGAGTCACCCAACAGTCAGCTGGTTCTGTGATGTAAAGAAAATGCTTACAACATACTAGTGTTAAGACAGCTTACAAAAATGCCATAATAAGCCATCTACACTAAGTATTTTTCCTCTACCTGCTAATTCTACTTCCTTCAGTAGGCAGGAAGGCAGAATTCAAAAACATCAAAACAAGCTAATCTCAGGATTTTACAGTAGCTCCATCTTTAACTGCTTTTGCATAATTGTCCCACTAAGCAAACCTGTTACAGGTCTCATTGTCACCACTGCAATTAACTGTACAGTGAGGAAAGCACAACCTGTTACTCTTCTAGCCACGTTTTTCAATTCAGACACACAGTGAGTTGTGTCTATTTGCTGAATAACGAGGCATAACAATTAACTCTTCACAAGATCTGCAGAATAGCTTCTGGTTTTAAAGCCTAGCCAGTTAACTTTGAAACATGCCACTAGCTGCCATCTGGGTATTTTTGTTTCAAAACAAAATATTTTCTTTGTAAAAAGGCAACCAAAAAGCTAAGAACTGAGTTTTCATGATCCTCATCCAACTACCTCCATCTAGGAGAACACAGCTACTTCCTTGATACTCACCCTTAAGTAGAGGCTTTCCACTGTGTTCCAGGCATCACAGAAATGCCCCTTTAAGAAGAAATATTTTGGAACAAGGTCATCAATTTAACTGTACTTCTATCCTGTAACAGTTCAACAGTTCTTCGATGTTGTATTTGACAAGCTTCCCGATAAGAAATTTTTAATCTACTTGTTTCAACAGAAATACCAAGTTTAACCAGCACATCTGCATGAAAACCAACGATGCCAGCTGCTGAAATACTGTAGCACTGTTTTTTGAACACCCCATCAGGAAGATACGGCTGGGTGCAGATACCATACAGTGCACAAATTCAATCAGTCTGATTACTTTCTGTGGGAAATAGTACTTGTCTCAAGAAATCTAACACTCTTGTGCTGAAGCTCAGGAGAAACACAAAGCTCACTCACCTCCTCCACTAACATGTTCCACTGAAGTCCACCCAAGTGACAGGTTTGTACATCAGAAGGTCAGCAATAAGCTGTCAAGAATTCAAGCTGTGCAAAAAAAAAAAGGGACAGCTGCTCACTGCTGCTGATCTGGTGTGTTCATCTGCAAAGTCTGGAAAGGAATCGGTATCAATACACTTCTGCAACATGAAACCCATGCCCTAGATTCACCAATATTTCAATGAACCGTTGTTTAAATACATAAAAACATTGTCCCTTCATATAAGTAACACAACTAATATGTTCATCAGCTGTGGGTTGCAAAAGAAGGGATTTTTTCTAAGCACTAGGTTCCAGGTTTTTGTCTACAGCAACAGACAAAAACTGAACACGTGCTAGAACAGACTGAATGCATCAGCTTTCATTTTCCCCACTATTGAAACATGATTTAACACTTTCTCAGTTTACTATATACTTACCGTTAATAACTGTCACCTTCTGCTACTATGTTCTGGTTTTAGAGCAGGTATAAGTTTGGACTAAGGTAACTGTTGCAAGAAGTTCAGTATCAGATACACTGTCATAAGAACAATTTCTGCTGTGTCAAATCGACGTTACCTAGCCCAGCTCCCTCACTGGCAGAGTACCGTGCCCTGTTCCTATCCTCTTACCGAAGTGCATTCTTGCAAGGTTTCATTATTTGCACAGCTTCAGCTCAGGGCTTCCCATGTTTGAGCAAGCTTGTCTAGGTGGGATGTGTCCCTGCCCACAGCAGGGAGGTTGGAACTTGGATCTTTAAGGTCCCTTCCAACTCTAACCATTCTACAATTCTACGTTAAAGATGTTTTCCAGCCCAGTAATCTTACATGGCATTATCTTCCATGCCATTTTCTAGACTCTCTTGAAGCCACACAAACTTGGTGACAAGTTCCACAGCTTTAGCAATACATACTTTCAGGACTAACAGCTCCTTTCTGCTGTCCCTCCTGTTCTTACATGTGACACATTGAGATGAAATTATACCAGAGGGAACCAATCAGAAGGTGCAGCTGTACCAACAGCCCAGGACAGAAAGAGTGGGTGAGGCACCACCAGGAGATTACACCTACAGAACTTCTCCAACACCTTAAGCAGAGAAGATCACAGGTATTGTTTGAACCAAAACAGATGGAGCTACCCTGCAGCATTCAACATCAGGTAAAACTAAAGTATTTCTAAACATAACTTCTAACAAAATTGCATTTAATATACAGGTATTCAAGAAGTTTTAGTTTTCATTCAAGCAAAGGCTACAGACTGTAATTTTGGTCAGACTGACTGAAGAGATGTTAGCCTGAACTCAATTTTGGAGACCTCAGAAGCTTCACACGGAAGCTTTGCTGCTCTGAAACATGGTCAAGTATTCACTTGAACTACCAAATACAGTTTTTAAAAAATGTTTCACAAAGTAAAGCAGAAAAGCTATCTGAAGAAAACAGGAACTGCAAGCCAAGTGAGAGCTTACCTTGTACATCCAAGAAATTTGAGCAGTATTTCATCTTCCAAAAGCAACATGAACTAGAAGGAAAAAAGCAAAGTGATAAGAACTATCAGATATGGTCAAATAAGTGAAGACTCCTACAGCCAAAAGCTATGTTTCAGCAATTGATTTAACAGCTGTAATAAGCCTTATTTTCATGTATATTTATCCAGTTCTAATCAGAATTGAAATTTAGTTCATTTCTGAGTCACTCAGCAGTTGAACAGAAAAATTCATCACATGAACTGCAGAATGAGCAAGACTCCACATACCACCTCACTAGGCCTTACCAAGCAAGAACCCCACTCCTAGATCCAGGATGAGTCTTTCAGGCCATACAGAGTATTTCTCAGGTAGATGCCTAAAAGAGTTACATTATGACATTAATTTTGGACCAATAGTAAATGGGATCTTTAACTAGCAAAGAATAATTTTTGCAGCCTCACTCCCTAGAGCTACCAAGTTGCAATTGGGAAACCCCAAATTTGCTTTATGAAGATGAGGAATGCAATTTGACCTGCTCTCAGTACGAGCACCTACTGTAAGTCTCCTCAGACTGGCAATTACATTTTGAAGGAAATTAAGCCAGTAGATACTGTCTTTTTCTGACAACATCCCTGTTCAACACAAACTACTTTTAACTGCTGAACAGCTGTTAGTTTGTTGCTGAAAGAGTTGAGTATTTGAGTGAGTGCATCTTGGTGATTCACAAGTAAACTTCTCAAACACTTTTTTTATTTCCACTGCTACCAAGAAAGCCTTGTCTTCTAGAAGTTAGCCACGTTCATGCATTCACTAGTCATGTTCCCAGCTGTCCAAAACACCTCTGAGAAAGATATTTGCAACTGGGGCAATGCTTGTTAAGTACTTTTATTTATAAAGAAAGAATTTTTATTTATAATGAAAGAATGCTTTCATGGTCTGCTTCACAACAGGCCCCATTCTAGACAGAGAACGGCAAGAGGGAGACAAGAATCTTTAAGATTCACTGTGCTGCTGTAGTTATTTTAATAACTTCAAACTTCAAATAATTGTATTACATTCAGAAGCAGAGAATCAGTTTTCTGAAAAGTTATTCTGCATGGAATAACAACCTCAATTAAATTGGTTCTATCATCATTAGAATGCATTAACCACATTTTGCAATAGACTTTTGTCCAAGCTGACTAACAATTTTACATTTTACTGTTGACACAAAGATCTGTGTTAAGCTTCAATCTGTCTTTAAGTCTTACTCAGCTCTTAAAGTATTTCAGAGTATAACCTACATTTCCTTAAGATACAGAAAGATAACCCCTCAAGCACCACCCACAAGAAGTCACCTATGAAAAAGAAAAGGGGTCCAAATTGCCCTTTGTAACATGAGCATGTATATGTATTATGCAAATACATACACTTTTCTATACTGTGCTACTTCTGCATTCCAGTATTTGGAATTTGTTTTCCTATTTTCAATTACAAAATTTCTGTGATCCATTGGTTAATAGAACTCGCAAAAGTGCATTTCAGGAAGATTATCATCCACTGAATCAAGGATATTACACACCTGATACAGGACAGCACAGAAGACACTTAAAAGCTTAGCAAAAATGCAGATTATACTCATTTTGTAACCGTCTCGGACACAAGCCAAATATACTCACCTTAAACCAAATCTGCCTAGGTTGCTTGGTTGACAGCTCAACATTCCCTTCAGATCAGTGGTTTAAGTCAAGAAGGCCACGAAAAAGGAATGTGAAGAGTGATCACTGCCACCTCATTTGTTAGTTTTCGATTCACTGAGGGGAACTTTGCAGAACCACAGAATTCTCCGAAGCAGAGTCGTCTTCTTCATCTATTTCAATCACTTCAACTGATTTTGCATGTTTCCTTTCTAGCTTGGATTTTTTCTTACTGGGAATTTTGCTGCTTATAATGAAAGAGCTGTTCTCCTATGCAAATGGAAGACAGAAGTATTCACAAGTCTAGTTTTGAGCCACTTAAGAAGTAAAATTTTGGTATTAACTTTGACGACTTTAAGAACTCTTCAGAGAACTCTGGAATTCCAACACATTCCAGCGTTACTTCCAAAAAGGAGAGTATGGACTCTCAAAACAGCTTCCTCCTGCATTCCACATCAAGATTCACAAGTATCATACAGGTAACTCTGGAACTAAGCTCAAGAATTAAGTACTGAAAACATTATCTACTAATTCTTTAGCCTCAGAAGAGAAAAAAGGTTAGAGTTTCTGAAGTTAAGGAATATTTACTCACCACCACTCTGGCATCAAAGTCTTCTGGATTATCAGAATTCAAGCTGCCATCATCATCACTGAAATACAGAAATTCAGATCAAGCTATGTGCTTTTACAGTAGGCTACAATGTAAACTACTAAAATGTACTAAAATGTAAACTACTTTTCTACTACAAGCCCTGTTTTCTCTTAATGTATATGGAAGCGCTACAGCTTGTAGGTGTAAGATAATACTACTTCTATGTGACATTGTTTTGAAATGATAGTTTCTGACAGCAGAATTCCACCCCAACTAGCCATACTGGCAGGATGGAAGCAGGGCTTGGCTGCAGAACAGAGACTTAGTAGTAGCCATCATTAGTGGTACTGAGATATTTAGGATTACACTGGCAAATAGGTTAGAAAGTCAGCAAGTCAGAAAACAAGCAGAATACAATAAAGAAAGTAAGAGACCTCAGCTAACAAGGCTACACAGCTGAGACACAACAGTTGAGATTATCTCCAGGCTGCCATGAAACTAGTATGAAATCCCACTACTGTCCACAGGTTTTTCTCTCAAGATAGAAAGAACTCCCTAGAAAGAGAGTAAGCCATTTTAGTACTACGGTTTCAACAAGTGGCACCAGAAGGATTGGTTCCAAAACTTCAGAAGTCTTCTACTACTCAAAATATCAAGAATCGAGTGCTTGGATGAGCAGGCTTGTATTTATTCTACAGAACTTTCCTTGTTCTGCTTTTTTAAGAAAGCAAACTATTTATTGTTATGATTTTACAGGCTTAACCTAATACTTCAACTCACATAAATTAGCAGCGTAAGTCATTACTAAAGCCAACAGTAGCTCAAAGAGCTTCATACCTTTACACTGTCTGTTAGGCTTGTTAGTTTTAAGTGCCGAGTATATTTATAACTAATTATCCTCATTGATTTACTGATCCCTGTACTACCTTTAAGTTAACTGACCACAAAGCAAAATCTAAGCTGGTGCTTCAATGCTTAAGAAAGTAAAAAGGTAATTAAAAAAATATCTTTTAGCCTTTGCCATAAAACACTCCATGTCTTTATTTTGGGAAACTAAATTCAGGAAATACCTTTTTTTTTAAAACATTTCTACAATGTCATTTTTAATGGGACCGTACAAATCACCACTTGAAACAATGATCAGTCTTCAGATTTAAAACACCTCATTCTGCAAGAAGCTCCAAGTCACATTTACAGTGAGAGAATTCCAAGTGGCTGAGCGTTTTCTTCCCAAAATAAACAATGCTTTCATAAGCAGATATTCACATTTAGATAACACAATGCTGATACAGACTAAAAGGACAGCATAGGAACTCAGCTTGATATATCTACAACTGTGTCACAAACTTGCATGCTCCTACAAGGAACTGTACTACCTCCTGAACTCCACTGTAAGAGCAGGTGATTGTACTGGTCTGACTGGGATGGAGTCAGCTTTCCCCATAGCAGCCTGTATGGTGCTGTGTTTTAGGTTTGTGACTAGAGCAGCATTTCTGCCCTCCCCACACCAGCTCTTGGCCGGGGGTGACCAAGAGCTGTGTCTGTGTGTTTGATGCATTTAGCCATATACACACAAGCTTGTATTTTAGTTAAGAACAAAAAAGCAAGTTTTATACTATCTGAAAATATAAGAATGAACTTACTTCATCTCCTGAATAGGGGAAATGGGGCCTTCATCATCTAAGTATTTGTGTTTCCGTACCGCTAGACATTCTCTTTCTAAGTCTTCACTGGCCTGAAGGGCTTTTAAAGCTTTTTTAAGATGTTCTTCATATTTAAGCATTTCAATGTACTGGAAATATCCCTTTGCAGCTGCTTGCTAAAGAAAAATGAATGAGGTGAGATCTTAAAAATACTACTATAAAACATTTATGTTATGAACTAAATTACGATGTTATATTGACACCCATGTTTCATCTGTGTTTGTCTTAAAGTTACTAAACAGACAACATGAAATGTCCTGTTTAACAGAAGTTAAAACTGTTTCATTGTAGCCGATCAGGTAGAAGGCAATTTAAATTCCCTTTATTTTTAGACCAAAAAAAAAAAAAAATACTACATTTATCCCACCAGAGGACTCACCTCATAGCCAAGAACCATCTTTAAGGGAATATGTTTCTTCCCATAATGTTTTTCAACAAATGGGAATTGAAAGCCTCTGTGTAGAAGCCTTCTCTTTTGCTCTTGAGGTGAGGCTGTCAGTGGTGGCCTCCCCGTAGGCATCTGTGTGCTCACATACTTTCTCTTCTTCTTCTTACCCGAGCCACACTTATATTTTCGGTGTGCAGCAGCTTTAAACTTCTTTCCCCTGAAGTGATAGGCAAAAATGGCTTTCAAGTTGAATTTTGATTTCTTGGTGGAAGCTTCAGATGATTTCACTGGCCTTGGAGGAGACAGAGAAGAATCTGAAGAGCTTTCGCTGTCAGGCACTTCTACAACAGATTCAGCTTGTTGCTCTGAAGATTCAGATCTTTTTTCCTTTGAAGGTGCAATGGAGCACTTCGGATGGTACTCGCTGCCACTAGCAGAGACATCACTGAAGAAAAATAATTACTTTCAAAAGAATGTATACTTTTATCATAGACAACACAGGTTCTTCACATGAAAAATTAGAAATAAAAACTAGAGATAAAAACTCACATTTCTGAATCACTGCTGTCCAGTAAAACCTCAGCTGAAGATGTACATATACTGTTAAGCTCATCTGAAGACTCCTCAGGAGCACCATTCTTCTGCTTTGAAAGTGAACACTCTAGTCTTCTATTTGTTTCACATGCATGTACTTTATTATTATATGGGTCTTTCTGCTGACTGCATATCAGCTTTTGGGCATCAGAGTAATCAGAGTCAGAAGGCTGCGACCCATCTCTATCAGTCATGTTTCAGTTCACCCTAAAAATCAATGAAACTTCAAGAAATTAAAGAAAGTTCTATGTTAATCAGATAACAAGCCTTCCACCACTCCACCTAACAGTGTGAACTTACAATAATGATCTGTGAGCAAACAAAGATTTCGCTATGAACCACAAGCAAATGTATTAACCTTCATAGTAACAGTTAAGATGCAGCCACTTACCTCAAGATAATCATAGCATAATTTAGGTGAGAAGGGATTTTTACAGTTCTTCTGTCCCAACTCCTAGTAAAAGCAAGGCTAACTTAAGAATTCCATCAGAAACTTGTAGATATGAATTCTGCGTGTTTTAACCCTCCCTTTCCTAGGAATAAGTTTTCTCTCAGGTAAGCACGTGTAGGCAACAGTGCCTTATACTTGTAAGGATAATATAGTTTTAAGTCATACACAAATACTTACTTTACTGTGGTTTAGCTTTTTCAGACTGATCTAAGACAGCATCATCATCAGAAGCAATGCAATCTTCCCTGTTCTTTTGCTGGCTAGTGATACCTAAAGCCTCCTGGTTCTAACAATCTATCAGCCCTTTATTCACTGGTTATCAATCAACATGGAGACCGGCCCTACAATCAACATGTTCTCAGTGGCATCTGCAAAACAACCCAATCCACCCCTTCAGCTGCCCAAGTCTACACAAAAGGGACTGACACACAACACAGAGGAACCTGCCTTTCCTACGTAACAGCCTCAAAATATTTTACCTGTGTTAGTTGTTTACTAGCCCTGTTGATCTGTATCTTTGCAATTTTACTGTGCTTTCTATAGTTTCACAAACCCATCATCATAGAATCGTCTAGGTTGGAAGGGACCTTTCAGATCATCTAGTCCAACCATCAACCTAACTCTGATAAAAAAACCATCACTAAACCATGTCACTAAGCACTTGTCAAACCATCTTTTAAATACCACAGGGATGGTGCCTCAACCACTGGCAGCCCATTCCAATGCTTAATAACCCTTTATAACCTCATATAACCCCATAACTCATACAATCTCGTATCTATTAATATTTCAAACACAAAATTTGGCACCTGAATACACTATAGCCAAACTCTGTCTCAGATATCTGCTGTCCTCAGATAACCTGCTGTTGTCTGGATAGGAGTTCCACGTTTCAGCATACAGATTACATAGATTCAGGAAGCAGGCTGCCCAGCAAATTACAAAATCTGAAAGCACAGCAGATACATAGCAACTGGCAGTGAAGAATAACTAATGGCTACAGAGCACAAACCACTACAACAGCTCATATTAACCTCATTTCTTAACCCATATAGCTACAGTGACCTCGAACTTATTCTCAGAACAAAGCAGATAAAACATCATAAGTCTGCTGCAGCCATACACCACTGATTGAATTTTAAACAGTTAACATTTAGATGGCTTTTTGCATCATCTAACTGTAGAAGGCAGAACTTCCCCACTGCATTTTTCACAATGAAAATATTTCATTCCATCCTGCATTAAATGCAGGCTTACAAGTATACTAGACCATAAACATCCTAACACACTAGAGAGCAGGGCAGGGGCCCAATTCTGCCCTTTGCTGTGAGGAAAAGGTGATTTTTTTACAGAAACCTGCAGTGTCATACCCTGGACAAACGAACCACTACTGTCAGTCCACCCAGGACTTCACAAACACTGCGTCTGGAGACGGAACAACCTAAAATAAAAGCAGGAACACACACGACAACAGCACTACAGGGGCTGTGCCTGGTACTTACGGTCGGCAGCTCAGCATCATTCACCGCCTCTCCTGCAGCTCCCCTCCTCACGGCTGGCACACCAGACACATCTCTTGAGGAAGAAAAACAACCAACATGTAACTGGCTGATTACTTCACGCAATCTTCTCTCCTCCCAAAAGGGGCCATCGATTAATTCGCCAACATTTACCTCAGGTCGAAAGGCGCTGGACGCCCACCCACCACCCGAGCCGGCGCCACGGCGGACATTTTGGGCGCCCACCCGCACCGCTCCCGAGAGCAGCCTCACCGGTGGCTGCCGCACCACCCGCTCCCGGGGGGAATCGAGGCCGCCCCATGAGGCCGCCCCTGGCCCTCCCCCGCGGGCAGGCTCCCCACTGCAGGGGCTGGGCGAGCGGCCACGGCTCGATACCGCCGCCCTCACCCGGCTCCCTCGCTCCCGCCGCCCCAGCGCCGCGGATGGCGGCGGATGCTGAGCTCACCCTCACCCACCTCCTCCTCGCCTCACGCACCGCCGCCCCAAAGGGCGCGCAATGGCCGCCCGAGAGGTTAAATAGCGCCGGGCGATCGCGAGAGGTGCGGGGTGTGACGGGAGGGAGGGAGGGAAGAAGGGGCCGGCCTCCTCTCGCCGCCATGCTGGGGGTGGCGGGGAGGGCGGTCCCCGGGGCCGGCCGGCGGCGGGGGCAGGCGGGGCCGCCGCGCAGCCCGGACGGCGGGGCAGGTACGTGCGGTCAAGGCGTTAACGGGGAGCGGGGCCGGGGATCGCCTGCCAGCGTGGGGCAGCTGCCGGCTGGCTGTCCCTCCGCCTCCCCCTGCTTCGGCTCCCCCTCAGGGCGCAGTTCCCGCTCGCTGAGAGGGGCTGCTCCTTGACGCGTCGGGCTCTCGCAGCTGCTGTCCTGCCTCTCCTCCCCCCCGGCTGCGGCTCCGGCCTGAATAACCTCCTCTTTCCCCTCGCAGTGTCGGCTTTAGGGTTTCTTTGCCCCCGCGCCCTGCTGCCTTGCGCTGACCGGCTGCTCTCCCCGGGAGTCCCAGCCTCGCCCGCCTCCCCTGGCCCTGCCCGGCCGCCATCCCGCCCTTCCCCGCATCCCGCCGCCGCTGCTGTCCCGCCGCCTTCCTCTGCCGCGGACGGGAGCTCCTTGCACGGCCGCGGCTGAGGAATACAGTCTCTGAGGAGGCATCTGGGGTTTTTACTTTGCTCTTCTATAGTGTCATTGCTAAATTTCTCTTCTCTCCCTGACTGCATCTTCAATTTTTCCCACGTATTCATTTTTTCCCCAACCCTGACTCATCTCTCGCCTGCATGTCACCTCCCCTTTCTGGCTTCTACCCTCCAAACTAGTTTTGATTCAGATTTTTGATACGAGGCAACTCTCCCCACCCTGTTGATATCGTGGTTCCCATGTCATTGCATTCTCCTGCCTCTTGATTACTCTTTCTGATCTTTGCTTCCTGCTTCAAAACAATAGGCTTCTAAAGTGGTCCTAGATGCTTGCTCTTGCCATTCTTGTTGTATCATCCCAGATCTAATAATCTTATTGTTCTTTTAGAACATGTGTTCTCTCTTTGAAAGTCTTTTGTAGTAATTCAGTGTCACTCCACCACCCCACCACAATGGATCCTAATTGAGTGCTGTTGTCTCTTTTCAGGCTCTCCCACACCAGACAAGCTCCTCTGTGAATGCTCTCCTTGCTGTGGTGACTGACAGATTTGCTTCTCTTTTGTGGCCATCCTGGTAAGGACTACCGTCTAGCAATCAGATTGGGTTTATTAGGGTAGGTCGAGCTTTTCCCAGTCTTTTCCTCTCTTGATTGTGGGGAGCTGACTATTGTCCTTTAAACAGCAAGCAGTGGTCTAGGTGCTGTATCTGAGCCTGCTTACTTGAACTGTGTCCAAGTCTCTTGCTGCTACCTTTTGCTCAACAGCAGTCCTAGCCTGTCTTCTCAAGTCTGTTTTCAACTGGTGTCTTGAGTTGTTGACACAGCTTCCTTCTGGGCATGGCAAAGGGTTCTTGAGGTGATGAGTACCATCTAAAACAATGCTGCCAAAGCCTCACTTCTGTTCTCTGACTGAATTGCTCCCTTTTTATGTGTGGTGCACACTTACAGTCTTGGAGCCTGATTCTTTCCATCTGACAGCAACCTTCTGCCAGAGGCACCAAATCCAGCCTGTTATTTTCTCCTCCACAGCCAGAGGGGGGAGGGAGTCACCTGTGGAGTTAGGTAAGACCAGCTAAAATGAGAATTACTGTACACAGGTAGCTGTCTTTCTCCCTTTCTCTGCTGCTTGCTACAGCAGTAATTTGGGGTGGGTGAACTTTGTGCTCAAAGACTTTGGTTAGGCGACTGCTACGATCTCCCAACTCTTTTTATTTCTTTTTTTCCACTGGCTTTTTTTTTTTTTCCTTTACACAGACTTGAGAGACCTGTGATACAAGGGCAGTTAGGTTTTTCAACAATCTTAAAAACTAAGGTATTTTTAAAATAGAAGTTAAAAGCATACCTAAACAGCTAGCTCACATCATAGTCCTTCCTAACAAAAGCTCTGTCAGGTCTGGGAATGTAATTAGATTTTTGGCTTTTTCCTCCAAGGCCTTATATTTGGATAATTGAGCCCCATTTTCTTTCTCTGCTGTGTGCAGCAGGCACGTGTCTAAGGAGTTAATGATTGCTGGGACTCATTTACAGGTAGTGTACAATCAGCTGTTTCTTCCCTCGGCTAGTGGTTTGCCCTAGTAGCTGACTTTGCTGTTGCAAGGCTGATTGAAATATGGTTCATTTGCAAAGAGATTCTTAAACTGATGTTCAAACAAAACTTTTTGTTGCGGGTTCTGTACCTGTACAGAGCCTGATACTGCAGGACTCGCTGCTGTTGTTCACTATTTTGCTGCTAGACTGTTCCCCTCCAGTAGGGGAAACACATGCCCAGAATCAATTGAGAGACCATGTCGCTGCTGAAGTTGAAAGTCCACAATAGCCAATGCTGGAAAAGTAAACATTAAGTTAGGGAAGACCTGAGGAGGCAGCTCATGGGCTCAGAAAAGTCCAGTTTTCTTTCGAAAGTAAGTTGTGACTCCAGGATTACAAAGGAGAGATAAATCTCCTGACCTGTCCCTTGAACTGGGTTCAGCGTGGGATGTGTTTTGCCTACAGCTAGTTGTAAGCTTGAGGACCAGCAATATGTAACGCTCTGAGCCAGCTATGGAGCTGACAGACACATCTCCTTCCAAAGTGCATAGGAAAATTAATATCAAAGCTGTTAGTCTTTCTTCTGATGGCCCAACTACAGTTCTACTGCTGTCTGTGTGTTCTTGAGTGAAATTTAAAAATAAGTAACATATTGAAAAAAGCCTGTTTTAATGGTTAAAATGTTATCCTTGTGACAGATCAGTCTCCCCTACAGTGTGGTGCATTGTAATTTCTTACCTGAAGAAATCAGTACCAGTTAGGAAATGGCCAAAGTCGAAAGGTTTGCTTTTCATGTCCCAAGTCTGGAGGAGCTTGCTGGGGGTAAGTCATGCAGCCTGTAACTTTCTGCAAACTTATAATGTACTTTTAAAACTTGTCTTAAAGCTCTTATCAAAACTTTTCTAAGCTAGTACATGCAGAATCACAGAATCACAGAATCACAGAACTGTGGTGGTTGGAAGGGACCTCAGAGATCATCGAGTCCAACCACAAAAAAA
>JAOTQQ010000001.1:195089944-195153830 GCA_026546715.1 Gallinago undulata | reverse complement strand
TGAGCACTGAGTTTCTCCAGAAGAATCCTGTGGGACACTGTATCAAAGGCCTTGCTAAAGTCTAGGTAAATAACATCAGTCATCTCAGAGGCCCTTTCCAACCATGACAATTCCGTGATTCTGTGAATGTTCCTGCTCTTAGCATACTGAGATGTAAAGAAAAGCACTGTTTTTCAATATACTGTTATTTCTTTAGAATGAAAAATGACTCCTCTCCCAAACCCCAAGTGACATTTAAGCACACCAACAGGCTCTCAAACCCGTTAAAACTGCCTGCTGCATTTACAGATTTGTGCAGGGGTTGTGAAAGTTTGTTTGTGAAAGTTTAAGTCTTGTGAAAGACCAAACTTATTTACGCATATAGGATCATCTGTCCTCCTCTACCCTCCAATATTTCTTTCTTTTTCAAGATTACTAGAACACAGCTGATAAGATGCAGTGTAGCATGGCAGCTTGAGCTTAGTTAGCTCCTTTTTTGGTGATTGCCTTAGAACCAGGCTGCAGGAAACATTTTATTTTTTTTCTTTCCAAAGCTCTCACAAAATGTGCTGGGAGTAATGAAATGGTTGAGGCTGGAAGGGACCTCTGGAAGTGATCTGCTCCAACCCCCCTGCTCATGAGCTTCTTTCCTTGCCCTCGTAGAAAGGCATTATTCCTTCTGGCAGTCTGTCTCCTGCAGCAGATGTACTAAAGGGTTGGTTTTTTTCTTTCAGAGAGATTCCCAAGTTCAGTCTGCACTCTCCCAAATCTGTGTCAATTTGACATTTCCATGCTTTCAGAAGTGTGGTCCCAGCAGCACTCTGTGGCTCTCAGTGCTTTTCTCGCCCAGTAGCCATCAGCAGGGGCAATAGGCCAGGGCTGCCATAGACCTGTGGGCTCAGCAGAGAACAGCATGTACTTGCAGCAGAACAGCTTAAAACAGTAGCAGAAAAGATGGATTGTGAAGCAGAATTTTCCTCTCTCCCCTCTGCCCTGTCCTGAGGACCTTCTGTAAGCTGTGAATTTTGTTGCTGTTCAGCTCTTGAGTATAATTTCAGAAGTGCCCTTTTACTGTCCTTTTCCACTTACCAAAAGGCACTGAGATGTATTTAGAAACCCGCCGAGTACCTTCTACTGACCCTGGTGGTCAACAGTGAGGTAACTCTGCTCCCAAGTAGTAAACTACGGCTGAAATTCTGATTGGAGGAAACAAAGGCACAAGGAAGTCTTCTGAGTAAATAAGGAACTGCCTGATTTGAGATCAGAGACTGGATTTTCTCTTACTTGCTTTGAGGCGTCTGCTAAAGCAGACCCCCAGGCATGAAAGAACTCAGACCTTTTACCACGGTATTTGAAGCAGTGGATGTGAAGGCAACCCCATGCTCAGTTAAGGTTTGGAAGTTGTTTCCAAAGAGTGCACTTGTCTAAGTCAGAATCCTCCATGTTGTTTGAGTGATGTTGCAGGTTCTGAGCCTAAAAGCATTGTTATGAAGCAAAACCAAGTTTAGATTTGGGGCTGTTCATTATCATCAGCAGCATTCATTAACTGTCCTGTACTGATAGTGGCACTTGCCAGAACATCTCCACATGAATATAAGCATAACAGATAATATTTTGTGGCAGCAGAAGTTTCCTGAAAGCAGAGACAGTTTGAGATATACAGTTCATATATTTAAAAAAATGTCACTTCAGCTAAAACTTACTTCCTCCTTTGCCCTTGTATGATATTTGACCATGATCACAATCGCCTGCTCTTGGGAAGCAAAACCACCACTGAATGTGGCTTAGGTTTCCCCATGTTACTTCACGTTGTGCTGCTCCTAGTGCTACCAGGAGCAATCAGTTATTGCATTTCAATTAAAAGGTTTTAAAAATTCTTAAAATGAATTAGTGTGCTAGGTAACAATTATCTGAACAAGCTTTTGCTCTTCCCTGAAGCTCTGACTCAGGAAACAAGTGCCTACAGACGGTAACTTTTAAATCAATGGGGTTATTTAGGGTAAGCTTAAGTTTTCTAATATATCTTGCTGAAATAAAGCCTAAACAGATACATCTATTATTGTTAGTAACTTGTCAAACTCTTGGTAGTTTTTTCATTTTCAATAACTTTGCTATTATTCTTTATTATAGTTTTGCAGAAAGGGCTTGAAGAAAACTTTGCTGATGCTGAAGT
This sequence comes from Gallinago undulata, assembly GCA_026546715.1. Classification (NCBI taxonomy): domain Eukaryota; kingdom Metazoa; phylum Chordata; class Aves; order Charadriiformes; family Scolopacidae; genus Gallinago; species Gallinago undulata. Next base: position 195,151,678 of record JAOTQQ010000001.1, on the reverse strand, counting down.
CTCTGTTGTAGACTGTCCTGATCTTACTCAGGAACCCTTCAACTTTCCTGCCAAAGGTAACCTAGTGTCCCTGTCTTCTACTAAGAATGGTCTGGTTCTTTCTACCTGATCCTGCTTGGTTTTGATCTTCTAAAGATGTTGGGAGAGCTTAAATTGTTTTTCAGGTAAAGAATATGCATGAGAGGAAAGCTATATTTTATTTCTGGATTTGCTTCCTAGTTGATGTATGAACAAGGACAAGTCATTACCAAGTACTTGTCAGAATTTTTTTTTCCTAGCCTATGATTGCAGAACTCACTTATTTCATCAGCTTTATTTAGTGTAATAAAAAGGTTTTGCAATGAAGTTGTTGTCTTCCAGATGGAGAAATTTTGTAGATCCATGCCAATCACTATCTGAACCTAAGGAGTTGTGCTTCCATTCATTTTTAAATTCCTGCCATTTGTGAAGTGAAACTTCTCTTATTCTGAGTGGGATTCATCTTCTTTGATATAATCTGTGCTATTCATCAGAGTTCTCTTTGTCATCAATGTAGTGAAAGAATCACCTCCAGAAAGTGATTCATCCCTTCTTAAAATACATGTTCAAATAAGTGGATGAATTGTCCTGAGACTTGGGCATCCAGCTTTGCTGAAATTTTGCAAGTGGAGTTCCAGTAGGGATATCCACTATGTAATGAGGGCATCTTACTGGAGAACTGGCAAATGGCAGTTGTTGCCCACTGTAATATTTCTTTGTGCTTAGAGAAAGTTATTTTTTTCACAGGTTGCCCAGCATTAAATTCTACTGTGAATCATTTCGGGGTTTACTGTCCTTGGACCTCTTAATAGTGCAACAATTTATTTAAGCATGCTAGGGAAATACGGTTCTCAAAAGGTTTTAGAAGTTTGAGGAACTAGTTCAGTGGTGGGTTAGACTGCATGCTCATTTAAGATTTTTAGGAAAAAAACATTTTACTAATCTAACTGGCTGTATTCATCCAGGAATCTGCGGAAAGCCTAGAATAGCAGATGTGGGAGGTGTTCCTTACCTCATACCTGTTGTACGGAAAGAAAAGGTGAGTTTTTCCTGTAACTGTGTGGTTTCTAAAGAAAAGCAGTATCTTGTTGAAACATACACAAAACTAAAGACTATTGGATACTTTAAGATTCCACTGGTAAAAAAGACTTATTTTTCAGTGGTTTATAAGATTGATTCTGATGTGTGTTAAACATAAACTACGTCAGGTAATCTTACACATCGTAGCAAAAATAGCGTATCGTGGTTGATGGTTCATCTTCTGCCCTCAAATATGGAATAGATTTAGATACGTATGGTTTGTGACAGGAGCCATGGAAAGAACTGCTAAACAAGGGGCTTGTCTGTGTGTTTGTATAAGGCTTGCTGCATGCCTCTGATTTCAAGTCACAGCTACGCTTCTTTGTGAAAACTGGCTGTATTTGTATTTTCCAGCCAATGCTGGATTCACATTACTGTCCTTTTCCAAGAATGTCATGCCTCCTTTCTGACAACTCACCCCATCTGTCTCTGTGATAATTCCTTACTTTTTATTCTACATAAATATAATTTTCATGAGAACAATAATTTCATTTTGGGTAAAATGGCAGGGGAACACATAGGCAGACTCTACCTTTCATTAAACAGATGGACATGTACCCAATTTGTTACTATTAAATGTTGTGGTGTTCAGAAACCAACCTAATTATCCAAAATACTAATGAGGGCATTGTGAATTAAATGCATCCAGAGGTTACAGTGAACAGAATTACAATTCCAAATCAGAGCACCACACCAAATCAAAGGATTTTTTCTTTTTTTGCAGGTTTATGATCTAAATACAGTTGCAAAAGACATAGAGCTACCTGGAGCTTTCATTCTTGGAGCTGGAGCTGCTTCATCTAAGATTCTTGGAGTAAATGCGGAGGTCAGTAAATTAGTTTGATGGTTTTCAATGAATTCATAGAAGTATCATAATAGAGCAGTATCATGCTGGCTATTTCCCATTTACCACAAAATATTTAACAAGCACCATTCATGCCAAAAGCACATAAAACACATTAGAAGGAATTCAGATGAGGGCCAACCAATGAGGTGGACACTACTGAGATAATAAAGATTAATTTTTAACTTGTAATTCTTTAGGAAGCATGTGATTGCTTTGAAGCAAGAAACATGGTTTTTTGAAACTGATTGACAAAGACCTGACCAGAAATTTTAAAGACAAGATTTAGAAAGGCAAGTCAAAATTACAGGTAAATCCCTTTGAAATACTCCCTGTCTTTTGCCCTCTTGGATGGCTGTGTTTTACCATTGTAAATTTTAAAGATGCCACGTACTAAATGATCACTGGCAGGAGAGGCGGGAGACAAAAACTACTGCCTGAGGCAGCTTTGGTTAGTTAGAGTCTTTTCAAGTATAAACCTTTGGTCGTACCATTCCTTTTGATGCGTTTATTAGCAGATGAGATAGACCATCTCAGCATTAAATTTGGGCTACTATAATAGTAGTTACTGTACACTGAGAAAGCATCACATGGAATTCCAATACTTGCATGCAGGCCCCATATCTCAATGGTTAGACTTTTTTCTTCTTTTTTTTTTTAACACTAGCATTCATCTTCATATAGCATTAAATTTAACTCTACAGGGAATGTAAAACTGTTTCCTGTAGTTTTCAATTACATTACAATATTAGTGTATTTTTCTTCCTAGTAAAGACCTCCAGAGAGAGGTCCAGAGAGAGGCAGCTGTGTGATGAAGGGGATTATTTGTTGGGATCACAGTCCAAAGCTTAAATTGCATTTACGTGAGTTCTGTTCATTTGACTCTTACATGTGCTTATCAACTTATTTGGCTTATCCTTACATGTTCGTTTTCTCAGCTTATCCCTATTGTTCAAACTAAGAGTGAAAAAAAGCCTGCTGTAAACGGGAGCTACGTCGCTCAGATAAATCCTGCAGATAAAGGGTGCCTGCTTGAGAAGTACAGCAGCAAATACACTGACTGTGAGTTTGGGCTGTTGGCCAACCTCTATGCCAGCGAGGGCCAACCTGGAAAGGTACGTGCTTGGATCAAAGGTGACTTTTCTTGCAGAGCTTTGTGGCTGAAGGGAAACTCATGTTTCGATGTTCTCCTAGCAGTTTTCTCTGGTAATAGTAAAGTAGTAATTCCATGAAAGAATATCCAAGCATAAGGAACTGATGCTGGTAAGCGAGGGAAAGAATTGGTGGGGACAGACAGGCATTTGAATTTTTGAGAGATAAGTATTAGTTTAGTAAAAATTTTCCATCGTAAGTCATCCATCCAAATCCAGTCCAAACAAACAGTGATTTAACGTAATGTTTTTACAATGACTGACTTGTGTAAATCAGGTCTGGGCACTTGTCTACTGCATGGAAACTGAGCAGTATTCTCTACTTCCCAGAGTTTCTTTGGAACAGAGTGGAAGCCAGCTAGTGGGGAGAAAGGGGTTGCTTATACCATTGTCTTGTGTGAGTGAAATGACTTGCTGCCCAGCACCTTCCACAGGCAAAACGAGTACTGAACAGAGTCGTGCAAGAGAGTGGTGAGATACTGGATGGAGGCGAGTGGAGCAGCACTTACAGGGAAACTCAGATTTTCAGAAAGTAATCTTGGGTTATAACTCAGGAGAATTTCAGAGCAGCTTTCACGGACCTTTGTGGATCGTTGCAGCAGGAGACAGTAGTGACAAATTAACTGTATTCTCCAGGTCATTGAAGTGAAAGCCAATGGAAGAACTGGGGAACTTAACTTTGTGTCTTGTCTGAGACAAATTTTAGAGAAACACTATGGAGAAAAGCCAGTTGGGATGGGTGGAACATTTGTCATTCAGAAGGGGAAAGCAAAGATTCACATTATGGTAAGTTTTTCTCAATTCATGTAACTTCCTTCAGCCTTTTGAAAACACAAGTATAAATCAGGGTGTAACATCTAAGCCTTGACTTTGTTTTGTATTTTTAAATGTATGCATAAACTGTTAGGGTAAACAGTGTAGTAAAGTAAGGAGCTGACATTACAAAACTGACATTGCAAAACTAATGGTGCTGTATTACTTGGCCTTAATACCCTCATCTTTTCTGTTGAAATCTGTGGGCAAAGAACTATAGACCTATTGTAAAATGAATTGAAATTAAATACGTGAGTTGAGATGATACTTAGAAGAAGCAGTAGGATTTTTAAAAATAACTGAGTTTCTAAAATATACCAGGAAGAGAATCCTCACTTCAGTAGTTCTCCCTACCTGTGTAATGAAAGAAAAAATATTCTGGTCACTTCTTGTTCTGGCAGTAACACAGTAATGGGCACAGCTGAGCTGCTTTTAGGGACAAAGGAAACGGAACAGAATAATGGGGAGGGGAAAAGCAAAGGAAAGTTGGTAGAGGAAAAGTGTCTTGATACAAGTGTCTTCCTTTCACTTATAAAGCTTTTCTTTTTGCTGTAGCCTCCAGAATTTTCTGCCTGTCCTCTGAACACTGACGAGGATGTGAATAACTGGCTGAAATTCTTTGAAATGAAGGCCCCACTGATTTGTCAGACAGTAATAGTTTCCAGAGATCCTGTGAGTCTTTTTCGCATTTCAAAGTGTAAACTGAGACTTGTCATGAATTTTTTCTTGTATGTGATTTTCCTTTTAAGAACAGGAGTATGTATATATTGTGTTTAACCCTTCCAGAGGTGGTGTAATGAAATAGAAGCTTCTCAGTTCTATCACTGGCTTCAGTTGTGGCTATATCCATCTGTTGTGAAACCTAGCAGCTCTTCACAGAGGATTGACCTTAATGGTTCAGTTCCAATTGCAAGTGTTTGGGACACAAACACAATGGGAATATTGCATTCACTGGTGGCCACACCAGGAGAAATGTCAAGAGTGTGGAAGCTTGTTCATCTGTATGTTCGTGTAGTTTCCTTTTGTAAGAATGGCCTCTGCTAATGCTGTGTTGAAATATGTGAAGTGCGTGTCTCATTGCTGATGCAAACTGAAGCCTGCAAAGCCTCATGCTACGAAGTTGTCTATCATCCTTCATAAGCACTGAATTCAACAGCAAACAACTCAGGATAAAAAAAAATCTGGTTTCAAAAGCCATTAAGATGTTCATCATTAGGAAGAGTATTTGTTTAAAAGTAACCAGGAAACCATAGAAAATGACTGTTTTATAAATAACAATGCAGTCATAATACAAAAAAAAATTTTTCAGACTAAAATGAGACATGCTGTAGGCTTGGATATGTTCAATGTGGTGACTTTATTCTGTAGGCATGTGGCAGCCTTTGGCCTAAGGCTAAATTGTGTGCATCTTCTCAGAACCAACTGATGAGTACTTGGAAAACAGCCCTGAACAGCTGCTCCATTCAGAACCAGTGATGGTTGTGTAGTGGATGCAGCTGGGCTTTCCCCATCTGTATCCACGGGCAGCTCAACAGCACTTGCCTAAGCCTTTGCTTTTGGAAATGTTTGAGTGTCACTACAGAGATAGCAGTAGAAGATGGCATTCAAATGCTGTAGAATTACTCATCAGTATCTTCCTGCACCCCAGAAAACAAAACGTACCCTGGGCTGTATCAAAAGAAGCGTGGCCAGCAGGTTGAGGAAGGATTCACCTTCTCCTGAGCCCCCCACTGGAGTGCTGTGTGCAGCCCTGGGGGCCCAAGAAAAACATGGACCTGTTGAAGTGGGTCCAGATGAGGGCCATGAAAATGATCAGAGAGCTAGAGCACCTCTGCTATGACAACAACCTGAGAGAGTTGTGGTTGTTCAGCCTGGAGAAGAGAAGGCTCCAGGGAGACCTTATTGTGGCCTTTCAGTACTTAATGGAGGCTTGTAAGAAAGATGGGGACAGACTTTTCACCAACAGATATGACAGGACAAGGGCAATGGTTTTAAACTGAAAGAGGAGGATAGATTTAGATTGGACCTAAGGAAGACATTTTTAACGATGAGAGTGATGAGGCACTGGAACAAGTTGCCCAGAGAAGTTGTGGCTGCCTCATCCCTGGAGGTGTTCAAGGACAGGTTGGATGGGGCTTTGAGTAACCTAATCTGGTGGAAGATGTTCCCACCCATGGCAGGGGTTGGACAAGATCATCTTAAATGGTCTCTTCCAGTTCAAACCATTCCATCATTCTGTAACATATAAAGCTGATTGTCATCTCACTGATCTCACTAGTTGTCATTTTATTTGCTATTCTTGCCATTTTCATCGAAGCTGCCTCTCAGAATTGAGGTAGAAGTCATCCCTTTATTGCATGGGTCTGAGGCATTCAGTGCCGAGAGGTTCTGCTGTCCTGTAGGGGTTCCTTGGTGTGACTGATTTATCTAATCCCAAGGGAAAGAAAGGAGAAAAAAAACAACCCAGGAAGTCTCTGTGAGATTGACAACAGAAGTTGGGGGCTGTCAAGAGTTTCTAAATTCTTTTTGCTCTGTAATCGTATGGTAAAGCCTTGTACAGCTTCTCTTCTCATGAGTTTCACAAGCACCTTGCAAATTTTGGGGGTTTAATGGTTGCAGCAGGCTCTGAGATGTGTAGAAATACTCATCTAGGAGGGACTTGTAAATACTGCTCACATGAACATGTGTTCACGGGCCTTTCTCTGGTGACAGGGCTTCGATCTGCGTGTGGAGCACACCCACTGTTTCAGCCACCATGGGGAAGGAGGGCACTACCACCAGGACACCAGCCCGGACAGCGTGCAGTACCTGGGGTACCTCCTGCCCGCCGAGCTGCTCTTCCGCATCGACCGGCCCCAGGAGACACACCTCATTGGGAGAGACTGAAACTGGGAGGAGGCTCCGGTGCAGGCACAGGATTTCAATCTTTCTAAAATACAAATGCAGATTTTTATAAATGCTTTTAATTATACACATTTATCAGAGTCAAGAATAAAACATGAGAGCAGTAAACTGCCAACTTCTTCATTGTGTTAAAGGGAGAAATTCAGAGCATATGTGTAACTGAAATTGTTACGGCTGAATTCAAACAGTATCACAGGGTCACAGAATGGTAGAGGCTGGAAAGGACCTTCATCCAGTCCAACCACCCTGACAAAGCAGGGTCACCCAGAGCAGGCAGGGCAGGAACGTGTCCAGGTAGGTTTTCAATATCTTCCGTATCAATACGGAAGTAGACTTCACAACCTCTCTGGGCAGCCTGTTCCAGGGCTCCGTCATATTTTTCCACATGTTGAGATGGAATGTCTTGTGTTCCAGTTTGTGCCCGTTGCCCCTTGTCCTGTCACTGAGCACCACCAAGAAGAGCCTGACCCGATTCTCTTGGCACCCACCCTTTAGATACTGATAAGCATTGATGGGGTTCCCTCTCAGTCTTCTCTTCTCCAGGCTAAACAGACCCAGGTCTCTCAGCCTTTCCTCGTCAGAGAGGTGCTCTAGTCCCTTGATCATCTTTGTAGCCCCTTCTGGACTTTCTCCAGTAGTTCCCTGTCCTTCTTGAACTGGGGACCCAGAATTGGATTTCAGTTTCATTGCGATATTTATTATTGTGGGGTTTTTTTTGCCATTTGGTTTAGCTCCCTGCATGGTCGCAGGTAGTGATAGGGAACCAGAAGTGAACTTACATTCAGAATGGGGAATTAAACCTGCTTCTGGTAAAAAATAACACTGTAAAAGAAAAATTGTCACATCCATGTAAGAAACGCCATCCCACACATAGAATGTAAGATAACAAAGCCACGGAATCACAGAATTGTTGGAGTTGGAAGGGACCTCTAGAGATCATCTAGTCCAACTCCCCTGCTAAGCAGGATTGCCTAGAGCACACTACTCAGAACTGCATCCAGGTGGGTCTTGAAGATCTCCAAAGAAGGGACCTCCCTGGGCAGGTTGTTCTAGGGCTCTGTCACCCTCACCGTGAAGAAGTCCCTCCTCATATTTAAGTGGAACTTCTTCCTATGTTCCAGCTTGTGCCTGTTGCCCCTTGTCCTGTCACTGGGAACCACTGAAAAAAGTCTGGCTCCGTTCTCCCCCAAACCACCCTTTAGATACTTACAAGCATTAGTAATGTCTCCCCTTAGCCTTCTCCAGGCTAAAGAGTCCCAGCTCTCAGTTGCCAAAGCAAAGATTGAAAAAGTATTAAAGGGGTTATTAAAAAAAATGTACGAAACAGTGCTGAATTGGGTGCATCTCAAAGCAGAGGCACAGCTAATCTCTCAGTTTTTAGGTATTTATACTCTGTCCTGGCCGTCTTAGTTTCTGTGTCTTTTCTCATTGGTTGGGAAGTTGGAACTCACATTCTTCCAGCCGCCTAACCTATTGCAGGCCCAGTTTACACCTTTACACAGAATCACAAGCATTAGCCTAAACATGCCTTTGATTAGTTGAGTATGCTACAAGTTATTTCACAGTCTTTGCTGCTATCTACTGTGCATTTTTATTAATTACCAGCACTCTGGTGGCCGTTTACTTCATCAAGGTGGTGGTAGTTATCCTCCTCTTCCTCAGTTGCCCTCTAGAGGAACCCAGCCCACTTGGCGGCCTTCACAGCCCACTTGAGAGCTTTACCGGCCGAGGCTGGTTTCTTTGGCCTCAATGATACTCCCCCATCCTTTGAGCTCCTTTTTGGAAGGTTACTTCCCAGTCTACATATTCTTTACTTAGATAACATTCTGCAGAAAAACGACATCTCTTAACAGCAAGGACATTTCTGAAGATTAATTCAATGCAATTTATGAGACTCTACTATCATGAAGCCCCCTTTCAGTACACGCATACCGGCCGAAATATACAAAATAGCTGAAGGAACGAAGTCGGCTGGGGGTTGCCTGTACCGTGAGAGGGGGAAGGAAAGCGGCCGTGTATTGCTACGGGCGGTGGAAAGGTGTCAGCAGCAACGCGGGGCAGGCCCACCGTCCTCTCAGACACCTCAGCTGAGTCCGCCGCTCGCGCCCTCCGGAGACAGCCGACCCTGGCCCCGCCTCTTTCCGAGCGCCTTTCGGAAACAGTCGAGCCCGCCCGGCGCTGGCCCCGCCCCCTCCCGAGCGTTGTCCGGAAACAGCCGAATCCACCCGGCACTGGCCCTGTCCCTTCTCGGTGCCCGTAGCTGAAGTGGGGTCGCGCGCCGGCCCGGCAGTAGGGGGGACCGTACCAAAATGGCGGGTGTGCCGGTGGTGCGTATCAGCATCGAGTCGGCGTGCGAGAAGCAGGTACAGGAGGTGGGGCTGGATGGCAGCGAGACCTATCTCCAGCCCCTCTCCATGTCCCAGAACCTGGCGCGCCTGGCGCAGCGCATCGACTTCAGCCAGGGCTCCGGCTCCGAGGAGGACGAGCCGGGTTCGGCTGGCCGCGCCTGGACCGAGCCGGGCGAGGCGGAGGATGAAGAAGGTGAGGGACAGTGTGACCGGAGTCCTGAGCTCGGTGGGCGGGCTGCAGCTGAGGGAGGCCTGCTGAGCTGTGTGCCCCACGGGCGCTTGGGCCTGGCCTGCCTTTCCCCGTGGGTACCCACCGTCGGGATAATCGTGACCGAGTCCCAACAAGTTAACAGTGAAAGAGTGGAAAAGGATAGACCTAGATATCTTGCTGTTATATTGTATTTCACGCCATTATGATCGCTCTGTGGTTTAAGAGTGACTCTAACGCGGTATCTTTTTGCAATCCTTTGTTTTCCCTTCTTCTGTTTTGTGTTTAGGGTTGGTAAAGTTTCAGCCATCCCTCTGGCCTTGGGATTCAGTGAGGAACAATTTAAGAAGTGCCCTGACTGAGATGTGTGTGCTGTATGATGTTCTGAGCATTGTCAAGGATAAAAAGTTCATGACACTAGACCCCGTTGTGCAGGACCCCCTTCCTCCAAAACAGGTATATTCTACCTATAGTGTAGTTCTTAGGACTTGATGCGGAAGATTTTATATATCACTGGTATTTTTTGTGTCTTATATATGCAAGATTTAGTAAAATGTTCCTTGTGATGTGCTTTGTGGGCTGGGGGAAGGCTGAGAGTGGAAGGTGAGACTGATTTCAAAAGTCTATTTGCTGAACCTCTAAGTCAATATGCTGTTTATGGCTATAGAATAATGTCATGACAGTTATTCTAAATAAGTTACTGAACATCCAGCAAAACTAAGTTATCAGTCCTCGTCAATTACTTGCACTAATAATATTTGGAGAATTAAAACACAACGAGTTTTTCTCTTTATTTGTTACTAGAATCCTCAGTTTCTACAGCTGATTTCCAAAAAGAAGTCATTAGCTGGAGCAGCTCAAATTCTGTTGAAAGGCGCAGAAAGATTATCCAAATCGGTTGCAGAAAACCAGGAAAATAAGCGACAAAGAGACTTCAACTCTGAACTGCTAAGACTGAGGCAGCACTGGAAGCTGAGGAAAGTGGGAGACAAAATTCTTGGTGATCTGAGCTACAGAAGTGCAGGTAAAACTTGCATTTGTCTCTTGACTGAAGACAGATTTATTATACCTGTTATTCCTATGTTTGTGAGAAATTATACTGAGAATATGAATTATTTCATGAATTACAGTAAGAGAGGGTAACCAGCTCAGAGTTATAGAGCCAATTATGAAGGAGTGAATACAGAATCTCACCAGACTTAAAGCAGGCACCTAAAGCACCAAAGCAGGCACCTAAACTGGTTATATTAGGCTCCAGTTGTCATCATTGTCAAATTTAGGGTTATTAATCTTGTGTTCATGAAGAAGCTGTTGATGTAACCTGGGATATGTGTCTTTTTAGATGGTTTATCCTAAACTAGCTGAACAGTGCTCTGGATGTTAAAGGGGTGCAAAAGATGTGGGCATCTGCCTTTATCAGTTCCATTTGAATGACTGGCTATGTGGCTGGTTTTTGTAGGCTGAACACCGACATAGTTTTAAGACTGCAAACCAAACATTATCAGCATTCCTTTAAATCCATGGGGATGTTGCACCTTAAGATACTTGCTTGCAAAACTTTCGGCAGTTAATTTTTTTTTTTGTCTTGTTTTAACCAAATATCTTTTTTTTTCTCCTTCCCTGCTTTGGCGACACCATTTTGAAAGAATGTTGGTTTTCTCCCATGGCTGTTTAGTATTACTTGCTAACTTACTGTAAAATATTGCACATGAGACGCTGGAGGACTTAGAGGCTGATGTGCTGAAATGAGCTTTCGAATTTACCCGTTTTATTTTAAGAATTAAGATATTTGAGTCAAGTGCAACTGTGAAGGTTTGGAGACTTAGAAATACATACTCTTCCAAAATAGAGGAATGAGCTTTGTCATCTGCAGAAGATGCTTTATAGTATGTGTGTCTTTGCCTTTACTTTCTTAGGTTCCCTGTTTCTTCATCATGGCACTTTTGAGGTGATAAAGAACACTGACATTGACCTGGATAAAAAGATACCTGAGGATTACTGTCCTTTGGATGTTCAAATTCCAAGTGATTTAGAAGGATCAGCCTATATAAAGGTTTGCCGGAGAAACTTTAATAAATGTACCATGGGGTTTGTTTTGTTATTTGTACACTTTCAACAGAGAAAAACAAATACCAAATCATGTTCTCTTTTTGCCTAGGTTTCTATTCAGAAACAAGCTCCAGATATTGGTGACCTTGGGACAGTCAATCTTTTTAAAAGACCCATGCCAAAATCAAAACCAGGTATAGCTAGCTATATGTTGTTTTCTGAGAACATTCTCAAGAAACGTGTTTGCATCTGATGTTTATTTCAAAATTCCAGCCTGAAAGAAGAGCGAGTAAGAATATTAATTAAACTGAAATTTTCTGTGTAGGTGCTGCTCGGCTGTTGGAAAGGTGATGCTTTCAAAGTATACTTCAGATTTTCATATGTATACTCAATTTCTGAAATAAGGTTATTAGGATTATATTTTAGGTATTCTGGAGCACCTTTTGTTTAGTCATTAAGAGTTTGAGCATGTGACCAAAAGCAAACCAAGATATTGTGGCTCAACTGGACTAAATGTCCATCCATTTTTAACTTTGCCCAAAATGCATCCTTTATTTCTGTGGCTTGTATCTTTTCCCTGAATCTGAAAGCGTGTTGGTAGCATGTGCATTTATTACCAACAGCTCACCTGGCAGATAGTAGCTTGATTCATTTGATGTGTGACAGTATCTGGAAGTGTAAACCTTTGGGTTTCAAAATTCATCTTTGACTCCTTAGGATTAAGAAGAACTGGCAGGATTTTATTTCATGATGATCTGTGACACAGAAGCTTGTGCTGTCTTGAACATAGGCAGGATGTTGTAGTAAGTAGGTATTTCATAGGGTATTCAGGGTACAGCATAGAGCTTGTGTTCTTACTTGGACCAGAATATTCCAAGAATTTTTGGCCTATAAATCCTGTGAAAGCATGTACATGAATTTAACATTATTTGGTGGTTTGTTGTAGAGTGAATTTAATACAGCTACAAGTATCATTGAAACTAAATTGCACCTTCAGAAGCAGGGGTTCATAAGCAGAGTTCACAAAAGACCTGGGTACGTAGTATGCAGTTCCAGAAGGGAGTGAGTTGCAGTTCACAATATACATATGTATAGAATTGAATTCCACCAGTGTTATCTTAAAGTGCTTGCCTACCTGAGGTAAAGTTCTGAAAGGGCTCAATTTGGATAGAAGATACTGCCTACCTTATCTTAGCGATTACTCACAGCTACTGCACAATATCTTATATCTGAAGCTACCTTTGTAGCTTCTTTTTCCTTTTTCCTTCTGCAAATATTGATTATTTATTTTCAGGTTCTCCACACTGGCAGACGAAGTTGGAGGCTGCACAGAATGTTCTTCTGTGTAAAGAAATTTTTGCCCAGCTGTCACGGGAAGCCGTTCAAATTAAATCACAAATTCCTCACATTGTTGTGAAAAATCAGATAATCTCCCAGCCTTTCCCAGGTAGGAGACTTTTTAAGACTTCTTAAGCTATGATTACTTGCTTGAACACAAACTGAAATTCTAACTGATAGGGCCTTTTTTACACTCTGTTCTTAAAAAAAAGTAAATAAAATAGCTTGCTAAGTATAGAAAAATTGAACTAATGCCCTTCAGTTTCTAGTTTGCTCTTACTGTGTGGATTTTGGATTGGTTTTGTTTGTGATCTGTGTTTTTTGCCAGTAGCACTTAAAGCTGTCAACTGTAATGCCATGTGCACGTTGCAGTTTGGAGCTGTGCATAATTCGTTGCTCCTGGATTGCATGCAGGTGAAATTTAAGACTTGATTTAATGGGTCGTCAGAGGAACGAGGGCTAATGCTCTTCAGTGAGGATAATTAAACAGCATAAAGATGGCTCAGTTGGCTGGTGAATGCTCTGTTCTTACAAGGGGTACACAACTGATTATATCGTGTGAAGAACTGTGTTCCTGGATTGCTGAAGTTTTGGATGATGGTAAATCATTCCTTCTTTTGGGAAGGAATGGGGTTCCAGGGACTGTTCTTTTTGTGTGGGGTTGAGTCATAGAAATTGGTGTGAAATGCAGCTAGTGAGTGAATTGTTGGCCTGTCAACGCTTCAGTGAGTAGCAAGTCTTACTTGCCTTTGGTGCTTTGCTCTTTGATTTTTCTCCAATACGGTGAATACTGGTTGTAGAACTCCTGACTATAAAATGTGAAGAAAAAGTGAAGTGCTCAGCAGCCTGCTTGACCACTGTCAGAGTCCTCATTTATTATTTTTTATTTAATCTGTTTTGTACAGGTTTGCAGTTGTCTATTTCTCTGTGTCACTCTTCCAATGACAAAAAATCACAAAAATCTGCTTCTGAAAAACAGAATCCAGAGGATCATCTCTATGTTCTGGAACATAATTTGCATCAACTTATCAGAGAGGTAATGCATTTATGGTAGAGAACTGAAAAGTTTTGGGGCTTTTGTTCAGACTTCTACATAGTGGGTGGCACTGTTGTAACAACAGAGTGCCACTAGAGGCCAGGCAATTTCTATCCATACGTGTAAGGCAACCTACCACACGGTTTTAGTATGTGTGGGCGGTTGGGGAGTTCCTTATTGAGTAAACAATGTTCTTTACTTAACTTCAGGCTGGTCTGCTCACTCCAGAAAAGCCATGCAAGGTTTTTTCCAGTAGAGGGCATCAGTTTCCCTTTTTCCTTTGTGTCTAATTAGTCCTTGTCAAATACTTAAAGTGTGCACCTGTTCAGAATATATTTCCATGAAGAAAGAACCACCAGTTACCATAGTAACTTTGCTTCTTTTGAGGCACTTTTCTGCTTCAGTGTTTTAGAATCTCATGCCATCTAGCAGAAGGACCTGGGGTAGGATTTTGAGCTTGTGTCTGATCAGGAAAGGACCACAATTTTACATGTCAAAGCAATTGTGTAAATTGTGTTCCAGAGAGTGTTCATCTCCTTAGAGCGTGGCTGTGCAAGTCGTATAGTTGTGTGAAATAGTCCAGTACTTGAAACACCACCAAACTGGGTGATCTCAAACTGACTTGATGATCTCAAAGGTCCCTTCCGACCATGAAGATTCTGTGATTCTGTGGGTTTTGTGAAGCTTTGGCTCAGTGCCCAGCTCTGTTAGGAATTTCCATTCCTGACTTCAAACAGGTTGCTAAATCTTTGTACCTCAATTTTTATCTCTAAAATGCTTCCATTGTTTTTGTCAGACCACACTGTTTGTCTCCAGAGATGTATACAGGGCAGACTTCTTAGTAGGAGCTACTGTCATACCAAATTTTTGTTATTTAGCACCTTTTCTTAACAATCAATTTCCATAAGGTTTGGAAGACCTGCGTAAACAGGGAAGGCGAAGTATGAGCGTAAAGCTGGCTTTAAAGTGTGGTCCAGTTTATAAAGTAAAAAAAATTGCACTTTTGAAAGTATGTACACTTAAAAAACTTGATGTGAAGCAGCATATTGTAATATATATATTATTTCTTGCACCTATATTATTTGGTCACTTCCTTTTATATCATCTCTTGTTTGTTGCAGTGTCACAAGCAAACCCTGAGCTCCACGGTGATGCCACATCCAGCTAGTGCGCCTTTTGGCCACAAGAGAATGAGACTTGCAGGACCCCAGGCTTTTGATAAAAATGATATCAGTTCTTTACAGTCAAATGAAGGACTTCTGGAAAAGATCATAAAGCAGGCAAAACATATATTTTTGAGACGCAGGTAGGTCACAGGCTATTCTTGTTAAAGTTACAATAAAACGTACCATTATGTAGAGCACAACTGATATTTTTTCAGTGTTCTTAAAACCAGCTACTTCTTTCGTTGTTCAAATAGTCTTTATTTTTAAGTACCAAGAACTAATGACATATCATGAGTATGAGGAAACAAGTCAGCTAGTGAAAAAAAATAATGAATCAGGTTTCTCTCTGTGACAGTTGTGATGCAAGCTGCTGTCCCTACTTTTCTTAAACTCCATAAATCCTTTTTAGTATTCTTTGTTGTGTAGTAGCCGATACCGAGTAGTAATATCACTTTAATACTTCTGCAGAATGCATGTGAAATATGCAGAGTAAACAAGTGTGCTTCGTTAGCACCAGAGTGGTGCTAAAATAAATAGAACTGTGATTTACATCATTTCATAAAAACTTACAAATTTCTTTTTTGTGTGCCACAAAAAAAACCCCTCCAACCCCAAACTAATAACTGACTCATTTCATTTAAAGAAGAAAACAGCACAAACGGTCTAGATTATTTTGGCTGGAATATGTCTTTGTCTTCTAGAACTGCTCGAACCATTGACAGTCTGGCTAGTCGCATTGAGGATCCACAGATTCAGGCCCACTGGTCCAATATAAATGATGTTTATGAATCAAGTGTTAAAGTTCTAATAACTTCTCAAGGATATGAACAGATATGCAAGTAAGTGTGAAAATACATGTATCTTCCTAGTTGTAGAAGCGTGCAACAATGGCAAACTGTATTCAACTTGGGGTTTACAGGTTTAGAGTCTCTTCAGACAGACAAGTAGAAGTCCATTATTTGTGTGAAAGTATGTTTTTCTGAGTTCTGGGGAGAACAGCCACCCGGAGAAAATGTATTGACAGTGAATGAGAGAGTTGTTTTTTTCCATTTTGAGCAATCATCTGTGGCTCTGTCTAGAGTGTGGAGCAAATGCTGGTCACTGGTGCTGTTTGCAGTCTCAGTTCCAGATTACACACACTGCCCAAGTCTTGGCTATAGGATAGAACAGGCCCTCAATACACACCTGCACCTCTGGAAGGAAACTTGGGCACAGTGGCAGGGAGGGAGCTGTGAGGCACCTCAGGATGCTCCTTGACCTGAACAAGGAGTAGACCAGGTCTGGGAACATGCCACAGAATACGTCCCTGCAGTAGAGAATGAGCTGTTGTGGTAAGTGAGGAAACTGAAATCTTTGGAATTGCTGTTGTATTCCATAGGCTTTGCACCATCTGCATCTTGCAAGTGAATGGGAGGGATCTGTAAGTGTTGTAATACATTGTGAATAAATATGCATCTTGTCTTCAAAGATCCATGCAGCTACAGCTGAACATCGGAGTTGAACAGATCAGAGTTGTGCATAGAGATGGAAGAGTCATTACGTTGTCCCATCAAGAGCAAGAATTGCAGGATTTCCTTTTATCTCAGGTAGACTCACATACCTTATTCTTCCCTTTCTTGTAGTGCTTGAGAAACGGAAGTGGTTAGAATCTCGCTTTTATCTATGTATAAAATGTTAGAAAACTTCAAATAGAGCTAGTGAAAATAGGAAGGTAGATGACTGAATTTTTCAGTGTGTTTGGATAGTGGCTTTAGCACCTGTTACTAAAATATAATGCAAATTTTTACTGAAGTCAGCAGTAATAATAACTTCCGTCCTTCCATTTAAAATACATTTCTTTATGCTACTCATTATGGGAGCACTAAGATTTTTGCTTACTTCAGAGCAAGTCAGACTCATAGCAGACAACAAGGTATCCAATATATGAAACTTACTATAACTCATTCCTATCTAGAGTAGAGATCTTAATTAGCCCACAATTACTGTCATTTCAACATTGTCTTGTTAATGTTCACTTTGCATCAGCCATTACTAAATCGGCTGATATTTGAATGAACCGTGTTTTCTTAATTGCTTAGAGGAAGCTGCTGGTTTTAGTCAGAAGTGACAGTCTCTCTACTATGCATTATAAATAGTCAAAATACAGGTATTTAATAACAGTGGTTGGCCTGTTGCAGTTACACGAAACTCCATGACACTGAAAACAAGTTGAAACAGATTCTGCTGATGGTATCTCTTTTTGCTCAGGTATTTTCAGACTTGTTCACAGAAAACTGCTGAACAGTGCTAGATTCTTCCTGGTTACAAGTGTTAAGTCTTGGTACAGAAAAGCATTAGCATTTAAACTTTCAAGCTGTTAAACCCTGATGCTTACACTTCAGTATTAATGGAGATAATTATGCATCCGAGAACCTCAACTTTTTTTTTTCTGAGTTTGCTATGATAATACTCTCACAGATTTTATTTATTTTACAGCAGAGGTCTCATTTCCATTCAAAGAAAGGATTATTTCAAAATCCTGTTTGTAATTCTTAGTTCTTGAGACCTAAATAAAGGTTTTTGGTGAATTGAAAGCAACACTTAAATAAAATGCATAAGCCCATATACTTACAAAAAATTTATCTGACTGCATAGTGTGCTTAATACAGTGATCTCCTCTGTTTGCAGAGGATCTAGTCTACATTCAAATAACACAATGATCTCCTGGCACTTACATAGCATATATGTTAAAAAAATTAAAATCCTCTGAAATTAGAGAAATTATAGAAGTCACTTTTATAAATAACTACTGTACAGCAGAAGGAAAAAGGTTGGGTAAAACCAGTATGCAATTCTTTCTGTGGTATGCAAATACTGAACAGAAGACAAACTTCTTACTATCTTTCAGATGTCACAGCACCAAGTCCATGCGGTTCAGCAGCTTGCGAAGGTTATGGGCTGGCATGTGCTGAGTTTCAGTAATCATGTTGGTCTGGGGCCGGTGGAGAGTATTGGCAATGCCTCAGCGATAACTGTAGCATCACCAAATGGAGACTATGCCATTTCAGGTAGTGTTTTCTATTGCACATGTATGGAAAAAACTTAAAATTCTTAACTGAATTCTTCAGGCTTTGTAAGTCTATTCCTGAGATAATCTCTAGAATTCTATAGTGTAATGTCAATTTACAGCAAAATATTCTAGAAATAATCTCTTTTGTGTAGGGAATTGACACCTTGATAGAATCAATACCTTGCCCAATAAACCACTTAATATTAACCCAATTTAATTTACACAGGCTTGAAAATATATTTTAGAATTAGCACAGAAGAACTAGATTACAGAAACCATCAAGATCCTGAGAGAAGGGAATGAGACTAACAACAGGATCACAACTCTGGACTTAAAAGAACAGAGTTTGGTCTATTCAGGGATCTTCTTGGAAGAATCCTATGGCATAAAAGCCTATGGGTCAGAGAGAAGAGGGGTCCAAGAGAGTTGGTTGATTATTTTTTTCAAGGATCACTTCTTTTAAGCTCAAGAATGGTCATTCCTATGTGCAGGAAGTTGTGTAAAGGTGACAGAAGAACTGTGTTGATGGAACAGGGAGCTCATGACGTAAAAATGAAGCTGCAGGGGATTATAAGCAGGATCAATTGACCTGGGAGGTAGACAGGGAGACTGTCCAAGCATACATGATGGGGATAGAACAGCTAAAGCCCATCTGGAGCTCTGTCTGGTGAGGGATGTACAGGGCAACAAGAAGAACTTCAAGAGGTATGTCAGCAGCAAAAGGAAGAATGGGGGAAAAGTGTGCCTGCTCTTAACCTGGGAGGGGACCTGTTGGCACAGGACATGGACCCAAGGTACTTGATGCCTTCTCTGCTTTGGTCTTAAGATTGGCCTTCAGGAATCCCGGATCCCTGAGATCCATGGGAAATTTTGGAGCAAAGAAGACTTAACCCTCAGTAGTAGAGGATTGAATTAGAGAACGTTTGAACAAACTAGACATACAGAAGCTCATGGGACCAGGTGGGACATATCTGTGAGTGCTGAGGGGGCTCGCTGGTGTCATTGGAAGGCCACTCTTGATCATCTGTGAAAGGTCATGGTGATCAGGAAGGGTTCCTGAGGACTGGAAGAAGGCAGATGTCACATCCTACATTCAAGAAGGAGAATCTGGGGAACTACTGTCTGGTCAGCCTCATTGCAATTGTTGAGAAGATGAGGCAAAAAAACAGTCCCAGAAGCAGTTTACAAACATGTTAATGACAAGAAAGTGATGGGGAATAGTCAATATCAATTTATGAAGGATAAATTTCATTTGGTTAGCCTGACAGTCATCTTTCTGTAGAAGGCTGGCTTGGTAGGTGAGGGGAAAGCTGTTATCTCTCTAACTGCATGTTTAAAAAACAAACACTCACCACCCCCACCCCTAACATCAAAACATAGAACTTCCCATGCAAGCCAATGGAACACCACCATCCCTCCACCAGTCTTGCAGAATTTTATGATTAAAAGCAACAGCTGTCCTGAGTGATTTCATTTCTGTCCGTTTGGGATAAATCCACTAGAGATGATATCTTTTCAATTGCTTTTTTCAACAGGATGGTGGAGAATCATCCAGGGTAAGAATTGGCAAAAATACCTTTGCCCTTCCCGGCATCATTAGGAAAAAAGATATGCATGTGAAAAGCATACACCTGGGGTATTTTATCAAACGTTTCTCTGGTTTGCTCTAGCCAAGAGCATGCAGTGAGAAGGAAACAGAATTATACAGAAGTGGGGGGTGAGAGAGGGGAAAATTCAAAGAGAGAAACTTAAAGTTAGGTAATTTCCCTTGTTTGTTTTCAGTGTGTTTGGAATTAAGTAGAAGTAATGTATAGCATACGTGAGGAAGGATATTTAATATGAGGAATTCCTACAGGGAAAAAAGGCTTATAAAATTCTCTGTTTATCACAGTACGTAATGGTCCAGAAAGTGGCAGCAAAGTTATGGTTCAGTTTCCACGGAGTCAGTGCAAAGATCTCCCCAAAGGTGATGTCCTGCAAGACAACAAGTGGAATCATCTCCGAGGGCCATTCAAGGAAGTTCAGTGGAATAAAATGGAAGGTCGTAACTTTGTGTATAAAATGGAACTCCTCATGGCTGCCCTGACTCCGTGCTAGTAATCTGTCAGCCTCTGGGGGGGAGCTTTGAACTGTCGCTGTGCTGCAAACCATCCCTGCCCATGCAGCAAAGAGAAATGGAACCTATGGGGCAACACTAGAAGGCAAAAGCAAATTTATTCCTGTAGAGGTACTTCCATTGTAGTGTTTGTAATAAATCTTTTTACAATGACATAAAATACAACTTTTTGAAAAAGTTCTTTTCAGGTGTATCTCTGCAGGCTTCTCTATCTAGACTAACATAGCTAAGTAATTAATGTATTTTTCGTTGATAATATTAAATTCAATAGTATTTCCTGCATGAAACATGTCTGCTCAGAGTTACTGCATTTCCCCCTGTGCCCCTAACTTTTCTCAATACATCTTTGCAAATATTTCTGAAAGGAGAAAATGAATAGAATTGAATTGTGCCATCAGTACACCTTCTACTGGTTTATACCCCAAGGAATGGCTCTCCTTGTGGAAGATGATGGACTTGTTTGATTAGAAGTGGGACAATAGGAGAAGCAGAGCTCCCTTGACAAAAATTAAAGCTAAACAAAACTTCAAGGATTCAAGGAACAGTCTTCACTGTGTGATGTTCTTGAGTTGGGGTTTGATATGGCTTCTGGGCGACCCATTTCTGAGAGATGTATTCTCCGGGTGATTTGTTTAAGTTGAGAGTGTTAGGGACTTGCAGCTTGTGGCAAACGTCTTTCCTCTCTGATGGCTGCAGAGGAGCCTGTGTGGTGTCAGCTACTTTGCTTGTGTTTTCTGTCCTTGTTTTTTTTCAAGCATGTAGAGGAAGGAGTCTTACTCTCCTTGCAAAATTCTCTTGATAATTTGAGTTTGTGGGTGACCTGTAAATTCACATCTAGAAGCAGGTAACTCTTGTGCAGTAGACCTTGGATCTCCATGTTTGTGCTGTTCTTTCTTTTCTTTTCCCCTTCACTGGCACTGATTATCATCCAGTGGAATTATAGTGTCTTCCTGAAGATCAGCTCTTTTGAGTTCTTTTAAAGTAAAAAAAAATCATTTTTAAAATCTTTTTTGGTTGTAATCCTAGCCTTCTTGAAGCTTTTAGTGGGGTGTTACACAAGGCTTTTCATTTGTTTGATGATTAATTGCTAAAGGTCTTTCAGAAAGCTGTCTGTATGAACTGCTTCAGATTTATGTCCATATTGTGTGTGTATATATATATATATGAGAACTTCTTGCACAGAGAACATGTTCAGATTTAACTTCATACTTGTATGGTGACGGTTGTTATTTTTGCTGTATTCTTGAGCAATAAAGAATAGTTGTAGGAAACACATATTAAGCAACTGCTTGTGGGAAGCTGGTGCTTTCATGTGTATCCACAGTAGCTGTTGTACTTCCCTTGGTGTTTGCTGGTGTGGGACATCTTGTTAGTTCAGTCCCTGGAAGTACTTGCTTCTGTGCAATTGAACTATGAGAGAGAAAGGGGTTTTCTTCCAGGTCCTGGTGGGTTACCCAAGATGACATGAAAAAAGGTTTTGATCGTCTTGAGAGATGGGTGAATCTTAGGTGGCACCTGTGATGCCAGGGCCCATTGCTGATCTAGCAGAGACCCCATGGTTACAGGCAGAGAGGGGGTTTGTTCCTTATTGAACAACATGGCATCTCTTTGCATCTGGTTATAATGAGGCTACTTTGACTGTCTCGGCCACACAATGAGTCTTCTCACACTAGTAATTAGAATATGAGCATGTGAAACAAATGTGTCTTAACACCTGACTGTTGTTAACCTAAATCGAGAGGTCTGCATGTAGTGACAGCTTTTTTGCCAAATAAGCTCTTCATTACCAACTAATAGGATCACTGTGGAGGTGTCAGTGTCTCATAGCTGCAGGATTTGTCCCCTTCTGAAAAGAAACAGCAGATGCAAAAGGTGTTGCAGAAGTGCAGGCGCTGCCCATTAACAGTGAAGATGTTTCTCAAGACTTCCAGACCCAGCTGCAAAAAAAAATTTAAAAAAAAAAAAAGTTAGGGACCTGGCAAATCTGTCTTTTAGTGTTGAATACATCGGGATTCCTAATTATAATGGAAAAGACTGATTAGGCTTCTAACAGGGTCAGTCTTTAAATTCTTGGTGGTGCATCTTTGAATGTGAAATGACAATGTTAACGGATGATTAAGACCTTTGCAATTGATTGCCAAAGCAATCTTGTGAACTTGGACATCTCTTTAATTAAAATTTAAATGGAAAATTCTTTAATCCCTTTGATTGCTTGGAATGCTCTAAATAATAAATTTGCTGCTGTTCTGCATAGAGTTCACCACTGGAGTAATAATAGCTATTAATTTCTAAATTTCCACTGTAAGAGCTTGCCAGAAGACTACATGCTTTGGTCACCTGCAGTGTAGCAAACTGCTACAGCCGGCTTAGCCTCGCCGTTTTGTATATCAGATATTAACATTAATGATATGGATTGACAAACACTGGTTTCGGGAAATGCGATTATTTTACAAATGTAGAGTAAGCATATTAAATTCTGGATAGAATTTGTGGGTGAGGAACTGTCTATAAGTAAAACAGTGTGTCCTCACTGAATATTCTTTGCATCCCTGTTAATTTAGGATATTACTACCTAACAGTGAGGCTGGCACCAGCGTCAGTAGCCAGGGATGGGTGCCTGAAGCTGCTGTATCTTTAGCCAAGCTGAGAGAGGTAGAACAACTGCGCTGGTTGGAAACTTCCTACTGCTGTTACAGTGCATCTTAAATTGAAGAATTTTAGGCAGTCACTTCCTACTTCCATCCCAGCTTTCATATGTTGTAGTTTAAAAGCATAAGTGATCTCTACAATTAGAGCCGTGCATTCAGAAGGTCATTAAGGCCTTCCCTGACTTTTCTTTTGCCAATTACAATATTCAAGTCAAGGTTGCAGATAATAATGGTGTTACATTGGCAGCACTTTTTGTCCTTTTTAAGTAAGTCTGGCAGAGCACCTGCCATATACTCAGCTCAGCCTAATGTGTAACTTCTCATTCAACTTCTAAGATTTAGGGATTTAAAAAAAAAAACACCACCAAATCTGAAATAGATAAACAGAAAAAAAACCCATTTAATAATGTTTTCTGTGTCCCACATGGATACTTTAGAGAGTACTTCAAGCTTGGTGATTAAAAGATGCACTTCCAACTTCTGTGTCATCAAAGTTTAATTCACTCAAAGATACAGAAGACTGGTAATACTTAGTTAAAGGGAAGAATTAGAACAAACTGTTACTTTCCCAAGATGTGCTGTAGCTGGGATTATTATTTTTTTTCAATTTCTCACCTTTTTTGACCCCTTCTCCTAGATGCAGGAAGGAGCAACCAGATGAATCTGGTACTCAAATTTATGAGTGAGTGGGAGGCCCTTTGTGCTACAAATGGCAGGTTCAGCCAGGGGGTGACTCTTTAAGGGTGCTGTGGACAGGGTGCCTTGGGGAAAGCCTGTCTGCATCCTTATGCGCCTGGTGAGAAATTCTTTATTTTTCGAAATCTAACCTATTGTACCAGAGGGGAGGCTCTGGCAGCCTCTCTTGGTAAAAGCTTTTTGCAAACTTCTGATCTAAAGTGTGAGAGAGGCAGTAGAAGTTCGGTTCAAAAAGCCCTGTGGCAATCTGTGAACACAGGCTAGTCCATGGTCTCTTACGTTTTTGAAGTTTATTTCACACTGCAAAATTCTCTTTACAAAAGTAAAACAGGATAGTTTGAAGATCGGTCAGTTTAGTGCTTTCTCACTTGCAAAAGGAAATGTTACTCCCCCCAGCAGATCTGGAGGTGGAAAATATAAGTGCAATACGGAGATTAAAGGAAACACTAGTTAGATCTCTTCATGTTTCCTTACAACATAGGAAAGCAAAGGTGGCTTCTCAAAGAGCAATTTTGGAACTGTATTTGTAAATACTAAATTGCAAAGCAATGCTGTTTTAACTTTTCCTTTCCAGATAGTCACTGGCGAATAGTCTGACTTTGCAAAGGGCACGACGTCTTCCACAATGAAACTCTTCAGTATTTAGCTACCCCACTGGCGTGAGGTGCCAGTGTTTTATCAGGCCACTCTAATTGTTACAGACAGCGTCCTCCTCTATGCCTGTGCGCAGTTCCTTGTTTTAATAACCTTCTCTTGTAATGTCATAAAATGTGTGTTAATATCCCGGGGCAGTGTAAGCAATTGGAGACGTAAGTGGGGGAACTTTGACCAACTCGGCGTTGTTTCAGTTTTGTCTCATGAAGAATTACAGTTTGTCTTCAGAGCTTCGGGAAATTCCTTACACCCCAAAGTGGCAGCATAGGTGCAATAAACAGGATTCAATCCTTGCAATTAAATTTTTAATGTAATACTTTAATTAGACATTAAATTATGTTGAAGGATGCTAATGGCTGTTCTGTCTGTAATAGGAGACTTGCTGTAGCCAAAATACAGGTGTCTTTCAAGGCCATGATCATTTCCTTTATGGGTTGATCTTAGAGGCTTGGTTGGTTGGTGGTTATTTTTAAGAGTGGTAGAAGCTGTAGATTTTATTAATTAGCCACAAAAATGCATTCGTGCTCAGTGTGAAAGCGTATTCTTTTTTACTTTGACCTTAGCTAGCAGAGCTGAATTCTTAACAGGTCAAAACAGCTCCATCAGTTACTGCTGATTTCATGTCTGATTAATTTGCCAGTTAGGATGTTTCTACAGTAGTCACAAACGTTTTACCTTTTAGGTTTCTTCTTGCTTCCCTTGCCAGTATTTTCTCCTGAGGTAGAATTGTTATTTTTGTTATGAGACAGTCCTTGGCTAACACTCAATGGTTTCCAATTCAATCTCTTCAGTTGTACTTGCTGCGAATAAAAGGATATTATTATTGATTGGCAAATGGATTGGAAGGTCGGTGTTCCAAAATTAACAATGCTGTGACATTTTGAATAGCCAAGACATTTTGAACTTTTTAATATTAGCTCAACCTTACTCATCTACAATTAAGTTTTAAATGCATCTTTTCTAAATATTTAACTGCATAAACAGTCCCTCAAAATCTTTGAAGTGACACTGGTTTCTTCCACAACTAAAGGCGTAAAGTCCATAGGGCCCCGACCTTCTACTTCTCTTCCTGGATTTTGAAAGGAGCACTCCTCTAAGGTAGAATTGGGGCAAAAGTTAGGTCCCAGCTTTGGATCATGTTCTGGAAGATGACAGAACAAGTATCCAGAGCTGTGGTTTTCCTGAAGTCTGTCAAGTATGTGTATTTGATTCAGACTTCGTAAAACTCTGGCTTTGTAGGAAGATTGGCATGACAGGAAAATCTTCAGTAACTACAGAAGCTTGCGAGTGGTGTGTGTACCATGGAAACTGCAGCAGCCCTTAGAGCTGAAGGTGAGCATCAGAAAGGAAGAGATAGCTGGAGCCAAATTAACTTCCTCTCATATTAGGTTTTGCGGAGTTGACACAAAGTCTGGGCCGTGAGTCTTAGGGTTGGTTCTTGAGAGTCTGTGTTGGTCTAATAAAATATTGATACTTTGGCTGCTTTTTGTAATGTAACAGCTTAAGCAGCACTTATTGGAGAAGAAATACAGACCTTTTACCCACAAGGCAAGAAACCACTAGTGGATCTGCACTTCCAAAGAAGGGAGGGAAACGTCTGAGATGTTTTGAAGTGGTAAAAGAAAGCTCCTGTTCCAAGGATGTGCCCAAAGCCTGAGCCCAGGCCCGTAGCCTGGCACCTTGCCTTGCTGTCTAGGCTGAATATCCCTGGCTGTGGCTTGGGAAGTCTTCTCGAATACGTGAATGTTCCCTTCAGTGTAGCCCTTGATCTGCCTGTCATGACTAGTGTCTTTGGTGCATGTTAGGAGTCTGGGGTTGATATTAGTCAGTGTTCGTTGGAGTCCACAACTGGATCAAACGTGAGGACAAATGAAATGGGAGTTTGAGGGGAGAGGAAGGGGTGCAGTCCTCCATGAAGTGAGGTGGGGGCCACTCCCATGGGCCATTTAGGTATTTTCCCCCTGGAGACCTTCTGGTGCAGAACCTGAGAGCATTACTGGTGCTCTTGACTTTGAGTCATGCCTTCTGATGGGGTTATTGCAGCTCTGGCCTTTTCTCCCTAAGTTTTGCAGTGGGCAAGTTGAGGAGTGTTTTGTGATTTCTGATGTAAAATATATAAGGTGGGTATACTGTGGATTGTTCTGCAACTAAATACCTATTACTCAGTTGCCTCAGCTGGTAGAGTTGGAACAGGTTAACTGAACTGAGCCCATCCAGTCTTGTTTCTCAGTGTCCCTGCTTAGTGCCTTTGTGGCTCAAATCACAAATAAATTTTGGGTTCAAAATTCAGACTTGAAAACCCTATGCTTTGACTGCATTTTTACAGAGAGATACCTGTTAGTTTGTGTGTTGTCTTCTTCTGAAATAGATGCAGAGATTTATTACACAGCCACACGAAGCAGATCAAAATGGCAGATACTGCAGCAAGAAATGCAAAGACAACTGCTACAAAATGTAAATCTTCATAGATAATCTCTGCAGGGAGGACAGAAAAAAAAATATTATCAAATTTATTATGAGCAGATTAATGTTTAAACGCTGGGTAAAGCCAAGAACTCCCATCTAGTTTGTACCGTAAACGTTAACTATGATGGTGCCATAGGTGTTGGTTCCATACTCCTCTGTTACAGTGACAAAATAGTAGCCGGCATCTCTCATGCCCACATTCAGAAGCTGTATAGAGCCATTTTCAAAAGTAGTCACTCTGTCTTTGTACATTGTGGATATGTTGACATAATTCCCACTTTTCCACTCAGCGATTTTGGTGGTGCCCCAGCTCGACACGTGCTTCCACTCAATGGTGGCGATGCCTCTGCAAGAGTATTCAACGGAGAGCAGGATGTTTTGTGCCACTGTTGCGTTGATGTTGGGTTGTGGGACAACCAATGATAGTCCTCCAGGAGCTGAAAGACAAAGGAGGGCGATGAGTGTGAAGGTGATGCTGCACCAACTGTCCTGGGCAGGAAGGGACCTCTGGGGGTTGGTTCATCCCACCCATCAGTGGGCTGTTTTTAGAGAGGATGGATTGTTCTTTGCAGTTTGTCTTCCTTTCTGCTGGCCATAAAAGGAACATGCATACTTAAATTACTGACTAAATACACATTTTTAATCAGCAATAGTCAGGAGAAACATTTCCACCATAAAGAACAAGCAATTGCATGTGTTTCAGTGGTTCAATACCCAGGAGGAGAAAGTTTGGAAGAGTCTTTTTGGCTAAGGAAGCATGCTGCTTCCTGAAAACTGAGCTATGCTTTTGTATTCATCAGTAACTGGCTTTCCTTTGAAATCCTGTTTTTAAGTGGAAGGTTTAATCGCCATGGCCAAGGTAACCTGTTATATTAATTAATTGCCATCTTCCAAAAGCAAGGAATGTAGCAAGAACTTAAGCATGTAAAGACTTGGCAAGAACTTCATCATGTTTTCAGGATGTGTAATCAGTGTTTGAGCCAACAGCTTCATAAAGGCAGCCAGTTATATGCCAGTGCAGATAAATTGCATGCAGCCAAAGGTACAGGGGACTTCACGTTGTTGATGATTTCCAGGCAAAAATGCATGTGAAAGAATATTTAATTTAATCACATCACTGATGTGATTATGGAGCCGCTCATAACACTGTGAAACTGAACTGACCGTTTAGTTTAATATGTAACTGCAATAATTTCTGCTTGCGTGGGTATTTCTGCATGAAGATTTGGATAAACACCAAATATCTGAGTTTCAATTGGCATACATTATTTTTTTAATAATTAGTGGCATGTTTGAGATGCTTGGCTAGAGACTGTTATCTTGTTACCTACCTGCAAAAAAATCAAACCAGACAAAAGGCAAATGAAGCACAGGGTAAGCCTCGCTGCTGAATGCCTTTTCCTAGTTTGTCTTGGAGCAGCTCGGCCACTCTCCTCTCACAGTGTGAGAACAGCCTGACTCTAAGAGCAGAACTGAAAACATAACGCTGAGCTGCAAATGTCTGTAACCCAGCAGGGAGGGAGGACGAGACCCTCAGCGATGCTGAAGGAGTGCAAAGCAGGACCCCTGGGGATGCTCCTGGAGGTTCTTCAGAGGTTTCTCTGCTTCAGAGAAAAGAATGGTTTAAAAAGAGAAAGAAAAAGAAAAGTCAAAGGGAAAGAAATTCTTCTTAAAAATCTTATTAAAAATACGAACCCTCCATGGCCAGCAAAACCCCAGAGAAACCACAAATGGGGAGAGATGGGTAAATGAATTCCAAGCTGACCACTCTGTTTGGGATCTCTAGCAGAATTCAGAAGGTCAAGGTAAGGTAGGGAAGCTGAAGGAGCCAGTTTGATTCCTCACCTGTGGTACCCGCACAGGAGAAAGCCCTAGCCACTCCATATTTTTTTTAACTAGATAGGACGTAGGCTTTTTCCAAGACAAAGCTCCTGGGGTTCCACCTTCATGGGAATCTTGTCATGCTCATGCTGCCCCGTCCCAGCAGGGACACCAGGCTTTGTGGGTAGCCCAGCTCATCCTCAGCTAAGCTGTGGTCTGCTGTTCAGCCCATGTGCAGGAGAGACTAACCAGAGCTGTGAAAGAGGGGTTTGTGCCAGCTAGAGAAACAGAACAGACGGGAACCTCTGGTAATCACTGCAAATTGTTCTAATTGTTTTCTGCTCCATGTGTTTATTTAAAGCCCTTTTGCTCTGTTTCTGACTAGACAGGGGCTGAGTGTCTCACCACAGTGACCCTTTTATGTTTTGATAAAGGCATGGCTTTGTTTTGAATATGTGAATGCAAGGTAAATGTAAGAAAAAAACCCCACCTTCCATTAAAATATTTGCAAACAGGTTCCTTTCCTCTCCAGCACATGAAGCCAAAAAAGGCAACGCAATAACCATTCCAAAATATTTTTAATACCGTCCGCCTCGATCACCCGAACCGGTCTAATCCAAACAGCGCTGCATCAGCCCCAGGAGCAAACATCACACCCACCTGCAGCGCCCTGTCAAAGGCCACTGCGCCCTGCTGCCTGCAAACCCAGACCTCCTCACGCCCAGGGGAACACGCACCCGGGAGAAGAGGGTTCCGGGGAGTTTTGCTGTCCCCGGCACACTGCTATGCTCCAGAGCATTCGCCTGCCTGAGAGTCAAAGCTGGAAGCGTGGCTCTGTGTACCCAGATCTGGCCTGCAGCATGCCGGGGAGACAGTGGGAAGGGGCTGCCAGAGAGGAGCCTCCACGCAGGAGCTCTAAAATGAGGGAGGAGACAGCTTGCAAACTGCGGTGACAGTTCCTTACCACTATCTGAAGGGAGCCTACAGGAGAGCCTGAGAGGGACTCTTTGTCAGGAAGTGTAGTGACAGGACAAGGGGCAATGGTTTTAAATTGGAAAAGGGGAGATTTAGATGAGATATTAGGAAGAAATTCTTTACTCTGAGGGTGGTGAGACACTGGCACAGGTTGCCCAGGGAACTTGTGGATGCCCCATCGCTGGAGGTGTTCAAGGATGGGGCTTTGAGCAACCTGGTCTGGTGGGAGGTGTCCCTGCCCATGGCAGGGGGGTTGGAACTCAATGATCTCCAAGTTCCCTTCCAACAATAACGATTCTATGATTCCTTCACCCTTTGGTGTTCTGCTTGTGCATCACCTTGATGACGAAGGAGATGGCATAAGGTGTCCAAACCAAACCCACTGGTGGCACTGCCCACCCCACTTCCCAGGTCAGAGGGGACCGGTGGGGGTCTCTGTGAGCTGTCCCGTCCCCACTTGCCACCCGTGGGGTGCTGGCTTGAAATCCACCTTCCCTCTTCACCGCCACACTTCCCAGCCTGACCTGAAACCCGTCGGGCTGGATAACCGGGAATTATTTCCTTCTCCTTTGCCTTGTCCCTTCCGTTGATGGGAATTCGGGGGGTGAGGGGGCGTCGGGGGTGTAAAGGCGGCTTGCTCGGAGCCGCCCCCTCCAGGAGCGGGCGTGGGGCTCGTCGCCCCGCGGTCGCGGTTCCTCGCCCGGGCTTCAGCCCCCCCGCTTCCTCCCAGCAGCAGGAGCAGGGACGAAACTTCCCAGGCGACCGCCAGCCTGCCTGAGCCCCCCCTCCCTGAATCTCGTCCCCATCCCCTCCCGGCAGCCCAGCGCGGGGATCCCCGGGGGAGCGGCCGGGCAGATGCAGGGCGCTGAGGCTGAGCCGAGGGTAGCGCTGAGAAGGAGGAGGAGGAGGAAGAGGAGGAGGAGGAAAGGGCCGAGGGGAGGAAGCGGGGGGGGGGGGAGGAAGTGACACTTACTCTGCAGAGCCCACCCGGCGGCCAGGCAGAGGGTGACGGTCCCCACGACGACGCCCCGTCCCCGGCAGCCCCGGAGCGGTCTCATCGGAGAGGAGCCGGTGTCCCAGGGGCTGCATTTAAGCGACCGGGCCGGCCGGCGCGGCCCGAACCCGGGGGCTACCCGCCCCGGGGCTCTTCCTCGCTCCTCTCCCTCCTCTTCCTCCCCGTCCTGCCGCCGCGCCGCTCGCAGCCCCCGCCCCGCCGGCCCCCGGGCTCTCCCACGCCTCACCCCCCGCCATCCTCCGATAGGGATCGAAGATGCAATTGGCTGAGGAAGGGAAAGCGCTGCCCGGCCGCCCGCCATCGCCCCGGCCGGGAAAGGAGCGGGGACGGGCGGCCGGCGGGGGCCCTGCCCGGCTCCGCCGCTTCCCTGCCGGGGGGCGAACCCTGCCCCGCCGCACCGAGCAGCCCGGCCCAGGAACGGGGGCTCTCGGCCCAGCGTGGGTTTTTTTTTTTTGTGTGTGGGAGTGTGATTGTTAAAGGAACACGCATCCGTAAGAGAAATTTCCCTGCCAGGTGTTGGAAAGAACTTTATTGCCCCCGAGGAGTCTGGTGATGCTGCAGGTGAGGCGGTGGGGCTGGGCAACAGCATCTCTGCGTCCCCAAGGCTCACCTGAGATGGCCGCACTGGAAAATCAGCCCCGTTCCCATCCCACCATGCCAAGCACTAGCACTGGGTGCTCCTCTCTCCCTTCCATCATAGAATCATAGAATCATCTAGGTTGGAAGGGACCTTCAAGATCATCTAGTCCAACCATCAACCTAACTCTGACCAAAAAAAGAGAAAAAAAAATCACTAAACCATATCCCCCAGCACCACGTCAACCCATCTTTTGAACACCTCCAGGGATGGTGCCTCAACCACTGCCCTGAGCAGCCCATTCCAATGCTTGGTAACCTTTTCAGCGTAAAACTTCTTCCTAATATCCAACCTGAACCTCCCCGGGCACAACTTGAGGCCATTTCCTCTTGTCCTGTTGCCTGTGACTTGGGAGAAGGAAAAGAGACCAACCCCCACCTCTCTACACCCTCCTGTCAGGTAGTTGTAGGGAGCAATAAAGTCTCCCCTCAGCCTCCTTTTCTCCAGGGTGAACAACCCCAGCTCCCTCAGCCTCTCCTCATAAGTCTTGTGCTCCAGACCCCTCACCAGCTTCATTGTCCTTCTCTGGACCCGCTCCAGCTCCTCAATGTCTTTTTGTGGTAGCGGGCCCAAAACTGGACACAGTACTCGAGGTGGGACTCACAAGTGCTGAATACAGGGGGACCCAGACAAGGTCCCCAGAAATGCTTGTCCTTTCAGAAATCATGGGACAGTGTAAGTCAGTGGGAAATACAATTAGAAAACATGTGAGTGCCCCAGTCCTGAAAATTCATCCTTGCTCAGGGTCAGATGCTGCCAGAAGCCATGTGGAGAGCCACCCCTCTGACTGGGAAAAGGGTTGCACACCAGGATGACCCTTTTCCAGACCTTCCATCCCTCTCTATTCCTCGTGTTTCCCTCTGGGCAGCACAGGCTGCTCAGGGTGGGAGGGAGAAAAGGGCAATTCCCTGCACCAGGAGGGATGCTGGGGTCTGTCAGAGCCCTTGTGCTGGGCAGCCACGTCCCCCACTGCACTACGGGGACTAGTGCAGGTTTCCCTACGCACTGCTCGCCTGTGAGGGTGACAAGTGAGTCCCATGAGGGTCTGGGTGGCCGAAGCAGAGCCCCAGGCAGGGGGCTGAGCAAGAGTGTAGCTGGGCTTGCTCGGGGCTCATCTGTGGGGGACCTGATCCAGCTGGAGCTTTCCAAGTGTGACACATTCATGTGCAGCCAGGTGAAAGCCTTCCTGTGACATTAGGGTTGTGAACCTCAGAGGGGACTTCTAGGACTTAGGTCAGGCCTTGGCAAGAGAGGGTGCAATCTGCATGGACACCAGGGCCCATCTTTTATTCAGGGTGCTATAGAATCTCCAGCTTCCCTGGCTTCTGGTGCATCTCCTGAAGCTTCAGTAAAATGAGTCAGACAAAGTGGTGAGAGGTCAGTGAAGACATAATGCCCATATATTTGATGTCAGATTTTGCAACCTGTTGAGGTGCTGGGGATGCCTGAAAACGTGGTTGCACTTCATCTGCTGAGGCAGCCTACAAAGTGTTTTCCTTCCACCCCATCCATCTGAGCTGCTCCTGTGCTTTGCCAGATCCCCTCTGCTGTGTCAGGCCAACATCGTGTCTGGGTGTCCCTGCTCAAAATGGGATCCCCAGTGGCAAAATTTCCTCCTGACCCCATTGCTTTGTGGCAGTTTTGTTCTTCAAAGTGTTAAGGAAGTTCTCATGTAAATTTTGGTAATTTTTCTATTTAATTTCTTTAAACCTTTATTTAAATTTATTTATTTTTAAGCTCTTGGCCCAATGACCTATTTTGGCAGCACAACATACGGGGCACATGCTCATATAAAATGAATTGAACTTTGAGTAATTTAAAATGTATTAGACTGGTTGCATTGATTTAATCCACTTTATTGGAAAGACAGATGTTAGTCATGAAATTGAAATCCAGGTCTGCAGTTCTTACCAAATATCGGCAGTTTTGCCTTTGCAGTATAGGTCAAATGTTCAGTCCTGGGATAAGAAATGAGCATTTGTTTCATCATCAATAATTAACAGCAAATAGCTTTCAGAATCCTTCTTTTTAACGGGAAAATTCTAAAATAGCTAGAGGTTGGATTTTTTAAATATAAACTGCACCTCAAGAAATACCGTGACACATGTAACAAAATGCCCAGTATTAAGAAAGCATTTAATCAGACTTTTATACACCCCATTTATCTGAAGGCTGGCTGGTTCCTCTCTCCCTGAGAGCCCGCTGCAAGCAATGCTTTCTCCCACCACGCTGCAAACATCCCTCCAAGGGAGAAGGTTGCTCTTAAGCAGAAATGCGTCGGGGTGTGAGACGGCAGCGATGGGTGGATGCTTTGGGGAGGGCAGGACCCCGATAGCAGGGAATTAGAGTGGAGGGCGGGGGGAATTTTGGGGCAGGCTCCCTGCTGGCAGCCTGCGGAGAAGCCTGGCTGTGGCAAGGAAGAGCTGGTGTTGGGGACCATGGGGTGCAGCCCCATCAATGATCAGAGCAAATCACTTGACTTCAAGGAGTACTGGTGAATTGGTGATTATCAGCCAATCTAACCAAATTTAACATTGGTACTTGTCCCCCTGAGCCCCTCCATCTCCCTGCCTGCCTCTCGGCACCCCAGGCTCAGTGGGGAATGAGCTTCAGCAGATCTCTCTCCTGCTGTTGGGGATGGGGTTTGAAGAGGATGCTGTGGACCAGGTGATGGGTCCCAGGCTTTGGTGCTTTGGTGCTTCGGTGCTTGGGCATCAGAGCAAGGCTTCGTCACCCATTTCTGCTGGGTGGGAGGAAAGGGGTGCACCCTGCCCGGCTCTTCTGCAGGGATGCTGATTTGGTAACTAACTCAGAGTACATTTACAGGAACGCCAGATTGGAGTGTTAATCCTGAGATTACTTACCTCGGCATATTCATGATGTATTTTCCTAACAAAGCTTTTTATTGAAATCCTGTCCAACCACATTCAGATGAGTCTAATGATGTGCTGCTCCGGGTTACAGGCGTTTCGTCCATTAATGCTGTTCTTCGGATTTTATTTTTCCCCACTTGTCAAACAGCAGTTGTAGGAAACACAAATGCATCAAGCAATATCGTACAGGCTCTAAGCGATTAGTTTATCCTTGTTTAATTACAGAATGCCTTAAACTAGGAGGCTCTGGGAATGATTTACAACCTCTATAAAAGATTGGGTTGACCATCCCTACATTGCTATGGGCACCTGCACATTTTTATTGCTGCTTGCCTGACATATTAAGTTTCTCCTCCCCTTCCCTTTGCTTATTTCTATTATTTTAAAGGGTTTTTTTCCCCGTTCCTTCTCTTTGCCATCTGAGAGTCTCTCAAGTTTGTCTGGAAGGCTTGATATCTCTTTCTGGTGTCATTAATAATGGAAGAAAACCACATTAACAATTGCAACAACAGCCAGATAGGAGCCAGAAAGCTCCTTTGGCTCTCTAATATGCTCTATGAGTACTCTGAAAAGCTTTCTACAGAGGGTTGGCATTTTTTTTTTTTTTGTGCTCACCTTTTTCCTTTGATGTGTTTTTGTAGTCAACAAAATGCTTGACCTTGTCTTTTGCCAAAGAAAAGAAAAAATACCCTAGAATTAAAAATTTACAGTTTCCGGACCTGCAATAGCACTTTAGAGGTAATTTCATCCTGCGACAAACCATGGGAGAAAATTCAGCAAAGAAATGTTAACAAGGACCGCAAGGCATTGTATCTGCAGGGTCAGAGGGCTGTGGAGGCTGCTCACCTCTGCCTTGAGATGCTTCTGGTCGACGCAGTGAGCTGGCAAATAGCTGGCAGAGAGCAGGGAAGAGCCACAAGCTTCTGAACCAGCAGTGGAAATGTACCCCAGGCACAGCTATAGAAGAAAAACAGGTGACATCCTGCTGAACCCTCCTCTTTCATGTGAAGTTGGTGGTCCAAGCTTACCTTATTCTGGTCTTCTAGAAGTGAAAAGGACATTCACTGGGAGGTCCCAGTGTGTAAAAACATCCCTGCCATCCATATAAGATGAAAAAAAAACTTTTACAGGATCTGAAGTAGGACCTGGCCAAATCTGCACTTTGTCAGTGGTTTCTTTTTACCCTTTAATTGTTTTGGCAGAGGCACAGTACAAAAGCCCTTCTCTTACCCCAGATAAATCAATAGCTGTAAAAGGAGACACCATGGGTAATCCTGGTCTGTCAGCAGTCCTCCTCCTGCCTCAGACTCCTTGTGGTTTTGGTCTGTGGTTTTGGGGCTTAGTAAAATAGAGGTAAAAATGAAACAAAGTGAAATTCAACCTTGAAAGATGCAGAAATGCATCTGAGGATACACAGATGTTTAGTAGAAGGGAAATATTTGGAAACAGCTTTTATCAAATGGGAGGCAGTGAAAGCATACCTTCCAGTGGGGTTAGCAGGTGATTGCATTCACCCACAAGGCACTGTTCAGTGTCAAAAATTACACAGGCTTTTGCTATTTGACATTAAAACCCTTCCAAGATGTTACACCCTCAACCCTCTACACCCTTCTGTATTTACAGAGATCGCAATATACCCAGTTTCTTTAAACAGGAAACCAAAGCATGAAGTTGCTTTTTTTCTAGGAAGTTTGTGGTAAAATAGAGGAAAAAATCCTTGCTTTCTTGAGTCCCCATGGCTGCCTTTATCCCTTCCAGCCGGTGTGGCATGAGCCCAGGGCACAGCCAGCACAGGGACAGTGACTGCAGGTTTGCACCGAGTGGTGGGACATGTGATGTGACTGCAATTCATTGAGCTTGTTCTTTCCCTCTCTCTGCCTTCCTTCCTCCTCCTTTGTCCAGTTCATCATGCTCAATGCACTTGCCTGCAGATGATGCCTAAGACATTGGGACATTCCTTATCAACACTTGTGGCAACTTTTGCCCCACAAGCAGTGCCAAGAAAATGACTTGACCAGGAGAAGGGCACCAACCAGGGCCATGTGACAGCCATACTCAAAGCCTGCAAAATTAGAAGTAAATCTTGTAGGAGTTGGCTACAAAAGCTTTCTGGTATAGCTCTGCCATCAAGATCTTTCCAGAGACAGATAGAAGGCAATGGTGGCATCCATGTCACACTTTTATGACAACTTCTGGGTTAGGATTTCCAGGCTGGCACAGTTGGTGCATGTCTCTGGGGACCTTGGAGACACTGAGTCTAGTGACAAAGGCAGGCTGGCTCTCCCAGGGAACTGTATATGTGTCCCTTGAAGGCTTGTTTCTCAGATTTTATAGTCCAGCTGTATAAATCAAAGAGGCTTAAAGAATCCCAGATATCACCCAGTAGGTAAATCTATTATCAAAGACTTGTTTTGGTTTCTCTAAATCTGCTTAAGAATTTGAATCTTGTTTGCTGAATATTTTCAGGATTCCTTTCCCAGGCCCATGAGCAGGGTGTACTGTCTTTCTCCTCTTGTCTTGCATTTAACAGTTCAGGAGTAGAAGCTCTCACCCAAGAAATGAGAGACCCAGGTCAAATGTGGACACTTCCAGGGAGGTGGGAGAGATCCATTTCTTTGGATGCCCATTTCTTTTACTTTGAAATGTTAATTCCACAGAACAAAGTACAGTGTAATTTAATAAAACAAAGACAAGGTAATACTAGGAAAATAATAATGCATTTCTGATTAAATAAAAATATTTGTGTTCCAGTTTGACCAAGTCACCAGAAGGTCAGTCATTCATATAGCCCTTCACCTCACCTCAGTGTCTAGAAAAGGGTTGGTTGGTGTTACACCATACAAAAAAAAAATATAAAAGGAGCTCTTATCACATGTAAGAATCACCTGTCCATTTTACAAGACACTCTAATTCTGCTTTACTGATCCATGGTACTTTTCACTATTGATTGTTAGCAGCGTGAAAAATTTCAATTGCAGAATGCAGCAAAGCAAATGGTAAATCTATCCACTGTTTGCAGAATGAAAATTATTTTAAAAAGGGGACAATACGCAAAGGGACTCTTGTGTCTTCCCTTTTTGCCCTGTAGGTTTTGATTTTCTCCTCTCCATTACCAGAATAACACAAGGTTTTGTCATCCCAAAACTTGAGATGCCCTCAGTGCTCAAGCCTGACTCCCGTCTCCAATTGGGTCACTGTCCTAAGATGGTAGTAGTCCTAAGTAGTGATATATACAGATTGGGTGAGAACTTAAATAGAATTAAGCATGAATAATAACTAAAAAAGGCAATAATTAAGCATGATTAAGCTGGTCTACTTGAAATAGACCATTGGAATATCTACACTTGAGTCTTGACAGCTCTTTTTTATGTGGATCACCTGAGCACCTCTCCATTTCGTTTGGTGTAAATTTTGTGCAAAGAATTTACTGTGACCTGCCCTGTCAGCACAGCCACGTCCTCACATGGTCTGAGTGGCTGAAAACCAGGATCCTCTTTTTCTTCCACTGACAGAGGCTCTGTCTGTGTTTGCAGAAGGTCTGAGCAGGGGCTTCCCACAGGGTCTCTCTGGAGAGCCCAGCTTGATACTCTTTGCTGTGGGGAGCCTCGCTGCCCGTGTTGGCTTCCATGCCTGGCCCATGCCTGGCCACGGCCCCTGTGGGGCAGCTGGGAACAGGCAGGTCCAAAGCAAATCGAGTCAAGCCCATCCGGCCCCACAGAATGACCACTGAAGCATTTTAGGCTTGTTGCCTTTCAAATAATGACTGTGATTGAGCAATGGTGGTGTAATTAAACTGTCTCCTGCGGAAGCGAGTGTGGGTAACTCAGGGCAGTCACAGCTCAGACCCTTGCACATTGCACCATAGGTGGTTTCCTCCTGGAGCACCATGGACATCATAATGTCAATTATAGCCTTGTCCCTGGCTCCCCACCTCAGCCTGCGTGTTGGGAGGGCTCAGGAACTGCTCCAAATGTATCAACAATGGAAACTTCTTCTGTTCTTTGCCTCTAATTTTCAGGACTGTGGTGTGGGAAGGTAGCTGGTGATGGAGGGCTGCAGCAGCAGCTGACAGCACTGTCAGCAGAAGACCTCTCAATGATGCTAATGAAGCACATGGTGATCTGGGATGGGCTGTGGGTGCCTTGCCTTGCCAAGGCACAAAGACCACCAGCCACTTGAAGAGATCTGTTTCTGACTGGCGAACGGCAGGTAATAGTGCCTGGTGGCTGCCTGTATCTCCTGGTGAGGACACTTCTGAAGACACCACCTAAATGATTCTATGACACTAGGAGAGTCCCACTCAGGGCGCAGGGAAAGGCGTGCTCCAGAAAGGGAATTGATGGTTTTGTGTTACTTGGGGCTGCGCTTAGGTGGTGCTAGAGAGTAAATAATTAAAACCTCTCTGCAATTTGGGTGTCTGAATGGGGAGTTTCCAGATATTTGTCCCTAAAATATTTTGCAAAGAATGGTGATTGGGTGGACTCAACACTGCCTGATAAGGCACATCTCACAGGACATGCCAGGGCTGCAATGTTTAAGGAAAAGGAAACTTAAGCTGTCTTACCTTGTTAGTATGTTCTCAAAACTTGATTGGAACAAAGGAGACCCTCCAGTTTTATCCAGTGACAAAATCCTTGCCTGAAATTCTTACCAGAGGGATATTTAGAGTGATATTGTCCAAATAAAAAGTCACAGACCAACACATGACTTACACGTTCTCTCACCCGTAAGAGCACAACTGGAGGAGCAGCAAACACAGCGTCTGTCCTACCTCTCCTGCTGGTCCTATTTCTTCCACCTTCCCAAGAACCTCCATTCTCCTTTCTTGCCATGCACATCAGGATCAGCCCCAGGAGTCTGCATTGCCCTGCAAGTTGTGTGGGGGAGAGGAGAACTGTGTAGGGTGGAGTTCATCTTCAGCAGAGCACAGTGGGGCTTCTCCCGTATCGAATCTGCCTGCAGGAAATTGGAGCCTGAGTGAGTTTTAGTATCATGTTCACTTCTTGAAGGTGAGCATGCTTTTCTCCTTGGGTGTTTTACAGCCCTGGCACATACTGGTTTGGATAAAGGCTCTTGGACATGGTTCTTGCTTTACAGAAAAGGTGAAGGACCTAGAATCACGTCCTTCATTGCAACAGGGCCAGGGCATGACAAATAGCCCAGGGTTGGGCTCCACAGTGAAAATACAGCTAGAAATTCCAGAATTTATATCCAACTAGCCAGTTTTAAGTTTTGCTGTTGGTTTTAACAGTAGTGTGCCAATCTGGCAAAAATTCTCTCCACCGCAAAGTTAAAAGAAAGGTCTAACATGGTGAAACCTATGAGACAGGCTGCAAGCTGTAACCCCTTGACTGTTTTACACCCTTCTCCAGCTGTGGTCTTGCCACTCTGTGGGGTTCATTTTGAGCTTCCAAGAAAAACCTACACAACAACACATGCAGCTGATCTGAACAGAGCCTTGTCCAAAGCCCCAGGATTTCCTGGAGCTTCATGGACTCTTATCAGGGAGAATAATGATTGGATGAGGGGTAACAATTTTAAACTTGTTTAAAGTTTAAAAAAGAAGGGAGATTGAGATTAGATATTAAAAAGAAATATTTTACTCTGAGGGTGGTGAGACACTGGAACAGGTTGCCCAGGGAAGTTGTGGATGCCCCATCCCTGGAGGTGTTCAAGGCCAGGCTGGATGGGGCTTTGAGCAACCTGCTCTAGCGGGAGGTGTCCCTGCCCATGGCAGGGGAGTTGGAACTCCATGATCTTTAAGGTCCCTTCTACCTCAAACTATTATATGGTTCTATTATTCTATGATTGTGTAGTGACCCTCACATACATAGACCACAGCAAGACCATGACCTCAGTTTGTACAGTCTTTCCTAGATTTTAACCATCATGGTGAAGTGACTGGGAGTACTCCCATAAGTTGTTACACGTAGAATTAAAAGTGCTTCGTCCTAAGGACAGCAAGCAGGGACAATTCATCTGGTGTTCTTGAAAGGTTTTCCCAGCCTTCACCTACTTCAAACAGCATTTAATTTTTTTCTGTAGATTTTACTTTTCTAAGAGACCTTTTAATGTTGAGAATTTAGTGTTTTCTGCACATTTAAGTTTACCTGTATGCTTCTGTATCTCAGATTTTTATTTCAAATGTCTTATGTCTTCAGACTTTTCCCTTTGCTTTAGTCCCATAGTGTAACATTTCTCTCCAATTCTGTAAAGAAGTCAAGGTCTGTTATTACTGAACCATGAGCATAGCTGAACTCTGGGAGAAAATAAATCCCACGTTTGTATTAAAGAAAAGCCTGTTGTGTTCTTTCTGCAACCCAATGCAAGTGTTACAGCTTGCAGTTGCATAACAAGAGTTCCCAAGTTGCCCTATGGTCTTGACTTCTTCTCCATGGTTGGATCTCAAGGGTAACAGGAAGGCTCTGAGCATTTGTCAGGATTATGGTAAAAGCTATAGTGGTTACCTGGATGGTACTTGGTTGCCCATCTCCAGCCATGAGGTCAGGGTTGGAAGAAGTGAAGAACATCACTGGGGTTTGCCAGTATGAACTTTGGGCTGGACATCACATACCCTAGGGCCCCCTGAATGAATTCCTCCTTAAAACAGAGGATACATTCCAGAAATCTTCCAATTTCACTGTAACATTTTTAGTGATGAAGAGTCACCTCAAATCTTGGCAAATTTTTCTAACATTTCAAGGACCTTAAAAAGTCCTTAAAGGCTGATCCTCATTTGTAGTTTGAATTTGTCTAGTTTTGACTTCCAGGCATTGGATCTTATCATAAGCTTAACTGTGAGAGAAGAGACTTTATCACAGTAAGAGGAACATACTCAGGGGATGATTTATCTAGTATAAATTTCAATGTAACAGTGCATAGCATTACTTGGGGCTTCCTTGCAGGACAACGCAGGCAACAGCGAGTTCTAGACTGTGATTCTCCTGATCTGTCTATAGACATCAGTGTTAGGTTGTCCGTTAGCCCATACTGAAGTGCATCTCATTTGTTTGCCCAGCTGAGCATGTGGACTCCTCCTCATTGCCTACTCACTCTCTGACAAATGCAGTTCAATAGCTTAATGACAAGAATCAAGAGATTGAGATACTGGATGATAATTTCCTACTTGGAATTTAATTTCAAGACCTGTCAGTTAGCCAGCTGTTAAGCCAGCTAATGTACATGGCATTGATTTTGTACTGTTGTTGTTTCTTAATCAAATTTCTGTCTGATACCATCTCAGATGCTCCACAGGAGATGAGGTCTAAAAATGTCAAGGAAAACCAAGACAATGGAAGCCTTGGGATATCTCAGTGGATACTGCCAGCCTAGGTGACAGTAGAGTGCTGCCCAGATGCTGGTATTTTCTGCTTTAAGTCTGCCTACTCCAAATATTTTATCCTCTCAGTTCAGTCCCAGGTCCTGGCTGTCCACTTTACATGAATGTTAGTGCATTCTCTCAGTTGTTTTTAGAGCAAACTAACTGATTTCTTCAAAATCAAAGCTCAGGTGCTACTCTGGAGGAAGTTCACTCCAGAGAACTGAGACTGAACTAGATTTGGCTCCTCCAACCTCTGCAATTTTCCACTACTATTCCAGCAGGCTTTGCACCCTCAAACATCTCCCAAAGCCTGGTTGCAATCACTCTACAATTTGGCCTAGGGATCCAGGACTGTCCCATCATGCAGAAGCATTTAGTCATGTAGACATAATCTTTGAGTCCACTGGGTCATGTCCCTGGCACATGGAGTGACCCAGAACAAGCAAGGTCCAAGAAGCTCTTCATCTCCTTTGAGGTAGCTGACCAAAATCCAGTACAGTACAGTACTCTTTTTATCTGGAAACTTTTTCTCCCATTTTTAGAATCTTCCTGCTCATTGTCATGCATGAACCATGATGACTTCAGAAGCCTTGAAGAGTCCTTATTGCACCCATATTCACATAAATAATCCAGACCCTTCTGTCCTTTTTGCCCTAACATTATTTATCTTTCATAAAAAATTGCATGTGGCTGGCTAGGTAGGACTTCTGGTTTTTTCGACAATTTTGTGTCCAGACTATTGTACAGCAATAAAATAACTTTCAAATTAAATCTTTCTGGGATGTAACTGCTTGTTATTACCAAGGACTAATGAGGGATGCATATCTGAAAGGGGCCCAGTCCAGGACACTGAAGGGATGCTGCTGAAGGAGTTTAACTGTCATTGTCCTCTTCCAGAATCACAAAATCACAGAGTGACTGAGGTGGGAAGGCATATCTGGAAATTATTTGGTCCAACACCCTGCTGAGATCAAAGTCAGTGAGAACAGGTTGCTCAGACCTGTGTCCAGTTGGCTTTGAATATCTCTAAGGATGGAGACTGCCCAACAGTTCCAAGTCACCTGGTCCAGTGCCTGACCACACTCACAGTGAAAAAGACTTTTCCTGTGGATTATCCCGTGTTTCAGTTTGTGCCCAATCCTCTGACTAGGCATCACCGAGAAGAGTCTGGTTCTGTCTTCTTTTCCACACCCTTCAGGTATTTAGTAGTCCTTCAGTGGACTCTCTCCAGCAAGTCCATGTGTCTCTTGTACTGGACATCCCAGGCCTGGTCACAGCACTCCAGATGTGTCTCACCAGGGCTGCAGGGAGGGGAAAGGTCACCTTCCTCGTCCTTCTGGTGATGCCCTGCCTAAAGCAGCCCGGAAGGCTGTCAGCATTTTTTGGCACAAGGGCACATTGCTGGCTCATGGTCACCTTGCTGGCAACCTGTACCCCCAGGGCCTTTTCTGCAAAGCTGCTCTTGAGCTGATTGACCACCCACCTGTCCTGCTGCTTGGGGTTCTCTGAACTTGATGAGGTTCCTGTCAGGCCATTTCTCCAGCCTGTCCAGGTCCCTCTGGATGGCAGCACACCCATCTGCTGTGCCAGCCACTCCTCCTGGTTTTGTGTCACCTGCAAACATGCTGAGCATGCACTTGTGCCCCAACACTAAGGCCATTTACAAAGATGCTAAACAGGAGTGATCCCAGCGTCAGGCCCTGGGGTACACCACTAGCAACTGGCATCCAACTGGGCCTTGTGCTGTGGATCACAGACCTCTGAGCCTGGCAGTTCAGCTACTTTTAAGTCCACCTCAATGTCCACTTATCTAACCTGTACATCAGTTTGCCTGT
The DNA here is from genome assembly GCA_026546715.1 of Gallinago undulata. Lineage (NCBI taxonomy): Eukaryota > Metazoa > Chordata > Aves > Charadriiformes > Scolopacidae > Gallinago > Gallinago undulata. Next base: position 195,108,617 of record JAOTQQ010000001.1, on the reverse strand, counting down.
GAGGATTTTGTTAGAGGCAGTTTCAAAAGCCTTGCTAAAGTAAACAGCCTCCACTTGTTCAGGGTTGTGAATTAAACTGACCAGGAAAACTGCCCTCCAACTATGAACAGACTCATGCAAAATTTCACCATTTACAACAGAGATTTCTCCTCTAACCACACTATGATTCTACAATTTCTTCCAAAGATCTCAAAGTCCTTCTTGGGGGTCAATTAAAATGCTATCCCTCTTCCAGGAACTGGGAAAGAAAAGCGTGAGTGAGGCTAGTGAGAGCCTAAGGTAAATTTGCAAAGTCTGACTTGTGCAGTAATACCTCCAGGGTCAGATAAGGTAGATGGTGGAGGGAAACTGAAGATGGGAAAAGGAGAACAGACACCTCTGCCAGGGCAGATCCTGTATTACTTCAGGAGACCTGCCAAAAGATTTTAAAAAACCAACAAAACAAGCATTTGGCCAATTCCAAAGAACTGGAACAAAATACTGTTCTTGAGATCATTTAATGTTGAAGAAAGACATTTCCCAGTAGACATCAGGAAAACATTAGCTGTACCTCATTTGGGATGTTCATACTTTTGTGTCTGATAATGGAAACCTTACTCCAGTTCACATTGTTTTCTTTTTTTTTTTTGATTATTCCATACTGCCCAAATTCCAGTCACAAAGACGATCCTGGCCCCTATTGGGAGGGCAGAGAAAGTCATGCTTTTCTGCAGCAGCATTCCCACCCCTGGGGATGATGGATTGCCTCAAAGTTTTAAGGATCAGCAAAATAAGCTGGCTATTTTTCTGGATTTACAGATGTCCTGTTATGGGGGATTAATACCTTTGAATTCTTCCTTGTTATAGGAGCCCGAAAGTCAGTGGTGGTCTGGAGAAGGAAATGTTATTGGAAGACCTAAGAACTCTGCTAGTTGAGCTGATGTATTCTCCAGCGGTGGTTGTAGCAAAGTCTGAGAACTGTGAGGGAAGATTGGTGAGGAATGAGTAGGGTAAAGCCAGAGTTCATGGCATTTGTGTGGAAACGATGAGAGGATCATCCTGGCCCCGCACAGTTCATTGCTCATGTGCAAGTATCTCCATGACAGTGCTGGAAATGTCTGGAAAACCTGCAAGTGTTTCTTTGCTTTCCTGCTGGATGCCAGCCATTATTCCACTGAGGATACATCTAGGAAATCCTAAAAATGAGCATAAGTAAGAAGAGGAAGAGATGCATATTTCCCTTCAGAAGTGCTGTGTTCCTGTTTCTCTCATCTGTGTAAACCAGTCATCCAAAGATCCCTGGTGAGGAACTGATGAGATGCTGAGAACTCACTGCAAACCAAATGCTTCCCAAATTGCAGGTCTTCTTTTTATTTATTTATTTGTTTTTAACGAGACACGACAGATAAGGTATTATTAAGCTCAAAAATGCCAAATCCAGGTAGCAGCTGTCAACTCTGGGAAAAATTAATGAAAACTGAACTGTTGGACTTGATGATCCCAAGAGTCTTTTCCAACCTAAATGATTCTAAGATTCTATGATCACAACTAAAGGGCAAAGGAGGTAAATCCACAAGTGGAGACACAAATCAGGGCCTCCAATGCCTGAGCAATAGGGGGCAAGGAAAAGAAAGGAAAACTGAACTGGAGGCAGTAACCCATGAGAGAAATGATTTCATAGGGGCTGGGTCATTATCCCCAGTGCTGGCAACACCTCAAGGACTTTGGGTGTGCTAGGCTGGAACAACGAGGCATTTTGTCATTAAGTATAGGCTAGAATTGCTTTTATATTTATTTTACTTGCAGCTAATTGCTTTCAAAACTTTGCCTGACCTTGATGAATGTTTTCTTTTTAGGCTTGCTGGGGTATGTTCTGAGGAAGGAGTCATATAAGGGTGGAAAATGGTAAACATTCAGGAGAGTTACAGTAATTGTGTCTTTACCATTTTCGTCTCTCCACGTCAAGCAGAGCGTGTTTTAGTGGTAGGAAATTCAGAGAAGCTTTGTAAGGGCAAAGTGTCTCTGCTGAGTGTGCCAGATACCCCTTACAGTGCTAATCCTATTTGAAGTTGCTGGGAGTCTTGTGTGGTGACGCTGGGTGGTGGCATGACGGTGGTGGTGATGTTCTTCAGCAAGGTCTTACCCCAGACTGCTGTTCTTTGGCGCTGCCTCAGGAAGATGTGGCTCTACTGCCCATCAGGCCAAGCGTGTGAGCACGTAAAGGATTTAATATCAAACTTTGAGACTCTGCAGGGCAACAACAGGAAAAGTTGGGCACAGCAGTGCAGAAAAAAGATATCTCCAGATGTAGTCACATGTCTTTCAGAGCCACTGGGTGGGCTGGACTGTGAGTGGGATGCTGACCTTGATGTGAGGACATCAGAATTTCCCTTTCACCTGGGCTGTGCAGCAGGTCTGTGCCCTTGTGCAGGTGCACTATGCCGGCTGTGGTCTGCTCCACACAGAGGGCCATGCAGGTCCCCAAACTAGGTCACCCCTAAATCTTGCAGGGGAGTATGCTTGGATCAGCAGACAACAGCTGTGATTGAGCAGCAAGAGCCCGGTTCTTCTGGCGCTACGGAAATGATAGTTTTGGTGCCTCCCTTAGCTAAGCACCACCTCACACGCTCCCACTCAAATCACTGGGGTGTGAAAGACCTCCGTGGGTGACCGCCTAGGAGCGCAGTTAATGGTAATGCTTTTAATTTTAAAAACTTTTTTAAATAAAAAGTTTAAAAAAATTTATTTTTTTTTCCCCTTTTCATGTTATAATAATATTTCATGATGATCTATAGAGGAAAGAATTTCTGGTCTTGTTTTAACAAAGCATATAAACAGCACTGCTGTGCACAGCAAGTTAAGTGTGCCCAGGTATTTATTGACACTAGGGCAAAGCATAAAGTTGGGTGATATTTTTCTGATGAGGAGCAGAATCTCCACCTTGCTGAGGATGGGTATTTTAAAGGAGGTGGATGCTTCCCATGGGGAGCAGAGTCATCAAAGCCATATCTAGAGGTTAGGGCTGCCAATCCTCCTCCCGAGCCACTGCAATCGTCTTGGGTCAGTTCAGAGTGACATGTGGCTCCTCGCTGAGCTTGCTGTGGCTGTGTGTGGTGGCACCAGCAGAGTTTCTTGCCTTGTGCATGCACAGTAGGGGGTTCAGCATGTGCTGGAAGCAATTCACCAAGCAGCACGTTGTTTTCACCCTTGGCAGCTCAGTGGGCTGTCAGAGTTGTTGTGCTGTGGGGTATTCTGGATACATCAGTAAATATCCTCCCTCCAACAGTGCCAGGTGTTTCCCCATGCGGCACCTCCCGCAACGGCTTCGTAAGGGTTTTGTGGCGAGGGGCTGCCCAGAACATGGTTCCTGCTGGATCTTGTGGGTGGTTATGGCTGACTCCTGGTGACCCACTGCACGGCTGCCGAGGGAAGTACAAAAGGATACCCACCACGAGCTCTCGCCACAGGATCTTTCTGAATATTTATTTCAGCTCCCTCTTAATGAGCCATCCCACTGAGGGATGAACTTGGCCCATCAGACTTCACGCTAGAGGCCCAACTCACTAGTTAGCTGGGCTACTTTTCTTCTTACCCATTGAGAATTTAGGCAGACAAGGTACTAGGGACTTTTCTGTACAGACCTCGTGGCTTGAATCTTTTGGGATCTTGCCCTCAGGATTTTGTGTCCCTGCAGGCAGGTTTAGGATCAGTTCCCAGCACCTTTCTGTCCTCACAGTCCTCTGAGGTCTCACACACCAGTTGGTGTATGTGTCCCACAGTATCCCACTGCTCTGCTTGAGTAACATCCTTGCGTGAGTGATTTAACCAGCTGTTTTAGAGAAAACTTGTGGAAGAGTCTCTCAGGCACCTTCATTTTTCCAGCTGGTTGAGCTTTTGTAAATAGTGGCCATGTAAAACTTTCTTATCCAGTAATTAAGGACTGCTGCTTCATCTTGCTCGTCTGCTTCTGCCCTACCAGGTCATATGAGAGGGGATGTCCTCTCCCCAGCCACGTAGCAGCAGACTGGCTGCGTGGCCTGAGACCACAGCTGGGGAGAGGCATATGCAAAGGTGTTTGTGGTATCAAGGAAAGCTTTGTAAAGCACACAAAGGATGGTGCAAGACTGATATGACTGCTATGGTGGTTGCACTGCACTCACTAATCTGTGTTTTTATAGGTCTGATGCACTCCCCAGGGGAGATTAAGCTAAAACTCTAGCTGTTGTGATGGGAACAGGTTTGCTCACCTTTTTTTTTTTTTTCTAAATCAAGAATACCCAATCTATTAACCATTATTTTGTCTGCTTTGTGGTGAGAAAAGTATGTGACTTGGGAATGTCATAAACGTTGGAGCATGATTTGTAGCCTTGCCTTCAGGTGGGGTACCAGCAGCACCCTGAAGCAAAGATTGCTGGGGCCCATGGTGGCCTATGATCAACGCCACAAGATCATGCTTCATCACCACGTGCCTTTAGTCACTGCAGACCTGGAGCCCACACATTCTCCTTGGATGAACAGTGAGTCTTTATTAGTCTGCAAGGATTTTAAATAATTCATTACTGGAGAAAGCAAAGGGAAGAGCAATGCTATTTGTGCCAGACTCCAATTGCTGAATGCACCATGGCCTCTCAAAGAGGCTCCACATTTAATCACGATTCTCTTCTATCACAACCATTGGTGAACCCTTCTGCTTCTCCAACTGCTGCAGGGGGATGAGGGTGCTCGTTCCCCTTGTGATATTGCAAACATCCCACCTGCGAGGAAGGATGTTTCTCTGAAACAAAACCGCAGCCAGGTACGAAACAGCAAGGATTGTCCCCAAGGTGAGAAGCACAGTGAATGTTTTAAAGGGGAAGAGCTGACTGTAGGTCCCGTTCACCAGGGAGCAGGCTGGGTAGCAGATGGCAGGGGGGATGCTCAGGGCAGGCTCTCCTGCCAGCAGCCTCAGGAGGAGCCCAACCAAGAAGCCGACAGCCGAGCCATAGGTGTTGGTGCTGGGAGCGAAGAGGGCGCAGCAGAGCTGGGGGAAGAGCAGAGCGTAGACCAGATCCCCGCTGAGGAACCAGAGGTCATAGACAGAGTTGGAGTGAAAAGCCAGACCAGCAGCCATGGCCCCAAACACCAGCATGGAGATCCTCATGGCCCATAAGACCTCTTTCTCCTTAGCCTGCAAAACAGGAGATTGTAACACTACAGACATGGTGTTTACTGGCTGGAGGGTCAGCACGGGGCTGGTTCTCACCAAGCCTTCTCCTGTCACCAACAGCCATCCAAGGCAGGCAGCCTTGGAGATGGAGCTGCCCTCTGTAATTTTAAGGGTCATGGTATATGCTGTTTCCATTAATATGTTAGACAAAAATTTATGTTAGTCATTTTATAAAGAGCAAATCTCACCAGTGTGGGCATTTGTACCCCTACCGAGGACATGAACATCCCTGACCTGTGTTTGAAGCTCTGGCTCCAGAGCTCAGTTCAGCAGCTGAAGGACAGACACTTCTAATTGCAGACCACACAGACTGGATTTGAAACAGTCTTGGAACAAACATCCGTCCTGATTCCAAAACTGTGGAATGCTGTAACCAAGTACCTTTTTCCTCAGGATTTTCCTGTAGATATTGTGAGCGAACATGGAACTGGCGGAGAGCAGGGCTGAGTCTGCAGAAGACATTGAAGCAGCAGCGATGGCTCCCAAACCAGCAATGGAGATGTATGCTGGGCAGAGATAGTGTAATACAAGGGGCAGTATCATAGCTGATTCCCCTCTCTCCAGTGGGTTTGGAAGACCATAGCTTGTCTGGTTCCAGTCTTTAAAAGAGAACAAAGAAAAGTTACAACAAATTCTTCACTGACATTTCTGTTGTTTTTGAAGCTGCCTTTCCACGGGAACCAGTGACAGCAGGGCTAAGGACTGAGACCCACTCAGTATTTTAGAACTTGGATATATTTTCTGGATTCCCTTTGTATCTTGTGATCCCCCCGAGCATGCTGCAGCTCTCACTAGATCAAAGGTTTTCCTTTTCCCCAATAACATCTACAGAAATAGTTGTACTTTGTATGTTTCCAGGAATGGGGCACTTAAAGGTCTCATGAGGAGAAGGGAGTTTTTCTCTGATGCCCCTAGTGACAGATGAATTCATGAGTTCAAGTTCTGGTGATCTGGCTGCTTTTTAACCCTTGCTAGACACCAACACAGTATTGATCTCCTGGGCTGGATTTGTGCATTTCCAGGACTGAACTTCTTGATTCCTTCAAGCAGATTTTGTCCTGAATGTTATCAACAACCTGTAGCAATATTACTGGGTCTTAGTGCAGAGGGCACTAAGAGATGCAGGCTTAAGATTTCTTGGAAAATAGAAGTATATAGCGTTTTACAGAGTCTGCCTTCATCTGTCCTTGCCACAAGGACTATAAAAAGCCATTTCACCATAGTGAAATAGTCTTAAACTATTCTTGAGGCTGCTTAAATGTCTCTAGGTAGTCATACACTGAACCTCAGAGCTCCATATTTCTGGTACAGGCTTTTGACTTGGTGCCAGGTATCCCATTGAGGGCTTTTAGGTACACAGGACCAGGTAATTTGACATCTAAATCAGGACTGCTTTGAGTCCCATTTTAATCACCTTTGACGAAAGCGTGTTAATTATTCAGAGACAAAGGATTTAGTTTTACCTGTTGATGCTGCAATTGCACCAATGAGCACAGAGGGGATGGCCATTATAAAGCACCCCAGTCCAGAGAGGTAGGAGATTAGCCTTGCCTGTCCTGGAGAGGCAGCGGAGAGCACTCTTTGGAAGTAAGTTTGCCACGGGATGCTTCCAAGCACCTGAAACATTCCGATGTTACCAGGGGTACCCATCAGGTTCCTGGCTGCTGTAGGGAGTCATCCATCCATTCAGACAGATGATGATCTTTATTGTCATAAACCTTCCACTTCAAATGCATAAACTTTTCCCAGCTTTAACTATTGAGGATTATACTTGTCATCGTTGAGAATGTCTTTGCTTTTGTTTTCATTGTAATGGATGTGAAATTTTGATCGAAACAGTCTAATGGTTTGTCAGGCTGAGAAATCTAAATAAAACAGGTTAAGAATGGGTTGCTTGGCATAGTAAAACAGGCACAGAGGAAGGAAAATATAAGCTTTTCAGGAATGGAACTTTTGTAGAACTCTACCAAAACTTAGCTAGAGTATAATCCAAAATTAAAAATAAAATCACCATTTTCCCTTTCTTAGCAGAAAAAAATTAATCAGATAAAATCTGAAAATTCTGTCATCACCAAGCAGGCTCAAGCTTCTGTGTGACCCTGTTAACAGCCTGCTGAGAGCATAACCACCACCTGTAGTCTTGGCTGTATTGGTAGCTCAGAAGTTGAGTTGTGCAGTGGAGCAAATGGCCCCATGCTTGCTGCTGACCTGCAGTTGTATTATTTTAATATTTTTTTGTTTTTCACATAGAGGAATTTTACATAATTATGTTAAAAGCATGCTATTGAGGCTGCAAGACCAACCTCTCAAATGGCAAGAAAAGTCTCATTTAGTGCCAGGAGTGGAGCTAATTGCATGGATGGTCTTACTCAAGAGGTACATGCCTTCATGTGGATATAGGATCGAGTGTCCCTACTGCCTCTTTCCTTCCCACAGCTGAGCCCTGGATCTCCCCAGTCCATTCAACGTGCTGCAGAGTGGCTGAGAGAAGGTTCTACACATCATCATGCCCTGTCCAACTGTGCAACGTAGGGCTACTGGCTGGAAGAACCCGCTAGTTTTCCAGACAGACAGTCCCCGCAAAATCCCTTCTCCCAATCACCTGCCCAAGAAACACTCCATACCAGGAAGAAGAAGTCATCCAGCCACCTTCCAAGATACTGTTTTTCTATCTTTCCAATCCAAGGGTCTTGGTAAGATTGATGAGTTGCAGTGTAATAAATACTTTCCGTTGCAGAATTCACCAGGGCAAAAGGGATACAGAGCCACTAGAGCAGAAACAGAAACAGTTAATCATTTCCCTAGGGTACTTGCTCTTGGAGAATCTATTCAGATATTGAAATTAAGGTACATGTAGAACATAAAGTTACATAAGATTAAACCTGGACTAAGAGTCTTCCTTTCTTCCCCTTCCTTACCCCAAATCTACATGTTTCTGGTTCATGGCATCTTCAAGAAAATGATTCTGCAATTCAGGTCAATTGGTGCCATCAGTAGACAGATTTCTCTCTTTTCCAGCCAAGATTGCTCTGGCCAAATTCTGAAGACCTTACTTGTGAGCATCTGTGCTCACCCAACAAGGCCAATACCTTGTGTGATCACTGTCTGAAATGCGTAAGGACTGTAAAGACGTTTCAGGAGACCCATTGTCCTGAAGAAGAACTGTAGGGCCAGTATTGGTGGAGCTATTTCTGGTCTGAGACATACTGAAAAGAAGAGCAGGATTTTGTCCCGTAGTTAGGAAACTTGTAACAAAGAAATGCACAGGACTTGCCAGGCTGAGGGTAATGAAAACCAGCTGGATGACATCTGTGTACGCAACAGAGTAGAGGCCTCCCAGTAGAGTGTAGACTATGACAGTGCATGCTGAGATGATGATAGCCAAAGAGCCTCCAATATCCAAGATGACCCTCATTGTTGCTCCTGCAGACAAGAACAGCGGTCAAGTGTTTTAAGACAAGATTTCATATGTGCAGAATACAGAGTTAAAAAGGATATGTTATTCCCTTGTTGCCAACACACCATACTGCATGAGAAGCACGTGGTCTGCAGCGAGACAACAGAGTGAGGACTCAGGAGGGCCCTTGTTTCCTTTCTGGTCCTGCTGCTACCTTGCTGTGTGGCCTTTGCCAAGGCACTTTGCCTTTTTACAGTCACTCTTCCACAGGCAAGATGAAGATACTAACCCATATTGCTAGACCTCTCTATTATAATATCATGAATATAAACTACTGACATTTCTTTTAAACCTAAAAACATATTTTCCAGAAATTAATTCCTCATTGCTCTGCTTGTTCCACCTGTGTTCCTCTCACTAAAGCAGAAATGAAGCACAATTTTCCACAGCTTAGTTCAACACAATCCCCAAATGTGTATTATACTGTAATAGTTGTGCCATGTGGCTTTTAACAAATATAACAGCAAAGTAGATATTTACCCAGGGATGCCAGGATAGCTGCAAACCAGAACACCTCTCCTAGCAGTGGTGGAATAAAGAGTAAGCTTCCCATCATGTTCCCGTAAGCTTCTTGGAGGGGATCCATCACTGTCACGTAATTCTTGGATCTCATTGGATTTACAAAGAAGAAACCACCTATCGAAAGTAAAGACATTCTGGTAGAATTTTGCATTTATTATATTCCAGGAAAAAAAAAAAAAAGAATATTATGGCAATTGTGTATCAGACCCGTACAGTGAGTGTGGAATTTGTAGAGAATGATGCAGGCAAACAGGCACCGGGGCCTCAATTCACTTCCCTAAACGTGGAGAGGTCCCAGACTATATAAGGACATCTGCTTATAGCTAACAGATGAACAGATGACCGTCCACTTTTGGCAGACCTGCATCTTTCTGGAGCGGCTACTGGAGGCCAGCTAGGACACCCCTTAGGGCACCCTAAGTGGCATAAGATACCTTTGTGACTGTAACAGTAACTTAGTTCAGAGGACACATGCAGATAGTCTCCTCTCCATCTCCAATGACCTACCAACCTGAGACACAAAGTTTTCTGAAATGCTTCCTGTGGAAAATGTCAGTAGGCAGAGTGAGGCATTGAAGACCCATATTTGGCTAAAAAAAGAGACAAACTTTTGCCCTTGATCATGTGATGCAACATGTTGATATATGTTCCTTTTCTGGTTATATTTTCATTTTGGTGGCTTCATTGTATTTTCCCATAACCATATAGTTTTTATCTGCACACTGAACTGAGTCCCATCCACCTTCATCTAAATATTAGACTTCAGATGTGCAGCTGTCTCATTATAACCAAAGAATACGTATTGTGCCTAACCTTGAAGTCAACAGGGCTGCTTGTCTGGGCACTACTGACCTGAGTAAAGATTGCAGGATCAGACCTGCACTCCCCAATTTCATTAGTAAGAATTACTCACATAAGAAATGCTGGCAGTATATTTCCAAGCCTGATTCATATTCACGTCAGTTGGACTCTTTTCTCTCACTTGAGAATAAAGGTTATTCTTCTTTTAGCAAGTCCTGTGCAAGGTCTGCACAGGTTTCCTTGCTTTAATCATCCTGTGTCCCTAGAGAGTCACAGTATAACTCCGTGTGGACCGCAGGAAAATTTGGTCTTGGCACGACAGCTGAACCCCAGCGTGAGTCCAATAATTCTTGGAGTTAGAAATGGCAACTTAGGTGTAGGACACTGCCAACTTAGCTTAATTTCAACAAAGTAGTGACCGGCTGTAAAGTGGGATAAGCTGGATACACCATAAATTCATCCTGAAATAAGACAATTTCCACTACTGAAAAGAATGCATTTTAGTGGGAAAATTAAGATGAAAAAACCAAAATGATACCAATAGTCTCAACAGTCTGTGAATAAGAGCTCGTGATAAGAAAGCAATATGCATATAGCCACATGCTTCTAAAGCTCTCAGATAAGATTTTTGTCTTATTAATTGCTCCAAGCAAGCAAAACTCTGCACTAGCTCTAAGCTACCCCAATTTATTATACTTCAGTTTAGAGGACAGCATTATAAATTCTTATTCTGAATCTACTGGACACTGAAGAAACAAAATCACCTCTAAAATGTACCCTATACTCTCATGCATCTTAATATATTCATATGATTATTATTATTTTTTTTTTAAGCTTATGTGTTCTGTTACATGAATTATTTACCAATAACAAGGGACAAGGCAAATCCCACAGGTGCCTGGACCCACAATAGTCCTTTTGAAGGCAGATAGACAATTTCAGCCGTGCCATTGATATATGCTCCTCCAACCCAGGTAGCTGTGAACATGAAAGATGGAAATGTAAGAATTACAGTACATATTTTCAGCTAGTTTTGTAGAACACACTGAGAGCTTGTAAACCTTTTTCTCATACAAATATTTAAACACACTTTTATTTTCTTTACAAAGTTCTCTCCCATAGTGAGATGTGCTGCTGAGTACAAATAACAGTATTAGAATCTCACCCTAAGTGTTTTCCTAGGTTCAGGAATGAGTATCTGTTTGTGCATGGAAAATCTCAAAGTTTAGATATTTAGAGGTAATTTACTCATTTTTAACTTCATTTTTTCTCAGCAGAAGGCTCTTTCTAGAGCAAAAAGAATTGTCTTTGTTATTCTGCTGTGACTGATACGCCATCCTTCAAGAGCATCATTTACACTAGGAAAATTATTTAAGAAAATAGATGTTAGGAAAAGAAATGCAAGCGGACATTGCAGTCAGAATACAAACCTACAACCAGGTACTGCCAGGCAGACACCACATGGGGAAGTGTCACAGAATCATTCTGCGATTCTGTGGAGAAGTCTTCCCAAAAATACTGGGCAGGGAAGCAAATTTCTGATGAAGCCAGGCAGCAGGGGGAGAAAAAAGAAGCAGAGGGCAGCAGTCAGTGGGGAAACATTTTATCTTCAGGAGAGAGCTCAATGCTGTCCATGAGCAGCAATTTATTCCACACAGAACTGGATTGTTCCAGGAGTAAAATTCTTCTGTTATGCTGGATAACAGAAACTGGTTCAAGATTAAGACCACAGTTCTCCTTAATGAAAATTGTCATATTCTTCAGTCACTCTTAAATTAAACTCTTTAACTCTTAACTAAACTCTTAAATTAATGTCTTTAATTTAAAAGAATCTACATAAACATTAGGTTCTGCTCAGTGTGAAGAGGTTTGTAAGAATCCATCCCAAAATGATTCATGAAACCATACTCCTTTAAAGCCACACTTAGGTAAAATCTGCCCTGACATTAAAGGAGTTCACCTGCTTTGAAAGAAAAGTCCCCCACATCTATGTAATGCATGTGTTTTAAGAAGAATATTTAAAAGTCTTTTAAGAAAACTTACCTGTTGCAGTAAACAATCCAATGAAAACATTTATATTCCTTCCTCCAACCATGGCCATTTCAGTTGGGTTTCTGTTCTGCTGGTCCTTTTTACTTTTCCAAGAAGCCCAAATTCCAGTAGCTAAAGTTAAGGTAAAAAACACACTCAAAGATATTAGGCCTGGTATATTTAGAGCCATTTTATGTTGCTTAATTTAGATCACAGGGAGGAATAATGGATTGATGATACTATTCTTTGGTTGACTCCACAATGGTAAAAAAATAGCAAAGAAAAAATAGTGCTGCCTTGTAAAGAAATTGCTAACTATTGGTTTATTGTACTTCGCAAAGAAAGATGCAGTAAGAAACAGATCCAGAAACCTAAAAGTCTTGAGAACAGAATGCAAAATATCTGATTTTGGAGGACTACTGGCAATTCTTCAGTCTTTGTCCTTCTTCAGATGATATCCAGTCTTATTTTTCTGGGGAGCAGAGCTTAAGAGGGTAGGAAATAGTGTTGATAGGAGCAACGGAGCACTGGTGTGAGGGGTAATACTATCTTGGCTTAGAAGAGGGGAAATGTTATATTTTGTCTAAGATGCAATGCTATGAAAACAATCCATATTTCTCTAGGTTCTAGGCACAAGGCTAACGCAGAAGATGGAACTAAGAATTTGTCTGTTCAAAGTTGACTGAACTAAACCCACAATAATTATCAAAATAAACCTAGGAAACAGTGAAAGAAGATTTGTCACTGACCAGCTGAAGGAGCTGTACTGATATTCAAAGCAAGTGCCTCAGTGCTTTGCTGCTGGAAACAGACAGGAGAGCAGGGTGGTCTTAGGATCTTCAAAAAAACTACAGGAAAGATACAGACTTTTCTTTAACTTCTTCATGAAGCTCCCATTAAACAGACATAATTCTGAGAAAAGCTCATATATGCATTACGGAATGAAGTTGGTTACATTTGTTGTAGAGTTGCCATACCAATATCTCTTTAGCTGCCTTGTGAATCTTTTTCATCTCTATTATTCTTCATAACCAATTCTATGTAAAACCAGCCCTATTTAGGACACTTGTTTGGCTTTCCTGCATGCTTGTGTTCATCTGTGGAGCGGGTAGATCCTTTCCACATGGAAATCACAGATTTCTTCATCACAGATGCACTCTGAGTAGGAGTTTGAAAGCTTGCATCTTCAGGGAAGTTTTCTGACATGTGCCATCTCCTGCAGACAGCCAGGAGTAGCCATGCATGGAAATGGCAGACACACAGGCTGGGCATGTCCCATGGGCAGGACATGGTAGGGACACACATGTACACGGGTGATGGATGTGGGAAAAAGGCAGGAGAAGTGCAGGAATGCTGTATCTTCTGTGACACCTCTCTGTACAAGAGAAAATAAGGTTTTTGCTAACTTTTGCAGCGATCTGTTAGGAAGTCCCTAAAAGGAATATTTTTTAAAAAAGTGAAAATCAAAAGGATGAAAAAGCCTGACAGCCACATGATTATTTATCCTGCCTTAGAAGAAAAAATCCTTTATATTTACATTCAAATATTATTTTGACTGAGTGAGGGGTTTTAACTTTGACCCAATATTTACGTGCAAAAGGGACACTGTGCAATTTTAAGGCACATTTTCTGGGTGGTAATTAGAAACACTCCCTTCCACTTTAATTGCACAAGGTCGTTGAACCTGGAGCTGTCGGTGGCAATGGAGACACTGGTTTCTCTGGGCTGTCTTCCTTGCTCAAAATTGGATGTTTCAATAGCCTTTAAAACACTATTTACATACATGCACAAACTAAGTTTTTTTTTTAATATGTGAAACATTTTGCAGCAGGAGGCAGCAACAGAGTGGGGTTGAAGGTGCGTGTGGCTGAAAGTGCAGAGGGTCTCCCTGGGAGGAAATACCTGGCATTACATCCTTCACGTGGGGGGCAGCTAAATTCAGCATCTCCAAAGCAAGATTTGAATTTGTTCTTTGACATCTGCACAGAAAGTCTGGACTGACTCCACTGGAAATTTCATTTAAAGATCCAGAAGGGTAGAGGGCAGATGTGGCAGGACAAAATGTAAGTGAAATCTTTACACGACAGGATGAAGGACACAGAGTAAAACTGCGTGCAGGTAGATCATCTGAAGCTGTAGTGTCCTTGCTGACACACAGTGCATGGAAGAAAGATTGTAAAAGCATGAGAAGACTGATTCCTCGCTGACTGTGGTGTTGTGCTCTTTTGCCACAAGATGACTCTCAGCAAATGCATCTATTTTACCCCTAAAAAAGAAATCTCACTAAGGGAGGGATGTCTGAGGGGGGCTTCCAGCTCACAATGGAGGGCTGCAGCTTTGGAGGTCAGCTGCTGCACTGCTCCCTCCAGGCTTCCTGTGTAACCTGTGGGGAGAAATCTGCAATTTTAGGATGTGATTCACTGACCTATTTTAGGTCCTGTGAGGCAGGACAAGGTGAAGGCAGATCTCAGTCTGCTGGGCTCAGAGCTGCTTTTCGGAGTGGTGTCGCTGTACCCAGTAGATGTTTCAGGGCTTGATTTGGCGGCTCGCATTGAGAGCACTGGTGTCAAATGAGATGCTCTAAAGCCTCTCAGATGTCCACATGGGCAAGTGGTTGTTACGTATCCCCTGTGGGAGACACATACCCTTCTGGAGCAGCATCCAGGGTATTCTGGTGTATCTCCAGTGGTTCTGACTATCGACGTGGGGGATACTCAGGGGAGCTCTTACTCTCTCCTTATCACTTGACCTTGATGAAACAGACTCTGACATGGGTGGCTGATAAAAATAGAGGAGTGCCTGGAAGAAAGCGAGGAGTGCTGTGTACCAGGGAAGCTTTCTATTTATGGTGGAAATGATCTGTGTCGTAATGAGCACTTACAGCTACCGGCTTTGAAGCCCTCTGACATGAAGAAATAAAGGTGGACAAAACAGTGGCCTCTGTGCCTAAGATAGAGACCTTGCCCTGCCTTTCTGTGTTAAATGTACTACAATGACAAGCTTTAGGTGGCCCTCTGTGGTCCAGGGACTCAGGAGGAAAGGCACACTGTGGGGTGAGAGAGGTCCCACAGGGAAGGGCATTTCTGAAGGATGGCTGTCCCTTGTCACTCCTCTGGAAAGGGACAAGCCCAAAGAGCTGGTGCTCTGAAGGAAATGAAAGAAAGTACCCTGAAAATCTGGAAAGTTTTTTGTTTGTTTGTGAGTTGTTTGTTTTTTTTTAAATTTCCTTTGGGATTTTTTTCAATTGTTTTTGCAAAGGGGTGGTTGCCTGTGAGGAGCTCCCTGGGAGGAGAGACACAGGGCTGGGGACGGGGCAGCAGAGCAGAGACTGTGGCACAGGGAGTCCGTGGGGACCAACCTTTCACTGGTTTGCTTTGCTCTGTGTGCCAAGAAAAACCCAGCTCTGAGGCTTGAGGCGTCTGAGCCATTTGCATCAAAATGATCTGGCAGTTCCTCTTGAAATGAGATGGTATGAACTAGTCTGTGGTTTCCAACCCAGGTATTTGAATCATGTCCTTGATCCTGGCGGCTGAAACACTGTGCTATTGGTCTCCAAACATTTGCAATTTTTCAGATGGCATCCTGGGTCTGAAGTTTTATTCCTATCCTAAGTCAACCCCAGGTACATTTTTTCTCTTCCAACCAACACAGATTTGCATGTGGCTGATCTCCCGCATGAGTTTCAAGTGCAGAAGAGAGAGGGATAATTTGATTAGAAAGTAACACATTTTTGTTCCTGGTGGTGAGACTGCATGGTGAGACTGCACAGTGAGTGTTAAGTATAGAAATTAAACAGATATTTTGTCATTATGATTGTGTGAGTTTTTGACCATTAGTTATTTAAGACTGATAGATATAGAGAAGGCAGACTGATAGGTAGGTAGGTAAATACATAGAAGATAAATAGCGATACAGGATTAATAGAGATAAAAGATTAAGAATATACAGAAGAATGTATATATAAGGAATAGATAGAAGAATGTTATGAGCTCCTTAGTTTTACTACATTTTTCATGTCTATATAAAACACTTCAGAGACAAAATGCCTCTTTTCCTTTGTTAAGAGATTTCCCTGAAATAATTCTTTCCATTTTGGAAAAAAATCCCAAACCCGCTTAAAATCTGTAGTAATCCCAGTTCTGAAACATGGTATTTTACCATTATTCAGAATCAAGCCAACTCTCTGTTCAAATCAGAATTACCATTATTATTATAAGCATTATGTAGACATTTTCTTTTGAAGCCTTGCCCAGTAGAAAAGTTGGAGTTTGCTGGTCTCCCTGAAGAGTGAGGAGCTGCCCCTGTTGCAATGTGCCATCTGGCTCTGGTGACACTTCTGAGAGATCAGGCTTCGACTCATCTAAAAGGTGATTTGCAGGATCCGAAAAGCCATGATCTGAAATGATTTAACCTAATTTTAGCCACCTTTATGTATCTTATTGCTAAATGAACTTTTAGCACCCTTGTGCTAGCAAGAGACAGGTGATTGCTTTGGTCACCCACACCTCTGCATTGCTCGATCCTGCTGAGATATTGGGTCTCTAGACCTCTGTGAGTGGCTCTCCGCTGTGACAGAGGACATGTGGAAGACCCTTGTTGCCTGGAGTGGCTGAGTGGGGTGCTTTGCTGCACTTCAGATGGCACCAGATGCTCCTGTCTAGGGTGGACAACTGAATCTGGCTCAGAGGGGCAATGCCTTCCACCTGCCTTGGACATCTTTCTCATGGTGTTCTGAGGGAAGCTTACCTCTCTCCAATGGACTATGTGGCTTGATGCTTACCCCAGAAAAGACTCTTTTTCAGTGGTCCAGGTTAGATGAGATGAGTTTAGCTAACTCTACTTTCTGTGTTATTCCGTCTCTCTTCCTACTGGAGCTAGTTTGAAGTCACAAGTCCTTTAGGTCACAGAAATCAGGCCAGAAAACAACTTCAGAATAACAATATTTAATATTTACATATATCAATGAGATCAGTGATTGCTCAGTTGGCAGAACAGAGGGTGTCCCCGTAAGCACACAGACGTGACACTAAGCATCCCCAGGGTAGGACAGCTTGGAACAAGCAGATGGCAGCAGTAACTGTGTTTTTACTTCCCCGTGCTGGAGGTGGTGTGTGCCAGTAGGGACCTCTCCTCTCCTGGTTCTGGGACAGCCCAAACTGGCTTTATCACAGAGATGGGAGTCAGGGAGACAAAACTAAAGAATGAGGGCACGGCTGATATTTAGGGACCATGAAGAGCTCATAGAACCCTTCTGCTGATGGAGTCTCTATCGACCCAACTACATGCCAAATATCCTTACTTCTAGCTGCCTCCTTGACCCTTTTTTAAACAGTTGGCTTTATTTTGATGGCTGCTATATGTGATAGCACTGCCCAGCCTTCATTGCTGACCATGAACATGAGTTTTTAAGCCACCTGGCAGGTTTGGATGCACCTGGTCATGATTGCAAACCTCAACACATCTTAAGCTTTTTTTTTTTTTTTACAGAAGGTACTTTTAAGTTTTATGTGGCAAATTTCCTGCTTCTAAGGGTGAAGCTATGCTCCAAGGAAGTGTATATATGCTCCTCTTCTTGGCCCACTTGACATTTTCTTCCCCATTTTGCATAAAAGGGTGTATGCTGCATTAGAGGACAGCCATATGTGTCTGCAATGACTGTGTTCAAATAACTTGCTCTCATTTTTCAATGCAGAAGTACAATCAACTTTTGACTGAGAAAACATAAATGTCCCTCTTTGAAAAATAGACTCCAAGTGCTTCAGCTTCTCATAGCTGTGTACATGTGTTTAGGATGGATGAAGATCATCCTACAGTTTGGCTGACTCAGGGAAGTTGGTGGCATGTCCAAGAATTATCCTTTGAGGGACTTACTGAAATGATGGGGTTTCTGAAATTTGCCAGTCATGGACTTTAGCATCAAGGGCTTGATCTTGAGCGATGATGTAGAATTGCACAATTCCTGGTTGAGATTACTATTGCTGTAACACTAAAATGATGCAATTTGTTGCCTTTTTAGATTGTATCTCTTATTTGTTACTAAACTGCATATTATCACTACCTTTATCGACTTAATGTTTATCTTTAGCAGTTAATTACTTTGCCCATGTGAACTATTCAAGAACAGACCCACAGACCTGTGAGGAAATTAGTGAAATTCCTATGCAGTTTTGTGAGGGCAAAATTGGTAATAAGGTTCTCCACTATTCTGTTAAACTGGACAATTCTAAACTCTTGCTCCAAACCCTACTGTCTATATTGACCCAAATGCCCCTCCAGGGCTACCACATCTCTTAGATGCTCCTGAAGAACTGATTTGGAGGTGTACTGGACTTCGTCAAACATGAAAGCAAGCTACCAGATGGGCACAAGGAGATTTGGCTCCAGGCTGACTGAAGGAGGCTGAAAGCCTTGTGCTTCAGTTGCCTCTGTGGTGCTGCAAATGGCACTTGATGTATTCTCTGGGCATCCTAATTTAAATCTGGAAGTTCCCGGAAAGCATGTTAATAGGAACAAACAGGTGAGCTCACGGTGGGATTTGCTGGGGATGGGAGGTTATTTACATCCAGCCAGAGAGTGCCTGCTTCCTGAAGCTGATCAGTTGTGGATGCCCCATCCCTGGAGGTGTTCAAGGCCAGGCTGGATGGGGCTTTGAGCAACCTGCTCTAGTGGGAAGTGTC
>JAOTQQ010000001.1:195071309-195089844 GCA_026546715.1 Gallinago undulata | reverse complement strand
CCTGCCCATGGCAGGGGGGTTGGAACTCAATGATCTTTAAGGTCCCTTCCAACCCAAACCATTCTATGATTCTATAAAATGTATACATTAACAACAGTTCAGTTTCCCATATACACAACAGGGTGAGTGGTGAGCTTTTATCTGGGAACTGTTGTGTTTTATGCACCAGTTCAGCAGGCAGGACCAGGCAGGTCAGTGTTTTTGCCAGTACCTGAGATTTACAGGTATATTCAGAGAGATGAAAATTTGGACTCTCAGCTCTAAATGATGTAGCCCTTTTCCACCCTGACTTCTTTATCAAAAATTCATTTTGCCCCATGAAGCTCTTGAACATTTGGGGTTTTCTTTGTCATCCTCCCATAAATACAGCAGAGTGCACTATCCTTGTTGTGTGTGAATTGGCAGCTCAGGGCTTGTCCTGGCATTCTCTGTAGGTCGTTCACATTCCAGAAATATTTGTCTGAAAGGCAATGAATGAAAGATGATTAATTAATATCCCGAAAGGATATCAGACTTACTGCAAGCATCTTGTAAAATGAGAATAAACAGTGACTGGGAAGCAGTGGTGGTAAAAAAGACTCGAAAGAGGTTTTCTCCCATTTTGTAAAATGACATTTTTTACTATTGTTTTCTAATTAAAAGCATCTCTACTTCTCATCTCTCTCACATACAGATGCTGAGGAGTCATTACACTTTATCAAAAAGGCTTCTTGAATAGGAACACAGATGTGGAAGTGAGTACATCGATACATCACATCGCTCTGCTGTTCTGAAGTGTCTGAGGATGGAGTTACCCCTGACTACGATGTGAGGGAGACAGAGACAGTGTGCAAATGTCTCTGCAGAGACTCAGCTCCTCAGAGGAGCTTGTTCAGGGGCGGTGCAGATCTCTCTGATCATCTGCCACTACCAGAGCCTGAAAAAAAGTAAAAGTGGTAGGAACGTAAAGCACCCTGATATCTTCGACTGCATACCAACCTTTCTTTTCCTCATACATGTGCCACATATGAAGCCGGTAAGTCCATTGATGACTTGAATAAAACAAAGAATAGCTTCAATCACACCAATGGTCAGCAGAATAGAGAAAAGGACAATATTCCAAAGGATGATGTTTTCAGGTTCTTTGCAAATGCTCCATGTTGTCTGGTTGAACAAGTAATTGTCTCTGTGATAGAGAAAAATAATTGGCAACTTATTAGGAAGTAAAAATTTGAGAATGCTTTCCATGTTACATTTCCTGAACTTGTTTTCCCAATGTAAAGTGAGTCTCATATTCTACTATAATTAGTAAAAACTGTTGATTCTCTTCAGAACTCCCTGAAGTGCAGAGATGAAATTGATGACTAGGGAAGAGAGCTGCATCTGTACTTGTTTGCATGCACAAGAATCTCCCTTTTGTTTTATGGCCGTGCTAGTAACTAAAGGGGAAGGTCCCTAATGGTCTAAAAATGTGTCTCCATGTTCTCCATCCCTGCTGCAGTATCTCAGTCCAGCCCATCTGTTGTCTCTAGCTCTGGCTCAAAGTGCATGGTTGCCAAAGTTAACTTTAAAGATCCAGAGAAGATTTTTGGTTTGCTCTTCATAAGTAGGTAGAATCACGATGATTTAACAGATTAATGTGGCATAGTTATCAAACACTTCCTTTTGACTCCAACGGGAGTCACAGCTCAGCAGCCTTTTGAAAGCACTGTGCAACTTGCACAAGGGGCTGCTGACAAGCACAACAGAAGAAGCTCAGGCAGTTTCCCCAAAGATGATTTCTTGGTCACAGAGATGACCAGCTGGAACTTGCCACTCAGAGAAATGTGAATTTAGGTGTAGACAGGGTGGATCATCAATTCACTTTGGAAAAATCCAAATTTGCTATAAAAAGATGGGGGCGGGGGGGAGGGAGGGGCCACGATTAGGGAAACCAAAGTTAGAGGAGCCTGTAAGTCATACTCACTCCAGAGTGTCATTCCTGAAAGGGTAGAGGTATTCTCCATCACCTGTGTCACACAGAGGTCCCCCAATCAGCCCCAGTGAGGAGATGACAGCACAATACGCTCCTCCTGCGAATCCCATCACAGACAAGACCACTGACAGCAGCATCTGGAAGGGAGGAGACCTTCAACACCACACGAACAGAGGCTTGAGTAGCATGGAAAGCTTACACTGAATGGGAAGGAATTACCTTTATCTGTTTCTTACTATATGCTGAAACTTATAGTAATAGTATGATATTTGTAGGAACAAAAAATAACTAGACTTTTTCTGACTGTTGTGGCTATCCTAGATGTTAAAGGATTTCAAACTTTATTTGTTTTGCTTTTAAAAGTGGTTAAGCTCAGAGCTTTACTTATTCAGAGTCTTAACTCATCAGTTATGAAAAGTCTGGTGGGTCTTCTTTCGAAAAGACGATATGAAGCCAGTACTGGCTTGATGTTGTCCATACCATGTGCCTCAGCCTTCTCACCCCTTGTACCAACAGAAACTACTAAGTAACTACCAAACCAGCTATGAAAGCAACAGAAAGATGCATTAGTTGTTTTTGCTAATTGATGAGGAATGCAAAAGAGTCTTTCTTATTGTTGCTTTCCTTAATTTTGCAACAGGTTTGACATGTGGTTACCACTGCTTGTGTTGAGAAATCTAATTGTGTTGCATGTGGCAACGAACCAGTGGTGACTTTGAATTACATGTAATGCACCTGTACGTTTTACATCGGCCACTCCCACAGAAACGTTACCTTTACTATGTTTTGGGGTAGTTTTCTATTAATGGATGGGATGTATCTTGTTGCTGTTTCTAGATAGAAACAACAATCTCAGGAAGGTGCTGCTGGTGATGTATCTGGGGCAGGCTTCCCACTAGTCCTGTTAAGAGTCCTTGCCTGTGGTTGCACGCAACTCTGCCAAGAAGAAGAAGATAGAAGAAACTCCGGAGCAGACTGCCAGAGCCAGGGGAAGACCGGGGCTGGGGGCAAGGCAGCAAGGCTGCCTCGGAGTCAGGGCAGAGGCACGGCTGAGGAAGCACATGGGAAACACTCCTGCCCATGACTTGGGTCTGAAGCCAAATACCTCAGGCCTCACATTTTCCTGTTGCCAGCAAATACCAGTGAACTCTAATAGCCCACAAGGAAGGTAGAAACCTTCCTCTGATGCCAGCCGGTCTGCAGAGTGCTGCACTACAGGGTCAAATGGAAATACCCACCATCCATACTGCAGATTCCTGACATAATCTTAAAAACTATTTGCTATCTAAACATGTCCAAGCCAGTGAATGCAGTTCTCAACTTGCCAGCAGATGACATTACTGCTTTCTGTACAACCTTGCGTGCTGTCAATGCCTGTGTGTCCTTTAACCTCTAAAGCAACTCTTGAGTTAGAAGTTGCTGGGATTTCTCATGAGATTTATTTAATCATAACTGATTAATAACTCTGTCTTTTTTTTTTTTTTTGCAAAGCTGGACACTCTTTTTATCTGCATGTTGGCTCAGTTCCCTCTTAGCAGAGCTTCATTGTCAGCAAAATGCAGGTAATTTACTATATTGTCCAGACCAAAGCAGCTCTGGGTTGTAGCTGATGCACTGTCTCCCATAATAGGGTCACCAGCCATGCCTCGCGGTGATGGTGAGTGGCTGATATTCTGTCTGGAACGCCTGCCTACGCTGAACCACTTCTCCCCACCTGTTTTCTCATTTACTTCAACTGTACATTTTGCATCTTGGTTGAAGGATCTTAATTATGCAAATGATTAGTTTTAGCACAGCTTACCAGTATGGGCCATCCCAAAGACAATTATGACAGAAAGAGTGAAATGGTCTTTTGCTGCTTCTGTTTTCTGACAATGGTTAGTGCTAGTACTAGTACAGTGCTATCTTTGATGGCTATTCTTTGACATCTGATTTTTCTCATTGAAATCTGGTGGCTGTATGGCTAGCTTCATCTCATCTATTTCCTTTACTGTGCACATGATTATATAGACAAAGTGTTTGCCACTGAAAGGGGAGTCTGAAGTTGCTGCAGCTGTTAGATTTGCTCTCCTGGTCATTTTATAGATACACAGTGGCATTTCCCCATTATATCTACTCTTCTGGAATCTTTTCTGGAAGCTTGTCCCATATTCTATGGAAATCCAACAATTTTATTAACTATTGCATCATCTCAACCTTTCAGCATTTTCCCTAGCTGTACCATCTTCATTTATCTGTGCTGCGAGACACGGACACTTTCTAAATCTGTTACTTTCCAAAATCATTACTCCATAAAGCAAGGATACGGAGCCATCTGGGTATGTTTGCAGGCAATGATTTGAAATGGATTAATGAAAAAACTTACTCAATGCAGCACATAATGACTGTGAACTGAAGGTGAACAATAAGGTGAATGAAAGGATGAGAAAGTTAGTAATTGTTATTACTGTCGTTCGTACTTCAGCAGAGTGTAAAGGCTGTGATGAAGTCTCAAATTATTAAACGAGGGATTGCACAAAATAAAATAGGACAGAGTCCCTGCCCTGAGGAAAGTAGTTATGTTCTGTTTGAATAATAATTCTGAACAGTATTAGTTCTTTAACCTTTTTTTTTAATCTCCTATGAAAAACGATGTTGAGTATTTAGTGTAAATTATACTTCTATATCTAAGGTTCCCAAAGCAAAAAAGTGGCAAAACTAGCCTTTGAATCACATAGGCTCCTGAGTAGTTCCAGTGAGAGCTATTTCTCTGCCAGTAGATAAAAGTTGGTGGACAAGCCACCAAACGCTAGAAACATGGTGTCAGGTCCACCTAAATCCGCCTCACGAGGAGCTCTGGCACCTTGAGAAGCCATGGCCATCATGCATGTTTGAATCAGTCCCAAGGTTCTTCTGTTCTCCAGTGCCTGGTGATTCACACCATACCCTGCCTTTGGGTCAGCCTGTATTCAGGGCGTCTGAGCAACTCTGCTGTGTATGTCTCTGCATTTCCTCCTGCTCTCCCCAAAGTACAGTTTCCCTGAGGTTTCTTCTCCTAAAGAAGCACATCATTGGCCTTCAGGTCTCCCTGAAGTACTCACCTCTTTTTGCATACTTGGAAATCACTCTTCCCCAGGAAGTGTTCTGGGAGAAATGATTGTTTTTAATGCCATTCATAGCCACTCACTCTTTGCTCGTGTCTCCATCTCACCTTTACATAGAGCCACATTCTTTTTAAACTATAGGGTCACTTGCAGAGCTGCACTCCTTTGCACCTCAAAGAGGTGAGCAATTCCCACAGTCCCAGAAGACTGCATTTTCACAGATATTCTGTCCTCACTGAGCCTCTTCTCTAGTTTGGTTTGAGTAGCTTCATCACCTGGTCATCAGCTCATAATCACGTAGCACATAATCAAACTACTTTCCCAACAATGTCTATTGTATTCCTCTGTAACAGCAAATGAAGAAGAGGAGGAACACTTCATAGGTAACCAATCGGTGATGGGAAGGTGCAGTCAGGATACCTAGCATCCATGTGATGCTGCTAGGAATAGCTCAGACAGTGAAAGGGTGGTGAAGGGGAGCAGAAGAACGTGGAGGCTACCATATGGCGCTGTGCTACCACCTGCATCATCAGGCTGGGGGAGTGAACCCAGCCATCCTGGGGAAGTTTGGCTCTTGGCTCTGTAATATTTAGTGCTGGGATGGAGGATGGAGAAAGGAGACCTGAGAAGTCATGTGAACTGAGCCCAGTTCAGCTGGATTTCCCCTCGTGACTTGCCACGTTCAGCAGTGTGGGAACACCCACAGTACGGCAGTTTTTCACCACTTCTTTCTACATTGCTCAAAACCAGGAGAAGCAGCTGGCTCAGGCACTGGGGTCAGGGTGCCCAGGCTCATGTCCCAGCTCTGCAACTGGTTTTTATTTGGCCATCGTTAGCAAATACTCCTTGCTGTGCATGTGCCATTTGGAAAAATCAATGTAATGACGTCTCCCTTGGGATATACTTGCTGACATCCCAATGAAGAATGTTATTTTGATATTATGAATAATGAATTAACTTTAGTAAAACAACTTGAAGAAGTAAAGGTCTTCTCTTGAATCAAACTAAAAGTTAATTGAAGAGTACAGAAGAGATATCCTTTATTGTACGGAATCTCTCATTCCAGGCTGTTTCTGGGAAGCACGCAGACTAAAAACATATTTCTAAGTCAGTTTATTCTTGCTAATAGTGATAGCCACATAGAAGCCTGTGTCCAGGGCTGGAGGATTAATGGAGATCCCTGTATAACATGTTCTTTTATAATATTCTTAATTATCAAGAGAAAAAGTATCTCTGGTCTTTCTCTGAATGACAGAGAAACAAAATTGCATTTTCACCTTTTATGTGCATAACGCGTGCTGCGGGTCAAAGCCTTCCATATGGACCAGCATCCAGGAAGCAGCTCTGGCTCCTTAGTGGCAGCAGCAGCAGCTCAGGTTTTTGGCATGGACCTGCAAAGTAGGAGACCTATCTGCCCCTACGGAGGTAAAGCAGGGCTGAACCTGTGGAAAAGCAAATTGTTGTGGAAGAGCATGGAGGACCAGGTGAAAGCAGAAGGAACAGGCAGCCATCTCAATCTTTAGGAATGCCTTGAGCAGGGGGAAACTGGAGTCATGTTTTCCTTTACGTGAAGTAAGTAGCTTCATGCTTCTCTGCCCTCAGTGATGTGGCCAAATACTCCAGCACCTGCCCTGGCTGAGTGGGATTTCCCTGTTATCAGTGGCTGCAATATCATAACATTCCTGTTGGCTAACTGAGCTCTCAGCCCCAGCCCAGGGACGCTGTAGATCAAGCTCCTCTTCTGCATTTCCCTGACATGGCTGTTGATGGTGGTGTGATGGTTTGTCATTGTACGTTTCCACCTGCTGAGCAGAGCTAATGGGCAAATCATATAGTGCCATTTCAACACATAAATATCCACTTACCCCACATCTGTTAGCGCAACATCCTGCTCCGCCTGCTCCCAGCATCATGAATGCTGGCAAAATGACCTGTGATAAAAGCACAAGCTGAATTGGTGCACAGTACTTCTGCTGAGATTGTTTTGTAAAGCCTAGGAGCTGGGACATCACATTCCTCAAATACAAACCACCTTCTGCCTCTTCTCTGTGAGTTACACCTGCTTAGATGTTGGTCCTTGCTGAAGAGTAACTTGGGAAGAAGCATGGGATTAGAATAGAGCTGGCTGGCAAGTTTCTACTACAGTAATTCAGATTGCTGAAGCTACACTGCTTCCTTTCAGTAGGGTTTTGGGTTTTTTTTCAGGAACAAACATGTCAGTTTTGAGAAAATGGAATTTCTGCTCAGAAAAGATGAGTCACTGGGGTAAGAGTTATGTCAGTTTAAATCTTGTGAGCAACCTGCTCTAGACTATAATTAGGAAATCAGTCTTAAACTTCCTGAAACACATCTGACTGGGTCTTTGTGCTAAGCTTCTGGAAAACCTACAAAATGGACTTCACTCAACAGGGAAATCCCAGTTCACATCAGCTTCTGCATGGTAATTATCAGGTGGAGCTGGACTGATAAGATGAAGTCAGAATCCATCTGTGTCTCAGGATATAATGCCACCTTACAGAGGCACTCTGGATATAAAAAAAAAAAAAAAAAAAGAAAAGAAAAAGCTGCATTTAGTTTGGTAGCTAGAGGGCAAGAAAGCTTTTGTGGGTCTAGCTGTGCAGCCAGAGCACTCCTGATGCCTTGCCTCTGCCCAGCACTGCTTGTGTAGGCATCTCAAAGAGCAATGCAATAAAATTAGTATTTTAGAAAGCAGAAAATGGCCCCCATAAAGTTAACGAGAGAAGGAGAACTCTCCAAACAAACAAACAAACAAACAAGGTGTAAAAACAGCCTGACTAGATGTCGGAGAGATATTGTCCCATGCAGGACAGGAAAAGCAGAACGTCTATGGTGAATGAAGCCCAGGGAATTTACGTGTGTAGTGCGAATAACTCTGCTAGACTGTGTAGGACAGGGTATGAAACCTGCTTAGATTTGCAGGCCCTTAAACATTTTTCAAAGGATTTGGTCTCTGCTGCCTTTTATGCATGCCCCAGAGGCAGCCTCCAGCACCTGCAGTGGTCGCTGGACCACAGCTAGAGGCCTGCAGGTATAGCCCACGAAGGGTAAAAAGACATTCCCCTTCCTGGAAAGAAGTCAGCTCTTGAGTAATCACAGGTGGTCCCCAAGGCAGCCTCAGCCCCACTGTCTGGCACTCAGAAGGAGAGTTAATACCTCTGCCCATCAAGCTAACACTCCCTTTCCTGTAGGGCTGTCTTTCTTCTTTGGAGGTTTCCCATCTAAGCTGCAAACAGCTTTGGGTCATTTATTAGCCTGGCTCAGGACGAAGGGTTTGCTTGGCAGCTTTCTTTTTTTTGCAGTGCCTGATTATAAACACCTGCCTTTTGACAGGGGAATAAGAATTTGCAAGATTTGGCTATTGTCAGTAAGAGGGCTGTGTGTGAGCCATGGCTTAGACAGGTATTTCCCGGTGTTGCACACAGACTTCCCATCAGGAAAGAGGTTACTATGACACATGGAGCTGGTCTTCCTCTCTTTACATCCCAAACTTTTGAAATAAGGAAACTAGAGAGATTTTCATATCATAAAAACTTCCATTAGAGAAGCAGCAGAGGAGGAAAGGGTGAGACTGGCAACTCGGCCAAAGAGTACACTGATGGTCCAGCTATCAGTCTACAGATGAAGATCCCAGGTGGAGGCAGGTTTTCTGGCTCACAGAGCCAGGCCAGGCTGTTACGAAGTTTCCCCAGCAGTTCTGGCTCTGGAGGCTCTGTCATGGTCACAGGGAGATTCTCCAAGATTGGGCAACCTGTTAGTATGAATTCCCTGAGTTTCCTCTGGGGAAAGCTAGGTGACAGGGGAACACATTGCACATTCCTCACTGTGAAGTCAGGATACAGACTAAGTCCAGTCATGGGGAATTCTTCCCCTTGCTTAGCTCTCTAGGAGGCCTAGAAGCCAGTTTTCATTTTTCCATGCTTCCAGCACCCGGAAAATGGAGCTGATGATAATGCTTTCTTTCCCCTTCTCTTCACCTGTGGGCACTTGTCATGCTGTTTTCTGGAAAACAGATACACTCAACAGCACTGTTTGTGGATCAATAATTACTCCTAATGCTGTGTTTTGAAGGTCAATGCAAATTTTTCCTCCCTTCTCACCTGCTGTTCTCATTTTTGATGTACGCGGCGCTGGCCACAGGCAAGTCTGTGTGGAAGCCTTAAAAGAAGGCACATTTTCAATGAGCCTGTGACGCTCTCATGCCTAACATCTGCCTTTCCTTTCATTGAACGCCAATGACTCCTGGGCTTGCAGTGATACGAATTTTCCACAGGTCTCTCATGTAGTTCCACTTCTTCCTTTAGGCTTCCTTCCACAAACTCATGCTTACGTTCAAGCTCAGCATGAGTAATAGGCCCAAGCGGTAGCTGGAAGAAGAAGCAGGCAAGCTGCTAGTGGAGAACAATTTATGAATGATCTTATACCATGTTTCTGCTTTGGGAAATATGAGTCTGAACCACATCCATTGTAGCTTTCCCATAGACTTAAGTGGTAGCTACATCATAGCCTGACTGTGAATGAGATTTGCTTTTTTCTAAGTTAATTACTCTTAAACATTCATTTTTTTGATGCTTAGGTAGCCAGCTCTTGCCAGTTTACCATCTGCCTAAGCTCTGTAATAGCCAGTTCTTGTCATATTCATGTTACTTGCTCGGCTTTTTAGCTGCACTTGGGTGGGTAATTGGAACAGCATAAAGGGATCAGGCTTTCTAATGAAAATACAGTTCATTAGTTCATCCGTATTCCCAAACATGGTCCCCTCTGGTTATGGATATTCACATAAAAGCAACCTTTCCTGAGTGGTGGACTGAAGAACTGGTTATAGAAGAGCACATGTAAACCAGATCAAACCCAAAGGGTGTTGGGTGGGTGAGTGGGAACACAGGGGGCATTTGGGATTTAAGCCATTTGCAACTCCATATTCATTGAGTGTTGGCTGGGTCTCTAACAAACACCTACTGAAACATGTTCCAGTTTTGCCCTTAATGTCTTTTGTGAATTATGTGAGCATAAGATAGAAGGGTAATGAGGGGGTTCAGACAATAGTGAAAACTCACCACTTCCAGCTGAGCTTAGGACCTCAGCTTTGCTTTGAATCATAGGGGATAAACACCCATGTCACTCTTCTCCACGGTGAGAATTATGTCCTATCGCTTCCTCCTGACTTGCAGTCCTGGTATTTATCTCAAGAATACCTTGCATTCCTGTGATTAGGGACTTTTTCAGCCTTCAGTGCACTTTCTCAGCCCCATACCCAACTTCCCAGTTAAGCAGCTCACGTATTTATGGAAAACACACCTCTATGACTCTTTTTGTTAACAGATATTTTCTTTGCCTTGAATTTAAAACAAAACAAACCCCATAGAAAACAGTAGCAATACTTTTCTCTTACCAGTATCCCAGCTCCCAGAATGCCATGGAAAAACCAGACCAGATCGGTTATCTCGCTGAGCTGCAGAACTCGTCCGTTGGGGAAGTACAGGAGGATGTTGGAGACAATGGCACAAGCCGCCAGTGGGAACAGGGTGATCCCAATGCACTTCGAACACTTGCCTGTGCACATGGTAGCTCTCTGCTGAGGAAAGCAGATTTGGGTTATTACAGTGCAGGGAGCATGGATTTCAGCAGTTTTCTTCTTTAATGAGAGAAGAATCAGTTTTGAAGCAAGAAACGTTCCAGTTAAGGTTTACATGGATAACCCTGTTCTACAGAGACTATTTCCTGCAGACACTTTATTTAAAATGGAATTATTACAAACTGGAATGTTTAATTAAAATTATTCAAACTGCCAGGACTAAACATGTGTTGGTATGAAATGAACGGGGAGTTTCATTTCAGTTGCTAATGGACAATTATCTGTCCATTGGGAACACCAGTAAGAAAAGTGTGGCCACACAAACTGATACCTGAGCTGGCGGACTTCATGGTGGGGCTAAGGCCTTGGGTGGAAGGGAAGGTGGATGCAATGGGTTGTCTCGGACCACTCTCTTGGGAAACTGATTTGAAATCCTCTGGACTGAAGGTTGAGAAGAGCATGACACGACTGCCAGGAATGCCATAGAAATGTTCAAACTGGCTTTGTGCTGGGGCAGATGGGCCTCTACCAGGTGCATCTTCTCTATTTTGGTCAAAAATAGATTGCCAGCAAGAATCGGAGAAACTTAGATTGCTGTTTCCTGTGATGTGCTTATCCTGCAGATAAGGGTATATAAGACTGCAGGTTACAGGGCTGTTTGGCACACACCCTAAGGCATCCAAGAAACTGGAAGCCTGTCTAATGCTGGGGCTATTCACTAAGAGCGGGTCACAAAGCCATCCCACCTCATTTTCAGATGTCTACCATAATGTGTAAAAGAGCAGTTCAATATTTCACAGTGGTCAAGTCCTTGTTTTAAAATCAAAGAACCATCTTTTAAAAACAAAGAATCAACACAAATGAAGCACTAGTTGAAAGGGATCTCTGCAGCTCTCCAGTCCAACCTCCAGCTGAAAGCAGAGCTACTACCAACACTAGGTCGCTGTGTCAGCCATGGCTTGGTGTAGTTGAGCTTTGAAAACCCCCAGGGATGGAGCTACCACCACCTCTCTGGGGGACCTGTTGCAGGGCTGCTCCAACCTCTTGGAATGGTTTCCTCATGTCCAGCCTGGATCTCCCAAGCTGTAGATCTGTCTGGTGCTCCTTGTTATAGCCTCTCCCACCACCTCATCACTCCCTTCCCAGTTTGTTGTAGGCTGCTATTAGATCCCCCTTTACCAAAGTGAACCACCTCAGCTCGTATTGCACCCACGCTGTGGTCTATAGACAAAAAGAAAAAGCTGATCAGTAAAAAAGTGGATCCACAGATATTTCTCCATGTCAGGTTGGAAATTTCAGTCTACTGAAGTCCAGAGATTATTAAACGTTCACACTGCCATTAACTTTATGGCACAAACCGATCACAACTTCTTCATGATGTTTTATCATAGCTTTACTCCAGCTCAAGGCTTTCAAGCACATAAAAATACAAAATATCAATCTGTGGGTTTCTGTCCTCAGAGAAAGCTGACAGTTTATGTCAAAGATGGTTTTGCTCTCCCTTGAGCAAAATATAAGAGGAGGAAGATGATCTGGACCCACACCATTTCAATGCTCACCCCCATGTTACACGCACACACACACAGAGCCATGCACATATGCACGCCTATGCTTGCTGTGTGCAAATAGTTTTTGTAATAACAGAGGCAATAAACAGTGAAATGTCCCTCAATTTTGTCACGTGCATGGGCTAATCCTGAAAGTTTTGTGACAGAAGGTGGTGTTGAGAAGGTATTAAGCAGGCTAAGAGTGAAGAAATCAATCAAGGTTGGGTTCCCCGGCTAAAAAGCCCAGGTGAAAGACAGTATGGAGATATTTGTCAAAGCCGGAGACAGGCTGAGACCAGCTTTGTTGGCAAAACAAAGACAGCGAAGAAGTGAGGTAAGGCATGAAGACGTACCAACGTCCTCAGACCTCTGTAACTGAGAGGGGAAAAAAGAAAAACTTTATGGGATGCCATATATTGCTGTGAAGTGGCTGAAACTGCCAGAGACTACTTATGAGTCTGCATTTCTATAGCAAAAAATTTGCATTGTTCTCTGCTGCTAGGAGTTTAATGAGAGCACTGTGCTTATACTGAGCACTTTACAGTCATGTTATGATTTTTAATTCAGCTTTAAAACAAGTTAACTGGCATTAAACTATTCCAGAAAGGAACATTTTTAAAAGAGGTGTTTCTTGGTTTATGGTCATTACCTATTGTTTATATAGTGCTCAAAATTGGGCAGGGCATTTTGCAAGCCTCTGGAAAAAAAAAAAAGCCGCAGCTCAAAGAGATAAAGATCTAAGCAGACGGACAACGCGCACATGAAAGATGGAGCGGGGAGGAAGGGGAGGGAAATGGAAAGAATATTGAATGTTTCACCCATCTTTTCTCAAATACCTGATGCATTTGCTATTTTTTTACCCTGAGTTTTGCCTGTCTGCTTTCCTGACTCATTCCAGCTTTTACTTTTCCACGTGTTTGCCCAACCTCACCTACTTCCCCTCCCCAGAGAGAAGCAAACAAGCACAGGCACAGCCTGGCCTCCTTCTGTAAAAGCTAAGTCTTTTAGGCGAGTTATAAATTCTCTTTTGCATCTTCCGTCCATAGCCGGAGGGCCCAATTCTCGCCCGGTGTGAAGCAACATGACGCTGCTTTGGCTGGGAGATCAGGGGATTACAGCCCATTCTCTCTGACCTATCTCAATACCACTTCAAACTGCAAGGAGAACTTACCTAAACATCAATCATCAGACCTAGTGAGAGTCTCTACCACCAAAATCAATGCCGCTCTGCTAGCTGTGTACATCAGAGGATCTGACTGTGTTATTACAGCTTAAGAAAACATTCTGGATTGCCAGAAGCACTCAAAACACTTTATTAACTCAGCAAACAAAAGCACTTTCTGTGGCTTTGTTAAGCAGGGTGGCTAGAGCAAGCTTCTAATTTTTAACCGGGGTTTTAGAAAGTTTTGCTTTTTAATGCTGAAGAAAGCACCTAAACACCTTTGCTTACCTTCTACACGGGGCTAAGGTGGCCTTCAGGCTCCAGACCTCCCCACAGCCGGCTTCAGGCTCCCCAGCTCCTCTCTCCTGGAGCGTGGCGATCTGAGGGAGGCAAAGCCAGGTTTTCGGGCAACGGCCTCTATTAAACAAATAGCTGCTTCTCTTTGGAGAATGAGGAAATACCCCACGTTATCCCTGGTTGGCCAGTGCGAGGTTGGCATGTCACCCGGCGTTATTGATTATTTTAAGGCAGTGTTCCAGTGATCAATGCCTTGGCCCTGAGGGGGACACAGATGGGAGCAGGGGAGACCTTTTTACTGCTGAGACCGTTTCAGCCACGCACAGTTTGGCAGCAGAGGAAAGGCAGGAGACAGCAGGGGTGCAAGCGTGCCAAGAGGAACAAGGGGTGCGTGGCGGAAAACGTGGCTGAAGCACAAAGTGGTGGCATGGCAAAGACTGGCCACTGGTGTGGAGTCATCTTCTGCACAATGGGCTTGCGGCTGTTAAAATTTGGCCCCAGCTTCTCTCCAAAACATGCTGCTGGGAGAATGAGGATGGGAAGGGAAGGAAAGACTGGGTGTCGTGGTTTAGGCCAAATTGACCAAAACCAGAATGACAGATGACCCTTCCCCTCAAAGAGAGGAAGAGATAAAGAGATTTACAAGTTTAGAATGAACTAAACTACTTTAATGAAGTATTAATATTAAAATAATAATAATAAAAAAGGAAATAACAAAATAGATACAATACATACAAAACTGAATCAAATTCTCAGGATGATGTCATGGGCAGGCACTGGGGAAATCCCAGACCGGACTCAGCAATGGATGGGAAACAGATTCCAGCTCTGGAGTCAGGAACACACAGATCGGGATCAAAGGCAAATGAACAGACAGGGTCCTCTTTGGACATCAGCCATTGAAGAAAGAGGGCTGACCCTCTGATCCCTCAGCTTTTATACTGAGCATGAGGCAGATGGGTTGGAATACCTCTATTGGGCAGTTTTGGGTCATCTGTCCTGTCCACTCCTCCCCACAGGTGGGACTCCTCTATGCTTTTTCTGTTTCCGACCCTCCAACAGGGCAAATAATGAAATTATCTGGCCTTGGTTGCTATAGCAATAAGTATAAGCAAGAGCCTCTGTGCATACTGTTCCTTGGAATGAAGTACAAACATTGGTCTTATCACTCTGAGAATGAACAGTTTTCTCCACAATGTGGTTTTAATTTCAGAGAGTTAGAAGAGACCTAGCTAAGATGTAAATTACTGAACAGAAAGTTGTTTCTGTTTTACCTCAAACCAGGACACTGGGAAAGGAAGAGGGGGAAGGATGTAGAGAAGGGAGGTGTGTGATCAGGTGAGGAAGCAAGGAAATAAAACCTCAATTACAAAGGCCAGAGAGTAGGAATATGGAAGGGAAGTGAAAGATTTTCTTTGGCAAAGGAGAAGAGAAAAGTAGGAGAAACACTAGGAATGGGACAAGAAATTAAAAAGATAGCAAAGGGTATGTAAAAATGTTAATATTAAACTAGGAGAAGATTCACTCAAAGGAAAGAGGGGTGGAGCCATTTTCTTTTGTAGAAAATATGATTATAATAACTTAAAATATGTCCAAACACTAAAACACATAAATATATATGTTACTCGGCAGGTTAGGTTTGGTCCTAATCATGCTGGGAATATGCTGAGCTCTCTGTTCAGCTGAAAACATGTGTCCTCTTGCAGGCACCTGCCATCACATTGTTCTCAACATCTAGATCGAAGAGTGACTTGAACACAAAAGCATCAATGAAACGGGTATGTGAATGAAAGCAAAGATGCAAAATATTCCACTCTCCACCTCACTATCTCTCGTCTTCATTCTCATCTTTGGAGAAAATTTCTCACTGCAAAAGATTCATCTCATGTCCATGAGGTAGATGTCAGCCTAGACTGCTTCTATTCCTACTGAGAGAAACAAAAACTTTTAAGGAAAAAAAATCACCAGATCTATTTTTGGAACTACTGTAGGGTTAAAATAAACCATTAATGGTGAAAGAACCTCAACACTTGTTCAAACCTAAACGTTGGCATCTGTTGTCAGATGAATCCCATCCATGAGGACTAACAGTGTGACAGGGTGGCTGCAAAAGCACAGGGGCAAAGCCTGGGGCTTCAATCCCCAGGTTCCACATTTAATACTACCAGTGTCAGAGGCTGCAGTGAAGGTTGTCTTCATCACCAACTCACAGCTAGTGAAAATCTTAAAAAAGCCCATAGAGTGATGTCAGGCAAATAAACTTCATTACAGTACAAATGGCAAAAAGGAGGGAAACTAAGCTGAACCCGCTGAACCCACGGAAAGTGATGCCCCAGACTTCAGTTGTCATCATTGGCAGCAGCATTTCACCATCTTTTATGTGGTGATGCTTCGACTCCAATGAAAAGGAACAAAATAAGTCTCAGACAATCTTCATACATTGCAGAGACACAAGGTCTAACAGCATTTAAAGAATTAAATTTAGGACAACTTGAAGACAGTTTGGACTGACACCTGGGACACTTGGGAGTGGGGACCCGACAGCTTATGTAGAGAGTTAAGAAGCAAATAAATAAACTTCCCAACGATATTTAAGATGAACCCTCCCCCAAAATTTCTTATTCTGGTTGCTTGGAATTTTATAGACTCTTATTTTCTAATATCTCTAAGTTTTCACCTTTTTCATCCTCACATAGCTAACACTCTCATTTAGGCTCATCAGCCTTGATTTTTATTCTGTTTTCCTCTGCTTTTTCCCAGCACATAGCCCTTCAGGGTGATATGCAAGGTTCACCTCTGTAGTTTCTCATCTGTACTGTGTCCCCAGTACTATAGCATCTTTTACCAACATTTTAAAGTTTCTCCTCTTCACCTTCCAATTCTCACCCCATTCTAGTGTACTTTGTCTATGAACTATCATTTAGTGTCTAGGCTGGATACCTAGACTTGATTGTGTTTCATAATTTCAAATACTTCTCAGTGTTATTGTCCACTGAAGGCGTAACAGTTTTTCAAATGAGTGCATGATGAGCAGAACCTATACTGTATCAGTTTTGTGCTTTTCCATTTTCCTACAGCAATCTGATGTCTTTTTTTTCTACTACACGGATTTTAAACTGTTTGAGGCACATTCAGTGTTTTCATCTCTGCACAATGTTTTTTGATCAGGGGCTTAACTAACACTTCGAGCCACTACAGAGAAACAAGATACTGGTAAGCTGTATTAAACACAATTTTCTGACTGCTTCAAGAACATCCTTATATTTACTCATTACTGAGTAGGTTCTATATTCAGTCTTTGATGAGATCTGAAATAAATACTGCTTATTGTGATGTACAGAAGGAATCCCAAAAAGAAAAGCACAATAAAAGTCTGTATTAGCACCAGAGAGCCTGACTTCTACCTGTTTTTCTGAAGTGATAGACTCATCCTAAGGAAATGAAAAAAAAAACACCACAAGCTCTAAAACACTTAGAAAAACTGTGTTTTGTCTGTGAAGTGTTTAGTGGCTAAGCTGAGTGTATACAATTCTGTAAATCTATTTTTCCCCCTGCAATATTGACTTTGAAGACAATGAAAGCATTTTGTGTTCCACTGATCAATTCTTCCTGATTATATCGACTTACTGTACATCAGCTTTGGTCCTCCTTTTATTTCTATCCTTTTACCCATAAACTCTTTAATAATTTTCCAGTTACATGGAGCGACACGGGTACCAAGAGAGGAAATGTAAATATGTGAAAAACCCTGTTCACCACACTAGAAGTGAAAAACACTTCAGTCCTACAATTTCCCTGGGTGCTGCAATGTGTGAGCTAGAAACTGAAGAATTACAGCCCCGTGCATGTTTTTGAAGGGCATATCTGACTGCCCACTTACTCTATTAATAGATCTATCCCATTAGGAGTGCAGCGGCAGTGCGCTAACGAGAAAATGCCCTTTTTGCTTTGATATCCTGCGTAAAAAGGAGCCAGGCAGCTCTGGTATCGTTTATTCTAGTACAAATATTAAGGGGTTCCTCTGAAGTCAAAGCTTAACTCCATGTACACAGTGATGCTCCACTCAATTTAATTTATTCCACTTTGGCACCATGACAAAAATTATCTCTTGCTGTTGTTTCCTGTGGCATTTTGTTGTTTGTTGTTAATGTTTTCTTCAACACAGGCTGGTTTTCCCAAACAAGCATCAGGAAGAAAATCTCTGTTAAGAGATTGTTTTCCGAGATGAGCTGTCTCTGAGAAGGTTCTTGAGCTTGGACATTGCAGATAAGCTGCCCCACAGCTGGCTCTCCCTGCTCTTGCAGCAGGTACCCAAGTTAACATGCCTGCTGGTACCCAGGAGCGTGCAGATACGCTGTTAAGGTAGGAATAGCAAGGTGGAAATGGCAGTACCAACATTGTTCAGGTTTTCCTTTATCCAGAGTATCCCAGACCCACATAAACCCAGGTAGTAAAGAGCTGATCACATGGCGAGAGCACCGAGCAGGATGAGGGGCAGCTCAATGAAAAAAGGCTCAAGTCTTGAATTGGACAAGAGGTTGTCACAATAAATGACATCAAATAATTGAGTGGTGCAGGTTACAGTGCTTATATTAAGGATACATATGAGTCTGAAGAGGTGAAATGGAAGTTGTTCTGGATCAAGCTTGAGATAGGCTCCATGCACTCTTTGGGAGTGAATTCACTGCGTGGTACCATCACACACATGTGGTCCTAACACAGCTTGGACAAGGGGTAATGGCTTCAAGTTACGCCAGGGGAGGTTCAGGTTAGATATTAAGAAATATTTCTTTACTGAAACAGTTATCAGACATTGGAATGGGCTACCCAGGGAGGTGGTTGAGGCACCATCCCTGGAGTTATTCAAGAGACGAGTTGACATGGTGCTCGGGGATATGG
>JAOTQQ010000001.1:195046457-195066095 GCA_026546715.1 Gallinago undulata | reverse complement strand
TCACAAGAGCACACTGCTGGCTCATTGTCATTTTGCTGTCCACTAGGACCCCCAGATCCTTTTCTTCGGAGCTTGTCATCACTGCGAGCAGGCAAAGCTAGCGTGACAGTTTGAGTTGGTCCTGATTTCAGAAACGTGAGTGGACTTCACCACAGAAACACTCCAGCTTGGATCCAGGGGTGGTGCAGCCACGTTTCATCGTGCTGCCTTTCACTTCATAACCCTTTTGGAGAGGGATCTGCATCTGACTTGGCAAATTTGGCCAGGGGGTTGGACTAGATGATCTCCAGAGGCCCCTTCCAACTTCATATCATTCTGTGATTCTGTGATCCTTTAATTTGCTCAGTCTTGTATGCATGGTGCTGGTTTACCAGGCTGCATCCCTGCCATGGTGTTCATGAACCCTTACTTGCAAAGAAGGATGTCAAGAGCCCAACTCTGGTGTCTTAAATCACAGTTATCTTGTCTCCTGCACATCTCTGTTAAATGAAGAGCACTCTGCACCTCCCAAGATTGTACCCAGCATGGGAAAGGAAAGACTGGACAAGAGCTGGGCAGAGGAGAGAAGGAATCCTCTGTAGCGACTATATAATTTTCAGTACTAACTTGGAATGCTAGAACAAAAACAAATTATATTTTTGAAGACCACAATAAGATTTTCCTTTTTAATACCAGACCTGAAAGGTTTCCATTCCGGGAATGGCATTCTGGCTGTAACATAGGCTTCTTCGAATAGGAAGCAACAGAGTCACTGAAGAGTGGTATGGCTGCTCTTTATTGCAAATCTTCACAGACATAGATGAAAGACACTAAAAGTGTCGGCAGTCATCTGCAGATCCCATAAATCTCATCATTTGACTGTGGGCAGTGATCTTGTCTTCCACAAGGTCATGCCATATTCCCCACTTTCTCATTTTCTGGCAGAGAAACTGGACAGAAGAAGCTGTCTGGACAGCAGGTAGGTTCTGTTAGCTCCTCCACTGCGTACAACGCCCTCCCATTTAACCAGCAGACACCAAGCAAAGTGCCACAAACCTGCTGGGAATTTGCAGTTTTATAGCACTCATGGGCATGGCTTGCCTGGCAGAGGTGAGTTTGGAAGCCATTTGTGCAGATGCAGTTACATCACTTCTTTCTTTTCTTCCCTCAATGCTCGACACCTTCCTTTCTGCTACCCACTTTAAATAGTCCCGGTTAGTTTTCCAGTGCTGGGGTTTCTTACCACAACTCCCTGATTTACCCAGAGAGAAAATGGGGCAATGATCTCATACGAGGAAAACAGAAGGGCCACATTTCCTCTAGAGTAAGTAAGTAGGTCAATGATGTGAGACACGCATCTTCATTCCCATGGTTCCCACGGTGCCTATGGGGTGGCTGGAGGAGGCTGGGCAGGCAACGGAGCTGCTAGGAGGAGAGCCAAGGTGGCCCTTTGTGTTGCCTTTCCTGCTGGCAGGCAACAAAGGTGGGTATGAGAGGATCTCACCATGCAACCAGGTCATGGCATCACTGCCACAACGAGTGAAAGGCCAAGGAGACCATGTCCTCCATCACGCTCATGCACAGAAGGAGGGTCGTTGGGCAGGAGGTCTGTCACCTTGCTTCCACCACTGGATGGGAAGCCCAGAGACAGGGCTGCCTTCCTGCGCGGGTACCTGGAAGTTACCTAGCCTTCCTCTTTCCTCATTTGTATAATAGGGTTAATAAACGTGCTCTGCCCTGAAGTGATGACGTAAAGTTAAGCTCTTTCATGTTTGTTAGGTACTACAATAGGAAGCACTATAGAAACCCATAAATAATGTACCTTGAAGTTCTGTCAAGGTATTAGCCTTATTTTCAGAGTGCAGATATTACATGAGTTACCACATGCAAGAAGCTTCTCTTAATTAGGATCAAAACTTCCTTTTTTTAGCCTTGCTGTAATGGTTTTTCAGGCTGAACATATTACACTTGCCTACACTGTTTGGGAATTTATTATAATCTCTTCAAACTTGCAGCTCCTTTCAGCACGTTATTAAACTCCTTCATTCTCATTGTTGCATCCTTTTATAGTCTTTGAAATTAAAAGTACCTTTTTTTCCAACATACTGTTAATTTCTCTAAATTCTAAATTCAGCTACAGTATTGTCCTTCATTCCCAGTGTGGCAGATACAGGATTTGGCTCAAACCCATGGTGGAAAAGACAGGATCTGTGGGCTGCTTCTGATATAACAGGAGCCCTCTTTTCTATTTTACACCTTGGCCCAAGATTTGTCCACAGCTGGTAATGTACCGCAGCTGTTCTTCAAGAAAAGTGTCCACACAGAGATGTACAGAGAAAACTGTTCTTCCCTAACAATCTCCAGACAACGGTTGTGGTAAATGCCAAGTGTGACCTTGAGCTGGGTGCATGGACTGAGCCCAGATGGCTGGAGGGAGCCGTGAGGACTCTGACGTGGGAATCTGGAGGGCTGGGTTCAGTCTCCATCCTGCCACAAGGGCTTCTGGGCAGACATGAGTCAGGTCCACACTGAACCACCTGTAATATGGACTACAGCTGTCTTTCTAATATCTGATAACAGATCCTTGTAACTATTCTTGGAGCTTCAGAAGCTGTTTTGTCCTTCCGTCTCCAACTGTTTTAGTGTTCAGACTTGGAGTGCTCCTGGGAAGCTGAACATGACAAGGAATCCTTTCTTACCAAGGTCCTATCCAGACCCACCATGGCAGGGGCTTGGAACTCGATGATCTTTAAGGTCCCTTCCAACTCAAATGATTCTATGATTCTATGAATTGCACATAGAAGCGGTGAAAGCCTTCACAGCAGACAGGTTTTGATATTTCCAATTTACTACTGTCAACTCAAAAGATTCCACTAATTAAGATACACCTGGTGTGACTATCCAAGGCTCTAAAATGAGATTTACCTTCTGTTCACTACTGCTGCAAAACAGAAAATTATTAGAAAGTACAGATGAAATTGTTTTTCACAGGAGTACTACGAGGCTTTTGTATTTAATATGTGTTTGTGCCTTGAGAGCGTGGGAAAACTGAGTAAGGGGAAGGGTGGCTTGGTTAAAAGAGTGGTGTGAAACTTGGCAGGGTGTAACTCAGTTCCTGGCTTTACCACACTCTTTGTCACCTTGGGATGTTCACTACAGGCATGGCTCCAGGTTTGGTGGCAATACCAGACAAGGGTAGTCTTACGCTAGAAACAGCCTTCACTGCAATGCGGACAGAAACCAACACAGCAGAGGGACTGGGAACAAGTGTGTAGAATGGTAACTCTGCTGCTACCAAGAAGCAGCAGAGAGAACAGGATAGTCAATCTGCTTGAATGTCAGCTCATCATCTGCTCAATGGGGAATGCAAGCTGGGTCTCAGGAATAGGCAATCTGAATAAAGTGCTCATCTCTGAACTTATGTCACCTAATTTCAAGGAACTGAGGTACAGTCAATGCAGAAGATCAGCACGTCCAACATGTCTCTTCATTGACCTTATGGCCACCACCAGGTTAACTTAGGTATTCTAGTTAATTCACTAACCTTAGTTGGCACAAGTTGTGTCTTTAGGAAATTAATTTAAGCTAATTATTGCAATTGTTCCTGATGTACTTATAAAGAAAGCTCCATTGGTGATGTTTCAGGGCTCATTCACAATCTGGTACTCAAGATATTCACCCTTCAGACCCATGAAAGTTGCTCCTCGTAAAATTTTGAAACCCAGCCATGCACTAATTTTAGCCTTCAGAGGGACAGAAAATCTCAGAGGAACCAATTTTGCTGAAAGGATCCTTAACACAGGGACAAACTTCATCCCGTTACCCCACTACTGGAGGGGAGCTTCCCAGATTTTCCTGATGCAAGGGCAAAACAGCAGTTCTTTCATCTTTTTCTCAGTCATGCTTACAGCACCTCTCCGGAATGCAAGTGTGCCTGGATTTAAGGATGTGACAAAGTAATTAAGTGTTAATGTGTGGATGCGAAGGGTATACAAGTTGTCAGATCTAGTAAATGCTTAAGCCAAGCTCAGGCGTTCACCAGACTTACAACACATTGCTGATATAGGGTGCTAATGCCCACATAATATTCCTGTTACACAAATAATTTTTACGGTAATAGACAAAGAAATTAAATTTGTATTTGAATTTTGAATTCTTACTCTAGCAAGAAAGCAACCAGGACCCAGTTCTGGGCACATGAGAAGCAATAGAAAAACTAGGACATAGCACTATTATTATTTCAATGACTATAGTGCAGTCAGGTGCCAGCTCAGAATTGGACTCTTCCCCTTCCTATTCCCCATTAGCTCTATGCACTTCAGCTATAGAAGTCCACATATATAGAAATTTATGTTAAAAATATAACAGAATTCTTCAGTTACCAAAAAGCAAACAAACAAAATTGTCTTTAACTATCTGTAATGCCATGCAAATGGCTGTCAAGCAATTGAGCTCTACACAATCTCATTCAAAGTGTGTGTTACCCTCTAAATAAGCATATTTCCTATTCAGATGCAAAGGTGCACATGTTATAACAATGAACTTTTGCATAACAGGCACCCAGTTCTGTAAACTCAGGTGCTTGAGGGACAGGAGGTG
Source organism: Gallinago undulata (assembly GCA_026546715.1). Taxonomy (NCBI): domain Eukaryota; kingdom Metazoa; phylum Chordata; class Aves; order Charadriiformes; family Scolopacidae; genus Gallinago; species Gallinago undulata. The sequence goes on along the minus strand of JAOTQQ010000001.1, from coordinate 195,061,517 downwards.
AAGCTCACGGTTTGCCTTGGCTCAGGGCAGAAGCTCTGGGCGAGGGAAGTATTCGCAGGGTCCCAGGCCCTGTGCAAGGGTCACAGTGGGAATCTGCTGACCTGTTTAAAGGCCACCTTGGCTTTTTCAGAGCTTTATAACCCACCAGCTGGTCCATTGGTCCCAACCACAATTGCGTGTTTGATAGCTGTGCCACCGGCTGGCAAAGCCTCTGCCTGTCCTGCGGTCATTGTCATTTCTTTTGCTTTCTAATTATGCCTTTCAGAATCACGGTGCTATTAGTTGGCATTGTTTGAGTAACTGCCTGACGCAACAAAGCAGTGCAAAAGGAAGATGATTTTTAACTGCTGGCATTTTGGAAGAGAAGACGTAGATTGACGTGAGATGCCAAGAGGCTGGGCAGCGTGTGGTTTTCAGCAGAAGGATGAAGAGGTGAGCAAGGTCTTCAAGGTTATCAGGAAGTCCGTGGGTCCCGCTTCTGAGGTGCAGGACCTCTGTTTGTACAAAAGCTGTATTGTCCTATCACTTCTCCTGCTTCTCATTGCTCTGCAATTAACTAACTTGAGAAAATGAACATTAGCAAGTAGCAGAGAGCAGCTTGCAGCTGAGGGACTCTCACTCATACAGCAAATATTGCAACTGTCTGACCGTATCCTTACCCACATACAGTGGCTTTGAGTCCTTGCAGCCAAAGAGATGAAATTCCATAGTCTAAAGAAACAGAAAGCTTCTTTCGTGAAACACTCCACGTGTCTGTGTGCCTTGTGTCTGAATTTAAACGAGACTCATCGTGGTCTGGGTGGCTGGAGACCGGGCTGCTGTGAACCCCACCAGCTTTTTGAATTCCGTGTGTGACTTCAGAGCCACCTGCACACCAGAGACAGAGAGGGATGTTCAGCACAGCTGATGGTACGTGTAGCTATTGCTGCTGCATGCCAGAGGGTGAGCCTTACACAGCTGCCACATAAAAACATTCACATCACTGAGCTAGGTTTTGACTGATGAAGTTAAACCTGTGGCTACCAAATTCATTTCAGAAGCCCCTTACACCCCTAGCCTTACGTAACCATTAGCTTCTTACGGGAAGAGGTCAGATGGTTCTGGAGCTCAAAGGGGAATTTCACAACTGTTAAACCTGGCAGTGAGTCTCAAGTGTAATGCTGCTTTCCAGAACTGCAACTTTTTAATGTCTTCAGTCAGTTAAAAATGAGTAAGAGAGCAGTATGATTTTGCAGAGTATCTTGCCACCTAGGGGATGTTGCCTACATGGTTTAGAATATCCTATCAATTCATACTCATAGAGTTTTACATTTTGCTTTGCCAAGATGGTAATGGAGATACCTCCTGAGAGGAAGTTAAGCTATAAAGGGAGGGACTGGTTTTCTAGAGAGCTATGTGGGCACGTTAATTACCAAGCTTAATAAAAGGGTGATCTTTGTGTGCCTCAATTCTTAGGTGTCCAAATGGAAAGACTTTACAAGGGCTCTAATTTCCAGAAATGTTTGTAAAAGGGGACCTCATTTTGGGCTCTCCAAAACTGAATACATTCAGATCACATGCCATCTTAATAAATGGGCCAGAAAATCCTAGAAATTGGAGAGGTACTGGAAAATTCTCACTCTTTTTCATAATGCTGCATTGTAAATTAGTGTTATGTCATTTCAAAAACCCAACACAGGCAGGAAGATGCTAGCTTTAGAGATCTCAGACATGATAAAGGAGTTAAAATAAAATTAAAAATAAAGGGGTTTGATAGGGATGGCAAAAAGACCAACGAAAAGCTGCTCCAACATGCCATACTACCTAGTCCAGAAAAAAGGAGGAGAAAAAAGAAACCAAAATTCCAGAAAAGACCAACTGGCTTTAGCCTGGGCAGGCAAGTGAGCAATTTATGCATTCACCGAAGGATTGGCAAAGGTCCTGCCGTGGTAGCAACCTCCTCCCTAGCCCTGCTCTGCATAGTCAGGCTCTCTGCCTATCCCAGTCCTACCTGCTGAAAAGGAGGAGCTTTGCCCTGTCCATTCCTTATTTATAACTTGTTGAGAGCTGGGAGGGAGGGGTGAGCTCTCTGTGGTGCATCCTGCTGCTGCCTGCCCGCTGCCAGCCTCGCAATCACAACTGCAAATGCCTCCCACACAGCGTGCTGGCTGCCTTCGAGCTCTTGGGTTCCTCTGGCTGTTGGCAGTGGTGGAAGCAAAGACCAGAACCTATTACCTCGGGATTGTGGAAGAGAACTGGGACTATGCGCCATCTGGGAAAAATCTGATCACGGGACAAAACCTGTTAGATGACAAGTAAGTCACTGGGGTCTCTGATAAAGGGGAGATGTATCGACAGCGCCAAAGAAAATTGACTAACATGGTTAATGTGGCTGTAAATGTCTTCAGATAGCCCTTTTCTTGTTTTTCTTTCAATGATGTTGTAGGCAGGATTTCAGCTTCAAGGCAAGAGTAGACTTCAGTTGAGTTCTCTTCCATTGTGGTTGATTAAGCAAGGTGATAGTGTCTATTTGAAGGTGATGTTAAGGAATAGATTTGTCAAAAAAAAGTCACATAGAGGGTTCAAAATCCCCTGTGCGTGTTTCATGAAGATGCAGGTATTTCTGGGAGTCGTTGTCCAAAGGCAAATTGCAACTTTGCCATAATCAAGCATATCTCTCTGCAATAAGACATAGAAGTCTCTTTAACTGACAAAAGCTTGTGAGTTTGCTCCCCGTGAGACAATAAAAGTTGGGGACTTGATATGACATTGTAAAATTCAGATGTGTATATACCTACAAATGAGATATAAGTAGATGGTGCATATATTCCTGCAATGTATGCGGCTGTGGAGAGCCCCATTTAGAAAATTTATTTAGATAGGTGCTTAAGCATACAACAGTGAATGGCCACACTGAAGTCCTGGAGACCAGCCATGCTGAAACTGGAACGTGTAGGTAAGCACTGTGATGAATTGTGTCTTGGACAGAGGGAAACAGGCATCTGTTCTCGTGCCCACACTGCTGGGCTTGTCTGCTGGACATTGGATGAGGATGGCAGAGACCCTTTGTGCCTCTCTACAGAGTGGGCTTCAAACATGTGTGGGAATTTTTTAAAGATTTAATTGGTATCTTTGACACTCTAGAGATAGTTTGGGGGTCTGTCCTCTGCTAGGCTTGGGGTTGGGATGGGAGCTGTGAGCAAGTGAAGAGGTCCTAGTGACCATACCAGGTCAGCACAGTGGGAGCTTGGTGTTGACCCCCAGGAGTTAGAAATGGAAATGTCCTTTCTAATTTTTCAGGAAATCCCACGTAATTCAGGACTTTTTTTTAGTGGCTGGTAATTTTGGAATAATTCTGAGCTGGATTTCATAAATGAAATGATTTTGCCATAAGGAGGAGTCAAGAAGGAGTTTTATTTTTCAACACAAACTTATGCTTATATTCTTAACAAGTGGAGATAACATCCAACTCATTAGGTGTTACCTTTATAGGTAGAACTCAGGGTAACAGTTTGTTCCTAGCCGGTGGAAAACAGGCTTTTCTGGGAAGATTATTCTTCAGGTGTGCTAAACACCTGAATTTCTTGCTTCACTATTCTCTTTAGCAGAGGATAACTACCTCCACTCCCTAAACTGGAAGACCTCTCACTAACAATAGTTCAGCTGTAAGTGAAGGGCAGCTACCTGTAAATCCACCCCAATACTGTAGAGAGGCTTGGAATCTGTTCCGTAAATTGTACTGTTAAGGCTGTCTGCACTTTGTGTTCCCTGCACATCAAGTGGCACATAATTCTGTGACATAAATGTGATGCCTTTAACATAGCACGACAGGGAGGTATGATAGCTTATGTCTTCAGTCATCGCTGTAATGTAGTAATTACAGAATGCTAATTCCAAAGGGTTTACCCACAGACAACTTTAAGGAGGACTGTGCATTCAAAGCTAGGGAGCTGTTTGCGATGAACTCTACGTGCAGAATAATAAAGTGATTCGTGTAACTAGTTGATTCCATTTCCAAACTGTATTGAGTTGAGACAGAATAAAGTGCTATACTCTGGAATAATAGTGTGTCTGCATAGGCACGTGGACTAAATAATGAACCAGCAATAGCTTTTTTGACCATTTAGCTCTATAGCATAGCCTCTAAGGTAAATTTAAAACAGTATACTAATGGGTTACTTTTCAGCTAATTAATTGGTTTCCATGGATATTATCAAAAACATAGTTCCATAAAGAAAATTTAAGGATCATTTCCTAGCTAGGGACAGGAATGTATTTTTAGCCAACTGTGTTCTGCCAGCAGGAACATGGGCTCACTGAGCCAAGCACTTCTCACCTTGTGATGCATCCTCACAGCACCCATCTGACGGGGCACTATCTCAGTTTTATTGATAGGGAAGGGAAGATTAAAAAAGTTGCAGACAAAGTGATTATCTTTGAAAGAGTCGGTGCATACACATAAAGGAATTCTCCCTTTGATTCTAGCTACCCACAGAGATATGATCAAAACCACTTATTCTTCACTACTTAATAAAAATGCTGAATTAGCAAGCGTGTAATGGAAAGTGTTACATTACCTGGATCAGATAGTGAGATTTAAGAGATGATTTTCAATGTTGCTGTGCCAAAGTCAATAATATCTCCCTCAGCCTTTATTTTTCAGCAGTAATGAGAAAGGAGGCTTTGGTAGCCGAGGCACGGGTCTGGAGGTCAGGTGAGCTGGTTCTAGCAGCAGGCAGGGCTCGGCTCCTGCTGTGCTGAGCGAGCTGCCTCCCCAGCCAGGAGCTGTAGAGCTGCATCAGCACCTCCCTGGGTGTGAGCTGAAAGAGCTGCCTCTCATCAGAGCTGATTAACCCAAGCACAGCCCCATGTTGGCATAACTATTCTGCTTGGATGCTGATTTTTATTGCTCCTTGTGTTGCTGCTCTGCTCAAGGGCCAGCCTGCAGTTTGAGCTGTGCGTCTTGCTGCCCATCAGTGCTTCTTATGTAAAGACAGTAATGAGGCTGTTTGCCTCTGCCATTTTTCTTGTCTACTTGGAGCCTCAAGGTGTTCAATTAGTTCTCGTAATTTGGAGTGTTATATTTCACTCTCTGTTCTCCCTTCGAAAATTAAGCTGACATTTTCTGAAGCATAGAGGACTTTGGAAATCACGGATACAAATTACGGCCATGGAGTATAGGTGAGTGGGGATGGCCTTAAGCTTCCTCTCCCACCTGATATAGCTGGTGAAAGAGCTGACATCATCAAACTATGGAGGACTAGACATGCTGTGTGCAAGGTGCTGTTGGTGGTCCTGGATGTGCTGCAGATCCCAGAGAGATTTTGTGGGATAGGGCATGGATATTGCTGCAGTAGGAGGGTGAGCTCACCCATCGCCTGGTTCCTTTAATGGCCACATAGGCAATGGCTTTTCAAAAGAGAAATACACCTCGGTGTTGTGGCTTGACATACATCCATCTTTCCCTCCCTAATGTGGCTCAGACCACAGGATTAGATTTTGGTTGATAATCCCTTTAAATTAATTTGATGCTAGTTTATATGATGGACACCTAAATCTTGCTCTTCTGGTGGTAGATGTTATTGAGTTTTGCCTGATGTAACAGCTCATCCCATCTCTTTAGGCCACCTGTCTTACATATATCTGTGCCAAGTCTTGCACCCACCAACAGTAACGGGTGCTTTTTGTTACCACAGCATCAAACATAGTTTGTGCAATTTGCTTATGAGGCGATCCCACCCAGATAAATGGCAGTAAAACTGTCGTCACAGATGCTAAACTAATGGTTGAGTCACCATGTGGCCAAATGACCCAATGCATCAGTGGACATTATCATTGTGGGAAGGGTCAGCAGCCAAAGGGCATTTGAGGTGAAATCCTGTGTCTAATGAAGTCTGAGAAGAGTTTTGTTACTGACTTCAGTGGAAGCAGAAGTTTACCCTAGGAGAGGAACTGTTATAACGACACTTCAGAGCTTCGTCTAAGATTGTATGGGTTTGATGGACCTCTTCAGTTGCCTGTGGGGGTCAGAAAAGGCCTAAAACATCCTTTGAAGATATTGTGTCTCTCTCTTTTGAGGACAGACAATTCACCTTGTTGTTTGACGCTGTGTGGTCAGGGAACCATCTACAAAGGTGAGTTGGCACCACCGATGCCCCCTCCGCTAGCCATCCCTCTAGCTCAGACCTTGCATTGGCCTTAGCACAGGAATCATGGCTTGGCAGACGGTTACCCTGAGCAGGTTACATGACCCATGGGCATCCTGGAGCTGTAGGCACCATTCTGGCTTACTGCAACCACAGAAAGAAAATGGGAAACTCAGGGAAAAAAGCAGTTATAGACCAAGGCTATAACTGAAAAGAGGGTAGAAAACATGGAAGATTTCACCATCAACATATTCTAGGGAACAAACTCATAAAGACAGTTGTTTAAATGGTTGTCAATGTAAAATCAATGGGATTTTAGTGAAACAACAGTAATAAAAGAAAGTTTGCATCTACCTATTGTTGCACCCAGGAGTGTACAGTGGTGGTTGGGCATGTTAACCATAGGAGAAAATCTGGGACTCCACGTCTGGTAGTTATTCGAAGTGCTAGTTTTTCACTGGTGATTACAGTGGCAAACCAACCCAGCAGACTTTAAAATTGTGTCAGTGAGGGATCTGGCTACAGGCTACCAAGGGAGGCTACTTTGGCCATGCACAACAGGCAGCGCTGCCTCCATTTCTTGCCGCACACTGCGACATAGTACTCATGTAAGCACCTCTTGAAAAACAGTAACCTCTCTTAGGTTTAGCTCTCTTCCTTGTGATCAAAGGTAATGTAAACACAGCAAAAGTCTTGGCAAAATACTTTTTCTGTGTGATAAAAGAAATAGGTGTAGAAATTACACTTAACTCATGGTCCTACCCTCATATGGCAGATTATCTGTGTGTCTAATCTTGATTTGAAGTAGAGTCTACATGACACTCTTGCTTTACTCTTTCTCTCATTTGGAAGAGTTGTAGTGTTCATCATTGCAGAGGGATGGATGACTGTAATTATGTTAATACTAATTTTAAAGAATTAGAGTTCATTCCCTATTAATAACTCCCCGTCCCACTCATGTGCATTGCCAACATTTCTTTGAGCTTAAGAACTAATGGAACAGGTCAACTAGCAAAATGAAATCAGACACAGCAATAAAGGAAGGATTTGCATGGTTTTCCTAGTCTGAACTCCAGTGTGGGCAGTCTTCCTGCAAAGATCTTTAAGCACTGCAATGTGCAGCACAGCAACATTTGTAAAGAGGCACAGAGCTAGTAGTTACTTGCAAGGCTGAGGTGGGCACTCAGAAGTCCTCATGAACAAAATGGGAAAGCCTAGACACCTTGTGTGGGTCTCACAACAACCATTGTGCTCTGTTCTTGAGTGCTGAGGGTGAACAAAAGGACATGTTGAAAGTACATGTCTCTGTACATGTAGAAGAACCCCCAGACAGTACAAGGAGCGAGAGTGAAGTGTCTGCACTCCAAGAAACTCCTAAACATCAGGGTATTTTGGGTATGAAACTCTTCTGCCCTTTGGAGAGTGTGGGTATAGAAGGAAAGGAAGCTCTGAAAGAGCCTGAGCCTGTAACACTATAGCAAGGAAAACAGTGGTGTGTAGGAATTTTTCTCCCAGAGTTGGTTGGTTGTTTTCTTTTGGACGATGATTAAACAAAACCCATAATTAGCCAAGGCCAAGAGGCCAGGCTGCTCCTTTCATGCCATGGTGCCTTTCTGGCTCCATAACTCTTGCATTGCTTGATGCCCTGTGTAGAAGAACATCACTTACCTTGTGACTGGCTACAGTTGATACCCATTGCACAGGCTGTGGGCTCTGCAGCTCTGAATGGGTGATTTGAATAGGCCTCCTTGCAGAAAACTGGCACAAAAAAAGAAGTTTTTTCCTGGGTCCTAGATGGCTTTAAGTAGGAGTCGGGCACAGATCCAGCCAAGAGAGATGCTACAGCATGGCTGTGGGCACTTAGGAAGTCTCTAGTGCCTAAACCCGAGTGTTTTCTCAGGGTGATTTCTTGAACCTCAATACTTAACTGGGTTTTGGGATCCCTGTTCTGTGCATTTACAGGAGTTAGATTCATGTCAAGCATTTGACAAATGCTGGTCAAAAAGTGTGCATTTTTCTGGGGAGTGTGTGATGTCTGGCCACAAAGCCAGGGGCATAAGGGCACTGTCATCATGGGGAAAGCACAGGGCCACTGCAGCACCTCATCTAAAATAACTGGTGGCTGATGAAAATGGAAAAAAATGCTGTGGAAAAAATGCTGCCTAAAGCAAGTACTTCTGAAAATAAAATCCATTTGATATTTTTTAGAGAAAATGTCTTTAAAACCATTCTAAAAATCAATTTCTAATTCAAATTAGGGCATAGCCACATGAATACATTGTCATGAGCTAAGGAAGAACGTGCATTTACGCTGCACTACTACTGACACCACCTGCTACTCTGTGGGGAAGTCTCTTGTAGCAGATCTTCCCCCCAGGCAGTGGAAGGTATCTTCTTGGTGAGTGCGGCACGCCTTGCCAGCTCTTGCTGCGCCACACACAGACAGTTGCCACAGACCTGCTAATTCACTGAAAATCCAGACTGCTTGGCCACTTGTTTCTTAACCACGCTTTTGGGGTGTATTTATACATTATTCTGTGAGGAAGCAGACTGAGAAGCTTCTGTCCCTTCCCCTCCATCCCAGCCAGCACTTTCTATCACAGCAGTGCAATTGGGTATATTTCCATTTGTGCCAAAATAGCTCTTGGCTTGTTATAAAGCACATTTTTCAAATGTAAAAGCATTCTTTTGTGAGATTTTCTTCAGGGATCTGGTTTAAACAGTGGCTGCAGAGGTATATTGCCCACAGACGGCAGACATTGTGAATTATGGTGTCAAGCGGAGATGGCTTGAAAAGGAGGAGCAGTGGATCTTCTGGTGAAGAAATTATAACAGATAGAATCATAGAATCATTTGGGTTGGAAGGGACCTTAAAGATCATGGAGTTCCAACCCCCCTGCCATGGGCAGGGACACCTCCACTAGAGCAGGTTGCTCAAAGCCCCATCCAGCCTAGATCATACCTTTCAACTCATGTTACATCCAACACGTAGGTTGCTGGCACTGCACAGCAGCTCTGAAACAAAATGGGTTTGCAGGTGAATTGGCCATTCACAAAACCTCGTATTTCTGCCAGTCTTATTTCCAGAAAACTTAGCTCAGCTTTTTTTTATGAGTTTGTTAGGAACCATATAAGTTCAAACAATTTTCAGGGGATGCAAAAACTCATAGAGCAGGCCACTGTGATGAAATTGGTCATACAGTCCACTGCTGGTTATGTGGGAAAGGGGTGTAATTCCTACACCATACGGGATATTTAGGGATGCAGAATGTGTACCATACTTGTCAGTTGTAACCTGGAGAGAAGTAAAAAAAATTAGTATCATAACAAGACATGCTGAACATGACATTCCAGTATGATGTTATAGTTAATAGGGCAAAACTAATTCCCAGTTGTGTAAGAAATATTGACTGGGAGCACCTCTGGCTTTAACTGGAATATTACTTGCATATTGTGTGAAGTTCTTGCGTTCAGACTTCAAAAGAGATAGAGAAATATTAGAAGGCTTTCAGAAAAGAGCCTCGGGAAAGATTTGTGGCATAAAGCATGTCGGTGTGTTTGTTTTGTCCAGAAGAAATGTAGGAGGCAATTTAGTCAATTAATTAAAACTTATGCAAGTGCCTGCATAGAAGAGAAGCTCTTGATGGTATGTGGCCTCTTTGTTCTGAGAGAGAGCTTGATGGGAACCAGTGGTTGGAGTGTGGAGCTAGATGGTATTAGACTACAAATGCAATTCAAGGAGCAGGAATTTAATAGTTATAATATGTCAACCACTGACCATATGGTGGATTCTCCATCACTTGAAGTTGCTATAAACATTGGCTCTGGAATGTAGAAACTATGCATTTCGCGCAAAAAATATTTCATGCTACTCTTCTAGGGTGTCAAGCTAGTTGATTACAATTGCTCTTATTGAATTTTAGAAAAGAATTTGGTTGTCTATTCCTTCTCAACAGTCATGCTTTCAGATGTGAGGTTTCAAACTTTCAAAAGAGGGACAAGGTGCTAAAACTGTTCAGAAAGGCCTGAGTGGCTGGTCCTCAAGTGAAGACTTGTAGCAACCTTTCTAAAGACCACTATTGCAAGTAAGATGACTGCTACCACACAGAAAGGGGCTTGGACCCTGCTAGCACTGTCCAAGTTTAGTCCTCAGCCTTTATTCCACTAGCTATGAGATATGTCGCAGGGAACTACTTATCTCCACTGCAAGCACCAGTTATTTATCAACTCTTAAAGGAGTTTTTTTTGTCTCTAAATTATTTTCCCTTCCCAACATTAGGTTTGCAAGTGTGTATGCGACCAGAGGAGCCAACCGGATAGGGCGTGTGTACAAAAAGGCTATTTTTAGGCAATTCACAGATGACACTTACTCCCAGGAGATCCCCAAAGCAGTCTGGTTGGGGTTCCTTGGGCCAGTCCTGAAGGCAGAAGAAGAGGATGTCTTTATCGTCCATCTAAAGAACTTTGCTTCCCGTCCATACTCTGTGCATCCACACGGGGTCTTCTATGACAAGGACTCTGAAGGTAAGAGCTGGTTTGCCTTTTCGCTTTTCCTCTCCTTTTCCCCTGGAGTGGCTAATATCATGGGGAAAAGTTTGTCCAAGTATTTATTGTTCTGGCCATTGACATCAGAAGACTTCAGAACACTCTCTCATAAAATCATCCGTAATTGCAGCTGATGACTAAAAACAAGAACAGCCTCATCTCTTAAGACTTTTTGCCACAAACCTTTGATGCCTGGGATAAATCCAGCACTGAAACAGGTTAGGTGGGTCTCTTTTCCTGAACTATAAGTCTCCGAAGCATCTTCCCTCCTTCCTTCTGCTTCTAGCCTGTTTGAATTGCCAGAGTTCTTGTAAGTAAATGTTTTCCTTTCTACAGGGCTATAACAGGCACGATTTAATTTTCAGAATCCAAAGCCTATGCACGTGTATTTTGTTTAGAGGACTGTATGGATTCGCCTATGTTCACTACTCTCATTGGTTTTCTGTGTGAAGATATACAATGTTAGCTGACAAAATGTGTAGATGAGACTAAAGAGCTGAGTTAAAAACAGAGCCTGATAATGCGCTTTTAAAGCTTCCTCTACTGAAAAATGGTGGATTTTCACTTTTAACATTTTTTGAGTGTTTTGCCAGAACTTCTGATTTTTTTTCACAATTTCTCAGTGATTCTATGTTTGTGAGTGCTGTTACTAGCTTTTAAATCTCTGATAAAATAGAAGGAATTAAACATTTACTTAAGGAAAAGAGTTAAGGAGGGGCTAAAAGCTTCCTTTTTCTTTTTAATGTTTAGGAGCACTTTACCCTGATGGAACTGGCGGTAAAAGCAAAGAGGACGACTTTGTTGTTCCTGGTGGAAATTATACGTACACATGGCCAGTAAGGAAAGATTATTCCCCAACTTTGGCAGACTCAAACTGCTTGACTTGGATTTACCATTCTCACATTGACACACCAAGAGATATTGCATCTGGTTTAATTGGGCCACTGCTGGTTTGTAAAAAAGGTACTGAGCTAGAAGCACTGATAAAGCAAGCCCCTCTGCCAAGCTTGGCATCTTAACAGTCATTTTTGCTTACAGGTATAAACATGATGGTCTAGAGTCTATCCCTACATAGCCCATAAAAAGGGTCAAGGAATAGCTGGGCCATTCCAGGAGCATCCCAGGGTAGGTATTGTAGCTCTGGGACAACCCTCTTCCTGCTCCCCTTTGGCTTCATGAGAGATTTGCCTCGGCTGGTGGAGGGACTGCAGCGTGCTCTGTGACCGAGACCAAAAGGAAATGTTCCCAAACTGAGATCGTTTCAGGACAAGCAAAGCACTTGTTGCCCAGGAAATGAAATTAAGGCTGAGCAGGTGACATTTACATATTTGAAACCCCAATACTCTACTTTTTTCCCCCTGTGGATAATATATTTATTTTTCCTCACAAGTTGTATATCACAACCATATGGGGATGTACGCTGAGCTGCCGAAGTGAAAGCATGTCCCATATACTTTATAGCCCGCTAATTTTATGCTGAAGCCATCAGAGACCATGTACCAGCCTTCTCCCCTCTACCAGCTGAGTTGTCACCCCCTTTCTCCCTGGGCTCATGTAACTCTGCCACCTCTTCCCAGTACTTCCCACAGGACAAAACCAGCCCTGATTTTATATATACAGAACATGTAATTGAAGCAGGTTTTGTATATGTAGAAGAGAAAGACTTCAACATGGAAAGGATAGGCCTAGTCTCCAGCTTAACTTGCAAAATAAAAATATTTTAGACTTTTATTCTCCTGGAGAGCCTTTGAAATCTGCAGAACTGCATCAATATGTGAAACTGAGCTGATAACTATGCAATAGTACATGAAGCTAGGAGATAGGACATTTGAAACAATCCTAGCCTGAAAGGCCACGTTATCTTCATGTTCAGTCTTGAATTCATCAAGGTGGATATCTGCACAATGCTACTGATGTAGTTCTCCATCCAACGGTGGTGGGTGGCTCCTTAAGGACTAACAGCAAGGCTCTGGGGCTCCTTCCCATAGGAGACAGGGGAAACAAAGGTTTTAATGGGTTCAGATGCAGGCTGGATGACTAGATGAAGTCTAAACCTGCCAATAGTTGATAATTGACTACTCAGTATTGCCACTCCTGTAGTCTCAGGTTGTTACCCAAGTGATCACTCATATAGTGAGCCTGAACTTAACCTGAAGAGCTTATAATCACCCTGCCTTCAGTCTTTTAAAATGTCAGTATCTAGTTCTAGATGATTCTCAAGGCTTCCTTGTCAGTTCACGGAGAGCAAGCCACATTTAGATGGCCATTCTGAGGGTATGGTTCACTAGTCGCTTCAATGCAACAGAAATGCAGGCTACCATTTGCCTCTCCTTTTACCTCGTCCAAAAAAAGTCACTGGTTTCTGGCTGGATCCAGCCCATGACCTGCTCACTGTGTAGGCACATGGATGCTTACACTGACTAAAGGGCAGGGTTGGGTACAGTGAGCCAAAGATGGGGAAAAGCACAGATTTTGGCAGATACTTGTGTTTATGTCAAATCAAGCAGGTCCTGAAATATCAACTTGACTTAGATGAGATGAACTGCCTTCTGGAGACACTTGTCTGCCCAAAGGCTGTTGGAGGGGGGCAAGATGTCTTAGAAGAGGAAAATTAGTTGTGATTCATTCTGCCCTATAGATCACAAGCAGAGCACTGTATTTCCTCGAGTGCTCCAAAGTTACTGTCACTTTGAAATTCAATCCCCTCCAAGGCTTTTTTTATCACTTTCCTTTTCGTTTGCAATTTAGGAACTGCAGATGAGACCTCAATAGAAGGGACTGGTGCTGCTAACGCTTTTGCCCTGATGTTTAGCATTGTAGATGAAAACTTCAGCTGGTACCTCGATGAGAATATAAACACCTTCTGCTTAGAACCACATACTGTTGACAAAGAGGATGAAGGTTTCCAGACCAGCAACCGAATGCATGGTGAGCAGGACTCTTGAGCAAATGGTAAACTGAAGCAGTGACCAGGGCTTTTTCTCTGTCCCTTGTGATGTTTCTCCTTTATCTGTGTCAGCAAGGAATGGCTCAGGATGTTGAAGTACCATATTGATAAAAAGCCTCACCCTAAATACAGCACAACATGGTGGTTTCCAGAAAGGAGATTGGATTTTGTGCCCAGTTCTGCCACCTGTATAGCATTTTATCTCAGGCAACAGATTTAAGCCATCTAGTGACTGTTTGACCAGCTGTGAAAAGAGAAGAGGAGGCAGAGAGCACTTTGAGATGTGTGTGTTGGCACACTCCGGCATTTCTCCAAGGCCTTTGTGGATGGTGGGCTGGCTGGTACAACCACTCCATTGGCCCATAGTGCTGTGTGCCATTGTCTGGCATTGTTTGGAGATCTGGTGTAAGAAGTTAAATCCAGATATTTATCTGCCTTTTGGTTGTTCTGTGGAGCCCAGGAGATAAAATATTTTGCAAAATATGAGTGTCTGTCTCCTAGTGTCCAGATACATTGCCAAGTGTGGAAGCTGAGGAAGAGAGAGCTGACGAGACTGATTTGACTGATATCATAATTTTCAAATCTAAATTGCTTAAGCCTGACATATAATGGTATATTTATGACTCAGAATAAGAGGAAATAGATTTCAGACATGCTAAATAGCTGCAGAACAAATTAAATTCATTATCAGGCCTTTTTGGTGATGACTTGGCCTTTGCAACATCTTGATATCACCCAGGAAGTTTTTCACAGACCCAACCAGAGAATTTGGGCCATCCAGAGCTGTAAGCTGTGCGATTGAAATGTTAACTCTTCACCAAGGAGCCTGTGAGGTCCTCGTTCACTGCGGACATTCAGACAGTTTCTTTTCTGGGCCAGGAAAGGATCATCCTTAGAAATGGGGTCAGAGGCACTTGGCACTTCTCTTTCACCTCTCATAAAGTCTCATACTTTTGTTTTTAGCTATTAATGGTTATATTTATGGCAATGTCCCCGGCTTGGAGATGTGTGCTGACACTTCCATGTCCTGGCACTTGTTTGGCATGGGAAGCGAGATAGACATCCACGCCGCGTATTTCTATGGCCACACGTTCACTAACAGAGACCAGCGGGCAGATGTCGTCGGTCTGTTCCCAGCAACATTCATCACAGCAGAGATGACTCCCGGGAGCCCTGGGAGGTGGCTGATAACGTGCCAGGTTAATGAGCACTTACGAGGTACGCTGCTATAGATCTCCCCGATCCGTTCGGAAGTTCCAGCCTCTGTTCTGCTTGGAAAAAAAACCTGAGAGATGTTTCCGGGGAGGACAGGGCTGGTCTTTTCTCAGTGGTGCCCAGTGACAGGACAAGATGAAATGGGCACAAACTTGAGTATAAAAGGTTCCACCTAAACATGAGGAGGAACTTCTTTACTCTGAGAGTGGTAGAGCACTGGAACAGGCT
>JAOTQQ010000001.1:195009168-195046357 GCA_026546715.1 Gallinago undulata | reverse complement strand
GAGAGTGGTAGAACACTGGAACAGGCTGCCCAGAGAGGTGGTGGAGTCTCCTTCTCTGGAGACATTCAAAACCCACCCGGACAAGTTCCTGTGCAACGTGTTCTAGGTAGACCTGCTCTGGCAGGGGGGTTGGACTAGATAATCTGCAGAGGTTCCTCCCAACCCCATATAATTCTATGATTCTAAGGAGGATTTGACACCTTTGCTCTGTGACTAACTGAACACTTTGGAACTATTTCACCAGATAAACATCATGAATATGAGTTTACTCACCAGTTGACTTATAAATATTGGGGCAAATCTTCAGCTAGTACAAAGGACTTAGCTGTGTGATTCATATGAGCAAGGCTTGCTAGACCCAGTGCTGACACCACACTTTCTGTGTAAACTGGAGATTTTGATGAACAATGAGAGGAGCCTTCATCATCACTTTTTGTTATAGATAAGTACTTACACATAAAGGAAAATCTTGCCAGCTGAACACTTCATAGCTTTTTCCCTCACATTAATCAGACAAAAATTGGCAGTGTTTTCAGAAACCTTTCCATGAGGGAATTTGATGGTGGTGGTGTTACATTTGTGTGGTGCAAGAGCCCCAAAGCATGTATCATAAACTAGGTGTCATGACAGCAGACAATGTATAATTATCATATCAAAGATGAGTTGGGAAAATTTTTACTTTTAAAATTTTGCACATGTTTTTGCTAGACTTAATTCTGGCAAGCAACAAATATCTTCAGTGTGGTAAGAACCAGCCTCTATTTCAATATAAGTAAGTCAGAGGGGGATGATGCCATTTTGCCCACTTCAGGAGCCACTCTGATCGAAAAAATCATTCTACCATCCTTACACAGATTAAGGAATTGAGTAGATAAGCTCACTAAAGAGTGTCATTGATCTCAGAGTGGGTTTCACCTGTGGCATAAAGTACCACCTTGCAAGAGAAGGGTGCTAGCATCTGGCCCAATGCAGGCAGAGGAAGTCTTTAAAATTATAACTTTAGCCCAGTAATTGTTTCCAATCCATGTAGCTCCTAGAAAGTTTTGAAAGTGTATTTGTATCCATGAGATTGCTGACTCCTCAGCTGGCCAAGGACTATCTCCAGACTCTTTCTCCTCACAGGTGGCATGGAGGCACTGTATGATGTTCAGATCTGCAAAAAAAACCTGTCTCGGCCTTCACCACTCAGTCACAAGAGAAGATATTATATCGCTGCTGAAGAAGTGCTGTGGAATTATGGACCTGACGGTTATGATAAATTCTCAGGGCAGGGTTTAAATGCCACTGGCAGGTAAGCTTTCTTGTCCTCTCCTGTTGTGCTTCAATTTCAGGAGTCTGGGTGAGACTTCCCCAGTGATTCACCAGGGCTAGGTCTTGCACTGTAATTAATTTTAATTGAAAGAGGCAGGGAGGAATGGATTTCGACAACCCTGTTGGGAAGTTAGACTCGTAACTGCGATGCTCGGAGCTGCTGTCTGGAAGCACTTATCTTGCTCCATTAAGTCTATGGAGAAAGTGAGCCCTGGTGAGGTATGCAAAGTTCAGCAGAGTTAATGACCCTACGTTGATACTCCTCAGGCAGCTTTCACACTTACAACCCATGTATCTCAGAGGTGCCATAATGGTAGATTTTTTTCTCCTTGTATGTATTGTATGACAGTATCTCCCAGGAAAGCTAAGGAGGATTAGAGATACATTGTGCACAGGTAACAGCACAGGTCTTGCCTAAGGTAGTTAGAGGTAAGTTGACATAGATGTCTCCCTAAGTAAATTGGGGTTAAACACATGAAAAGCTAATGCACAATGAATGCTCATTTGTTAACTAATTTGTAACTGTAGTTCAGACCAGTAATATCTCCCTTTGTCTCCTAGAAAAGCGCATGCAAACTAGTAACTTGGGAGGTCTTTTCTTCTGTATTTGGAGTAATAACTTTAGCTAAAATGAAAGGTTCTGCCTGAACCTCTAGTTATTTAACCAGTGCAATTTGTTAATTCCACAGTGAATCTGCAATATATTTCACACAAGGGACTGACAGAATAGGAGGGCAGTACTGGAAAGTTCTCTATGTGGAATATACTGACGCAACATTCAGTAAGAAGAAGACTCGGTCAGAGGATATGAAGCACCTGGGATTACTTGGTAGAGTGAATATTTTCCCCCTCTGTCATTACTTTGGGTTTGAATGCAGATCCACTTGGATCCAGAGGGGAATTTTGTGCATACAGCTGCCAGTCATCCCTCTCTTCTTTAGATGGAAATGTGTTAGAGGGCAGTTTTTCTAATACCTTTCCTCATGCTCTTTTTTAAGGCCCCGTTATAAAAGCTGAAGTGGGAGACACAGTGCTAGTTACTTTTTCCAACAAAGCCAAAAGGAGTTATAGCATTATGGCCCATGGTGTAAGCTTCAGCAAGATGTCGGAAGGTGCTCCCTACCTAGATGGTAAGTTTTGACTGCAGTATCATCACATCCAGAATACCTGAGTCTAAAGATTTTCTGAAGGCGTACCCTTTTTGTGGATGTTAAGGCACAGAAGGGATGATTTGCTTAGTTTGTACCTACCATACATGTCACAGTCTGTGGGTCCCCCCAGTGTGCTGGTTCTTCCCCCTGGACATGTGCCAGACAAGGTGTCTAAAAGTAGCTGAGGTCCATGTTGAGCAAAAGTCACAAGCCCAGTCCAATTTATATTAGTTGTAATCTAGTATCTTTCAACTGCAGTCAGTGGATCTCCTCTCAACATGCTCCAGAATGATGAAGCTTAGGATCTGGCATGATGTCCCCGCTGAGTCTTTGGACATAGCTGTCAACATGGTCTAGGTTGCTTCACTCCCGGTTCTCTAATCCAGCTTGGGCATTGCCCTTGCTTCGCTGTCAAGATAGTCTGTGTATATGGCATCTTATATCTGATTGACTCGGAATGTGAAGCAGTGACAATCCTTCTTAATCCTCATGCATATGTCAACACTGAAAAGGAACATTTACCAAAGGCTTCCTCTCATTTTGAGCAAGGACAGGATCTTCATCACCTAAGTTTAACCATTAAATGTTAAATGTCGTGTTTAATTGATAGGCCCCTTTTTCAGTCATTGACAAGAAACAACCCCTTCAGAGGGTGAGAAGCCCCCTTTACTTTGAACAATTATTTTAAGAGATCAAGGTCTAAGGTGTCACCCTCTGGAGACACCTTTCTGTCTCCATTGACTGCAGAAGAAGCCTAGAGTTTGAGTTAGGGTCTAAGCTTCAGAGAGCTCAAGAAAGGTGAGCTGAATCCCATCCATCTAGTGTCTATGGAGATAGACACTAGAGATAATATTGTGGTCTCTGAAAAAGTTTTTACTGCATTAGAAACATTGAAAAGAAAGGTAGGTTCCTTGTCATCTAAATTGCTTTGTTTCCACTGCAACACATCAGAAGGAAACTCACAGGACATAATCCCTCTTTTGAGAACTGTACTAAGAGAATTAGGTCAACACAGAATCATAAAATCATCTAGAGGCTTTATTAAGTTCTGTTGTCTCTAATTGCTGACCTTGCAACACAACAAATTTGCCAGCAGGCCCCACTGTCACCTGAAACAACTGACTTGAGCTCAGCTTTGAAGCCACCTGCACACATCCTAATGCCACCCGTATAGTCCACTGATGGAAGTGCAGCTTCCCTCTGCTCGCAGTCCTGTCCTGCTTTCATTTAATGCATTGCGCCTTTCAGTGGGGAGCAAAACCAAACCAAATCCTACAATTCAGCAGCACGAATGCCTAAGCATTAAAGAAAATTTCTGGTTTGATCTTCCTCATAGCAAAGACTAAATAGGTTTCTTAACGCTTTTTTTTTTTTTCTAAAAAGGGTGCAGGGAAAGGTTTCCCACCTTTCCTTTAAAGTCCCTTCTGTAAGTCCTCTCTGATTGCACACCAACACTTCTTTACAGAGGCCAAATTACACAAGTGGTGTTACATCCACCCTGTGCATAGCCACAGACAATGGCCCAAATCCTTTAAAAGTAGCTTCTAAAAAGAGTAATAGCAACCGCCCTCTGGAGACTCTGGCAGAGGTTCCTGTCCATTGCTACAAAATCAAAAAGAAACAATTACCAGGATCAGATTTGTTTTGAATTTCTAAACAGCTACAGCTGCAGCTTGGCTCGCTGATGTAATTGCTTTGCTGGTGTTTAATGAAAAGCTGGAGTCTGTGTTCCTGCCGCAGATGAATGTCACGATAGGGCAGGTAAGACAGGAACATTAGAAGAAGCCATTTCAGCACAAGGATGAGCTCTGCATGTCTTGTCTGACTGAATCCAGATAATCCAGATAGTGTTGGAAGGTGTCTGGGTAAAGCAGTTAAACTTGTTCTGCAGGGAACACACACTTGCCTGTCCCCATGGCACAGGACTCTGACGAGATGTCCCCATGGCATAAGTGCCCAGGCTATGGGATGGTGCTCGAGGTGTGGCTGCAAGTGGGGGGGCTTGTCCACAGCGATCAGCAGCTGTGTCTGACTCCCAGCTAATGCTTATATTCAGGAAGACAAAACCTTCCCATAAGCTTGGTGCTTCTCAATTTTCTTTCTGCAGGCTATCTGAAACCAGGAGCCCATGTTAAGCCAGGTGAAACCTTCACGTACAAATGGAGGGTGCCTGAAAATGCAGGTCCAACAGAGAGTGATGCCCCGTGCCTGACCTATCTGTACTACTCAGCCACCGATGCCGTCAAGGACACCAACTCTGGACTTGTGGGGCCTTTGCTGGTCTGTCGGAAGAACACGCTGAATCACGATGGGACACAGGTACTCAATGTGGACATCTGCCCGACACTAATAGCAGGGTGGTGCACTGTGGGGGAGGCGGCTGAGGGAGAGGGGGTCCTATGAGGACCTGTTCACCCAGGTTCTCAGCTGGGTTTCTGCTCAGTTTCTGCTGAGTTCTCAGCTCAGTTTTAAGAGATTTAACAAATGTCATCCCTCAGGGTAAAAGCTGACCTAAGGTGATGGTTAGGAAGATGAACTGTCATTCCCCAGTATTCTGGCTTGTCCCTATGTTTTCCTTGTTTTCCAAGTACTTATTAGCAAATGAATTCTTCTTCCCACCCTAAGTAATTAACAGACACTTTATTTATCCTTCTGTCTGATGGAAGAGTAACAATCCTTATCTCTACAAGGACATAGTAAGAAGGTGGCTGCAATTTTTGGGGGAAAGAAAGCTTTGTTAAAAAAAATAATAATTTTTACTTGGGTAATTCTGCACAGACTTTTTTTTTTAATGTCTTGGCTTCCTTCTTGGCTACAGAAAGGAATAGACAGAGAATTTTACCTCCTCTTTTCAATCTTCGATGAGAATGACAGCTGGTATCTGCACAAAAATATTGAAGCATTTACTGGAGACCCTTCAAAAGTAGATGAAAATGATGCAGATTTCAAGGAATCCAACAAAATGCATGGTATGAGATATCTAATATCTGTTAATGATACCTTCAGCCATATTAGGAAGATGAGTTGGCAGATTTTATCATTATTTATAACTGACTGCAGTGCACTGGAGGGTGAGGTGGAAGGCTGTCAGTCAGCTTCTGGCCAGCTCCTGATGCCCTTGGAGTCCACATTGAAACCCCAGCCATGTTAGCAATGAATGCATCCACCTACCCATTACACCTGGTGAAAAGGAAGAGTGTAGTTTTTAAATACAACACCTGGGTCTATAAAAAGCCATAATGCCAGTCAGGCACCAGCTGCAGAAAAGGCTGATGTTCACTGGCAATTTAAATTTTGGTGCTGGCCTTGGCACTGACTCAGACAATGAAGGTCGACCTGCTCTGCTTTGCCAGTTCTCACTTGGGCAGTGACCACCTCTGGAAGAAGAGAGGCAAAGGCTAGGTGAACAGCCAATAATATTTTAAAACATCATTTCTGGATGTAAGTATCTCAATTCAGCATGGACCTCCTCCAAGTTACTCCTGACATGGCAGACTTGAGCAAAGCACGTAACCTCTCTTTGCTTTAGTTTTTTTGAGAATATATATTGTTAGAGAACCTTGGGGCCTTCTGGACCCATCTCTTTTATTCTTCTGTTATGAGGTAGTATCTCATCCTAAAGTTTTATTCTGTCATAGTATCTTTCACCCAGTGATCACAGAGAGCATTATGGAGTTTAGCCCTTGTGAAAGAACGAGAGACATTTTTGAAGTAAAGATGGAAATCAAATGTCAAAATCACATAAAGAGCCTCCTTCAGAACTGAACTTACGACTCAGACTCTCTATGGCCCACTCCATGGCCTTGATTATACATTCTCCAGGCTGAAAGGAGGTACTGAATTTATGCACTTAACTGGTGTCTGAGAGGCACCCTGAAAAGCTACATCATTGCAAAGGGCTATTGCAAGATTTTACAGGCAAAAAATTTAAAAAAAGGTAGAATTTCAGAGTATATAGGGAAAGCATTCAGGCATTAACTTGGTGTCATCCACTGCTACCTTTGCTTCACAAAAGGCCCCTTTGACTAATGCTGTGACTTGCTGAGTGGCGAGTCTCTTGCTGGGAAGGTGGTGGGAGGCTCTGTGATGAGTTTCCTTCAACCTGCTGCCAACCGGGCTCTTCCCTTCTCCTCCAGCTGTCAACGGCTACTTGTTTGGTAACCTGCCGGGCCTGGCCATGTGCAAGGACGACAAGGTCTCCTGGCACCTCATTGGGCTGGGCAGTCACTACGACATGCACGGGGTTCATTTTCAAGGAAACACCATTGACCTGCGAGGGACGACGAGGGACGGGCTGGCCTTGTTTCCTCATTTATCGGGGACAGCGCTGATGCAGCCAGACCGTGTGGGTAAGTTCCTGAGCTTGTCTTGGTGGTGTGGCACGTGCGGAAATCAAGCAGCCGAAATAACGGTTGGTGAGATGCTCTGCTCTGCACGAGGGAGCCTGAAAGTGTGGGGACCACTGGGACTTGGTGTAGCTGGTTATTCAGGCTGGGCTACTTTCAAGGTAAGGTACTGCAAATCAAAAATGTGTGTGCACCAAAGAGGTGAGGCTTTAATGACCTGGGACAGGCAAAGAAGCAGGGGTGCTAACAGGATGCTTCCAGAATTTCCACAACTCTCAAAACAGGCTTTTTAAAGCAAAGATAATATTCACTGCTATTCAGATAGTCAGCGTAATTTAAGGTATTTTAGGATATTTAGTCTTTAAGGCTTTCTTCAGAAGCATGTACATGAAAGATGTACATTTTAATTCTTATGTACAATATAGTGATACATTCTTCAAACTCAGAGGGGATAAATTGCTTGTTGAAGATTACAGATGAGCTTCATGACAAAGAATGCAAAGTTACTTTTCTTTATATTAGTGCAACGCTGTTTAAATCAACGGAGTCATCAGAATTGTTCGAGGCTATGCCAAGGGCCATCCTTGGCTGGAGGCACCTGATAGAAATATCTGTTGGCCTTGTATTAGACCCAAGGTGCTGGTGTCTATAAAACAGCAGATTCTGTTCTTATGCATATCCCATACATTTCCACCATTTGTCATGAAACGGCACTACAGGACTCACACTAAACTATATATTGTAGGAGATTATTTTTTGCCAGCCAACCTTCTGCTGGCAATGAGGGAAATTGAATGAATTATCAGATCTTTACAATCACCAACACCTGTGATTTTCTTTAGCTGCATTTTATTTTACCTTTTTCAACACTTTTACCCTAGAGGCATAAGGAGTGGACTGAGGTCCAGTCTGGAGGGAGCTATGCTTCCCATTTTGGCTCCATCACTGGCTCACATACAAGTGGCTGTGAAAGTGCTTTCCTCCTCCAGAGGTGTACCAGCTGGTGGAGCTACACAGGACTGACATTGTGGTCAGCTTCTGCTTGTGAAAATGGAAAGAAGAGCACAAATGTTAAAATCTGCCCACTGACAAGTAAAAAGATGCTCCCACTGTCACTTTGACCATTGGAGCTACAGAAAAGCTGGTCCATGGTGGTTTGGTCTTTCAGGGAGGAAGAACAAAGGGTCAGAGAATCGTAACCTTAAGTCAGTCTTTTTTATATCATATAGGTGCATATAAACAAATGGTTATAAGCAGCATCTTCCCTCTGCCCTTTCCTGTATAATGGTTCTGTATCTGTACTGCAAAGTCTCTCTCTCCCTTGTCCTGTCACTACACTTCCTGACAAAGAGTCCCTTGCCACCTCTCCTGTAAGTTCCCTTCAGATATTGATAGGTTGCTATGAGGTCTCTTTGGAGCCTTCTCTTCTCCGGGCTGAACAACCCCAGCTCTCTCAGCCTGTCTTCATAGGAGAGGTGCTCCATCCCTCTGATCATCTTTGTGGCCTTCCACTGGACCCGTTCCAACAGGTCCATGTCCTTTCTATGTTGAGGACTCCAAAGCTGGACACAGTACTCCAGGTGGGGTCTCACGAGTGCAGAGTAGAGGGGTAGAATCACTTCCCGTGACCTGCTGGCCACACTTCTCTTGATGCAGCCCAGGACATGGTTGGCTCTCCGGGCTGCCGGCACGCACGTGGGCTCATGTTGAGCTTCTCATCCACTAATTTACAAGCTGCTTTTTAAGGTTGGTTTTTTTTTTTTAATTGCCTAAATCTCATGTGCTTTCCTTTCCAGGCACATTCAAAGTGGTTTGCAGGACTTTTGATCACTTTGTGGGTGGGATGAAACATCTCTACGAGGTAAGCAGCTGCCGTAATACCACCCAAGCCCAGCAGCAGCGTGGAGCCATGAGGGTCTACTACATCGCCGCAGAGGAGGTGGAGTGGGACTATGCCTCAAATAAGAGCTCGGCACCGAAGATTTACAACATCAGCAGCAATGAGGAAAGGTATCCAAAGCAAAAATACTCCAAAACTTGTGGGCATAGGGGACACTCATAGAGGAGGGGGAACTTTGAAGTGTCCTTTCATGAAGCCAGACTTGTAATTTTTAGGAGGCTCTCTTTCCTGAACAAAATCAGAGAAAATGTATTTAAAAAGTGACAACCTCTCAGACAAGAGTAGTTCATTGGCAGCATTTTCAAATGTTTTCATCTCAGAGTGTCTTGTAAAACTGTTGAGCCCAAGAAGGCTTCCAAGTTCCTAAATCCTTGTGTGTGTTCCAGCCCTGGCTCACCCCTCCAATGACGCCCCACAACCTCCTGCTTTCCCTCCTTTGCTGTCCCCAGTTTCCCCACCCCACTGGTCTGGTTTTCAGAGAGAAGAAACCCAGGTACCTGTCCCAGACGTAAGCCCCTGCAAGCAGTGCAGATGCAGTAGGGAGGTTCTGAGTTTGCTTCCCTGCAGTGCTGTAGCTGCCAGCTCCCCTGGGAAAGTCAGAAGGCAGCAACAGCCACAGGTAACCCATGTCTACGCTTACACTGCACTGTGCTAAGGAATAAAAAGCGCAGGCAGAAGATACACGTTCCAGTTACCAGTCCCATATTGCATAGGGAAGCCTCTGAGACCACTGGTGATAACAGAAAAGGGACAAGGATCATATTTAAAAAACAAACCTTAGAAAAGTGGCTGGGAAACTGCACCTTGTAAAGAGGAAGAGTATGGAAGAGTCAGTAGAAAATATACCTGAAGTGCCACAGGTGATGACGTGTGTTTAAAGAAAATATTAACTCCAGCACTGTCCAACGCTGCTGTTGGTCACACAGTGTATTACTACAGCAAGCAGTACTCCTTGGGCACTTTTTCCTTTTATTTACTATGTTGTGAGCCAACCTTGCAACTCCCCTGCCAGGGGCACCTTGGAGATGAGCTGCTCTAGGAAAAGGGTGAAGGCTCTCCTCCACAGCTAGTAGCGAGTGTCCTCTGCTGGTGAGTCAGCCTTCTGGGATCCCCCAGGAGCATGGACAACAAAGTGAGGGCAACTGCAGGAACCTGGAGGGCACAGAAAACCATGTTCTGCCAGGTGCAGAAGGGAAAATACGTTTCTCACTTTATCTTTGCATTGGGAGAGCATCCAGCCCTGCGCAGTACACAGCGGCAGGAGTGCAGGGTAAAGCAGCCCCCTCTTAGCATCTCAAGATGATGGCATTTGCTTTTGCAAGGTTAGGCTTTGGTTATCATCTTCCTGTGGCTGGCTAGTAGCCAAGACAGTGAAAGCAGCCACTGTGAGAGGAGGATGCAGGTCTGCAGGAACAGGCAGTATCTTTTACTGGGGTGGAGGGTGCAGCTGGAGAGAGTGGCCAAACTCACTGTTAGCATGAACTTCATCTCTTCTGTGACAGCTCTGGTGAAAGATCTGTGTTCCCAAAAAGTTTGTGATGAGTGAAAGATCCTCAGATTTACCTGTGAGGGTGTGCATTTACTGAAGATTATCATTGTTATTATTTGCTGTTTAAAATCTTTTGCAGCGCCCAGGGCTTGGCATCAGTCAGCACATTGGACCAAGCCATATATTCTTACCACATTTATTATGAATAACACAACGGCTACCAGCCTTTAGGTACGTAAGGTTTGGAGCTTTTAATTTCTGCCTTTTTATTTTGCAGCTATGGGCATGTTTTCCTGAGCCAAGCAGAAGATATGATCGGTTCAAAATACAAGAAGGTGGTTTACAGGGAGTACACAAATGGCAACTTCACGCAGCGCAAAGTGAGGACGGAGGAGGAGGAACACTTGGAAATCCTGGGCAAGTAGCTCTCACGGCTCACAGACTGAGCCTCATATGCGAGAGGATTGTTTTTTAAAACCAAAGAGGTTTTCCAGCTATGTTAACATGGACAACAAGGAACACTCATGCCTATTCCAGGGTATCAGTGATTTTACCCCCAACTTGTATAACTGCTGAGTGTAAAGATGCTTTCCAAATTAGAGAATTCATTCTCAAACATGAATAAGGAGTTTCCTAAGGAGTAGTAACACGGAGGATGCCAAAATGGCAATACCAGGATTCACCTTAACATTAGAGCATGTAACGTGGGAGAGACTCCTGAAGAAGGATTAAGTCAATATTAAGGGACAATATAAGAGGCAATATTAAGCCCAATATCTGAAATTGGGCAAGATAAAATTTTATGCATGCCATAAAATAACGATTGGCTCATGTTTTTTATAGGGTGAGAAGTGGGCAACAGCTGGTCATAAGGTACTCAGCACTCTCTGGGAATATATTTGACATTTCCTTTTTTTGCAGTACAAAAGTAAAAAAGATAGTTAAAAAAAAAAGCAGGTTAACAGTTTAAGAAATAAAGAAACATACAAAAAACATCCACAAGAATTTTCCTTAAAAGCAATCTGTCCAAAGACGTGTTTCCACAGCTAACAATTCTTCTCATAGACGAAAAAGAAAAAAGGTGATTTAAATATATGGAGCTTTTCCTCAGCTGAGATAGATAACTGATTTTGATGGCTTTGCTGATAGACAAGAAAAGCTCGAGGGTTTGAAGAAAAACTTTGGCTCCTTTACTAGGTCACACTATTTAAAGTCTGTTAAATTCAGAAAACCAGCATTAATCATTGGCATCTTCTGTTTTTATCTAGGGCCATTACTCCATGCTGAAGTTGGTGACTCCGTCCTGATTGTATTTAAGAACAAAGCCAGCAGGCCTTATTCCATAAGTGCACATGGCATAGAAGAAGTAGGTTGTGAAGAACAACCTGAGACACCAATTACCCTCCCTGGTAAGTCTTTCTTATGTTTTTATTTTTATTTTTTTCCTTTGAGCTACAAAAGCTGTATTTAAAAATATGAATCGTAATCCCTCTTTCAAGCTTGCACATACTAATATGTTCTTCCAGGCATAATCTGCTCAACGTTTATTCAGACACGATTCTATGCTGTTAAACATGTTGGTTCTTGATCGAATGAGCATGTTGTGGCAGAGAATGAACCTTTGTTCTTATCAGGGGTGGAAAGAGGAATGAAATATCACTGGGCAAACTCCAAAAATAAGCAGTAGCTGGCCCATAGTCATGGCAAGAGAAACGTCAGCCAGCACTGCATTTGGTACAGGTGTTTTAAACACTGAGCAGCTCATTGGCAGAGCTGCAGTTGGCAACATTAACTCTGCCTCTCCCTTAATCTACACAAAATTGGCATTTGCTTTCAGAGCTGATGCACAGCATGCAAAATGTCACTGTCCCTTGGTGTAAAAGTCCTTAAAGAAGTGTAACAACTATACCTCAGTTTCTAGTGAGGAAAACAGTGGCAAATAGTTCTCAAAGCACTGAGATTTTTCATATAGAAAAATACCTGTTAAATTTTTTTTACTTCAAATTTTATCTTGGATTTTATGTTCTAGTAGGAAGCCAAACTCAAACCCAGGTGTTACAGTCAATCCAAAATGTACATATCCTTTCTTTCCATCACCCATTCAATTTTTTTCATAGTGTTTGTGAGCTTCCGTGTCAAACTAAATGAAAAGAAATTCTGATGAACTAAACCTCTCTGAAAGCTGAAATCCCTTTCCTGTATGTAGCTGTATCGATACAGTACAATCCCAAATTCATGGCCAAAAGTGAGCCAACATCTGCCTTGCTGGAGTTTGATGAACCTGTGGTTAATATATATTAAAAGAAAAAAGGGAAAAAAAAAAAGAAAAAGAAAAAGAAAGAAGAAAAGGAAAAAGAGCTGATTTATGTGATTCCCTTGTTTTGTTATTTGCTCCATGTTGCTGCCAATGCTGTTTTGTGACAGTGGAAGTGTAACACAGGGAACACTACTGTCATGTCTCCTGTGTCCGCATGGGAGCAGGCTTGGGATGAATTAGCGAAGGGAAGGTGTCTGCGTTTGTCAGTAAGCCAAAGGAAAGGGCTCTTCAGCAAGGTATAAGGACAGATTTTTCCCCAGGAGCTTGGAAGTAGCGGTTAACATGGAAAACAATTCCCACAAAACAATTCCTGGGCATTTCAGTCCCCACTATCATCATCCAGAAACCCTCACTACCTTCCTCAGCCAGACTGGACTGCTCACCCCAACCTCCTCAGCCCGTCTGGTCCTATCACGTCCTGAACCAGTCATCTGTCAGATTTATGCCCTGCCAAATTGTGTACTGCCAGCTCCTAAAGAGATTGTGGGAGGCAGGGCAAAGAGGTGCAGGGAGCAGATCCATAGGAGCCTGAGCCAAACCAGCTCTCAGCTGCCACAGCTTTGACCTCTCCCTGTCCATTTCTCCACTTGTGCAGCAGCAAAGAGGGAGGAAACATCCATTCTTGTCTTGTTCATCAGTCTTTTCAGGGGTTATGTTTCATCAAAGATTGGTCTTTGATGCCACCTGAAGTGTCTCAGGTTTTAAGTAAAGTGGAGATTTTTCCAGCTACAGCCTCCAAACATCCTGAAGGAAGGAGTAAAAAGCAAGAAAGTGGTGAAGGACCAACACCAGGCTCCAAGGCATGAATGCCTCTGAGATTGACGGGTTTCTTGTCAGTGTTTTCTGTCCTATCAGTCTAGTGTTGTGTCTTGAAAGCCTTTCTGATGGCTCTGCTGAAGTGCATAAACCCATGCTGTGATGCACAGAATGTACTTGTCCTGTAAGATTAAATGATATTGCAACATTTATGGGAGACTCATCTCATACAGTACAACATTTGAGAGTCACCATTTCTTTTTTTTTTCTTTCTTTTTTTTTTTTTTTGTAGTTATTGCTGTACAATAAATGCCACTGTTGCATGATTCATCAAAACAGTGTAGTGGCTCGGTGACACAAAACTGGGCTCAGTCACTTCACAACCATTTAAGCTTGAAAATTCCCCTTTGCCCTGATGCCCACAGCTCTTGGCAGCTGTTGGGTTGTGACTGTACTAACACAAGAGTCTTGTGATTTCCTTGTTTTCCCCTGACTCGTACTGTGTCCCGAGATATTCTTGGCTTTTGTCATCCTGGAAGACTTTTGGGCCAGAGACTGCATGGTTCAACATTTCTCCACCTCTTAAAAGGGCAAGGTGTTGATCACATCTTGATCTTCTACCATTCCCTGCAGTAACAGCAAAAAAAACGAAGCAGGGAAACACAGCACAAGAGGTTCATCTGAATGTAGATGTGTGTTCAGTGTAGAGAGCTGATCCTCACCCAAACAGATAATTCCTCATCAGATTGTTCTGCTTTTTAAAAACAGAGGTCAGGGAATCTCTGCTCAGGGAGGATGTGGCAGAGATGATGGCTTTCAGGAAGGGACAGGGCTCCCAACATCTTCAACTGACCTTATGCATTGACAACCAAGATCATTGATCTGCTACAAGTTTTGCCCAAGGAGAACGACGAAGAGTCCTGTCCCCACACTTTTTTCCGTGGGATGCCACTGTTCCCAGTGTTGTTGGCCAACCTTTTCTGGGGGCTGTCTGCCTTCATTTACACCACTGGAACCTCACTGACCTCCTGTAAGGCAGAATCATACCCATATCCAATTGCTGCATGCTTCCACAGATATTTTTGGTGCAGATCATTTTTTGATGAGGGGGGTGGCAGATCTCAGTTACCTACTCTTGAAAGCCTCTAATGCCCAGCTGCTCTTGGTAAAACCGGTCTCTCTGTTTCAGGGGAAATAAACACCTACAGGTGGAACGTCCCAGAACGATCCGGCCCTGGCAAAACAGATCCCAGCTGCATCACTTGGGTTTATTATTCAACAGCGAATTTTGTAAAGGTAACCAAGAAATGGTCATTATAGATTACATTGTTTTGGCTAAAGCTTCCTGTCTTGCCTAATGTCTCTGAAAGGATCCTGCTTCTCATTTATGTGAGGAGTGCAGGCTAGAGGAATGATTTACACAGCTAGATGTTTTGTCATCTTTAATAACAGTTGCACATGCCTGAGTAATTTAATCTACTGAAATCCCCAGGGATACACCCTGGTAATGTGATTTCCTCCTTAAAGTATGGTTGAACTGATTTTGGATGAGGGCAAAACGTTGCTTTGGTACATTAAAATAGGGACATGTATAGCAAGATAACTCTAATCAGACAGAGTAATGATTTTCTCTCATCTGATAGGAAAATGGATTTTCATCTTTATTTAATCTGTAGTCAATCTGTATCTATTTCATAACTGAATGAACTAGAAAATTTGTAATGCATATATTTATTTTATTTCAGGACACATACAGTGGTCTGATTGGGCCTCTTGTAGTTTGCAGAAAAGGAATTCTAGATGAAAGAGGTCTAAGGAAGGACATTGATCGTGAATTTACCCTTCTGTTTATGGTGTTCGATGAAAATGAATCCTGGTATTTGAAAGAAAATATTGAAACATACCTTCATAAGAATCCTGATGATTTTAATTCCACTAAGAACTTTGTAGAAGGCAACAGCATGCATGGTATGTAGGACTCAGTGGCAGCAGCCAAGAGGACAGAGGTTTATTTTTCACAGCCCTTTTAGGAAGATGTTGGACTTAGCCTGCAATTACCCAACCATGTGACAACTTCATAAGCTGCAACTCTGGAAACAAAAAGATTTAATGGGTCCCAGCCAAGATATTTTTTTAACAAGATAGTTTAATCTGATGCTCATGAGAAGAGGGTGCCCTGTCAGACTTTCCTTGTCATTTGGGAGCTGTGGCCTTTTTTTGTAGGAGCATAAAGATGACATTTTAAAACTGTGGCTGTAGTAGCAGCCAGCCCAGAAGCCAGGCAGAACAGGCTGGATCCAGGCAGGAACAGCCCTGGCAAAGCAAACTTATCTTTCTACAGACAGTACCCATTTTAGGCAAAAACTCTATCCCCTCTTTTTCCATGTCAGCATAAATCCTATTTGTTTGATCTCAACTAGTAAAAAACCTATCCAATGCTTTCCAAGACAGAAAAATAGGTGGTGTTGTGCCCTTAGGTGATTTGGAAACTGAAATAAAAATGTGACTGTCTCCCTGCAGCGGCAGCAGTTGCTATAGAGAGCTCTTGCTCTGGCCATGCTTGTGGGACCCTCTCTGCCTGGGCACCCCTTCTCCCTGGACCCCTACCATGGCCAGCTGTTAATCTGTCCTATTTTGTTCTTCCAGCAATCAATGGGAAGATTTATAACAGTCTCCTGGGTCTAACGATGAACAAAGGTGATAGGACAAACTGGTATTTGATAGGAATGGGCAACGAAGTGGATGTACATACAGTCCACTTCCATGCACAGACCTTCATCTTTAAGGTTGGTACAATTATTCAAAGTAAAACCTTTATAGTGTGATGGGAAATTTCTGTAAAATAGTCCCACTTCTAGCCTGGTTGTACCGCTTGGGCACGGAGCGCTGGGCTGATGCTGAGGTCAGTGGGAGTTTTGCATGTGGAGGAAATACAAAATAAATGAGATCCCTGCAAACCTTCCACCACTCTGTTATGAAACATGAATATATGTCACTATTGAAGGACATGATGA
Organism: Gallinago undulata; assembly: GCA_026546715.1. Taxonomy (NCBI): domain Eukaryota; kingdom Metazoa; phylum Chordata; class Aves; order Charadriiformes; family Scolopacidae; genus Gallinago; species Gallinago undulata. Next base: position 195,030,073 of record JAOTQQ010000001.1, on the reverse strand, counting down.
GGTGGGTAAAAATATATATTTATCCATGGGTAAAAGGGAAGATACAGGGAGAAAATCAGAGAGAGTTATGCCTGCTTGCAATATGGTTTTATGTTGTATTGGCTTGACAGTGGCAGGACTATCTGAAAAATAGGTATTTGAAAGAAACATCTGTGCTCGAGTAGCACTTGATGTCCTCAGGAGGGGTGTCCTGTTGTTAATTAATTAATTAAATGAGGGGTGTCCACAGACCTCCGTTTCCCTGGATGAAACATATAACAAGAAGTATTTGATCTGCCTTGAGGACCTCGAAGTCTAACTGGAATATTTCAGTGCCCACGGGCTGCCTTTGAGGCAAGACTCTTACTTTTACAAGACTCTTACCGGTTTTCCTTTTCCCCAGACGGACAAGGACCACAGAGGAGACGTGTACGACCTTTTCCCTGGGACTTTCCAGACAGTTGAACTTGTAGCAGAAAACCCTGGAACGTGGCTTCTGCACTGCCACGTGGCTGATCACATCCATGCTGGCATGGAGACGACCTACACCATCAATAAATCAGGTGCAGGATCAGAAACATGTCCTGGGGCTCAAAGGTGGTATCGCAGCAGATCAGATGGAAGGAAGGAGAAAAGGAAGAGAGCAAATGTCACTGCTGCACCCTGCATGCTGGTGGGAAGCAGCTGTAAATTACTGCCATGGCCAGTTAGCATTGTCTAGGGACAGGACAAACTCTCTTAATGACATGGCAAAGACAGTAGTCCTTGCTGCAATCTGCAACTTCAAACCAGTTGGTGCTTCACAAGAGCCCCTCTAAGACAGTGGCAGCCATTAGTCACCTGCAGGTGGTGCAGAAAATAACTGCAAAGCTATTTTTTGAGCCTTGCTGCCATGTGGTGTGTGGGAGGGTCTGCAGACTGGCATGGTGCTGTTCCTCCCTCCAATTACTGCCGGCTCATGGGGCTATTCAAGCTCCTTCCTGCATGAGCAGAGACCACCTGAGATAGATACAAGATGCACCAGAAAATGACTGTTCATCCTGTCCAAGAAATAGGTGATCTTTTGACTAAGAAAAGTTGGTCAACTTTTTGAGTGGTGCTGGTCCCTTCCACCACTCATGAGTGAAGTCAGAAGTGCTTCGTGAGCCTCTTCATATCACTTAATTTCACTTAACACCTGGGTCCAGCATCTCCTGCCTGAGTCCCCCCTGTGTTTGCTATACTCTTCAGCAGAGACTGCAACCTCTAGCAGCAGGATGACAAATGATTGGCCAAAAGTAGCAAAAATATTTCCTTGGACAAGGTGAATTTATTTTATAATACCCATTCATTCAGGCCATGAAACTTCAAATGAGCAAGCAAATTCAGAACTGAATCATAGAATGGTTTGAGTGCAAAGGGAACTTTAAAGACCATCCAGTACAAACTCTCTGCCATGGGCAGGGACACCTCCCACTAGAGCAGGTTGCTCAAAGCCCCATCCAGCCTGGCCTTGAACACTTCCAGGGATGGGGCATCCACAAGTTCCCTGGGCAACTTGTTCCAGCGTCTCACCACCCTCATCATAAAAAATTTCTTCTTTATGTCCAATTTAGATCTACCCTCTTTCAGTTTAAAACCATTGCCCCTTATCCTATCACTACAATAAGTAGTGAAGTAACAGAGATGCCTATAGAGAAGGGGGATGTTGCCCATGGGGCTGCCCAGACCAATAGCTGTGCTGATCTAATCAGGATTTATGTTCAGGGAAAAGGCAGAAGGAATTAAATAAAATCTAAAATCAGGACTACTTTTCCAGAAGACAGAGGTGCTTATTAAGGTTTTCAACTTAACCATGCTTTTTCTCTCTCCATGCAGAGCCGAAAGCTCCTTCAGAAGGAGGACTCACGACTGGAGCATACGATACAACAACTGCAAGAAATAGGACCACTGCAAAGGGTAAGGATTTTTTAAAACGTCATTTAAAACTCTTCAGATTTATGCATAGATTACTTATGAACTACTTTTTTTTTAACAGATTATGACAGCAAAGGGGGCAACTTTTTTGGCAGAACTTTGAGTCCTGGAGAAGCCAGCCTGATACTCGCAGCCTTTTTTTTCATTGGACTTGTTCTGCTGTCAACAGCATTAACCACCTTCTGCCTCATCACCCGCCGAGGAAACAGGATCCATTATACGGCTCTGCATGATAAAAGTGCACTTCTAACAGATTCCCTGTAAATCCCCACTTTTAGCATCGTTCACAGAGCTGCACTGGTTCTCATGAAATGCTGCTAATAAAACTGGAGGAAGACGTGCTGATAGTCCTACCCCATAGCCAGCGCTCACCAGAGTGATCATGAGCTGTAGGGTTCAGCTCCGAAAGCCACATCCCACCCATCAACCTTCCTGCTCCTCCAGACTCCAGCTGAGCTCCGTCTGGGATCAAATTTGGCAGCTGAGCAGAGCAGCACACCTCTTGGCATCCACATGAGCTGCAAGGGGTTTATCCACGGGAGTGAGGAGCGGGCAGCATGGCATCCACGCGCTCTCTGCAGAATCATGGGGTTCATGCTAGGGAATAAATACCACCAGGGACTGTTCCAAGTGTGCCAGTTTCTGAAGGAGCAGGTGCCAATGTGAAAGTCCCTGTGGTTTCCCAAAGTCTGGCCCAATGAATTCACTGACATTTAACCAATTCTCTTTTTTTTTTTTTTTTTGTTTCCCCCTGTTTAAAAAAGGAAATTTTGCTCTGAGGACAGATTTTTAAAGGCATTTAGGGACATACCAATGTATTTTAGCACCTGATGGAGTTCAGCTGTGTCCCTGCTAGAAGCTTTTGTTAATCCCTTTAAAAATCTAGCCTGGAGCAATCTCTGAGAAAGTTAGTTTATTTTGTCATTGCTGCTCGTTGTGGTCCTAATTCTGTATCTCTTCTTTGCGCAATTAGTGCCTCACTCCCTGCCTGTACCCAAGCCATCAGGAGGCTGATGATGCCTGCGCTCTGTGAAGAAGACAGGCAGAATCAGGCCATGTTTTACAGATACTTGAATGTTTATAGCTCATTTTTAGTTAGATTGTGCTCACTCTTGCTTGCTCACGTCAGCTACAGCTCATGCAGAGGAATTCCAGATCCAGTATATATGTGAAGCTGTTTATCCAAATTTGATTTTGAATGTAAATTCAAGTTGTTGGTTGGGTTTTGGTTTTTTGTTTTGTTTTGTTTTTTTTAATGTTATTTCCAGTTCTGTATTATGAAGTATGTTCAAAGGTAGGGAACTTTACTGCCCATCACTCTTACTGTAGCTTAATGGTGTCCTGGACTGATGTTCAGTTAACCAGTATGTTGAAGTTTCTTGGATGTTTCTCAGTTATTTCTTGATTCCTTGTTTTCCCCAGTCATTTAATAGCCCACAGGTGAGGTAGAACTGCAGGATTGAGCCCAAACAGGAGTTACACCATAGCAATAAACACTTATAGACTCCTTCTCTAAGTCTTCCCTTTGAGCTGACAAAAACAGATGCTCTAAACCCTTTCATCTTTTGGTTTTTGTAAACATTAAAACTGAGGTCTCCTGTTCTGTGCAAAACTACTGTCAGTCTATGCAGAACATTTCCTTTCTGTACACACACAAAATTAAAGTCTTTCACCTAAACATACAAGGTTAATAAAGGAAATTATTTGGTACTTTCCTTTTAGAGTAGCGTCTGACTTTCTAGAAACAGAGTCATAACTATCTTTTGACCTTAGAAACTATACAGCCAACGTGATTACAAAGATAATAAAAGTCTGGTCATTTGTCTGAACCTTCTGGCATGGTTTATTTCATCTGGCACGCTTCTCAGCTGGATGGCAACTGCGAAACAAGAATGAAGCCTCCAGAGGTTCCTTGGGGCCTCTGGATGTCACCGCTGCTTGCCCAGGTGACACAGCCTGCCACAGAGAGCATGAAGCATCACAGAAAATGTAAAACACTGCAGGCAACATTGCTGGCCTGGTGCAGGCAGCCCATGGCTAGCCATGCCAAAACCTGTGTGGAAGGACAGCATCTGTGTTGGGCTGAAGGACCAGCAGGAACAGAGAGCAAAGCAACCAAATGATCAGAGAAGGAAAACAAACAAGTCTGCAGGACAGGCATGTTCTCCAGAGAGCGCTGCAGGCCCTTGACTGAAGAATCTGGATTAGGAACTTGGGTAGCAGTTGGTTCCTGTCCTAACACCAAAAGATCAAAAGGCAAAGATCAATCTCTCCAAACTTTCCAGAGGAATAAGCAGCTCTGACACCCACACAACACAAGCTGGATGAAACTGTTAAAAAAAAACCCCACAAAACAAAAACCAACCACAAAACAACAAACAAGAAAAGCGTCTGAAGGAACAAAACAGATTATGGAAGAATCAATGCTTTTTTTTTTCTTAAAGAAAATTGTGCCTCAGAGACATTTTTGAAGGACTCAACCGATGCATAAGAGGCCTGGATAAATATAGTCTGTTTATATTTCCATAGGACATTTGACAAAGTCTGTAGTTAAAGGTTCTTAAAGCAATGAAATCATCATAGGATGACAGGAAGGTCAATAACTGGTCAAAAGACAGAAATAAGTAGCCAGATTTCTTGTTGAAAGTCATTTTGGGGGGGGGAGGGGGGCTGCAAGGAGCCTTGCTCTTCACTACTTTCTATAAGTGGTGTGAAAAAGGATGACCCAGTTGAGTGACAATCATAAGTATGTGTGGCATGAAAAATGAGTGATAAAAAGATAAAATTTAGTACTGATCCATTTACAGTAGTACTTGTGGAAAAAAAAGCAATCCTAGCCCTAAGTACCTCATACTGTCTAAGCATCTCAGAAATGGGATCTTACTTTTAATAGTTAAATGACAACATTAACTTGAGTAGTCTTTAGTGGGCAGAAAGGCAACTGGATATTAGGAACCAGCAGGAATTAAGAACAGGGCAAACCAGAAAGCTACATGGTACCATTACATAAATGTCTGGGGCACTTGCATCTGGAATGCAGGGTGAGTCACATCCCCCGGCTCCATCTAGGGCCAGCACAAGAACAGCACAGAAAGAACAAGAAAGGGAATCAGTGTCATAGAACAGCTTCCAGATGAGGAATGATTTCCTTGGATTACAGCTTGGAAAATAGAAAGGACAATTGAAAGCAGACAGACAGGATAATGGTTTTATAAAGAGAGAGTTGAGTGAAGAAGGGAACAATTCATCCCTTTCAGCAGAAGCAGTATGAGCTATGGGAGTGCTACGTGCAAAGCACAAGAGGTGGCTCTTTATGGGGTGGAGAGTCACCTCTGTAACTCCTGGGCTGAAGGGGCTGAGGATGTTCCGATCTTACAGAGGTTCAGAAAGCAACTGGAAAAATATAAGGGGGAAAATAAATCAAGAGTTATTAAAGGTGAAGGCAACCCACTGACTCCTGCAAAAAGTGACTTGAGATGTGGCAGTGGTGACCAAATACTCTGAAATGCCACAGCACATGGTGCTCAGTAGATTAGGGGCTTGGGGCATCTGCCAGATGAGGTTGCAGGGGAGAGAGCTGGGACTGTTCTGCCTGGAGAAGAGATGACTCAGGGAGATTTGATCCATCTGTGCAAATATCTGATGGGGGATGCAGGACAGATGGAGCCAGGCTCTGCTCAGTGGTTCCCAGTGAGAGGCCCTAAAGTGATGGGTGCAAACTGCAATACAAGAGGCTTCCATCCTCTTGCTCCTCCATGCCCTCTTGCCTCCTCATCCTCCATTACCCTTCTACTCCACCTGCAGGACTGCATCCAGCTCTGAAGCCTTCAGCACAGTAAAGACATGGACCTTTCGGAGGGGGTCCAGAGGAAGCCACGAAGATGATCAGAGGGCTGGGGCACCTCTCCTGTGAGGAGAGGCTGGGAGAGTTGGGGTTGTTCAGCCTGGAGAAGAGAGGGCTCTGGGGAGACCTTCTAGTGGTATTCCCAGTACTTAAAAGGGGCTTATAAGAAAGATGGGGATAGACTTTTTAGCAGGGCCTGTTGTGATAGGATGTGTGACAATGGCTTTAAACTAAAAGAAGGTAGATTTAGAGTAGAAATAAGGAAGAAGTTTTTTTTTTTTATAATGAGTGTGGTGAACCACTGGCACAGGTTGCCCAGAGAGGGGGGAGATGCCCCATCCCTGGAAACACTCAAGGTCAGGCTGGACGGGGCTCTGAGACGCCACATCTAGCTGAAGATGCCCCTGCTCCCTGCAGGGGGGTTTCACCAGGTGACCTTTAAAGGCCACTTCCAACCCGAGCTATCATTCTGTGACCCTCGGGGACACCCCAAAGCGCCTGGCGCGGCCTGAAGCCCCCACCTCCAGGCAGGGCGGCGCGGGGTGGGGGTGGGGGGTGTGAGGGCTGCAGGACCCAACCTCTCTCCCGCACCATCCTTGAGTGCGGGGGAGGAGCCCGGACCCGCCCCGGGCACATCCCGCCACCCGCCCCGCACCGCCGTGCTGCGGGGGCGCTGCCGAGCCGCACCGGGCGGAGCCCAGCCCGGCCCTGCCCCGCCGTGCCCCGCCGAGCCCCGCCATGGCCATCGCACACATCGCCACCGAGTACGTCTTCTCCGACTTCTTGCTGAAGGAGCCGCCGGAGACGCGCTTCAAGGGGCTGCGGCTGGAGCTGGCGCTGGACAAGATCGTCACCTGCATCGCCGTGGGGCTGCCGCTGCTCCTCATCTCCCTCGCTTTCGCCCAGGAGATCTCCATCGGTAACCGCTCCCCCCCCCCCCCCCCCCCCCCCCCCCCCCCCCCCCCCCCCCCCCCCCCCCCCGCCACCTTCAGCGGCGGACAAAGGGCTCGGCGGGGCGGCGCGGAGCTCCGCGGTGGGACACGGTGGTGGTGGTGGGGGAGCCCCGCGGGGGCTCGGCTGCCGGGAGGGGTTTCCACTCGCGGGGGTGGGAAGAAGAGGCGCCTTTGGGCCGTGGGGAGCGCGGAGGAGGGAGAGCGGCTCGCCGGGAGAGCATCCCTGGCAGCCGGCCGTGCCTCCCCGCAGCCTTCCCCAGGTACGCTGGGCATCCCGGCTGGCCTTTCCCGCTCTTCCCAACGCCTTCCTCCTCCTCCTCCTGGGGATGTTCCCTACCCGCTGTCATTCTCTCACACCTCCTGAGGAAGAGCCCTGTCAGCTCAGCTGCTCCATCTTCTCCTCTGGCTGGGTGTGATTTAAGGAGAGGGATGGAGCCACGCTGCTCTTTGTTTCCCAGGGCCGCTCAGCCCCCTCACAGCGTGAGCTGTGCCTTGAAAACTGCCCCTGTCCTGGGGCTTGGAGTGCTCTGCAGTAAGGCCTCGCTGTCACTCAGCAGGTGTCAGGGGTAGGTGCCAAGGACGAGGGGGCTCGGACGTCTGCGTTGGGCCGGCGGGTGGCTCAGTGGTATATTGAGACTGGTCACCTGCTCCTCAGATGTCAGACAGGAGGGGCTGTGGATGTGTTCACCAAAGCTTTCCCCCGCTCTGCTGCGCTTCTGCAGCTGTTCCAGTTCAACTTCTGGTGTGACTCGGTAGATGAAGCTATGCTTTACCTGAGAAAGGTCAGGTTTCCTAGTTGTTTTGCTATATTTTTTTTCCCCATCCCCAAGTTAGAGAAGGGCTTGTGCATCAGCTCAGTAGCCTGCCCTTTTCAGAGGCTGAAATGACTTAAATCCAAATGACAAGGGCTTGTAACCCTGGGGCTCACTTATCAAATCTATTGCTTGTGAGGATTGTGCCACATTTAAATGGCACTATATGAATGAAGATTTCAAATCAGCAAAGGCTGAATCAGCAATGTTGTCCATTTGGAGACAGGGGAATCATAGGACTTCTTCCACACTTGGACAAACAGTTAGATTTACTGCATATATCTGTTTATTGGCGTTCAGTGTTGTATATACCTGAGATACACCATCCATAGGCTTGAGCCAATAAAATGTCAAGAGAGTGGAAGCTGGAGTGGAGTCCTGCCCCTCTACTCTGCCCTGGGGAGGCCCCATCTGGAGTACTGTGTCCAGTTCTGGGCTCCCCAGTTCAAGATGGACAGACAACTGCTGGAGAGGGTACAGCAGAGGGCTACAAAGATGATTCAGGGCCTGGAGCATCTCCCTTACAGGGAGAGGCTGAGGGACTTGGGTCTTTTTAGTCTAGAGAAGAGAAGGCTGAGGAGGGATCTGATCAGTGCTTATAAATACTTAAAGGATGAGTGTCAAGAGGAAGGGGCCAATCTTTTTTCAGTGCTGCACAGTGACAGGACAAGAGGAAATGGGCACAAACTTGAATATAAGAAGTTCCACCTAAACATGAGGAGGCACTTCTTTCCTTTGAGGGCGACAGAGCACTGGAACAAGCTGCCCAGAGAGGTGGTGGAGTCTCCTTCTCTGGAGACGTTCAAAACCCACCTGGACAAGTTCCTGTGCAACGTGCTCTAGGTAGACCTGCTCTTGCAGGGGGGTTGGATTAGGTGATCTCCAGAGGTCCCTTCCAACGCCATGTGATTCTGAGGTGTGGGACTGTGAATTAGTGGTGAATCTGTGCAAACCCATCATGAATAGCATTAATCAGATACCAGACTGCTTAAGTGATAAGGTGCCCCAGACTGCTGTGCCCCAGCTCCACACCTATTGCAGTAGATGTGGTTTTGACCCAAAGCACTGACCTCTGCAGTAACCTCACAGAGGAGTCGAGAAGAACCAGGCTGAGAATGCCAAGACCGAGATCTGAGCCTTCTGGCAGCTCTGGTCAATCAGAGACTGGATGGATACAGCTGTGTTTCTGTAATCTAACCTGCTGCTTTTAGTTTTAGACCTGCTACTGATATGTGCACATTTATCCCCCTTAAAGCGATGAAAAAGAGGGCTTGTATTTCCATATACTGGCTGATATATGGGCCCCTTAGTTCTTCTTCATTCTACTTCTCTAAAAGCACTGGATCCAGTCTGAAACAGTGCCTGGGTATAAAGGTTTCTTTTATGAGCTGTACAGAAGTATTTCTTCCATTTCTCTTCCTTATGTAAAGCTCCAAGACGCAACTCAATTTCAGAGTTTGGTAAAGTGTGCCTTTCTTTTGGATGAGTTCTTATCTTCTCCAATCAAATATTTGTGCCTCTGCATGCTATATATTACATATTTCAGTATTCAATTAATCCAAGTTGAACCTGTGACTGCAGGAGATTCATAAAGCAAGAATTGAAACCACGTCTTACATCTGGCTTGTGCTTTATTTTGCTTATAATCATGAGAACCTGTTAGAAGAAAAGATGAGGTTTAAAACCGAGCTCTTCTATTTGAAAAATAAAACCAAAAATAAGTCTGAGCAGTACCCCGGTGAGTGAAACTGCACCACGTGGTTCCCACACAGAAAGTGATACGCTATCAGCCACGCTGCTCTTACAGCTGTCTCCTATTGCCCGCATGCTCCTTGCGGCTCGGCGGGCTGGCTGCTTACAGGAGATCCCAAAGCTCTTTCCATTAAGGCTTTTTGGGGGGATAGAGAGGGTCTCGGGGGCTGGATATGCCTAGTTCTGTGAGCACTAGAGTTCAGCCGGCAATAAAATAGAAAGCAAGGATAGGTTTCAGACACTTCATGATGTAATTGTGCTTTGAAAAAGCTCAGGAGTGCTAAACTGAGAGAAAATGGTAGGGTCCGTTTTAGGTCTGAAGAAGAGCAACTCAGAATCAGAAGTGGTTGTGAAAGCAGTGTGTGAGTCACAGCATGGAAATATCTCTGCCTCCAGGTACAAAAATCGAATGCTCAGCTCCTATTTCTGTCGGGATAATTGCATTCTTCCCACCTAAGATTCTCTTGGCACCTGAAGCTGTCACCTTCCCTTCCTGCTCCCAGTTGCTGTTTCATTGCAGCGCAGTGTTTTAGATAACTGCAATTTCCCTCCTACATGCGGTTGCTCTTAATTGTGCAAAACGATTCCAATGTTTACGTAAGAAAGCCTTACAGAGGCTTTCTGAAGCCGCCAAGTAACTTTTAATTTTGATAGAAGTTTCAGGAAATAAATGAGATCCTGGTTGGGTATCACAGAGGAGTTCTCTGCCAGAGGCACGGATAACCCAGCGGCCGCGCTCAGCCACCAACCAGGGCTAAAGCTCCCAGGGTTAGTGCCCGCACCCCGCTCCAGCATCCTTCAGGGGCAGGAGGAGAACTAATCTAAGTTTATTCTTAGTTATGTTTTAGAAACCCCTGGTCAGCTGCCGGTTTGTGGTGACTTTAGGCTGGTTCTGGTAGTGCTTAGGTGCGATGGAGCCTTCTCTGCCAGCCCTGGGAAGCTTTGCTGCTTGAAATCCTGTACCTGTTACCTCTTTACAGCCAGACCTTCTTTCGTACAATTTTATACTGGGAACTTGAAAATGGAAATAACAACAGGATTGTGTTGTGTATGCCTGTTTTTCTTATGTTACGGCCTTATATTATTTCCCTGTATTATTTAGCAGTTCTTAGAGTAAATATACTACAGGCAGTCAGGTAGTTCAGTACCACAGACTGTTGTAAATATGGCTAAATCACCCGCCTCTCTTAGAAAAGGTGAAAAAAAAACCACACAAAGAAAAGATAGAGGCAACCTCTGCAGCCTATGAGCCCCAGACTCGGTAGGAGTTTATCTGTGTCATTTTTCCATGACCATGTTTTTAGTAAGAGAAGCTTTGAATCAGGATTGAGATTATGATGTATCTGAGATACGCGCTTCTTATTGTAATCAATTTAGCTGAAAAGATAGATATTTATGACCGAGGCACTGCTGGTTGCAGGATACTGCAGCCCGAATCAGGCACAGGCAGCTGAGCAGAGAGGAAATCGAAACAAGCTGCTTAATTTTGGTGGAGGCTTGTTTCCAAGTTAGTTCTGGAAAATATAACAGTGGCTGGCTTGGGATGCAGCCCAAAGAGAAGCAGCTGTGAGAGCTGTCCACTTGACATTAAATATTTGCGCCTTTTCCCATAGGAAGTCAACTGGGAATTGCTCCTATGTACTTAAGCCCAGCGGCTCCTTGTCACCAAATGATGTTCTTTGACCTTCTCTGTACAGCAGCTTTTGGGCACCGTGTGCTGGCTGCCTTCACTGTGGCTTTGTGTGGGAGGTGATGGCTGGGAAGGAAGATGAGGAGGGAGGGAGAGAGCTGGAGAGGGGAGAAGAAGGGAAAATCGTGGTGGCCACCAGCAGTCCTTACCACAAGTTCAGTTTGGGCGTTGTTTGTGCATGGCTCATACATTGCTGGTACTAATTAATCCTCTTGTTTTAACATCTCTGTTTATTTTATAATATAACATACCACCTTGGAAACCCTCCCAGGACCCAGGAACTCTCGTGTTAAGTTACCTAAGAAACTTGAGCATAATCAGTGTGAAGGTCTGGGAACTGCTACCAGCTTGTCAGTTGTGGCAGAATGGTTAGGTTAGGAAGTACCTGGCTATGGACAAGCCCACAGTATCTGCATGGACCTGTCAAAATGAAGATTTGCTGCACTAAAAAAAGTCTTATTTCCTTCTGATTCATCTTACCTCCTTGCTGGAGGGAGTGCAAAGGTTGGGAAGTGGAGTATTGCCCTATGCTCTACACACCATGGGGTTAACATCCCCATTGACCCCATGACCACTTTGGGCTTTCCCAGAGGTGAGAATCCTTGCCTGCCCTGCGCAATTTCCACCTAATTTCTGGGAGGATTTTTTGCCCAATTTGTTTATTTTAGTTACCACCACCAGCAGCTGGCTGCCTGGGGGATTTGAGGTGCTTTGGCCAGCAGAAACCACAGGGTGAAGGGTGTTAGTGGGGAACGCTGGGTGCTGCATCCCGACAGCTTCTGTGGGTGCCACGGGGGCAGCAGTACCCACCTGCAGCATCCCTTATTGTACGTCCGGCTGGGCCCATATCTCTCTATACAGGTTAATCATGTTTCTCAAACAGTCATGAGAATCAAACCCATAGAAAGGAAAAAAAAAAAAACAACACAAAAAACAGGCCAAAGAACAACTGCAAGACTGAATCACAACAAAGATATATTTATATAAAAAATAGTCTTGACTCTTGAGTCATGCTCTTTTTCTGTCTTGCTACACCATTGCTGGCCCTCTATGCTGGTGTCCCACTCCCTTCACATTCACAAGTTGCTGGGGAGGCTTTTGGGAAATGATCCTGTCTTGTGACTTCCGTAAGGGCTGGGGGCTAACGTTGGGTTGGGCGTAATTAGGCCAAGGACTATTACTATGGCAGCTGCTGGCCCAGAGCTTGAAAAACATCTCCAAGTGCTGCTGAAACAGGCTGTATGCCAATAGCTGACATCCGCACATCTTGCGTTCAGCTCAGCAGGGTGCTCTGGAACCCAGGGCATTAATGACAGGACTGAGCCAACAAGGGTGCGAGCAGCATCCGTTGGGAGCAGCCAGGCAAACTGTGAACTTCAAAGCATCTTTCGGTAGAGGTGCAGACCCCCGAGAACTGCAGCGAATGCTGTGCTGCTCTTTGGCATATAAGGAGTGCTCAGTAAATAGCAGAAGTTACCAGCCCCAGGAATAGGCCTGCTTGGGGAGCCAGAACAAACTTGAAAAACCATTTACTTTAATGTCAAGTCTAACTTGTCTTTGGGTGAACATCTTCAGCTGTTGGTGAGTTGGTGAGGACCCTTTTTTTTTTTTCCCCTGTTTACCTTCTAGAGAGCCAGGTTTTCATTTCCTGCAAAAATGATGGCAAGCTGCTCTTGGTGCCAGAATTGACTTAAAAAGCATCATGGCCATCTGGTGTTGCCTGAGACTTAGGGTACGACCAGTGTTGCCAGTGGAACCAGATGGTCATTACTGCCGTTTTGAGGTGTTTCTCCTTCTTCAGGTGAGGGGAAACTTTATTTTCCTTCGGTCTCACTGGTGCAAATTTCCTTCACAAGTTTTTTCCCATGTATCAAAAAGCTTCTTGCTCTGAAGGCAACGCTTGTTAAACACCTAGCTCTTTTCCCACTGCATGAATCTGAGACTCCTCTGAGGGATAACTCTCTGAGGGCAGCCCCGTGGAGAGAGAGATACTTGCTGTCTCCTCTGACCCACTCCATTTAAACATTGCATCACTGAGCTTTATAATCTGCTACCACTCCATTGCCAAAGGAAACCTCAGGGAACAGGTTCTTTCCTCCATTGCACCCATTTGTGTCTCTCCATACTTACATCTTAAACACAGAGTTTATTCTCTTTCACCCAACCTGCCACTTTGGTCCATGAGAAGCATCTATAAATCTAATAAAATTATTCCTTCTGGTCTGCTCTTAATGCATGTGTGTACACCCACACATACAGTTGCTTCTTCTTTGGAATGCGCTGAGACATCTTTTTTTTCATATTTTAAAATCTTTTTTAATGTTGGGGTGGAGGATGTGCGTTGGATGGTGCCTGGCAGTCTGCACACGGTGTATGTGTGCCTCGATTTTCTGGTTTGTGGGTTTTCCTTTGGTGGCTGCTAATGCGGATAATTCTTGCCAGATAAAATCAGGTGTTTGGGTATCATGGCTACTTCATTTTGCCTCATGGAAAATTATAGTAGTAATTAATGACTAGGTTTTCATCCAAGCTTATGAAATCTTTTTCCAGTGATTGCAGTGCATTAGAAATGAAATAATTACTTACTGAAGGTTTAAACCTGTCAGCTACAACCATGTGATTCTGGTTCAGGAAAAGTAGTTCAGCATATGATTAACATTGATTCTTGAAAGTACTCTCTATTAGTTGTAGTTTCTTAATTAGATGTTTAAGTCAGAAGATGGGTGTTGAGCTACTGGGGAGGAAACCAGTCCAGCTTGCTGGGTTTGTGCTCTCTTTGGTAAGAGATGCAGGTGGAGGATGCTGAGTCCTCTGCTCATCCCACCTTCCATCCCAGCAGAGCAGTTGGATACTGAACAGGTATTCTCCTTCAGATCTGAGTTTTTCCTTGGGATTCTGGGAGTTTCTGTTTGTAGATAGGTTTCTCTTCTTTAATTTCAATTTTTTTGGGGAAAACATTGACATCGCAAAGGCAACTTGTATCCTGCTCATTTGGTACTGATAGCAAAAGTTCCACCTCCATTTGGGGAAAAGGAGCCGGAGCAGGCCCACTGCTTGTGTCTCAACTCTGAGAAGTCCCAGCTGGGATTAGGGCATCTTCTTTTAGACACCTGATGACAGATCCTTCCTGAATGAGCTTGAAAGACTGGGACGAAGAGAATGAAAAGGTGTTACTGGGGCACAGATCTCCACCTTTAGGCAGCCCCATGCCAGGTTTTTATAGTGCTGTATAGTTGGAGAAGAAAAGGATTCTCCTGGTAGAGAGATGGAGGAGATGACAGCTTGTTGGCAGAGCACACATGAAGACGTGCCCTGGCTGGGTGGGGTGACAGCTGGACCTGGCTGCTCGCTGGCTGCGGTGACTCATGCTTGTACTCTGCACTCAATTGCACGCCTGCAAGTCATTCCTGCCGGCAGTGACCAGCTCCATCTGATAATCTCAGCACACTTGTAAAAGTGATATTTTTATCATACGTGGCTGCACACCTGCTGCTGCCTTGAAGTTTCTACAACTCTTTTGGGTGGTGTCTCTTCAGGGCAACCACAGTAAATGGCATTTTTTAATTGCCATTTGTTTGCAAAAGTGTAAGTCAAATCCTCATCACTCCCTCTCCGAAGTTGGTTTAGTACCAGGGAACGATTTAAAAAAGAAGCGTGTTGCCAAGTGTAATGATAACTTGGCTAAAGACTGTTGTGGCAACTGCTTAATGAACACAGTCTTTTATTATTCCTCAGCCTCTCATCCTTCTCTCTGTATATTTTATCTCCCTGTTGTTGTGCTGGGTTTGGCTGCTGCTTTTTTTTTTTTCCCCTCCTATTACTTGTGGGAGCAAAGGATGGAGAATGGTTTCGTGTCACCAAGCCCGGAGGCTGTTCCTTTGATAGCAGAGGACTATTAGCCTTTCATGAACTAACCCTGGGCACGTGTGTGCACAGCGGTTCTCTGAAAGGCATCTGGCCCTTTGCCTAATTTCTGTGCTAATAAAAACTACAGGTTTTCTTTTTCACTTCCTCCAGAATAACCCAACATAAAGTAAATTATCTGTACAGATTTATTGCCATTACTCCTTTGGAGGAGAGAAAGAAAAAGAGATGGAAAATTGTGACCATTTCCAGATGCATTTAATAATCTGTGTTCTCTGTAGATTATACACAAAAACATCCTCTCTGTTTAAGTCTTAACTTAAAGTTAAGTGCAAAGTTCTAAGTTACATTAACAAGCGTTTACAACCAGGGCTGCAATAAGTTAATTAAAAACCAGTGCAATAATCGGACTGTCCCCAGCCTCTGCTTGGTGTCGAACTCTGTCTGCTTGGCTCCCAAGTCAAAGGTTTCCAACATTCCTGCTGAAACCCTGGGGATCAGAGGAGTGAGGTTCACTGCTCTGCTGCCCCACTGGCATTGCTGTAGCTATTCTGGTATGGAGCTGTGCACATAACTCACTGGAGAAGGAGGCTGGCTGCCTTTTTCATCGCTAATTTTGGAGAAGGAGGCTGGCTTGCCTTTTTCTTCACCAATTTAAACACTCCATCAGTCTCAGTGGTTTCCCAGCCATTAACGAGAATGAACACGTGGAATGTGTTTCTTGTTGCTGATACACAGACACGAATAGGACAAAGCATCTTTCTGAACACTCCTATTGCTTGCCCCTTGAAAGGGTCGCTTGTTTGCTGCTGCACACTGGGCGCAGCCAACAGGAGGAGGTTCGTTAAGTGATGAGAGCAGAGCATAAATGGTGCCTGTAAATGGCCCCTGTCCAGCCAAGCACAGACACTCCAATTCCCTGCTCTTTTTTTTTTCCCTTCACTTTTTTTTTTTTTAAAGTGAGAAACTCCTAAAGTTTTTGGATAGTGAAGTGCTTGTCTGGTGCCAAATTTGCTAAATCACGTGAGCTCTGGTCTGATAAACAGTAGTTTGTTTTCCATAAGGGAGGCTTGTGACAGATCAAACCATGTCCTTATGATACTACAGCCTTAGAAATAATTATACTAGTGACTCATAAGGAAAGGTTTTTATTCATAATGCTTCTTGACTATGCTACACAGTAAAAAGGCTGTACAGCTACAAGACACATGCAACCAGCTCCTGTTACAAAAGAAGTTCTTATTCTGGAAAAGCTAGACCAACAAAAAAGGCACAACGAATGATACAATCTTATACAAAATACTTTTTCCCTATAAAGCATCCAGCCATGCCATTAGCACTAACTTTGGTGAATGTATTAAGGGAAAAAAAAAGTAACACCATTCCCCCCATCTTGGTCTTTTGATACTGTTGTTGTACTGGAGGTTGCTCTTGGAAGAGCGATGTTGATGGAAGAGCCATCTCCACTTTGTATACTCATTTGGTGAAATGGTTATCCTATTTCAACTTCTGTGAAAGCCTGCTGGAAACGTGTGCGTTTTTTTGGTTTCACTATTAAAGCTTTGGAAAGAAAATCAAACTCCCTTGTTCCATTTTACCAGCTCTCATCCAAGGAGCCACTGATACTCCATGTCCAATAACCAGTCTTCCTCATTGAGACATGCTGCGGGAAGACTCAGGTGGTGCCTGCAGCTGGTCAGAGCAGAATTTGACGCTGAGGCTGAGGCTGGCTAAGTACCTGCTCTTGCTGTCAGTTAGTGTCCTGATCATAGTTTAAAGCTCCGGAGCAGGTGGAAAGCTGGTAAGGAGAGATCTGGCACTATTTGGAGATGTCTGGAGGTCATGACTGCTCTGCCAGAAGTTACAGGAGGAAATCCCTGTTTTGACATGTGCGATGCGAACCCCTCAAAACTCAGGCGTGGTCTCAGAGGCAGAAGAAGAGGCAGCACCCTGGGCCAAGCTTGCCCTTCTGTGACTGCAAGGGCCACTGGGCTGTGGGAACGGTGTTTGGGGTCTTGTTTCAATAAATGCGTAAGCTGTAGGTTGTGTGTTTGGGAAATACAGCAGCATGATGGTTTGTGATGGTAGCTGTTTCCTCAGGAAACAAGCCTTATCTGATCACAGGTTCTAGTGGTTCCCCTTTGGCCAACCTGAGTCAAGTGCAAGAGAGACAGGTCTTGGAGGTTTGTTCCTCCAAACCTTATGAAAATAGGCCTAAAAGACAGGTGCTTCTAATATGCTGTCTCAGCTTCTAGGTGACATCAGAGAGTCCCTGTGGGAGTTTAACCCTTTGGATGCAGTGAGAACTCAGTGATTCTTTTCCCTGTGGAACTGCCATGTTTCGTTCAATTCCTTAACCGTTAGTTTTGGATACTGCAAACTATTTGGAAACCAAATAGTTTTGGATAAGTGTGAGCTTTCCTTCCTAAAATGGATTTCCTTTTTTTTTTTTTTAATCTTCTGAGGACCTGAAAAGTTTTTCTTTGTTTCCCCAGGTGCTCAGATAAGCTGTTTTGCTCCCAGCTCCTTTTCCTGGCGACAAGCTGCGTACGTGGACTCCTACTGCTGGGCAGCTGTGCAGCAGAAGCAACCATCCCAGAACAACTTGGAAAACATTCCCCTGTGGCTGCATAAAGTTTGTACAGATCTCCTTCTCTTGCAAAAATTGTCCCCCAAAAGCCTATCTTTGCCTCATTTTTCTTCTTCCTCTGTTCTGCTATAGTCCTTGGCTTTCGCTGAACTCTCTATTTTTAGAGAGAGTGTTTTCTTTCCCTTACTTCCAAAGAGGGTACTAGTAGAGAAGGTATTTTCTGCTTTTAAATGAAGGGTCTGTCATGCTATAATATCAAACAACACCAGTTATCTGACCCAAGAGTCAAATTAATGTTGCTGTGTTGCCCTGGAGCTGCATGCCTCACCTGGCTTTAGCCAGGAACTATTTTAAGACCAAGATACAAGACACAACAACTGCCCTAATGCTTACATCAAAAGCTTACTTTAGGGAAACAGGATAGTGAAAACATTGTGTATTTTTATTGTGTTACACTTGGCCAGTTTCGCATGGAGAGGCAAAATGATGCCTATCCTCATGGCTGATAGGCAATTTTGGGAGAGACGAAATCCATCACTGGTACCAAGAGGTATAACCCTGTCTTCGTTGTGTTCTTCTGAGCTTCCACAGGCTGTTCCTTTGCAAACCATGAGCGGGTGTCACTGCTCTGGGTAAAGCAGCATCATGCTGAATGCACAGTAAAAGTCTGACTTTATGGGTAAAAGGAGCAGTAGGTACTAAGGTACTTGAGCTGGCTCAAAGCAGTTAGCTGAGCTTTGGCCAGAGTTACAAACTGAGGAAATGTCATGCCAGTGCCTGCGGCTGACTCAGCTCTAGAGGCAGCGTCGCCTGACTCGGGCAGTGCTGATGCCAAAGTAAGAAATGCTGTTGGAGCTCTGCAAATTTCGGGTGTTGCGTAGTGCCTTCCTCAGCCCTTTTATTACTTGCCCCAGCAAATAACTGCCCTGGCACCTGGGAGCCAAGGAGAACCTGGTGTTAGAGTTTCAAGTGTTCGAGAGCTCAGGTGTGGGACCTGTATTTCTGGTTTTTGCTGGTGTATCTCATACCTCATACCTCAGCTTTTATTATCCAGTCAGCTGTTGGTATCTCCTCTGAAAGGCTATTCAGAGCTATCACCGATTTTTTTGCTGACTCACATCACTAACCATAAGAATTTACTACTGCCTTCTCCAGTTCACTCCACTATAACCTTGACCCAATAGTCCTGTGTTTCATGAATATGAAAGCCAGACGTTTTGGTTTCTGGCCTGAACTCTTCCTTGCTCAGTTAGTGTTGTGCTTCACTTCAGTCAGACTTTCTACAGAGGCCAGTCTGAAGCTGCTGGGACATCTCTCGATGCAGGTGGCTTGCATGGTTGGAAGCTCCACCTGCAAACCTGCATATGTTGCTGCCCTCTTGAAGGAATGAGTTCTTGTCACCTGATTTCTTTATGTTGAATTTTATGCCATAGTTGCCTGCTGGTAGCTGTAAGTCTCCCAGTTTGCCAGCCACAACTAGTAGCTTCAGTGGTTATACTTTTATGATGCAACTCCTGTTAATTTGCTGACTGGTGCTGTCTCAGGAATCGATGCAGGGCCCTTCTTCCCACAGTTCCTCCATGATAGCTTAATGGTATGTGATGTTTCCTTGAAAATACCCTGCAGATTGGCTGCAAGCGTGTCTGAAGAGCTGAGCCAGAGCTTGTAGCAAAGGCTGGGTGCCTTGTCTTAACCTCCTAAATCCATGTTTAGTCACTTATTCTTCCACTGAGTTGGGCACTGGGAGCTGCAGATGCTGTTTACAGGCTGGTATTAATTAATATCCTTCTGCTGTTAGCTTCCATGCCTAACAAGTTTCCAGGGAAGGAATGGTGTTACAGCTATTAACACTGACCTTTGGATCCCAGCATCTGAAGGTGTTTGGCTCCCTCTGTGCAGAGGGTTTGCTTCGTGTCTCTAAAAATGAGTGCTTCACCAGACAACCCATTTTGATAAAATTTAGCTGGACCCTGAACTGGAATAGAAACAAACTTTTGGCCATTGTGAGTGCAGAATCCTTGCAGGGGTGGGGAAGACTGCGCTGTGAAGTCTTTTCAATCCATAACACCCAGAGAAATTTATACAAGCCCATGGAGGAGCACAGTGAGCATCGTTTTACTGGATCTGGATGGCCATAAAGGCAACCAAGCGAGATTAGGGGCAGTTCGACATTGAGTGGTGACCTCTTTCTAGCCCTGAAATCTGCATTGCCAGGATGGAGGGGCCTGTGATCAGGAGACTTCTAAGGTTTTTTGAATTACTCTATTTTCTAGTCTATTATTAACTGAGGAGAATCAAGGAAGAAAATAAAGGTAAGCAAAGTTGAGATAAAGGGAGTAGAGGGTTCTCCAGAATGAGGGCATCTGTACTAGTGTGAACTGCAGGCAAACAGTTCATCTACACATTGGTATTTGCGTGACTGAGCAGAAAGGTCTTCACATGTGGCGTAGCCAGGAGAGGTCAGTCATCTGTCTTAGATCTCTGGGAAAGTGCAGAGCAAGTGCTGCGGGACCTGCTCAAAGCATTGAGTACAAAGAGTGGGCCTGAGGAGTTTGTGTGCATAAAGTGAAATGCAGCTTGTTGAAAGTACTCACTTTTTGTAACAGAAGTAGGACTTGCTGTGGACTTATGGGTCCTTCTTTGCATCGCTTGTCCATAAATACACAAAAGAAAAATCTCCCAAGGTTCTTCATTATGTTGTTGGGATGATTATAATCATGGTTGTTACCTGGTTCTCATCACTCACCGTTTGCACAGCTCCCTAGTTGAGGGAGGACTCCTCATGTTTGGTCTATAAAGCCCCACCCAGAGGATTAGGGGCTGTCAGAGCCAGGAAACCTGAACGCAGCTGCATTTATAAAGCATTCTCAGAGAGTGTAGCGTGAGAGGTACTTCAGTCCATTAGTCTCACTAATTGAAGCAGGGGGAAATGCAGTTTTTAAGCTGTATCAAAACGGGAAGCAAGTAACAGGTAGGGTAAAAAAGGTCATGTATGGTTTGAGGTTCATTTTCAGGTCTGGAGGCAGGATCATATCTCAACCCCAATGGGGAATCACTTATAGCTCATGTTTCTGCCCTGAACACCAATGAAACGTCTCCCATTGACTCCAACAGGAATAGAATCGTATCAAGAGAAAGCTTAAAACCTTTGCTTCTGGAAGCACATTACTGCTTTCATTAACCTATCTGAGGGCTTGTGCCTTTGCTTAGGCTCTTCCCAGTGGCAAACAGAAATTTGGAACTGAAGAAGCAGACACTTCACCATGGTCTTCACTGGATTGTTCCGGCCCAGGTACATAACCGAGCAAGTGCAGGGTTCTGCACCTGGGCCAGAACAATCCTTGGTATCAACATAGACTGGGCAACGAGGTATTAGAAAGCAGCCCTGAGGAAAGGGACTTGGGGGTGCTGATGGATGAGAAGCTGGACATGAGCAGGCAGTGGGCACTTGCAGCCCAGAAGGCC
>JAOTQQ010000001.1:194959663-195003987 GCA_026546715.1 Gallinago undulata | reverse complement strand
TTTTCTTTTTCTTTTTCTTTTTCTTTTTCTTTTTCTTTTTCTTTTTCTTTTTCTTTTTCTTTTTCTTTTTCTTTCTCAATTTTGGCCAAGTTCAATTATGTTGCTACTGAGCAGAAAGGATTAAAGTATGAATTTATAAGAAGGGTTGCAAGGGAAACCTGACCTTTAAATACAGCTTTCTCTGTTTTCTGTGTTTTTTGGTGCTATTTAGTCCTTTTCCTGACTTTTTTTCTTACTGTTGCCAATGGCTCCAATGTAGAGAATGTGCACATCCAGAAGGATGGTTTGTATTATCATCTCCAGTTGCTGATGCAGTTCCTTTAAGAAGTGAGGTTTTATTTATGTGCTAATATGTCGTATGCATTCCTAGTTTTAATAACAACATAGGATTTTTCTTTAATTTTAGGTGATATTAGAAGCAGCTTTTCTGGATAAAATGGTTAATAGCATCAAATAATTTATTTTGTGCATACAAAACTTCAGTCTCTCTTGATTAATGCAAACACAGGTTAATGTTAATATTAGGTTGAGATTCCCATCTTGTTAGGCGTTTACACTCATAAGTGGAGCTATTCCACTTGCACTGACTAATGACTTCAGTCCAAGTTTCCTCTAAAATTCTGCATTGGCTTTTTCAATGAATGTGCGTGTGGGCATGACTTAAGATGACATTAATTTTAAGATGCCTTAAATATGTTTCATATTTGTTTACCGCAACTAATTTAAAATTCCTTAGGAACTGATGCTGGGTTTGATTTCAGTGTGCTTACTGTCCAAAGTTGAATGTAGTGGCTTGGAGATTACCCAGATTTGCAGTACATTTTGTTAACTACTGTTTGCTTAACTAGATCTTACATCATATCTCTGTAAGGGTAATGTTACCTATCAATGTACACCTTAATGGAATCTCACAGTAGATAGAACATGCCTTCTTTCCAGCAGCAGGGGGAGAATTAGAGATTAAGACTCGTGGTGAAAAACTCATACTCATTGATCACTAGAAGAAAGATGGAAAGACTTCAAGCTGTTTATTTTATATGTGCTTCAGCCCTTTCCCTAAGCAGTGGGGACCACGTAAGGACTGACTTCTCAGCGCTGCATGAACACCAGACCATTCTGATGTTATCAGTTCAGTTATCTGAAAATACTTAAATACTCTTAAATATTACAACCGTAGTTCCATCCTTCACAGTCTCTGCATGTCAGGCACTCTGAACACATGTGTGTCTTCACAGGCAGATACAGCGCTATAGATGGTCTATTCATTAACCTACTGACAGCTAAGGGAAAGCAGGAGAGATTTTTGGAGCATTTTAGTTGCTAGGAACAGTTGTGACACGTTTGGGAGGGAGAGTTTTTTGACACTATCCTCCTCTTCCACTCAGCATCTCTGAGAGCTGCTTCAGTTGCCTTTGCTGTTTGTTCTTCCCCAGGTTAATGCTGCCCCTCTCAATTTCATCTCCAGCAGTGCAGTTCTGAATATGCAATGGAAATGTTATCAGGATCATGGTAACTTTATTCTGCCATTTTTTAATACTTTTTTTGCAAAGTTCTGAGCAGCGGTAAGGTTGCTGGAGCAGTTTGAAATGAGATTTTGCTTCCCCATATGTCCCTGATAACCACAAAAATAGGTTTTAGTAAAAGCATTTAAGTCAAATTGTAGGGAATTTAATAGGCTTATAGAGAATTTAATAGACTTATAGGGAATGATGGTGACTGGCTGACAATTTATATGCAGGTGGAGCCTAATCTGATTTTTTTTCCCCTTCAGTTCTTCCCATACATCCTTCTGCTGGTCGCTATCCTGCTGTATCTACCATGTTTGTTCTGGCGCTTCACTGCAGCACCTCACCTCTCTTCAGACCTGAAATTCATTATGGAAGAACTTGACAAAGCCTATAACAGGGCAATCAAAGCTGCTAATAGCATCCGCAGCGGAGACCCCAGGGACCCTACGGACTTGATTCCAACTGTTAATGAGAACTTGACACAGAGGTAAGATGCTGGAGATTGGCTTTCCTTGGTCTTTTCCTTAAGCTCTTAATAGATGTGACATCTGCACTCTCTTAGAAATTTACTGAAAAGGTTTGAATGGTGACCCAACATGCTTTTAAATTTGGATTAAAAAAAAAAAAGACATCTGAACTCATTACTGTGGGAACTTGGAGCTGGAACTTAGAGCTTTCTTTTTCCAAAGAGAACAGTTGATGAGCTCTTCAGATTACTAACTGCCTGAGAGGTCCCGATTTCTTTAGTTGTTAGAAGGTGTTAATTAGTTTTACCCCCCACCACATAAGATAACAGGGATGGCTGCAGTCTGCAGTTCTCTATGTTTTTGTCAGTCAGTTGCACACTGTGAGCAAAGTCTGTTACTTGTCATCTCCCATCCTTTCAGATCTAGGTCTGCAAAGCTTCTTTTTAAAGAAAAAAACCACAATAAAAAAAACAAACACCAGAAGTAGCCTCCCCCCCTGTCCCCTCCCCAGCTCCCAGTCAAACCAGTGCACTCTTCTAACCAGATCCAGTTTCTGCTTTGTCCTAGGGCAGGGTACCTGTTTCTCTTTGCCGGTGGGGGCACAAGCAATACGGTGGGGACTTGGGTCTGTTCTTTAAGATGCAGAGTTAGGTAAAAAGTGCTATTATCAAGCAAGTGCTGAGAAAGTCTGCTTTTACCTTTTACCTCTTTTATATTGGAAAATGACAAAAATAATTTTTTGTTGTCAGGGCAATGCTTTTTTTTCTATTTTCCAATGCTTGAGCTCTTTTGTCTTGTCTTTGTCTTGTCTTCTGTATTAGTGTTAATATTCTTTAGTTATCTGCTCTTCTGTTGTTTTTCTCTTCACTTCAGTAAAACTACTCTTGATTTACCCCAGTAAGAGGGAATCCAATCTTACTATTGGACTGTTTTGGAGTATTACTAGGTTTCTTTGAAATTTGACGTAGGTCAATGCTGCAGCATCTGATATATGTGATTTATGTTTTAATTTTTTCTCTCTTTCAGTTTGTGGGAAATATCTGAAAGCCACTTTAAATACCCAATTGTGGAGCAGTACCTGAAGACGAAGAAGAATTCCAAATGCTTAATAACTAAATACATTATCTGCCGTTTACTCACACTAGTAATTATTTTAGTTGCGTGCCTCTACCTGGGCTACTACATTAGCCTCTCCTCTTTGAGTGATGAGTTTCTCTGCACTATCAAAACTGGGATCTTAAAGAACGACACAACTGTTCCAGAAGTGGTTCAGTGCAAGCTTATTGCTGTTGGTGTCTTCAAGGTACTCAGCTACATTAACCTGCTGGTCTATCTCCTAGTGATGCCGCTGGTAGTGTATGCAATGTTTGTTCCGTGGAGGTGGAATTCAGGTATTCTCAAAGTGTATGAAATCCTGCCAACCTTCGATGTTCTGAAACTCAAGTCAAAGTGTTTTGATGACTTAAGCCTTTACCTCCTCTTTCTTGAGGAAAACGTGAGTGAACTTAAATCGTTTAAATGCCTCAAAGTGCTGGAGAACATTGCAGTTTCTGAGAAGTTTGATGTCATGCAACTTCTGGTAAACCTTGGTACTATTAAGACGGATACTGTGGATGGGAAGCCAGGGACAGCTGTGTTGGAGAAGCCTGAAGAAACAACTACAGAAGAGCTGGACAAAAATGCAACAGAGCTACAAGGTAAGGTGACCTGCTATTTATTTAAAAAGAAAAATCTCCTAAAGAAAGAAACACCACAAAAACACCACTTCCACACATGCTGGTATAGAGAGATAAGGAATCTATTAAACCAAAAAATCATTAATGCAAAACAAAGCAGGTTTCATCTAGACGTGTAGTCCTACCAAAAACTTTGTAATATATTCTACAAGAAGATGGACCTGCTTAGACCTTGCTATGTTGTTTGCAGTATAACTGCTATAACTTCACATGTGTGACAGAAGATTGTGGTGTTGTGGGTCAATGGCATAGGCTGGACACTGAAGCATCTCTTTAAGTTGTTGCTCCTCACTGATGTCTCTGCTGTAGCACTAAGAGGCTCCAGCTGTCTGAACTTGAACTCCTAAAGACCACCCATACAGTAGAAGAGCACTAGATAGATCTACAGTAGGTTGTGCTTGAATAAGCTCCAGTGAGAAAGCTGGTGATTTCAGGGCATTTGTTTTTCAGAGATTAGCTCAAAAGGGCTAAACAGCTGCTTCTGCTTTTCATTGAGGCTTGGGCAGAAATCTTAGATGAATGTAAAAATAAGTCTGATGCTGAGAAATGACACTGGCAGAGGAACGGAAAATGACAAAAGAAGGGAAGTGGGACCAGGGCCAGTGAACATGCTCCTTTTCCTTCTTATGTAGAGAGAAAGGGAGATTGACTGTAAAGTGATTTTTGCCAAAATGATCTGAGTCAATCAGGATTGGTGTGGCTGCTCTCTGAGTATTCCCACCAGACATGATTGGCTCTGAGCAATCGCTGTTATATGAGATGTGGCCTTAGAGTCCGTGTGCTAAAAAATTGTGACACATCTTAAATGTGATTCCAATTCCCCCCTCAAGTGCAGGATTAGAGGAGAGAAGCCAGATACTCAGGGGGACGCATAAAGGGATGGGAAAGCTTTCTTCCCGTTTGGTGTGAGCATGGCTGCTGTCATGGCTGTCCCCACAGAAGCAGCAGGACACCAGTGCCCACCTCTGAATGAAGGAGTTGAGACTGTGTGAGCTGCCTCATCACGAAGTTCTTCACTCACGGAAGTGAAGGTGCTTCAAAATGTTTAGCAGCTGACCTGAGTAGGTGAGCAGAGCGCTCAGGGCAAGTTAAAGAACTCTTTCAAAGGCAGGAAAGAATTAAATCTACTTTCTCTTCAGAAAGCTATGCCCTGTGCTTAATAAAAAAGAAGTAGCAGCGTCCAGAGGGTAACTGTTCCTCTGTACTTTGGTCAAGCTGTTCTGGTAGGCTGAGGTTGGGAGAAGTCAATTTACAGCAGAGGAATTCAGAACAAACAAGCAGAATCAATTTCAAACTAGAAGAAGCACTTCTGGCAGTCAGCTTTAGTACGGCAGTTTTGGAGTAATTCTGACAGAAAATAGCTTTCCTCTGAAATATGTCCCTTTCTGAAATTACAGGTGGGTGGGGTCTGGTAAGAGAATTTAAGAGCCCAAAGTGGGATTTCTCTGCTCAAGGAGCTGAACAAGCTAATAGAGAGTCTGACTCGTTTCTATCTGAAAGCAGAACTTTTGAGACTGTTTTCATCTCACAAAAAACACTTCAAAGACTTGTTTTCCTCCAGAGCAGAACAGACTCATGCTTGAAGCTCCATCAAAGTGTGTTGCAGAAAGAGTGTTGCTGTTCCGTGACTAGCTGCAGCTGGTCCAACCCTCTCCTTCTGCCTGGGTGCAGCTGTGGACTTCACTGCTCTTCAGCAGAGCTTTGCCTGTAGCTCCTCGTCTTTTCTGCTGTCACTAGTGGTCTCAGCATGTTTTAATTAGTAGTGGTGTTAACAAACCAGTGGTAGATGCTGACTGTGGACCATAAGGGCAGGAGGTGCTACAGGGCATCCCTGCTCCTGGGTGCTCCAGCCCTGCAGTGATATCCCGGTGGCAGTTCCATTGTAAATGAGAATGTGTTGCCTGGTTTGGTGGCCCTTTCACTTCTAAAAGTTTACTTTCTCTTTAGTTTTGACAGACCATGAGGCAAGTGGCAACGTGAGTCCGAGAGAAGATAAAAAACTTCGCCAAAGACTCATAGATTCCTCGTGCTGATGCCTCCCCACCACAGCAGGCAGGAGGCCTTCTCCTCCACAGGAGGCTTTCTCCTCCACCCTGGCTGCGCTCAACGCAAGGTGCTGCCCTTTGAATGCAACCTTCTCAGTGGCCTGACAGTTCCTCAATGGCCACACTGGTTTACAGAATACTTGTGTAATAATCAGCAATCAGGTACCTGAGAAAGCATCTTGTAGAGACTATCATTATTTATTAAAGAAAACCCAAACCAACACACAGGGAGCAAGAACAAAAAATTTCTGTCAGGCCTAACAAGTGGCATGGGGTGAATGCAATTGAAGTTGGCAGCAGGAAGGAGCCTGAGGTGTCTCAGTTGGCCATCTCAACAGTGATGTCTGGCATTAATTTACTTGGCACTGACGGAAGAGAAACTACAAATAGGCTTAGTATAACAGGGTACTGTAAATGTTAGGGGTTTTGAATTTTCTACACATTCATAAATTAAAAATGATGTCTTACTTTTTTTTTTTACAAAATCTAATAATGTGTAAGCTAAATGTTTAATTTCTGTTTCTTGGCTGTTTTGGTCTTCTTGACTAACAAATCTGCCTTGGAGTTTGGGCTGAAGATCAGTGAAGTTGGTTCCATTTTTGTAATGGTTTGTCAAAGTGGTTTTATGATATTTGCATGTGTGGAATTTGTTTCAACATGTTTGTAGTATCAAACGCAATATTAGTCCTGCTGTCTTCCAAAACCCACTTGAGAAGACGGTCTTATTTGTATTACAGTAGCACCCAAGTGCCTCATCAGGGCCAAGCACCTGACAGTGGCTGTGAGGTGGATGTAAATACAATGACAGGTTGTTCTCCTTACACACTCTGTGATGTCATTTTAATTAAGAAGCTGAAGTGGGTTGGAACAGACAAAAAAAAAAAGGGGAAGCGTTTGTAAATTGAAAAACTGCCCTGGTTTGTTATTGTACTGTTTGGGGAGAGTAGCACTGGGCTTTAATGTTGACCGCCCTGCCCAGGACCTCTACCTTCAGTTAACATTAAAATGTCCTTTGTCTTGAATTTTAGGTATAAGGTGAGGTGGGTGGGGGGTTAATCACCACGTTGGCAGTGTGTATCTTTCACAAATGTTATGTACTCCCTTGTTTTTCCCTATTGTCCGTGCAACTGAAGTATCTTGCCTGTCACCCCTTGCAAGTTGTCCTTTTAGACAAAGTCGCACCTCTTTTATAGGCGGGTAGGACTTCCATTTTCCTCTGTGTCACCCGCTGTTGCGTCCTCAACTGTTAGCACTCTCCATACGGCTGAGGATGAGGAGGGAAGAGAAGTAATCGATGTTACCACCTTTGCACAGACCTGTTTGTGTGCTGCAGCTGATTTCAAAGAAATAACACACCTACTTGAATTCAGCAGCTGTTTTTAAACAGGTGGATCCCAAGGTGCTGCCATACTATACTTTGAGCTAGTATTACAAGAACTCTTTGATTTTCAGCTAAGAGAAGCCTTATTTAAAAGACAGTCTTTAAAGCCATAGTATTATGCTACCTCTGCATAGGACAGTAGCAAAACTGCAATTCCAATGGCTGTTTCATTACCAGCAAGAAGCGGGGCTGGCGCTGGATGCTGGTGGTCTGATCTGCTCAGTTTTACTACCATACCTCTGCCAGCAAACCCACAACTCCTCTGACCTGCTCTAGATTGTCTGGCTGTGCTGATGTGTTGAGGATGGTCCTTTTTAAGTGGGTAATGCCAATGCACGTTGTGCATTGTGTGTTTTGGGCCAGGAGCTATAGTGCAATACTAAGATTTTGTGACGTGGACGTGTTTGAACTGTTTGATGTAAGTAGAGTTCTCCGTCTTTAAAACTCGAAGCTCCTGAAAGCAACATGTTCATGTTTCTTATTGGATATGAACCTAACTTTTTACCAATTCCCCTTTAGTATTTAAAAATATGAATTGCTGCAGTGAATCTCTCATTGTCTTCTAAAGTGCTCAATACAATATGTATCAGTTCTTCTCGGTTATTTAAATAAAATTGATTTTGTGAACTCCAGCAGTGTAAGTGACTGAAGGTTCCAGGAAGGGTTGCATGTCACCATCTGAAAACCTATACTGCAATACATGTGATCTGATGCTAAACCCTGGGCAAACTCTTTGGACAGTAGTTATAAATGTGTTCTTTTAATTTTTGTTCTCATAAAACTGTCAGAGCAACACAAATTGGTTCAAAAACTATTTAACCTTTAAAAACTGTTGATAAGACATCAACAAAGGATAAATAGCCTATCTGTTGTGTGACCTACTATCTAAAAATTGGCTGCAGTCTCATCACGTTTGAGTTTTGCAGCTGTAACTTGCTGTTTTAAGATGCAGCTGTTGCTACAACTTCCCAGCTCAATTCTACTTGTATTCTGGGGACACTTCTTCTGTATTTTTCCCTTTTCTAAAGATGAGGTCAATTCCAATTAGGTCTTAAGGAAAGGATTCCATCTTACCCCTCTTCATCACTACACTTTTTCTAGAAGCGGTTACATCCATCTGTCTTTTTTCAAATACCCCAGGAAAAAACATGGTGATGTTGAGATCCAGGTTTGTTCCATGCAGCCCTTTGACCCTTCTCTCTCCATCACTGGGATGCAGGAGAGTTGCAACCAGCTCCTCTGAACGTTCTTTGCCTTATAGCACTGTTCATTGGCTCTCAGCTACCTTGTGAGATTCAAAACTTGTGATGCAAATTGTATTACACAGGGAAAGAGTAAAAATGTTTATTGCAGTAGCAGATGGTGTTCCTCTAAAAGCAGCTGCGCCCCTCTGCTTGTCCTCCTCTGGATGTTGTCAGGCACTTTCAGAATAAAGAGTATATTTTAGGTCCACGTTTTATTTCTCTTACTGGAGCGGTGGGTGGGTTTTAAGTAGGAGTTTTGATGACAAGTTTAGAGCCCAAGCCTAGAGTCCCATTTCATGAGCAGAGGATGTCCTGGCTGTACTTGGTGTACGTGAAGATAGAAATCAGGTCAAGAGTGGTTTTCTCAAGCTGGAGGTGGTCCACCACTGTCTGCAGTCTACAGTGGCTTCTGTCTGTCTGAGTCAACGCTTCAAGAGGAGGAAGCCACCTGGTGTCAATCTTTATTTTTCACTAACGAGTGTCATGTTGCTGATAGGAATAATCAAAATTATACTATTGCTCCCTATGGACTAATTAGTCACCTAACCCTGCCATATCTGTATTAACTTGACTTCCTCAGAGGCATGCACAAGCCACAGGAAGTTCAGCATTCATTATTCTTCTTCACCAACTTCCCATTAAAAAATGTAAGCCGATTTTATGGTGCTGGGTACTGGCTTGATTTTTGTGTGTGAAAACACACAAGTGTTTTCATGCTGCTGTGACGTTGCTTCGAGGGCTGGATTTTTTGCAAAAAGAATGAGCAGAAGAAACAACCGTAAGTAGTCCCAGTGTCTCTGCTGTGCTTAAAGCGATCTTCCTCCACCAAGGCTCCTATTGAGGTCCTTGGCATTTGCTCATCGAATAAGAATTAAACAACGTGCTAGAAAGAGTACAAGGTAACCCTCATGCTGACTACGAAGTGAGACAAAGAATTAGGCTCTTATTCAGGAGAACTCTGTGCTCAGAGGCTTGAAAAAGTGAAGGGTTTGGGGTTTTTTCTGGTGGTACCAAGAAGATGAGGAAACAAACCAGCATAGCTTCCTGCTAAGTTCCAAGAAATACTGCGGAAGGGACCTGATGGATGAACCCACCACAGCCACTTCTTGGCTTGTGAAAAAAAAAATTTAAAAATTATCTGTCTGAGGAATTTATGTAACCTGTTCAGCATCCGGCTCAGGAGACTTTTTGTCGTTTTGATACTTGACCCCTGTATGATGTCTAATAGGGTCGAGGTGTTTTCAGAAGGAAAATACAAGTTTCAGACACAATAGGGGAAAGAAATTTCAGAGCTGATCTGCAGGTCTTGTGGTGATTGTACAGGAGTCAGTAGGACATGGAAATTCAGGTGCAACTCTCCTAGCTGGCATCTGAAGTGTTTCAGAGGCAATGCCATCTGTTTTTCACAGGCAAAGGCTCACTCGATACCCTCAGCAATTGCTGCCTTAAGTAATCAAACTTCCAGCTGCTAGAAGCTCTGCACTATGGCATAAGCAAGGGGTCTTATAAAAATAAATAAATCCCTAAATAATTTTTTTAGGAAACAAAAAAGTCCCTATGCACTCAAAATGGAGAAATACCAGATCTCTAGACCTTAGCGTGGTCTTTATTACCACTTCCCTGCCATTCATGCACCTGTCTCTGTGGTTAATTGAGAACTGCAGATCAGTGTTTGGTCTGAAGTTACTAACTGGAGTCGATGGTGCTGTTGTACAAGCAGCTGTCTGTTTGCTAGAGCTTTCTACAGACTCAGAGTCTCTGCTAACATGTACGAATGCAAAGTTGAGCCCCTCTCTCTTTTCTGTACCACTGGCATCCAGATGTATATTGCAACCAAAACACTCTGTAGAAAAAGGATTATTTCAATGGCATTAGGAAGTGAGAACAAGCATCCCAGCCATCTGCAAACAAAGCCTCAAATCTGAGTACTGCCGGAATGAATTGTTTGTAACAGGACTGAATGACCTACATCTTCCCTTCCTTTCCCTTCCCAGGGTTTCTCTCCTGCAGGCTGCAAGGCAGGAAGCTCTGGAAGAGCTTTGCAAAAGAACAGAGATCTCCCTTCTTGTACTTCAAGATGTTCCCAAAAGTTTAATTTCATTTTTTCAGTTACAAACACTAGGAAAACCTTGCACTCCCCATTCTGACCCTGCCCTTAGATGAAGCCTGACACACAGCAGGACCTGCCACTTCAAACAACCAGCCCTTGTAGTACTTGGCAAGTACTGACAAGTAACCTCTGAATAGGGGCTTGGGTAGTGAAAGTGCTTGCTCTGCTTCCAGAGCTATGTACCCTGTTCCTGGCTTGCTCACAGGTCCCGTGCTTGTCTGACCCCTTCCCAGGTCCTGTGTCTGTCCCCTCAGACTCACACCATGCTCTCCACATGGCTCAGGAGCAGCATCTGAGAGATGATGTTGATTCCTGTAAGTCTGTCCTTCAGCATGGCTGGGGCTGTTTCTCTGCAGAGAACAGCTCTTTGTCCCCAGCTGGTCAAATACTTCTGCTGGTCAATACAATTCCTTGTGAAGAGAGAGATTCTTCACAACTGCCACACCCTGGATAATGGTCTGATTGAGCTTCAGAGAAGAAAGGGACAAGTTCTTTTGCTCAGACTGCGGTTCCTCCATATACACCATCCTCCTGCCTGGCCTCATGGGAGGGAGGAAAAGCTGGAATCCAGGCACCAACCCCCTGAGTTTTGATACTCTCACAGCAGCACCAACAGGTTTCCAGCTTTAGATGCTTCCTCAGACAAACCACTTCCTGCTAAAGCACATCCCTCACATGCCATTATCACGGACAAAGACAAATGACCTCTGACATCTCAGAGCTGCCGCAGAAGGCCTGCAACATCAGCAGATCTCACCTCTTCCTCTTCATGGATCAGACAGTGAACTGCCACAAAACTGAGCTTCCCTCATTTGAGGGAAGGAGTGTCGCTCCCACACTCTGAATGAAATATTTGTCTTTAGAACTGCATCAAAAGATGAGGGGAAAGGTAATACAAGAAGTACATGCCCGGGAGGCTATCTGGCATTAGCAACCAATGTAGTCATCCCGAGCTACAGCCTCATGCTCCTTAGGGTCAGTTTTGAACTCAAGGGTAAGGTATGAAACGTTCTGAAATAACTTTATTGAAATGCTGAACTGTTTCTTTCTTCCTCCTCTTCCTCCGCACTGCACCTTCTCCTCCCCCAAGGCTTATTGCAGAAGGCTGAGTGGTAGATGGCCACCGATGTTCTTCCAGACCACAGCAACCTCCTGAGCTTCAGATAATGTCTCTCTACGTTGTCAAGACTGTTCAGAGCAGCGAATGATGAAGCAGCCATGATCTCACAGCCCTTCAATTCAGCACTGAGCACCTCAGGGGGCAGGGAGGGTACCTGCTGTTCTCAGAGAGTGTAACAACAAAACAAGAGGTGGAGGCTGCTGGGCCATTGTTGGTAGTGAGTTTGCTGAAGGTAATAAAGTGAAACTCCTCAGAGACTTCCTCTAGGGGCTTCAGGTGACCTTGCAGCTCACAAATGACACAGTTAAAGTGACAGCAGGCCAGAGACTGCAGGATGTCACTAGAAGCTCACCTTAATTCTTCTGCTACACCCTAAAAAGAACCATGAAAGAAAACAATAAACAGAAGAAAGCCTGAGGCAGAGGGTCAGGTGGAACCAGCCATCAGAGACTCTGTAACATCAGCTCTTCATCTTCATTCTCTGAGGAGAAAGACGTAGAGGCCTGATGGAAAATAGGATGACCATGAGCCAGCAATGCGCCCTTGAGGCCAAGAAGGACAGTGGCATCCTGGGGTGCATAAGGAAGAGTGTGACCAGCAGATCAAAGGAGGTTATCCTGCCCTTCTGCTCTGCCCTGGTGAGGCCCCATCTGGAGTACTGTGCCCAGTTCTGTGCTCCCCAGTTCAAGAAGGACAGGCAACTGCTGGAGAGGGTACAGCAGAGGACTACAAAGATGATTAGGAGCCTGGAGCATCTCTCTTAAGAGGAGAGGCTGAGGGACTTGGGTCTTTTTAGTCTGGAGAAGAGAAGGCTGAGAGGGGATCTGATCAACACCTGAAAATACTTAAAGGGAGGGTGTCAAGAGGATGGGGCCGGTCTTTTTTCAATGGTGCCGTGACAGGCCAAGAAGAAATGAGCACAGACTTGTACATAAGAATTTCTACCTAAACATGAGGATAAACTTCTTTACCTTGAGGGTGGCAGAGCACTGGAATAGGCTGCCCAGAGAAGTGGTGGAGTCTCCTTCTCTGGAGACATTGAAAACCCACCTGGATGTGTTCTTATGCAACCTGCTCTAGATGGACTTGCTTTGGCAGGGGTTTGGACTAGATGATCTCCAGAGGTCCCTTCCAACCCCATATCATTCTCTGATTCTGTGATATAGCCTTTTCTTTAAGGAGGATGCTCCACTGAAGAAGAGTTACAGTAGGATCTGGGAGCCACTCTCAGCTCTTAATTTTACAGATAAATCTTTGAAGACATTTTGTATTTTGCAGAAAAACCCACCTCTAAACATGGCTTTTTAGTTCAAAGAAGACAAGGTCACCTGTACTGTTCTCATAACCCCTTGAGGTTAATGTTATTAAGCTGCCCTTAAGCAGGGAGATGACAACCATAAAGGAGGCCTGGGAGATATTCTGGCAAATTTCTCCTTGAAAAGCTCAAATTGTTCTCCCCATTACTTGAAAATGAAATGGGGTATAGACTCGGGAAAGGGCTTTGTGCAAGGGCTGTGTTTTTAAGCCTTTTCAAAAGATTATACTTCTCTTGTGCACAGGATGTTGGGAAAACAGATGAAGAAATTCTATAGGGAAAAAACAGCCTTTGGTGGATTAGGGCAAAATGACTGCAATAAAGAGCCAGAAGAAGGAAGAACTGGCTTGAAATGAGAGGCCAAAACTGAGGAGAAGACAGTGCTTGCAGGAGAAGATGGTAAAGGTGTGACCATTTCCAAGTACTAGGACAGTCCTAAGTCTCATCACTTCTCTGCCGTTACAAAATATCCAAATCCGTAAGCAAAATATTCTATTTTTCCCCTGTTTGTTAACTTCATATAAAGGACATCATCCTATCATTGTTATCGGAAGCAATTATAATGAATAAATTTTCCCAGTCTTTGTGAGGACATATCCAGACATTGTTAAATTGAAACATAAATAGAATTTTTACTTGTTTTTGACCCATACTTCTCTCAGACCCTTGGTTCCAGGCATCCTGAATACAAGATGCATTTGCTCTTCTCTCTCTCAGTTCCTGTTTTATAAAATAGGGGTGATAACACCACTTCATCAAATGGTTGCATCTAAAAAATGTTGTGTCAAAATATGCAAATGTTCCTTCAATGTCATTGAGTGCTATAAAAAGCACTCTGAAGAAATTGCTCTGAAGAAATTAATTCCCTATTCAGAGCAGGGTTTGAAAAAGATTCCTGCCCATAATTGAGAGAGAGAAGAAAATATTAAATAACTGCTTTTGAACACTGTCCTCCTGTGAACCAGATAAGGCAGGGAATGATAAAAAACTAACATGCAATCCCATAACTGAAAGTTGTGTCATTCATGTACACAATGGGAAGTAAAATTAAGAGTGAAATGGTAGTTTCACTTGGTAATATTACCGTTCTTTTAATGGCTGTGTTTATTATAATGCTACACAACATTGGCTTTCCATCACTGTTAGACAAATATTTACTCCAGAAAAACATAATGAGAGCAATATTCATTTTTCTAAGCTTGTATTAAAGTAATGGGGAACTGTATCAGAGTGCGAGATTTCAAGCAGGCTACAGTTGCCCAAAATGTATATGAATTTTAAGATGAGATATAAGTTTTCTGCATGGAAATTTTCTAAAAGTCTTAATCCATGAGATTTTTCTCAAAATACACCAGCATTGTTACGAACCCAGGCAGCTTTACAGTATGTTTCAAAAGTGAATTTAAAAACAAAACAAAACACAAAAAAAACCCCACTTCTTTTAAAATTCCACATATTTGAGTAGCTAAGACATTTCTTCAACTGTGTAAAAACAGGAAATAGAAGGTGAAAGGTGAGTTTTTCTTTTATGTGATATTCTTCTGAAAGAAGTTAAGAGACCTCCAAGGCCAACCAGTCTGGAGAAACATGACTGCAGGTTCACTGTCCTCTTTTGAGGAATATCCTGTTTGCTGATTTTGCTCTGCAGGCAGCAGCAGATCAAACAGCCGGCGTGGGCTAAGATGTGCTGCAGACATGGGCACAGAGGCACAGAAAAGCAAATTAAAAAATCATGAGGTCGGTAAGGGTAACATTTTAGTGATTTTATTTCCACTGTGTTTTATGCTACACACATCTCCTTTCTCCAGCTTGTCAATTTGGGGATTAATCAATCCACATACTGTGAAGAGTTAAGACCCTTATGTGCTAGCAGTGGTGAGCAGCCCCTTCCCACGCAGGCTGGCTCTCCTGCAGGTTGGTTGCCCTGGAAGTCACGACTCTGAGGCTCTCCGAAGTGGGCAGAAGGAAAGAAAAGGGCTGGGTGCAGACCATTCAAAACAGTAAATACCTCAGGCCTTCAGATTTACTTTCCTTCCTGCAGCTGGGTGCTTCTGGGGAGTGTTGGTCTGCTCTAAAGGCAAATGCTGCTTAAAGTAACGTGGTGAGGCCTGAAGCTTGGTCTGTGATTCCTCCAGGAACACCTGCAACATCATGTTTTTCACATAGCAGGTAAAATCCTGGTTATTGTTTAACTACTGTTTCCTAGCAGATTTCTTGAAGTGTTTCAAGGATCATTATCCTTGCACACAAATGCTTTCTGCAGCGTTTTAATGTTGCCCTGTGGAGTGACAGACACTTATTCTTCTCTCAGGAGATTATCTGGTTTGGCAAGTTTGCAGCCTGTGGAGTTATTTAATCAAGCTACTGCAACAATGAGGTACCAAGACCATAACAAGTGGAAATGCAATTGCTGGTGGTAAGGCTGTCCAAAAGTTAGTTATTTCTCTCAGATTTCCTCTAGAGAGAGATGCTCTTTGGAAAAGAACTGAGCAGGTTTTGGACAGAAGTTGGAAAACAAAGCATGCTCTTTAGAGGAACATAATAGTGAAGATGGTACTAGATAGTTTAAAGGAAGCAGAGACCTTCTGGACATTGCTGCACATGTAAAGCACTCGCATCACAGCCAACCAGGTGGCTGAGAAAGAAGTTATCAAAGCATTAGATTGCTGAGTATACTGAATATTTAATTACTAGTATAATTTTAGAAATTAATTACTATATTAAACACTAAAAAATTGTATTTCTGAAGTGACACAATGCAATGAAAAGAATAAATCTATTACAGCTTTACAATGTTAAATATTCACACATTCATTTGCTTCAAAATGTTTTAATGTTGTCAACCTTTCCCTGAAGGACTGTGACACAGAACTTATGTAATAACACTTCATTTATTTTTTTAGGAAGTAAAATTTGTGTCCTCTCTTTTATTTCTGCAGATTTTTTGATGTGAGTTGCCGCGCCTGTTTACAAACTCTTTATACCCTTGAGATTAACCAAACACTTTCATGTAAACGAAATTCCTTGCCTGTAAATGAACTCCCACCCAACCAGGTGCCTGCTGAATTAGCCCTCTAAAGTGACACATTAGTCCAGGGAAAGCAGTAGATGCCTTTGAAGGCATCTGTGTAAGCAGCCCAGGGAAGAAAACAGCTGTGTTTTTGAGTGCTTTAGCTCTTACACACTTAAAAACCTCACATACCTAAAACAATGGAAGTGAACTGGGTGCTGACCTGCTGGAGAGCAGCTCTGAGGAGAAAGACCTGTGAGTCCTGGTGGACAATAGGATGACCATGAGCCAGCAATGCGCCCTTGAGGCCAAGAAGGACAGTGGCATCCTGGGGTGCATAAGGAAGAGTGTGACCAGCAGGTTGAGGGAGGTCATCCTGCCCCTCCGCCCTGGTGAGGCCCCATCTGGAGTACTGTGTCCAGTTCTGGGCTCCCCAGTTCAAGAAGGACAGGGAACTACTGGAGAGAGTACAGCAGAGGACTACAAAGATCATTCAGGGCCTGGAGCATCTCTCTTAAGAGGAGAGGCTGAGGGACTTGGGTCTTTGTAGTCTGGAGAAGAGAAGGCTGAGAGGGGATCTGATCAACACCTGAAAATACTTAAAGGGAGGGTGTCAAGAGGATGGGGCTGGTCTTTTTTCAGTGGTGACTAGTGACAAAACAAGAAGAAATGAGCACAAACGTGAATATAAAAATTTCTACCTAAACATGAGGATGAACTTCTTTACCTTGAGGGTGGCAGAGCACTGGAATAGGCTGCCCAGAGAAGTGGTGCAGTCTCCTTCTCTGGATACATTGAAAACCCACCTGGATATGTTCTTATGCAACATGCTCTGGGTGGACCTGCTTTGGCAGGAAGTTTGGACTAGATGATCTCCAGATCTCCAGAGGTCCCTTCCAACCCCACATCATTCTGTGATTCTCTGAACCTGTGATTTTGTGAAAGCAAAAGCATTGAGCGTTTTGTATGGTTTTTTCTCTATTACTTGTGCAGAACAACACCTCTGTGCTGGGAGTCTGAGCTGGAGGATGAGAAAGAGACCTGAGGGCTACTTGTCTGTTTGACATCTGGGGATGAGCTTACACTGTCAAATAAGAGTGAGTTTACACTGCCAAATAAGACTAAAGGTTTTGGTCACTGCTGTCCTCATTTTATCCCTGAGCCCTATCTCAGGCTGCTGCTGAAGGAAAACTATTCTGGTAACCTCTGGCAAACCCGTCACATTATAGTGCTTTGAACTGAAAAGCAGAGAAAAAATGTAATTGTGTCTTAATATCCCTGTATCCCTGTGACCCTTGAGGCTCAGTCAAGGACCGTGTGCCTCAACACAGCTGGTTGGCTCTAGATGGAGCCAGCCCCACATACTGTGGAAACAAGTGAATCAACACTTTAGAGCCTGGAATCATTTGTGGACCTTCAGTTATTTGGCTGGATAGGCAGAGCTGTCTCATCCTGAAAAGCCCGGCCTGCCAGATACAGCCTGCAGAGAAAAAGGGACAACTAAGAGGTCGCTGAGAGACTGATCTGAAGCAGGAGAAGATCTCCATGTATTTGTTTTGTAGACAAAGGTAATTTTTCTTCTGGTGAGGACATTGTGGTGATGCCTAGATTCATCCCTGCCTCTCTAAGTATCATCGAAAGTCTTTGAGCCCAAGGCAAGAGCTGGAGGTTTGACCCCAGCGTGGTTCACATGGCTCACAGAAATCCCTTCAAGCCTGCAAACCAGAGGACAGGCTGCAGGGAACACTGTTCCCAGGAGAAGAAAGGACGGGGCAAAGAATTTCCCTGTTCCTATTTCTCTAATATCAGCCCAAACCTGCTCCCTGGCACACCGTGTCATCCCTGGGAAGGAGCAGGGGCTGCCCTTCTGCTGGGCTGCGCAGGATGGGGAAAGCAGGGGAGAATCCCATCCTCAACCCCTTGGGGGATGTAAAGGAGACGAGACCAAGCTGCCCGGTCATGACGTACTGCACACAGAGGCTGTGGGAAGGTAGGAGCTGAGACAGGTTGTATGGTGTGGGTGCCTCTGCAGGTGCAGACTGTCACAGCTCGGACGCAAGGCTGGCAGCCTGCATCAGCAGCAGAGCTGGCTACGCTCTCTCACTAGCACTCCAGAGATTTATGAATAAGGCAGTCGTGAATAACAGTTTTTCTTAGTTTCCTGAGAAACTGCTATTAAAACACTTTGTCTGTGTGTCCACACAGTTTCCAGGTCAGTCCATTTAGAGGGGTAAGTCATCTCTGATGCTCTTTGAAGCACTTTTCCACTACCTGGCACTTTAGAGTAGCAGCTCATTGCTTCTTTTCAAGTCCACAAAGGTCGAATATTAGTGGGAAAACCTGCCCGTGTCCCTGTGACGGCTGTGCTTGCAGCACACAAGTACAGAAAACAGAGCTGAGACTCATCTGGTAAGTCCACGCGTGGGTCCTGGCTCAGCGTCGCACAGCTGCATCTACTCACATCCAAGAGCTGTGTGGCTCCATCCAGCTGTTGCTGAGCTCAGTATGAGATTCTAGCTCAGTAGCATCACTTCTGATGTAGACTGCATCTTGGAGTAAGCTGGGGAGCAGAAATGTGGACAAAATAGATTTTGGCTGTTTCTGGTTACTATGAACCCATGCAATGGAAAGACAATCTCATCATAATGTGCTTTTTTCGTACTTGCTCCCTACCTTGCTGTACCAAAAATGTAAATCTTCTTGCGGCATCTGCTGAATGCTGAGAAGATAGACATCAGCATTGTATTATTACCTACATGTTCACTCCACACTGAAGGGGCTGAAAATTAGTGATATTTGGGTTTCTAAATAAGTTTTTATGGTTTAGAAAATCCTGCACTTCTCTGCTCCCAAATGGTGGAAACATAAGGGTGGTTATTAATTATCAGAACTGTACTGAACATTTTATTCAGCCTGAACTTTAGGTTTAAAATGCCCATGATAGTGCTTTTTAATATCCATGTTTATCTTTTCTGATTCAAATGCTTAGTTATCATATCTCTGTCTTTCTCAGTCTGGAAATGATGGCAACTAACTCCTCTCCTTTATATTTTTTAGTTACTCCTTAACTATAACTCCTTCTTTTAAGAGGAATTGTTTTCCCCATCTGCTAAGAATCTGTAAGCAAAATGCTGGTGTAAAAAACATGGCATGAGCTGCATTTTAACTGGACCAAGATTTGAAGGAAGGTCGCCTGAGAAGAAGCCCAGATGGTTCACCTGTAGAAGGAGCGTGGTGATGATTGATCAGGATGCAATTGTATGTTATAAGCAGAAGCAGCAGCAGCCTTTATTCACATACACAAAACTATAAATATAAAGCTGGTTTCTGAGCTGTTTTGCCAAACCGGCTGAGCACTCCCATTCTCAAGGAATGCAACTGTCTTCAGTCATATCTCTCCACACACACTCCTCCAGGTGGTTTTCCAGCTTGACCTTACAGACACACACATTGGTGGGGTTTTTTTTATATTGTTTTTTCTTTTTTTCTGTCCAGTCAGCTCGAAACAATTTTATTCTTAAAGCAATATAGTCTTAGTTCTGATGAAGTTTTGTTCAATGTATGTTCAGAAGGGTTCTAAAAGCAGTCTTGATCAATCTTCCAGGTGTTCTGCATGGCCCCAACATTTTCCCCCTTTTTGTTTATGAAGATAGGGTTCACAGCGAGGACGGCAAGTACTTGGATTTTGGTTCTTTGGAGGCCATGCACCATTCCCCAGGTGACCCTGATAACTGCAAGAATAAAAACAACACAAGTGGAACGCAACCCCACAAAAATCCATATTCTCAGATTAAGGCCTGTAAACCCATTTTTTGGATTTAACCATTCTACACTGTCCAATAATTCGTCTAAAACATTTTTCTCTGCCAATTTTTGTAATTCCATCAATTGTCCTTGTAAGGCCATGTTTAGATCTTAAACGATCCTGTTAACATTAGTCGAGAAGGCTCCCAGGATATGTTGCTTAATTTGATGCCACTCGCAAATAATACTTTGATTCCACTGCAGGGCAGTAACACATAAATTCTTCTCTGTATGTTCCCAATCACAATGCGGGTAGTTAGAGCACCCTGCCTATCCCCTAACCAAATTACCACCACTTCTAGAGCGTCTAAACGGGCCAAAATTTGCTGATCAATACTTGTCTGCATAGCAAGATCTTGTGTTACATTGCTTAACACCGAAGCTACTTTAATCCGTGCAGATTTAGTCAATGCTGTGGTTGCTATGGCTGCAGTGGCTAATACAATGATTGCAGATGCAATAAAAGCTATAAGCCAACCTACGATCTCTTGGTTCTAGTCTGCTGTTGCTTTAAGACGTGTGCTAATTGGCCCCATCCTGATTCTTCTTTTGTGGGGGTGTGCTTTCCCTGTTCCCCCTTCCCCTCCCCCTTCCCCCCCTCCCCGGCTCCTGCTACTGCTCAGGCCTTGGCCACCATGGCCATCATAACAGCAGCTGTGATAATGTGTATCTGGACTTTGGGGGATGGCTGGCAGGATAGTCAAAATACTGTCTGGAGTGGGGACCTAGAAATTTTATTCCCATGAGAATATGACTATAGATCAATTATCTTACTGTACAAATAGTGGACAGCCCGAGAGCCCTTTGAGCTCTCCTATATGGCAGCGGGATGCACACCAGGATCTCCCTTTTCGTGAGGACGCTCGCTTAAGGTTCTACTCCTCAAGGTTGATAGATTCCTTGCTGCAACAGATTCTCAGTAAGTGACTAATAGCATGCTAAACTTTGAAATCTTAGCTAAGTAAGATAAAGGGTTGATTGCGCATATATAATCATATCATCATAGAATCATAGAATCATTTGGGTTGGAAAGGAAACTTAAAGATCATCGGGTTCCAACCCCTCTGCCATGGGCAGGGACATCTCCCACTATACCAGGTTGCTCAAAGCCCAAATCCTTCAGACATAAACCGTTGACCAAGTCTGGGACTAGGATTGGATCCAGCCGCACCCAGACTCCTCTCTGAGGAGTTTAGAAAGCAAGAGGGTCCTTTCTGAACCTCGTGACTCAACAGGAGGGTCTCCCTGACAGCTTGTCTGACCCTGTCCTCTATGCAGTAAATAATAGAGTGTACTCTGACATCGAATCTTGTAAAACACTATTGCATTTACTACTGGTTTTATTGCACTTATTGCTGATTTCGTTAAATCACTGTTTCACCTTAATAAATATTTCACTGCTTCAATCTAACTAGTGAAGTCAATCACTCCGTCCACGACACCTTTCCAGTCCCATGTTAAATTTACTGGGAGCCATACTACTGCTCAGGGTCTCATTGGTAACATCACAGATAGATTATATGCAGAAATATTCTCATAAGAAAGACAACTAAAACAGTAAAGCTTAGTCAAATTTACCTGAAAAGTGTGATTGATTTGTGAAATAGTAACATGTGCTGATGTACAAATACATAAGGGTGAGAGGTACAAATCATAACAGAGTCATTGTGAATATGAGTTAGATTATAAACACAACCTTTTTTACTATATACACCATGAACCACATGCCTTGTGAAAAAAAAGGTGTAGCCATGTGCTAGATTTCAGTAAAGAAAGGACTGACAGTGTTATTAAATTCATTACTATCAAATAAATCCTTTTTCTAAAAAACCCACTGGTGAAAGCCATGTTCCCCCTATCCATTTGCTGTTGTTATTAGACATCAGAACTTCAGGGTCCCACCACGTTATGGGTTTAAACAAAGGGGGATCTACAACATGTGCCCAGTAAAGATGTTGAGCATTTGCAATGCAGCTTATCAAGTGCAGTAATAAAACAACTCTTACCGTACTGTTGCTGCTAATGATGGCTAGGTAGGGTAAAAGGATGTTAACTGGGGTTGGGGTGCACCCACAGTTGCCATCATGGTACTTGCGTGTTGTTGTAGGTGTTTTAATTTTCCCCATGTGATTGGGCCATTTCTACATGGTCTCTTCCATTTCTGAGTTCTCTTGTCCTTGGTTAGATCCATGGTGTCCATCTGTGGCATGGGGTTCTTTGTGACAATTGCCCAGCTCATGATAGGGCTTGATGTGCCGAGCAGGAATCCAACGTGGCCCTGTTGGAAGAAGAACACACCCATACCCTCTCCCCCATGTTATCAATTCCACTGGTCCATGCCAGGAGAGAGCAGACAAAGGGTCTCTATATAGAACTTTTGGGCATTTTATGAAACCTTCTGGTATTGCAAAATGCTTTTCCATGGCAGTCACCCTAGAGATGATGACATATTCAGAAAATTAAGTATGAAAACAGCATTATCCAGTTGTTCCTGCGGTGACATATTCCCCCTTTTTTGTTTTTGAAGCATATGTTTTAACGGAGCATGACTACATTCAACAATGTCCTGTCCTGTGGGATTATGTGCCAAAATTGTGATCTGCACCCCGTTGCTGTAAAAAGGAATGGGTAGTTTGAGAAGCATGTCCAGGACCGTTATAAGTCTTGATGACCTTGGGCAGTCCCAAAGTAGCGAAACAACGAGTCCAATGTCTGCAAATCATAGAACCATTTAGGTTGGAAAAGACCCTTGGGATCATCGATTCCAACCATCTACCCTAGTCTACAAAGTTCTCCCCTACACCATGTCCCCCAACACCACCTCTAAATGATTCTTAAACACACTCAGGGATGGTGACTCAACCACCTCCCTGGGCAGCCTATTCCAGTATCTGATCACTTTTTCTGTCAAGAATTGCTTCCTAATATCCAGTCTAAACCTACCCTGTTGCAGCTTGAAGCCATTCCCTCTTGTTCTATTGCTAATTATCTGTGAGAAGAGACCAGCACCAACCTCTCTACAATGTCCTTTGAAGTAATTGTGGAGAGTGATGAGGTCTCCCCTCAGCCACCTCTTCCTCAAACTAAACAGTCCCAGCTCCTTCAGCTGCTCTTCATAAGATTTACTCTCCAGGCCCTTCACCAGCTCCGTGCCCTCCTCTGCACTCGCTCCAGCACCTTGATATCTCTCATGTATTGAGGTGCCCAGAACTGGACACAATACTCAAGGTGTGGCCTCACCAGTGCTGAGTACAGGGGGACAATCACCTCCCTACTTCTGCTGGTCAAATACCACTCCCTTTCTCCCCAGTATGCGCGGAGGCACACAGTGTGCCTGAAAAGGCATCAACAGAACCGTGAACACACTGTGAGCGCCCAAAAGGAGGATAACGAGTTACATCCCACTGCCATACAACATTAGATCGCAAGTCATGAGGATGAACCCCTCTTTGAGCAGGCAAGGGTGTGAGGCACTGGCAGCTCGGGCCAGGCATTGATTACGTCTTTTGCCTGTATTAAAGGAATTTGAAATTGTTTACTCAGGTGTCCTGGTTTGGCCTCAGATGGCAACAAAGTACCAGGTGGCAGCCACTCTCTCAGACCAGATGCCCCACCACCACCATGGCCCTGAGGGGAGAATCGGAAGAAAAAAGACAAAACTCGTGGCTTGAGACAAAGGCAATTTAACAGAACAGCAAAAGGAAAAAGGAAACAACAATAACACTGAGACAGGAATATACAACCACGATTATGATACCACCACTTGCCAACTAGATGCCCCAGCCCGCTCCACTCCCCCATGGTGAACTTTCCCTCCCCTCTCCCCTTCCTTAGCAGCTCCCAGGTACCCCCTGGGCATGGCTCCCATGGGATGGAAGACCTGTGTCCCTACTAGAGCCTGGGGAGAATTAATCCTATTCCCATCAGACCCAGGACATCACCCACCTGATATTCCATACCATTTCATGTCATGCCCAGATCCTACAGTTTCCAATTAAATGCTGTC
Organism: Gallinago undulata; assembly: GCA_026546715.1. Taxonomy (NCBI): domain Eukaryota; kingdom Metazoa; phylum Chordata; class Aves; order Charadriiformes; family Scolopacidae; genus Gallinago; species Gallinago undulata. The sequence continues at coordinate 194,980,241 of JAOTQQ010000001.1, read as the reverse complement.
ATTTTCCCCGGACATATATATATGTGTGTGTACATATATATCCATAGAGGTATAATGTCCTTAGTCTGTGGGCTATCACTCTAAAATGTCTGTTGAGTTCATTTAATCCAGGACTTTGGGCTCCATCTGTTAGAACAGTCTCTCAGGGCATGCAAGATGGTGTGTGGGGGGCTGGACTGTCACGTGCTGTATTTCTGGGGCTTGTGGCTGATGTATCCAGTGCAGCTCATATCGATGGTCCATGGGTTGGAGATGTCAATCTCAATGATGTTGCTGGGCACCAGCTGCTGAGGTTAGTTCTAGTCCCTTCATTGCTGCACTTTACTTGGTTTTTCATCAGAGTCCATCTGTCGTTAGTTTGGGTGATTCTTACCATAGTAAGAACCAATAACAGTTACAGAAATGAGATGTACAGTGGCAGGATCATTTAGCAATTGACATCATACAGTTTCATTTGTTGGCTATTCTCACCCAAAATCAGGTCCCCGTTAGGTACACGTCAAACTTCCCCGTCCTCCCGCATCACCCATCAAATGCATCCAGGTCCTTGAGCAAAGGCAATCCCACGGATGGGTTTGCCTATGCCTGAGGCAGGACTAACCCAGACTGTCTTCCCTAACACTATGGGGACTTTATCTCCCTCCACAGTACGTTTTGATTGGGCAGGACCAGCTTGGTTGATAGATCCCCTGGTGTAAACCAGCCAGGTAGCCTTTGCTAAATGCGTATCCCAATGTTTTAAAGTCCCACCACCCGTTGCTTTCAGTGCAGTTTTTAACAGTCCATTGTACTGTTCTATCTTCCCAGAGGTTGGTGTGTGATAGGGAATGTGGTAGACCCATTCAATACCATGCTCTTTGGCCCAGGTGTCTCTGAGGCTGTTTCGGAAACGAGTCCCATTGTCTGACTCAGTTTTCTCTGGGGTGCTGTGTTGCCACAGAACTTGTTTTTCAAGGCCCAGGATGAGGTTCCGGGCAGTGGCATGGGGCACAGGGTATGTTTCCAGCCATCCAGTGGTTGTTTCCACCACTGTGAGCACATGGTGTGCCACATGGTGTGCCTTGACAGGTTTGTGGGAGTGTGATATAATCTATCGGCCAGGCCTCCCCATATTTGTATTTCAGCCATCATCCTCCATACGAAAGAGGCTTTAATCAGTTGGCTTGCTTGATTGCAGTGCATGTCTCACATTCATGGATGACCTGTGCAATAGTGTCTGTGGTCAAATCCACCCCTTGGTCACAAACCCATCTATATGTGGCATCTCTTCTTTGATGGCCTGAGGAGTCATGAGCCCATCGAGCTATGAATAATTCATCCTCATATTGCCAGTCCAGATCCACATGAGCCACTTCAATCTTAGCCGCCTGATCCACCTGCTGGTTGTTCTGATGTTCCTCAGTGGCCCGGCTCTTGGGTATATGGGCATCTCCATGACACACTTTCACAACCGGGCAGCAGTATCTTGCCACAATTCAGCAGCCCAGATAGGTTTCCCTCTGTGCTGCCAGTTCCTCTGCTTCCACTGCCATAACCACCCCCACAGGGCATTTTCCACCATCCATGAATCAGTGTAGAGATAAAGTACCGGCCATTTTCCCCGCTCAGCAATGTCCAAAGCCAGCTGAATCGCTTTCACCTCTGCAAACTGGCTTGATTCACCTTGTCCTTCAGTGGCTTCTGCAACCTGTCTTGTAGGACTCCACACAGCAGCCTTCCACTTGCAATGCTTTCCCACAATCTGGCAGGACCCACCAGTGAACAGGGTATAGCTCTTAGTTTATTATATGGTGGAGACTCTTCCGCATGCATCACTTCCTCCTCTGGTGACATGCCAAAATCCTTGCCTTCTGGCCAGTCCATAATCACCTCTAGAATTCCTGGGCGATTGGGGTTTCCCATTCGAGTTCTCTGCGCAATCAGTACAATCCACTTACTCCATGTAGCATCCATTGCATGATGTGTGGCAGGGACACTTTCTTTGAACATCCAGCCCAGCACTGGCAGCCGAGGTGCCAAGACGAGCTGTGCTTCTGTACCAACCACTTCCGAAGCAGCTCGAACCCCTTCATATGCTGCCAGTATCTCCTTTTCTGTTGGAGTATAGTGGGCTTTGGATCCTCCGTATCCCTGACTCCAAAACCCCAGGGGTCAACCGCATGTCTCCCCTGGGGCTTTGTGCCAGGGGCTCCAGGTAGGGCCATTCTCCCCAGCTGCAGTGTAGAGCATGTTTTTAACATCTTGTCCCGCCTGGACTGGCCCCAGAGCTACTGCATGGACTATTTCCTCTTTAATTTGTTCAAAAGTTTCTCGCTGCTCAGGACCCCATCCTTCTTCTTCCAGGTTACTTGATACAGAGGGCTCACAATCAGACTGTAATCTGGGATATGCATCCTCCAAAAACCCACAAAGCCTAGGAAAGCTTGTGCTTCTTTTTTAGTAGTTGGTGGAGACATAGCTGCTATTTTATTGATCGTGTCCGTTGGGATCTGATGGCATCCATCTTGCCATTATAATCCTAAAAACTGGATCTCCTGTGCAGGTCCCTTGACCTTTCTTTGTCTTATGGCAAAACCAGCTTTCAGAAGGATTTGAATTATTTTATTCCCCTTCTCAAATACTTCTTCCGCTGTGTTGTCCCATATGATGATGACGTCAATGTACTGCAGATGTTCTGGAGCTTCACCATGTTCCAGTGCATTCTGGATCAGTCCACGGGAAATGGTGGGTTTGTGTTTCCACCCCTGGGGCAGTCGATTCCAGGTGTACTGGACACCTCTCCAAGTGAAAGCAAACTGTGACCTGCACTCTACTGCCAGAGGGATTGAGAAGAATGCATTGAGTCACCATCCTTGGACGAGTTTAAGAGTTGTTTAGATGTGGTATTGGGGGATATGGTGTAAGGAAGAACTTTGTAGAGTAGGGTAGATAGTTGGACTCAATGATCCCAAGGGTCTTTTCTAATCTAGATGGTTCTATGATTAGCGCTATCCGTTGTGGCATACCACTTGGCTGCCTTGGACTCCAGTTCATATTGAAGTTCTAACATGTCCGGCACGGCAACTCTCAGCAGTGGTGTGTCTTCATTCAGGCCACGATAGACCACAGTTAGCCTCCACGCTCCATTAGATTTCCACACTGGCCATATGGGACTGTTAAAGGGTGAACAAATCCTGCTGATCACTTCTTGAATTTCTGATTGACAAATCAGCTTATGGATGGGGATCATAGAATCTCGGTTAGTTCGATATTGCCACTGATGAACGTTGTGGTAGTAATCAGAACCTGTTGTTCTTCGACACTCAACACCACAACAGAAGAGTCTTCTGAGAGACTAGGCAAGGTAGACGACTGTTTAACTTCTTCTGCCTCCAAGGCAGCTATGCCAAAAGTCCACCAGTACACTTTTGGGTCCTTAAAATACCATCTCCTGAGATAATCTATACCAAGGAAGCTTCCACAACATGGACCTTGTGCATTGGATCTCATCAGGATCTGTGGGTAACTGTGCATTGTCCAGGTCATGATAAATAGTCTCCCGCAGTCGGCTGAAATCTTTTCGCATGTCCCACAGCTCGCTCAGAGATAGGGATTGGGTGATTATCTCTCATTCTGCCTCTTCCTCCTCTTCTTGTCATCATCATCATCCCTCACTAAGCAAACTGATTTATTGGTGTATTTCTTCTTTTGGATAGGGGCAACTGATATGGGCACAGGTTGTTTTTCTGGTTCAGTTGCAGTGCCTGTCACCACGGTTGGAGTAACCACATTGTCTGCCATTGGGGTTGGAGAAGCCGCAGTGTCTGTCACAATAGTGGCAGTAGCCAAACTGTCTGTTGGCCTGGCTGCCATCTCTTTCTCCTGAGGATGCTGTGCAATATGGAGCAATGCTTGGTAGATACTGGCCACGGCCCAGCAAAATGCAGTGAGTTGTGCCTCTCTGGAATAGCCACAGCATTTGCCTTTCAAATATTCTATCATTTTATCAGGGTCCTGTAATTGTTCTGGGGTGAAATCCCAGACCATTGGAGGTGAAAAACTCTCTAGATACCTGCCCATGATCTCCCGCATTCCATGCCACCCACGACTCTCCAGCCTCGGGGCAGATCTCTGGGTGGTAGTTTTTTTGCTTATATTTTTTTTTTTATTTTTGCTTATTTGCTTAACCTTAAACAAATATTTGCTTAACCTTAAACAAAAACTGAAACACATTCAGTAGACTTAACAATAGGACCAAGCTGGTTTGCATGTCCCAAAAGTATTCAAAATTCTCAGAAACTGGCATACCCAGCACGGAAGAGAAAAGGGAGGTGAAAGAGCTGGGGGAAGTATCCCCCCCGCTTCCCTCATAGACTGACTGTGGTTATTAATAAATTCCCCGAGATATGGGCAGGAAAGCGGTGCTGAATAAATGTCCCAACATAACCATCTGAACAGTGATGCTATCATATCATAAATTGATATTGCACAGGACAGCAAAATTATAATCCTGATCCCGCTCCCGGAGATGATAAACATCATCACAGGGAGTACATAGAACATGTAAGAATTTACATAACACAGCCATGAAAACAAACAAAGCAACATTGTGCCCAGAAACTAATACAATAATTACAGATAACACATTTGTTTTAACACCCTCTGGTCAGATCTGTCATTATCTCAACCCTCTGAGTGCCCCACGTTGGGCACCAAAAAGGACTGTGGTGGTTTGGCTTCAGGCCGCAACAAAGGACCACGTGGCAGCCACTCTCTCAGGCCAGACCCTCGCAGTACCCCCCAGCCATGTGGGGGCCACAATCAGAAGAAAAAGGCAAAACTCGTGGGTTGAGACAAAGACAATTTAGCAGAACACCAAAGGGAACAAGAAAAACAACAGCAACAACACTGAGAGAGTGTTACAACCATGACGACGATACCACCACTTGCCCACTAGACCCGGGATGCCGCAGCCCACTCTGCTCCCCCGTGGTGACTTCCTCCCCCCTCCCCTTCCTTGGCATCTCCTGGGTACCCACTGGGCTTGGCTCCCATGGGAGGGGATACCTGTGTCCCTGCTAGATCCTGGGGAGAATTAAACCCATCCCCACCAGGCCCAGGACACCTTCCAATACTTGCTTTAGTGCCAAAAACGTCTGAAAAAAATAACATTCTCCACTTCCTTAATAAAAGAAAAAGGAATTCTTATCACTAAGTTTACCACATATTCAGGATCACAAGCAATGTCCAGAGGTTCTTCTGGAAAAATCTGTAAAGTGTGCAGCATCACCCCAAGCTCCACTAGCTGTGCGGAGCCAGAGAAAGTTGTTACAGAATGTTCCCACTGCATGTCTGTCTTCCAGCAATGGCAGCTTTTCCAGTTTTCCCTGATCCATCCACAAACATAGTGCAAGCCCCAGAAACAAGCATGGAAGATATAATTTCCTTGGGACCAAGGGGCAATATCTGCAGTTGCTGTAGTAACTTACAAGAGGGTAGAGAAAAATTAATAGTGACCACAAAATCGGCCAATGCTATTTGAAATGGCAGGGAATTTTGAGATAGAAAGGTATATTCTTGTGCTGTAACAGGTAAAAAAAGATCAAAAGGATCATATTGTGTTAGTTCTGGGTACAAGTTCTACCCTTCATTATCAGCCAGATAAGGAAATCCAAAAAGGTAGAAACAGTCTTTCTCAAGATATTAAGTAAGAAAAGCCATTCAAGATAAAAAACCTTAGCATTATCCTCAGTCTGTCCGATTAATCCGACTGGCTGATGGAGTGTATTAAGTATTAGAAGAGACACTGGTAATTCCATACGTATACAGTCTGCCTGAAGTGCTGAAATCGTTTGTGTTACTACTTCCTTATAGTGCTTAGAGACATGGTTTATTAGTGTGGTGTTTTGTATTTTTTTTAATCAGAGTTAGGTTGATTTTTGGACTAAGTAATCCTAAAGGTTCCTTCCAACCTAGACAATTCTATGATTCTATGATTCTAATTCTTTCAGCGCTTCTTCAGATAATTCTCGGCTAGAGTTAAGACCACTGTCACCTTTTAAAGCTGCAAATAAATTTTGTAAATCATAATTAGTTTTGCCTAGCATTGGTCCGACCCAATTAATTGTTCCTCATAATTTTGCAATTCATGCAGGGTACCTATTTTCCGTGATATTTCCTATGGTTGAGGTTTAATGTTCCTTTCTGCCAACACCCAACCAAGATCCTTCCAAGGTGGCAATGTCTGGATTTTCTCCTTAGCAATCTGTAAAGCATATGCCTCCAGAGAAGGAAGCATAGAATTCAAAGTTTTATCAAGATATGTTTTCTCCTGTACGCATACAAGAATATCATCCATGTAATGATAAATCAAATTTTGAAGGAAGTTAGCTCTGGTAGATTTAAGGGCAGTAGCCACTACAGTTTGACAAATTTTAGGACTACTCATCATCCCCTGAGGTAAAACTGTCCAGTGACATCTTTCCATGGGCTAGCAATTATTAATGGTTGGCACTGAAAAGGCAAAATGTTCACAATTTGCGGGGTGTAAAGAAATTGTAAAGAAACAATCTTTAGGATCAATGATAAAAAGATGCCATTCAGCAGGTCACATGGTTGGATTAGGGGTTGCAGTGCCCCCATAGGTTGCATAGCAGCATTGATTGCATGTCAATCATCCGTATGGAGATGGCATAACAAGTGCCATCCCTGATTTTTTAGGTATGACAAAAATAGGTGTGTTCCAGGGACCATTAGAAGGCACAATATGACGCCCCTGCAGTTGCTCATTTACTAATTTTCAGCCCTGAGTGAACCTTTCCCCTTCAGGGGCTACCAATCAGGTTTATCAGTTTAACCAGGTGAGTTTGGGCAGGGGTTTCAGATCAGTGACCCTTAGGATAAATTTCTCTGTGAGGTGCTAATTACCAAATGCCATTGTTCCAATAAATCTTGTCCCCAGAGATTCAATGTGCACATAAGGTTGAATCCAGTCAGGGCCTTCTACACAGGGTGGCTTTGCGCCCACCAGTACCTGGTACAGCAGTTATGGCAGCACGTAGCGGCCACTGAGAAGGCTACTCCTTTTGAGGTATAATAGATACATCAGCTCCAGTATCAACCAACCCCGAAAAAGGCTTTCCTTCAATTTTTTAATGTTAATATGGGTTGCTTGGCTGTAATTTTCTTTGTCCACATGACATTTGCAATGTCTGTGCTTCCAAATTGACCTGGACCTCTTGGTCGCTATTCACTAGCTGGGACCCAAAAGGGCAAAAATATCAATTGTGCAAGTTTTTGATGAGCCAATATTCTGCATAACAGTTGCAGTACCATAAGCATAATCTGAATTTTCCCCCTATAATCTGAGTCAATGACCCCAGGCAAAATCATGATGCCTTGTTTCAAAATACTTGATAGTCCAATAATCAATCCCATTAAACTTTGCGGTAATGGACCCCATACATTAGTTCCTACTGTAAGTGAATCAAAAGCTAGTATTTCTGTGGAAGTTGCCAAATCCAATCCGGCACCTCACACTATTGCGGAGGTGAGGTTGGAGACATAGAGTTCACAGCCACATTCATCTACTGTGCTGGAGCATCCCACACTCTGTCCATTTGAGGAGCTCCAGGGCACACACCCCTCTTCCTGTTCCCCGACAATGGCTGTCCAAACTTATCAAACTTGGATTTACACTGATTACTCCAATGAAAACCCTTCTGACATCGGGGGCACACTTGACTAGGTCTCTTTGTTCTTACAGCACGCTGCTTTTCCGGACAGTCTTTACGAATGTGTCCTGGTTTGCCACAATTGAAACATTTCAGAGGATTTTCGTTTAGGAGCACTTGAGACAGAGCTGCAGCTAAAAGTGAGGCTCGGTGTGTCTCAGTCCCAACTTGCTGACAAATTTTTATGTATTCTCCAATATCTGACGCCTTTCCCTTTATTGGCAATAATTCCTTCTGACAGTCAATATTTGCGTTCTTATAAGCTAATTCAAAAAGCAAGATTTTCACAGCTTCTGGGTTTCCCACTTGTCTAGTAATAGCTCCCTGTAACCTATCTATGAAGGTAACGTAGGGTTCTTGGAGCCCCTGCCTTATAGATGTAAAGGACCCTGTTTTTTGGCCAGCCTCAGGAACTCGCCACCATGGAGAAACTGCTAGTCGTGATGCTTGCTCAAACACCCATCTACCTAAGCCCACCTGGGCTTGCGGAGTCAAATAATTCCCAGTCCCCATCAACATATCCAGATGAATAGGTATCCCATTACACAAATTCTCCATTACCTGTTCAACCATCAAATCATTGTATTCCATTTGCCACGCAGCGTACTGAGCATCAGTAAGGAGAGTTTTCACTAATACTTTCCAATCCCATGGTATCATATCATAAATGTTTCCTACTGCTTCTAAAATGTCTACTGTAACTGTACTCTGCAGCCCATTTTCATGTATAGATTTTTTAAGTTCCTTCAAAACTTGATAAGGTAATCTTTCATGAATGGGGGGGCGGTTAGCTTTATACATTGCTGGAACTGCAAAAGAAAAATCCCCACTTTTTAAAGCTTCTTCCTTGCACTTTTGCATCGCTGGAAGCTTCTCAGGTTCTGTTTTCAAAAAGGGGTTTGGAGGTGCTGGGGGGGTGGTTGGCAAAGGCCTCTTTTCTGACAACGACATATGCAGTTGTTGGGGAGGAGGGGATAATGCTGGATATAAGTTTTGTTCAGTTTCTGGGTCGACTGGACCAGGACCGAAGGCATTATTGTGAATTTGATCATTTGAGGGAGTCTCAACATCCTTATGAATATTTTTGCCTTCAGTATCTTTAGTTACAACATCCTCACTAGGTTTTAACCGAGCTAGTGCCGAATATAAAAAACACCAGGTTTCTAGTGTGGATTCCGGGATGTCAAAACCCATCTTTTTCCTGTTTTGTAAATGCTTTCCAACTTTTTCCCATTGCGAGCTATCAAAGCTACCCTCAGATAGAAACCAACTGCAATGTTTCTTTACTAGTAATAACAATTGGGATAATTGCTTCCCACTAGCATTATAGCCAGTGGCGTGCAAAGTAAGTTGCAAAACCTCAAAGTATAGTTTATGTTCATGTGATGCGGTCTGTCCCATTTCTAACAACAACCCCATCACTTTCCTGTTCAACAGGTGTTACTGTTCCTTGTCACAAGGAACTGTGGCCGGGAAATAAAAAAAACAGTCTACTCACCCGTGGGGTTGTGTCGCCGAAAAAGACAAGCCTCGCATGGGGCACCAGTTTGAGGCGATGGTTGATCAGGAGGCAATTGTGTGCTATAAACAGCAGCAGCAGCAGCAGCCTTTGTTCACACACGCAAAGCTAGAGAGAGTGAGAGCTAGGTTCTGAGCTGTTTTGCCAAACAGCCTCCCAACAGCTCACCCAGGGAGGGGGAGCACTCCCATTCTCATGGAATGCAACTGTCTTCAGCCCTATCTCTCCACACACACTCCTCCAGGCGGTTTTCCAGCCTGACCTTCTCAGACACACACAATGGTGGGGTTTTTTGATATTGTTTTTTCTTTTTTTTTCTGTCCAGTCACCTCAAAACAATCTTATTCTTAAAGCAATATAGTCTTAATTCTGATGAAGTTTTGCTTGGTCTGCCATATGTTCAGAAGGGTTCTAAAATCAGTCTTGATCAATCTTCCAGATATTCTGCATTGTCCCAAGAGAAGAGAAGCCTTCTGTAGAGGCAAACAATCCCTTTGCAGCAGCTCCACAGGAGGACACACAGATGAGTCCTCACCTACTGAGTCACATGCTAAAGCATCTGCCCAGATCAGAAGTGCCCGTGTATCCCTGTCACCACAGCCACAGTCCAGCTGACATCCAGGAGGCTGCTTCTGCTCCATCTACTACTTCACCACACCACGTTAAACCTCCTGCACCAATCACTCATTTTACACTGGGGCTGGGACTTCCCTTCTTTCCACTTGTACATCCAGATTTACCAGCTGTGCAGGGTCCCTGGGCTGGCATGGTTCCTATCTGTGATCTGAGTTTGCTGCTGCTGTGCCAAGGCTGCCTGATGGCCAAGCTCCAACACGTGGTCATTACCTTACTTCCACCTGCCATCCCAATTGCAGTAACAGGTGACACGGTTGGACCCCAACACTGGGCAGGCTAGAGAAAGTATAAATGCTAGGTACCAAATGAATAGAGTTGACCCACATATGTAAGGAGGAGGGCCTGAAGTCCCCTCCTCCTCCAGTGTGACTCCCATAGCGAGTATTGAGTCGGAGTCAATAACAACTGCGCTAGAGACTTTAGATCACAAGGAGTCATGACACGTGTGCTGACCGCAGAATCCAACAGACTCACAAAGCAAGGGGAGGAAAGCCCGAGCTTGGGGACAGTATGGCGCAGTTCCTTAATAACTGAAAAGACAGGGCTTCCCATTGCGCCCCCCCCCGGCCCTGATAAACCACTGGAACCACTATTGTTCTACCAACCTCAAGCCTCTTTCAGGGCTTGTCGTCTTATGTTAGCCCACACATCGCGTGGGTCAGGAGGGTATAAGTCCGGATCCTTTCCTGGATCGACCAGGCCTGGATCAAAAGGGTCTCCCTCCAGGGGGTAACTGCTGGCGCATGCGCTTAAAGGTCCAGGACACAGTGGCCCAGAAGATGGGGTGCCTCTCCCCCTTCTTTGGCTTCTATTCCCCCTTCCCGGGCTTTTAGAGGCTCAAAAACACTCCTTCACCACAGGAGCATACGCTGCGCCTCAGCATTTCCTGTTGTTGCCGCATCCCATAATTTCACCCCCACGTCATCCCAGAGTTCCCGCCTAAAAATACAATGCAGTTACATACGATGCAGTTACAGTGGGTATTTTCACTTGTACCCATTCAAGCATCGCCTTGAGGTCATGCCCAGAAATATTTTTCCCATGCTTTTTAAGAACACCTTTCATAAGTTCATTTACGTCCCTTTCCGGGGAAGACGCTCTATTCCCCATGTTTCCCGTAGCTCACCTCTCTGCTCCGGAGGGATTTCAGGCCGGCCGGCTCCTGCCTCCTTTCAGCAGCTCACTCCACGCTCTGTGGGACCTGCAGCAGCTCACGCAGATAGGCGGTTCTCTGAACCCCGGAATCACATCGGGGTCACCAATTTGCCGCGACTGAGAGACAGGACACAGCTCGATGCAGGCAAAATATCGGTTTATTGTGAACAATTATTCTTTTGAATACACTTGAGGAGACTGCCAGTTTTAAACAGACTGGTCCTTTTGACCACACGCTGCCCGTGCGGCTGTGCCCAATTGGTCAGCGATGTACCGTAACTCTAGCAACCATATCTTATCTTGAGGACACATTCCTTAAGGCCTCTTTAGGCAGGGGCCCCTGGAACTTGCTTACCTCAGTGTTGTAACATTTGTCCTTTTACTGTCATGGCTACCTTCAGCTTCCCATGGTTTATGGCCTACAAGTTCCAGCCCATCCCCGCCTACCAATTTGAGCAGCACTCGGGGCTCTGCTATTCAGGCCCCATCCCACATAGAGTGTCATAGAGATAAAAATAAATTATTATATAAATAAATAATAATAAATTATATATTATTCTCAATAATAAATCTTTTCCTGTTGTCTTGTCTCTACGGTCTCACAGTTGCTATATCTACACTCCAGGGAAGTTGCCTCTGGGAATGTGACCTGTTGGTTTTTTTTCCAGCCCAGGAAAGCCAAAGGCCCCAGGCACCAGTGGCACACATGGGTTTAATCCAGTAGCTGCACCGGCACCAAGGACTTCTCAGACAAACCCCACCATTCACGGCTCTTGGTTTACATTTGGGGACAACTGCAACATTTCAGCTAGCAAAGTTACAGATCTGTTTTACAGGAGTCACACATTGTACTTTCAGTCTCCCCCGTGACTAGACATGCTTCTGTAACACACTGGAAATGACAGATAAGAGGCCAGCACTGACTGACCATCGGATACTCAGCGCTGGCATCAACTGGTGCCCCTGGAATTCATGGCAAAGAGTAGTGTCAGTAAGAAATTCCCTTTCCCTTCTTTCTCTGTCTGTCCTGTTTTTACAGGGGAAGCCAATCTTATATTTCACAAGTCAAAATGAAAGTAGGAGAAACTGATCTACAGGCAACTTAGAGATTTTTCATAATGATTAGACGCAGAAGGCTTAGAGGCTTAGAAAATTTGTTTTTGTTTATTTGTTTGGTTGGTTGGTTTTGTGGTGGTTGGTTTTTTTTTAATGTGGTGGGACTTGATGATCTCAAAGGTCCCTTCCAACCACTAAGATTCTGTGATTCTGTGATTCTGTGAAAATAGCATCTGCAAGGGGAAGTTGGAAGAGCTGTGATTTTTGTAGAAGACAGTGGGGAGAATCAAGAAAAGTCTTGAAAGAAAAAAATAGTAAAAGACAGCTCTTCACAAAGGAGATAGAAAAGAAGTCAACAGGAAGGTGGTGGAGTCTCCTTCTCTAGAGACACTCAAAACCCGCCTGAACACGTTCCTGTGCAACCTGCTCTAGGAGGACCTGCTTGTGCAGGGGGGTTGGACTAGATGATCTCCAGAGGTCCCTTCCAAGCCCATATCATCCTGTGATTCTGTGATCTGTGAAATTCATTTGTAAAGGTGACAGCTTTAGTTTAAATTCTTAGAAAAAGCTTTACATGCAAAGCCCTGGACTGAACCTACGTTTTACCTTCACAGCAGTGACACTAGAAAGTGCCATGGTACCAGTAGCAGTGCCGTGGAGCACAGGCCTAGGGACAGGAGCCTGAAGGGAGAGAGGAAGGGAGGGAAAGAGAGACGGAGTGAAAGCTGGGAGGCAAAAACCTCATCTGACATCAACTAGTGCAAGAAAGGCTTCAAGGACTTATTTTTTTCCCCTGAGTGCTATTCAGAATAGCACAAGCTGCCAAATACAACCTGGCAGCGCCTTTGTTCCCTTTCAAGGTCTCTGCGTAATTCTACACGGAGAAAATGAATAAAACACCAGGAACATTATTAGAAACAGAGAATTAACATTCATGAATTCATAGAACTTCTAAGTTAATTTTCATAGGCCTGTCATGATATTTTTCAAGGAAATAGAAAAATAAGGAAGCAGTATTGTCAATATGAATAATTTTACTATTGAATAGAAAAAAAAACAACACAGCACTCTTTAAATCATGAAATTTGCAGAGGCAGCCACTCAAGGTTTTGGAGATGCTAGCATTAACTTCACCTATGTGACCTTCATTTAGTTCCCTTATTCATATGCCAGAAGATGCATTCTCCAAATGCAATTAATTTTTTCCATAAAAACTCCCGTGCTCAAGCTTTGTGGATCTCCGAGCGTTGTCTACTCTTTGTCATCCAGTAGACACAGCGCTGTCATGTTCTCAATGTGCTCCAGGGGCACCTGTGTGAAAGCTCCAGAGGAAACAACTGAGCCAGGTTTTAAAAGAGTGGCCAATATTGATAACCAAGGGCATGACCGATGGCAGCCAAACTGGTGAGCTCTGGGGAACACATTGCCCCAAAGCCAGAGAGCTATGCTCTGTTAAAGCTGTCAGCAGAAGACCTGTGGTGTGATGACAAGATGACGGCCACAAGTCACAACACCTCTACCATTGTTCTCCCCAACAGGAGAACAGTCTTTATCTATAAAGACACTGAAAAGGAGGGGAAAAAACCAGCAGGCCTTGCCTAGGATTTATGGAAGCAGAAGCAGGAGAGATTTTGAGGGAAAAGATAACAATAATAATCGTTGACTCTTAAAGAGTATAAAATGACCATCCAAAATCTAGTTCATTGCTGTCAACAAAAAGGAACCCAAAAGGCGGAATGAGGAGTCAGTAGCCAGCAATCCTCCAGCTCTGTGTCATACAGGTCAGCCTGGCCAGGCCACTCAGACACACACAGGTCTTGGTGCTTCTGAGGACATGGGTATGAGGGTGAGAGCATGGAGAAATGACTTGCTGAGAAAGTCAGATAAAAGAAAATGATTTCCCCTTTCCATAATGCCTCACGTTTAGCTCTGATTCACTGTGTTCCTGGAGGGGAAAGAAAAGCCTGCCAACAGCATGATCCCTACGTGCTCCTGAGAAACCTGTCCCTTCTCACACCAAAGTCCACCACAGGCTTGTTCTTGCAGAGCTCTTTTTCTAAGGCTGGCTACTAAACCACCTGTTTCAAAGCACCTCACAAGACCAAAAATCAAAAGGTAGCTGAAAGTCCAGCTGCAGCAGATGGGAAAACACACACAAAAGGGAAAATGAAAGAAGATAATCTCCCCCCTGTACATGTATCTCATTTTCTCATCACTCAGACCATCCCTTCACAGTCACCAAGGTGGCATCTGAATGCAGGTTACACACCAAGGGCTGTATTCACTTTTTACAAGAAGCCTCTGGCCTGCCACAGAGCTGGGGTAGAATGAAAAACCATCCATGATGCCCAATTTAAATTGCCCAATTAAATTTAAATTATAAACAATTTAAATTGTTTTTGGAATAGTTTGCATCATACTGCACTTTGTGTGCCCACAACCCCCACTGGTTTCAGCAGCACTGGTGAATGCAAAATGTTTCTCCAGCATCCCAAATCAGGTATGAAGAAAATGAAAAATAGCTAATTAGGAAACACTCATCAGAAACTGCTCTGTACCGTGTTAAATAATTTGTAGCAGGGTGCATTACGTACAGTTATCAAGGGCACCATTTCTAGTCCTTTAGCGATGGGTTTGTCCTTCTTTTGCATGCTTCTGTCCTGTTCTCTCTGAAACCTGCACCTCTGCTGGCCACTGGTCACTAGTCCATCCCTGTACCATTCTGTTCAGGCTCATTGTCCAACCTGCCTCTTCTTTTCTTCTTTTAAACAATCCACTCCACCTCTGCTCTGTAATTAAACCAAAGAGCTCCAGCACTTTGACACCCGCTCCGTGCCCAGATCCAGCACCGGTCAGAGCCTGGAGGAGGAAGGTTTTCCACCCCAGAGCAGGATGCAGAGCTGTAACTGCAGGAGCTCAGACCCACCTGGAACAAACATCGCTGTGACTGGGCATTTGAAGATCTCGCCTGCTGGAGCTGTGGCAAGTTTCTACATACGTGGTTCTTCAAAGGATGATAACGGCACCCAGAGAAGGTGAATCTTAAGATGGCCAAAGGTTACCTTCAGTTTCAGAAAGAACATCTTACTGAGTTCAGATCACCAGCCTCTGGACCCAGACAAAGCTAAACACAAGAATCCAGCTGCAGAATCTGTTATATATATGTGCCTGAAAACAACTGTGCCACATTCCCTGAATGGGAAAAAAAGACCTCTGGTGTAAAACATGTCTTGGTCCAAAAGCTTCTGGCTTGGCAAAGCTGTATTAAAGTGTTGGGAAGGCTGAGCCTCACGAGGCTCACCTCTGCTGCCAGTCTGTCCATGAGCTCCAACTGACCATTAACCTGCAACCTCTCTCACACCAAAAGCTCCCTCAGATGGAGCTCCCTGGGCACCCTGCAAGCCCACTAGAACCAAGGTGTGTGCAGCAGTCACAGTGATGTCCCAAGAGTCCCCAGAATATCGGGATGACAGCTGATGCAAGAGCTGTCATGGCAGCATGTCCTTCTCCAGCATGGAAACGGAGAGAGTTTTTGCCCTCAAAGTTTTAAGCCCCTCAGTGTCTGATCAGTCTTGTGCCTGGGGATGCACAGAGTGCCTGTGTCTGATGATGATGAGTATCACAAATCAAAGACACCATTCAGGCTGAACTCTGAAAACACTTTGAAAGTGATGATTTCTGGGCAAGAAAGAAACACTGGACACCTAACTCAACTGAGTCGTCGCCAGACAACAAACAGAATAATCACAATTGAAGTGTTCGTACTTGAGTCTTTTAAACTACAGGCTCGCTGGAAAAAAAAAAAAAGAAAAAAGAAAAGATGTGACAGAAAAAAATAAAGTGTAAAAAGATGAATCCAAAATGCAAAGGAAAAATTTCCCCTCTTCTCTTTGACGAGACTGACAACAGCAGAATCATACTTTGAATATGCCTTGCTTTAGTTTTCTGAGGAGAGTCGCCCAACCCTGTGCTCACCCCAGCTGGTGGGTGACACTGGCAGAGCCACGGTAGTGTTGGTCTGGCAGAAGACACAAGGGGCACGTGGCCACTGCCAGGAGTGAAGACACTTTGAAGGATCAGAGCAGAAGGTCAAGCTACCAGCAAATTCTAACTTTCTGAAGTAGATTTCCAGGCAGACTTCCTCTCTCAAGTTGCTTGTGACCAAGCAGAGAAAGAATCCTGCAAAATATTGGATACTAAAGATTCAAAATATTACATTTCCCTAGGGGCAGGGATTTTTTTTAAAACAGTAGACAGCATTTTCCATTCCTCAAGGTGACTCTGTAAGTAAATCCAATCCTAGCTCTGATAATTTTCTTCTCTGAGCGAAGAAAGGATGCTTTTGGGAAGGGTCTCTTGATCTTTCTCTCCTCATTTTACCCAGACGGGGAAGCTTTTCTGTTCATTAGTAGCTTAAACTGAGTAAAGCCACTCCAAAAATCCAACTAAATAAATATTTTTATTAATGAGTATGAAATAACAAATGTGTAGCCATCAAAACGTCCAATGTCTACAAAACCTGTGATAAAATTAGGGCAGGAAGAGGATGGTGTGGGTTCCCTGTATCTCCTTTCCTCACATCCTGTCTCTGAGTCTCTTCTTCCTCCTGCTGCCATCACATGATCCCTCCCCTCTCAGCTTCCTTCTCACTGCTTTTCTCCCTCCTTTTGCTACCAGTGAGTGAACATTTGCTGCCAGAATCTACAGGTAAATACAGACCGCCTCTCTATTGACAGAGGGAACCAGTCTCCACTGGAACGGGATGGAATGGACTAGACTATTCCAGTTGGAAGGGGCCCACAAAGATCATCTAGTCCAACTGCCTGAACACTTGCAAATGTTAAGGGAGGAAATAGGACTTGGTTTAAGGGCTCCCCACAAGCAGGAGGAAAGGTTTGATTCTGCATATCAGTGATATAAAGCCCTCTGACTCAGGGGGCTGTGATAAAGGGTAGTAAAATCTCCCTGGATTCAAAGTGAGAGAGAGAGCGCGCCTTGTGACAGCACAGGCCAGCTGCAAGGAGCGGTGGGCATTTCAGTCTCTTTTAAACACTCAGGTGTGAAAGACCTGCACAAGTCTTAAAATTATTTCAGAAATGTCATTTTATTACAGGACATTGGGAAGAACAGTTTCTCTTCTTTTTCTTTTTCTTTTTTTTTCCCATTCACAGTCATTTATAAAAAGATTTTTCTCACTTCACTGCTGTCTGCTGCAAGCTAAATGTGGACTGGGGCACCCTGATGTGACATTAAAGCTGATTTCCACAGCACAGGGACAGTTATTTCTCCTGTGACACAAAAGGTACAGATTTTGGAATGATCATTTTTTCCCATTAGTCAAAATCAGATTTTCTTCTGCTAAGAACATTAAGTTCTGCAAACTACTCCAGGCAGCTGCAGTCACAACAATTTTCTTAGCCGCCCCAAGAAGGATACATCTTACTTGCCTTTAAATGCACCAAAATTGTGCAATCACCAGAGGATATCTCGCAGAGAAATGTTCTGCTTTTATTACTTGCTATCACAGATTTCATCTGTTCTCTCAAAGCAGTTCATTTATGAACTGATTCCAGAGAGCTAGCATCTTAGTTGGGATGAAATGTCCCAAGTGTCTGATCTGAGAAGCACCCACATGCTTTACAGGATAAGAGAGCAACATTCAAAGACAAAAAGTCAAACTCTGGGAGCCTTTAGCTGCCACTTGACAATAATGCAGAGATGCTCTGATCAAAAGGTCCTAGTAGAAACTCAGGGTAATGTTTAATTACTCATTCTCCAGCTATGGATGGTATCGCCAACATTCTCAAAAGCAAATTTTTGGCATTCAGTTCTCTATTTGAAGAAAACCTTTCTGAATATTCATTGCTTCATTTTAGGAAAGAAAAAGTCTGTGAGATTCAGCACTGGTGGCAGATGCTGAGCTAACAGGCTGATGTTCACCGTCTGCTTATGCAAAGAATAGGTAGGCATCCATTCTTCAACCCTTCCTTGGAAAAAGTGCCTGCAAGGCAAGAGACTGCTCTTTGGTCAATTATGATCTTACCCTCCACCTCTCTGGGCATACTTCCACCAAAGAATGGATTTATGAAATATATCTGTTCATTAACTCTGGGTGGATCTCAACCTGTCAGGCCCCAGTTCAGAAGGGATGCCTTCCCATCCAGCCAGCAACCTAAAGGTCTGCACCTCGACCATTTCCATGCTGCTACTAAGAAACTCAGAAAAAGGAGAAAGGAAGTCTGATGTGATTGGATTGTTGCTTCAGTGTGTAAATATCAGCAAAACACACATACAGCCCCAGTGATAAAAAGGGCCTCATCATGCAGATGACAGCAACATATGTGCAGAGAATCTTATCCTACAAGATGATCCAAAGTCAACTTTTGACAAAGAGTTCCTTGCTGGGAAAAGTTTGAGTTGTCTCCTTCAGGGGCTCCACAGCTGTATCAAACATCCAGCTCTTTCACCCTACCTCCTGCAGAACCTCCTTCTTGGCTTTATCACGTGTGGTTGTACAGTCCTGAAGAAGGTTAGGGCTCCACATCTTCCCACCATTGTAGCTTTAGCCAAATCTATGTGTGGTCCTTGTAGGCTTCTCAGGGGCACCATTTAGCTCACAGCTACTATCGGCTCAACTGCAGAGATGTCTGTCTTTCCTGACTGGATGTTGGAGGCTGATGGAAGGATGTGGGAGACCTGCAACCTCTTGAAGTTGCCATTTTCTGGCCAAGCCAGTCGGTAGGATGGGGCCATGGAGGGAAGCCTCTGTTCTGGGGGTTCGGGAGGTTTTCTGCACATGTTGAGCAAAGCCTTCAGCTCTGATCGGAAGCTGTCGTTGAGCCAGCAGTAGATGAAGGGGTTGTAGCAGGTGCTGCTCATTGCGAACCAGTGAAAGGCAAAGTACAGGGCGTTGTTGGTGTGGATGGTCTGGTTGGAGAGGAGGATGACGTAGCAATTCAAGGGAAACCAGCAGACGGCGAAGAGGATGACAACAAGCATCAGCATCTTTATGGTCTTCTTATTCTTTTTACGAAGGGCAAAGTACTGCTCAGTGGTGACATCCCCGATGACATTGCGCAGCCAGAGTTTCTTGGCCACTGTCATATAGGCAGCAGAGATGATCAGAAGGGGCAGGACGTAGAGCAAAATGAAGGTGGTTAAGTCGAGGTACTTCCAAAAGAGGTCAGCAGGCTCGGGGAAATCCGGCAGACACAGGCATCGGGTAACTTCCTCACTGCAAGGGGAGACATGGGGCAGGGGGTGAGAAGGAGTAGGGCCAGGGACCACGGGAGAAATTCACCAGAAACAAGGGGGCAGGAGGGAGAGGGCTCCTGCCATGAAGACTGGGGGCAGACCCTTCATTTATACACGTCACCGTTCAGCAGAGCTCTGCTGTCGAAAGCCTGGAGCCACGGAGCAGCCTGTGAGCAGCGTGCCGATAACTTCTCGTGGGCATTTGTGACCTTATGATAATTCTATGAATTTCATCAATTACAAAATTTCCAGCTGCACAGAAAGCAGGTTTTTAGTCTCTGTCTTTTGGCAAACAGAAACACAGTCTCTGCACATATTAAGGACCTTTCCCTCATTAAAGCACTTTCCAAATATCAAGGCTCATGACAGCATTTTATGGAACAAGCAGCTGAGGCAGATTGTTTTCACTTTACCAGGGCCAAAGAGTAGATTAAAGCCTGTTAAGTTTTAGTTTTTTTTGCCCATTTCTGTTCTGCCCCAACAGGTCAGACTGGTACATTGTGTAAATTACAAGTGCGTGGAGATAGCGGGTCCAGGCCAGATCCCCTAATTTCTTAGCCTATTTCAGGTGATTAGTGTGAGAGAATAAAGATAAAATAATCAAAAATAGAAACAAGGACAGGATATCAGCCATTGCAAAATAAATGAAAATTATAGACTAGATCCATATTAGTCTGAGTTCAAGATAAATTCAGGTCTTTCAGTAGAAGATGCCAAAGTATGACCACTGAGAGGTTGGCCTCCAGGGAGACTGTGGGGAAAAGCAAAGCAAGTCCTTACCTGTATTCAAAAGTAAAGAGTTTTTGGTAGATAGCATGTGGCAGGGAGAAACAAGTTGCCATGATCCAGATTACAGAGATGTAGATAACGCCTTTTGCAGTAGATATGCGAGGTTTCAGAGGGTGCATTATAACCTGTGCAAAATAAACCAATATTCAGACATGTCATTTAAGGAAATAATTATATCATTTTTTCATATAATCTTTCAGCCTAAAATCTATTTCTTAATGTGGAAATTCAACACATAACCAGGACTGTCTTCACCCAGCTCCCGTGGACTGTAAGCTGTATATGAAAGCCTGAATTGTTCCTTGATGGTAAAGTCAGATCCCAGTCCTACCCTCTTATTCCAGTATTTGTATCAAGGTGGGGAGAACTGCTGGGTACCAGCGTGTCTTGCAGACATGTTCATGTCCAGATTCAATTTAGTTAATAGCAAAAAAAAAAAAAAAAAAAAACGCCACAC
>JAOTQQ010000001.1:194912453-194957802 GCA_026546715.1 Gallinago undulata | reverse complement strand
CCTGCCATGGGCAGGGACACCTCCCACTACACCAGGTTGCTCAAAGCCCCATCCAGCCTGGCCTTGAACACCTCCAGAGATGGGGCATCCACAAGTTCCCTGGGCAACCTGTTCCAGTGCCTCACCACCCTCACTGTAAAGGATTTCTTTCTGGTATCTAATCTAAACCTCCCGTCTTTCAATTTAAAACTGTAACCCCTTGTCCTGTCACTACCCTTCCTGACAAAGAGTCCCTCCCCCGTTCTCCTGTAGGCTCCCTTCAGATATTGGAAAGGAGCCTAATTTGGACCAGAAGAAGTATCTGCAAGACATTCATGCACTGTCTATAGCGGTGTAAAGAAGAAAAGGCCACCAGAGCAGCTGTGGAGCCTTTATGGCACCTCTGCCCCGGTCTTACCACTGTAAAAGGCGTGTTGAGGAGGGTGATCATGATGTCGGCTACCGCCAGGTTGACGATGAAGAGGCTGGTGGCAGAGTGCATGCGCTTGGTCTTGATGACAACGTGACAGACCAGGAGGTTGCCGAAGAGGGAGAAGATGATGATGAAGGAGTACGCCGCCACCAGCAGGGCTTTCACCGTGATGCTCTGCGACTCCGCTCCGTACCTGCTCCTGCCCACGAAGCTCTGCCAGTCGGCCAGACTGTCATTGTCCCAGGAAAAGAAACCTGAGATGTTTGGGATCACAAAAGGCTCCTCCGAGCTCCCATTGAGGGGCAACTTTCCCGGGGCAGTGAAGGCATTAAGCAAGTCAGGGAGGGAGAGCCAGATGAAACAGGGCAACATCTCCAAAACGCTGCTCTGCTCCCCCAAGTTGGGAGCAGCTCGTTAGGGAGAGAGCAGAGCTCACGCCGGGGGGCCAGGAGAGCCGTCCTCCCCTCGCCCTCCCTTCCCTCAGCCCGGGGACCAGCAGCAGGAGCCGGCGGATGCTCCTGCTTCCCGCTGCCTGTTTCTCTCCTCTGCCTCGCCGCTACTTTGGCTCCTTCAGCTGCCTTTATACCTCCTCCCCCCCGGCCAAGGTGAGCTCCGAGCCGGGGTCTTCTGCAGCCATTGGGCTGCATGACATTACTCCCGCTCTGACGCGCTGCTCTTCCACGCAGTCCCGCTCCCCCGAGCGCTGCTCCGAGATGAGCACATCGGTGAGGAAGGCAAATCCGTCTCCCCAGCCGTCAGCATCCTTTCTCTCCGCCAGCAGCCCACCTTATGGAAATCCTGCACTATTTATAAGCCAGCCGCGCGCGGGGCAGCTCTGCGCTCCTCCAGGACACCCTGCACGTCTCACCTCCGTTTGAAAGTCTGGCAGGCAAGCTTCAGCCTGTTTCCCAGCCCGACACTTACTAACCAGCATAGAATAAGGGGGGGAACGGATGAATTTGGAGTAACAAGCTGGTTTACTGTACTGACAGTACTTTTCCACAATTTTTTTTTTTTCCCCTCAGAGGGACAGCTTTCCTTTGGCATGGCTTCCCTCTTGGAACAAAAAGTCTGATGCGAAACTGTGCTTCCTAGGGTTTGTAGAAACATGGAGGTAGCTACAAAGAGGTGATTTTAGCAGGAGAGTTGGACTAGACAATCTCTAGAGGTCTCTTCCAACTCTGACAATTCCATGAATGCAATTATATGAGACAGAGGATGGGAAGGGATGTCCCAGCCAAGCCAGTCCCATATCCAAAGCAACAGGCAGCCGTATACTGGACCCAAGCATTGAGACAGCAGCAAGCATGTTCCCTGTGCTTTCCCCCCCAAAACACAGTAGGAAATCTAAGATCAGTATCAGGAGACCAAGAGCCACAAAACCTCCCCAGTGCAGAAAGACCTGCCCCTCCACAAGTGCACATAGGAGGTGCTGCCCCTCTGCTGGGGACAGATCTGCTTGGGCCAGAGCAGGTGTTGTACAAAAAGGCTTTTTTTAACCGTCAATTAAAAGACCATTATCCAAAAAGCTTATAATATAAAGCCAGTCACTCACTAGTGAAAATAACACTTTCAGAAAATGCTTGCGACTCCCCCGGTGAAGCAGTCGGGCTGCTTTCTCCTCGCCACTGCTCAATAGTTGAACACAGTGGGACAGGCAGCACAGCCACCCCGCAGCACTCCCCTGCAAACCGCTGCCAGCATTTAGCTCTTCCACAAAATTGCCCAGTTTGAGCTTTTTCAGCAGTTTTCCTGTCTCTCTCGCTCTACTGTGGCTTTGCTGAACATTTGAGTTTTCTGGGGCAGGTGGATTAGAAGTTACATGAGTGAGAAGTGACTTTTCAAAAACCATCCAGTGTGATCTCCAAGAAATAAACATTGATTTTTGAGCATCTTACCCTTCATATCACAAATCACATTGAGGATCAGAAGTATCTGTGTACAGTGCAGTCTTCCTACACAAACCTTTGATACAGTTCCTATTAATCCTAGAGTTCAACCTTAAAAGACAAAGTCCCCTTAAGACATTAGTGAAATAAACTATACAATTTAACTCTTTATAACAAAACAGGCTTAATTTGGTGTGGCGGGTTGACCTTGGGGGCTGCCAGGTGCCCATAAAGCTGCCCAACTCCCCATCCTTAGCAAGACAGGGGAAGAAAATTAGATTAAAAACTTGTGGCTCAAGATAAAGGCAGGTGAGTGGAAAAAAGCAAAGGCTGTGTGTGAAAGCAAAGCATATAAAGATTTATTCTTTATGTCCCATCAACATGTGACATCCAGGCACCTCAGTAGGTGTAGAGATTGCTTTGGAAGACAAATGCCTCAATAACAAATGTAGTCCCCCTTTTCCCTCCTCCTTTCCTGCAACGTTTATTGCTGGGCACAACATCATAGGGCACAGAACGTCCCTGGGGTGCGCTGGCCTGGCTGTGTGCCCCCCCAGCCTGCTGGCCTCTGTGGGACGTTGGAGACAGCCTGGATGCTGCGGAGCACTGCTCTGCAGGACCAAAACATTGGTGTGATCTCAACACCCTTCGTGCTGCAAACACAGAGGATGGCGCCCCATGGGCTGCTACGGGACAGTTAACTCCACGCCAACCAGACCCAAGACACACAGACAGCAACATAAAGCAGCAAAGTGTTTTAAAAATGTCAGTCTCTCAGATCTAGTGTAGTCCATAAAACCGCCATTCACAATTTACTTAACAGAAATAGTTTAAAAAAAAAAAAAAAGTCTAAACTCTCACCTTGAAAGGTATTTACAGCAGCTTTTTAATTGCATAGATATAATATTATATCTAGTTGACAGTCCTTAATGAAATGGAAAAAAAAAAAAGGCTACCAAATTATTTGCTGATACCTAACGAGATCGCACTGCTTTGTAAATTGCTACTAAGCTCTACACTAGAAATTTGCAGGCCTTGATAATTTTTATGGAAGTCTTCTGGAAGCTCAAAGCCCAAAGATGTTCCCCGCTACAGCATATATGCAGGCAAAGTAACAGCAGTCACGTACAAGTGAGGGCCAGGAAAATGACAACTGCCCAATCCCACCTCTTTGGAGAAGCCAGCAAAAATGCAAAGGCACAGCCACAGCTACTCGAAGAATTTAGTGCTTCTCTGACACATTGGGTGTTTGCTGATGAACTCTCTGGCCTTTTCCTTGATGAGCTATAATGGCCACAGCTTTAGAACAGCACTTTTTGGGGAGTGGGGTGTACAGAGGTGGGAAGAGAGAAGGAGGTATAGGTCTAGGTCTTGGCTCCTTCAACAGAAGGAGTGGTTCCTCCACTGCAAATAAATTGCTATATTTTAAAAGCCTCATTTGGAAAGTGATTTGAAAATAGTAATGACATTTTAGGAGGTTTACTGAAGCTGTGGGCTGAGGAAAGAGATACCTGAAAAACATCAACTAAGAAAAAGGCAAGAGGCAATGTCCTGCCCATTACTGGCTCAATAGCTTGATTCTTCAAGCAGCATTCCTTGTGAAGCTGTAAGGTTCTACCCTTACATCTCATTTACAGGTAAAAGCTGACAATGCAATTCCATCTGAAGTCTTTGGCACTTCTTGAGTTACAGAGAAGAATTTGTTACTTTATACTATGACATTTAATAACGGTGCAATAGTGGTTTTAGCTCTCCTAGTAGACCTGAAAGTATTGGAACATTTTCCAGCTTCCAAACTGAAAACTGTATTTTTGGGTCAAACTATTACTCTTCAGAGTTTTCAAGTCTATCTGCAGAAAATTGCAAGTACAAGTTCCGTTACGCTGAGTCCGTGTCCACATCCCTACTTGCATAGCACTATGAATTTACTCCTCAGCAAAATTCAAACCAAAGAGATAGTTTTCTATAAAAGATATGATTGTTATTTACATTGTCATCCCAGAAAGAAAACAGGCTTTTCAAAGTTTTAGAAAGAACTTTCAGTTTCAGGCAGTACTTCAGAATATTAGACACTCTAGTCTAACACATTAAGCAATATAACACCCAAATTATGCCAAATTTGGCGCCAGAGGAAAAAAAAACAAAACACCTGAATGAAAAATATTTCATAGAAGAGAAAATTAAAGGCAAGCCATCAGTTATGGATAAATGCCCCATAGAGAATGACTTGCAAACTGCTTTCCATTTCCTTCTCTAATTTTCACATTTCTCTCTTGTGTAGTGAGATGAAAAATCACTTAGTTCTTCTTGACGTTGCAGTGCTTTTGAATGGATCAAATTCATCCTGCAATTTGTAAATAGATCTGTATTACTAGAACAAACATGCATTTTGAGACATTACAAGTCAAATTACCTTTAGATTAAACTAGAAAACCTGCTTGCATTATTCCATGTTTTCTGACAGACCTGTTTTTGTTGGTTTTGATAGGAAAGGGATTACCCTTTGATTTTAAGGTCCAGATCATAAGTGTGCAGAGAACAGAAACTGAGTTTAAGTCAATATGATCAGAATAGCAACTCTGAAATGAGGAACAATCTGGATTTCGGGTGTGACCAGGGAACTGTTATCATTATGAGCAGCACATACGTCAATGAAGTTATGTCCATGTACATATCACTCATCATAATTTACTGGCATTTGCACGAAACAAAAATACTGTTTCTTTTTGCATGTGTAAGCAAACGTAGTTCTGCATTTCAGGTACAAGGAGAGACACCACAGTGGTGAGAAGGGACAAGAGTTTAATGTTTTCCCTGAAGTGGCCAACACCTGACGTTGCTAAGGCTGGGACCCTGACCATACAGGACAGTCTGCTGCTCTGTGAAAACTAACTGCACAGTCCTGGACAGTATTGTGTGTATTCTATTTGGTGCAACAGTGTGAATAAAGTTCACTTGCTTAATTACAGAAGCAATTTCCTAGCAGTTCAGGTATATACTGCAAGAACAGGCATCTTAAACTTGAAGATAGTGTATTAATATCTTTTTTAAAGTGTATTTACGTAATTTGCAGCAATAAAACAATGAAGTGCCATGGAAAATAGCCCATTTTAAATGAAAAAAAGATTTCTTACTTTTTACAATAAAATAAAATAAATAAGAAATCAAAATACATAGTCAAGAACAAGAAGAGATCACAATTACTTTCTTCCACGGGCAAAAAACCCACAAACTTGTTCCACGCATTTCAGGAATGAAAATTAACTGATTAAGAATTGAAGAAAAAAAGGCCTGGATATTTTCCTGAGATCCCTTCCAGCCTTATTACTGATGATTATGATATTCTAACTAAAATTGGTTGCAATAATCTTGCCTTCTTAGTAATAAAAAAAAATAATTAAAAAATTCAGTTTTCCTTTGAAATTCTTTATTCAAATAACTGCAAAACAAGAAGCTACAAAAAGTAAAAGAAAAAAAACAAACCAGTATATACCATACCTCATCTGACTCAAAATCAACTCCTCTAGATGTCTGGCTTTGTGAACCTCTTTTACTAAGTGAAGATGGAGTTGACACCCTGGAAACATACAGAGGAAAAAGGAAAAAAAAAAGGAAAAAAAAAAAGGCATCAGTGTGTTCTCAGTTACCAGACATTCCAATACCTTTCCCTTCAACTTAGGTTTGGACCAACTAATCTCCCCTTGAAAGAAGGGAAATTTAGATGAGATACTAGAAAGAAATTCTTCCCAATGAGGGTGGTGAGGCACTGGAACAGGTTGCCCAGAGAACCTGTGGATGCCCCATCCCTGGAGGTGTTCGAGGCCAGGCTGGACAGGCATTTGAGCAACCTGGTCTAGTGGGAGGTGTCCCTGCCCATGGCAAGGGGGTTGGAACTCAATTATACTTAAGGTCCATTACAACTCTGACCATTCTATGATTCCATTATTTTAAACACAGAGACTAAGAATTAATAGAAATAACAATAAGTAGAACTATTCAAATTCTCAAAATAATATACTAATTCTAAAGCTCTGACCTAACTTATCTCAATCAGGAGAGCAATTTATTGTTATAGAAAGATTACCCACATTAACAGGTAAAAAAGTAAATAAATTCTCTAAGCAGTGTTATGATTTTCTTAAAAATCTGTTTTTTTCAGGTACTGGATTAGATCCCTGACACTACTGATTGCCAATCAGAAATAGAGCAGTCACGGGAGCATTCATGAAATAAACATACTGACCTTTGATTTACTTTTGAAGAAGGAATAATAGAAAAGTCATCTATATCAGAGTCATCATCTATAATAACCTGAAAAAATGGTATAATTTATAAAGCTTATTCACAGAATGTATTCTTACAGAGATATAGTGCATAATACTACAGTATTACAGCATAAAACCTTTGGGCTTTTTCCAGCTATATGCACAATTAGTTATAACATACACTTGGATAGGGATCAAGGCTAGAGCTGTACAATGTGAAAATACAGCACAAGTTATGCTGTTCAGATCTCTGATCTTGCAACCCCCCCCCCAATTACTCATGTATATACACTATGTATCTTAAGACTATGGTCACAAACAAAACATACCCCATACCAAAAAAGGGTACAAAAGGTCTACAAATTAACACAGAAACTTACTGCTGGAACTGATGGCTTGGGAACACTTGCTGTTTTAGGCTAATGTTTTTTTTAGGCTAACGTTTTGACCATATATTTCTTTTTCAAATCAGAGGACAGCAAAAGGCAGCACAATTTCACTCATGCAAGATGCTTCTTACCTCAGAGTAAGATTTAGATGAGTTCAAGGAGCTCTCTGGTTTCAAAGACCTAAAGGCTAGAGTAAAACTAATTAAGTATTTTAAAAGTGCTCACACAATAAAATGCAAACAATGTTATATCATTCTTTTCATTTAAGATCTGCTTAGCATGCATTTCCTCTGCAAAATAAAACAAACCCCTGTAAAACAAACCCCTAAACCCAACCCAAAACATAATTTAAGCCTGTGCTAGAGTCTGACAACGCAGGGATCTAACCCCCTGTGCAGTGGCAGGCACTGCCCACTCTGGCTGAAAAACCTTCAGTAACTTTGGTTAAGAGATAAACATTACTATAATTGCTATTCCTGTATGTCTAACAGTTCAGACATCAATACATCTGCTAAAATTGATTTCTCTGCAGTATTTTACGTCAACTGCTGACCAATTTAAAGTTTAGGTAATTAGCCAATTAATTTAAAACTCACTCTACCTTTGGGTATTTTGTGAGGGATTTCTTTGCAGCTTTGTAAGCAGTATGTTTTTAATTTATACTCAGATTATCTACATTGTTTCCTCAGAGCCTGTCCTCTGTACCAAGGAAGGGCTACTCCCACATAGGTGGCTCAAATTACAAGCAAGTTTCTCTTCCATAGTAAAAACTGGCATTTCTCACACTTGCTACAATGTAAAACTAAATGGATTTATATTACAGCCAGTCAAGTTTAAACTTCTTATCCACAGAGAAATATTCTACATAAAATAGATGCTATTAAGTCACATCCCTTCTATGCTTATTCCTTAAGGAACTGCATGCAGTAAGAACTGGACATAGGGAACATCTACTGAAGTTCTTGACATTTCATTTTATCCCATGACAGCAGGATATCACTATTCTTTTTTTTTTGCTCCCTAAATTCTTCTTTCTTTCATTACTCTTAGTTATTCTATTTCATCAGAACCAAAAGAATGTCTTACAACTGAATTGGACTAATAACAGCAATTAAGGCACTTCATTAAATAAACACCTTCATTACAATTTGAAAGAGGAGATCAGAGCAATGGACAGATTGAAGACGTACCATCCATGATAGACATATTCTTGGCAGGCACAGATACAGGCTTGTAGGTTCTGCTGCTTGTAGCTGACTCTTGGCTAGTGCATCCTGTAGGGATCATAAAAAATATGCAAATGTGAATTGGGGTTTTCCCCTGCCCTTTAGTCTATCATTACTGAGCAGGAAGTGACTTTAAAATCTACATTCCTCGTTATTTCTTCACTGTCTTCTTTGAATCAAAGCCCTCCTTACATGCAGAACTGCTCTGGGTCCAGCTCCAGAGACAGGGTCTCTTAACACACCCCTCCCAGCTCTGACAGAATCACAGAAGTGCTGGAGCACATGCCCAAAGAACTAGTTTAAAGGCACTAACTAAACCAGTCCTAACATGACAGCCTTTGTGTCAACTTACTCTGCTCTCAGACCCTTGCGCGTATTACTGAGACAACTCAAGAGTATATAGCTGCAGGACCCCAACTTTTCTTTTTTCACTTATATATATTTATATAAAATGGAAGTACCACTATCACTGTAAAGTAGCACCTAGCCAAGGAGATACCTGATACATTTTGCTTAATTAACACTTCCCATTTTTTCAGTCACTAGAAACAATGAAGTCTCTTGTAAATTGCATAAGGATAATCTGTACATCGGCTTTATACTGCTCAAATATCTGTACCTCCACTCTATACTGCTCAAATGCATTACCTTTAGCAGTAACAAAAGGTTATCCGTACACTGCATTTTACAGACCTTCACAATAATGCATCTTTTAAGAGTCTACTATGTTTCCATAGCTGGGAAGCAAGATCTTTTTCTTTTAATGACCCTGTGAAAAAGTTGCAACTTAACCCTTGTAAGGCAGTCAACTGTATGTAATTGGATATTAAAAATATTTGTGAAGAACTTTTTTTCCAGTAGGAGCCCTTAACCAAAAAAATTTCCACTTGATGGAAGCATGTCCCTGCCCATGGCAGAGGGGTTGTAACTAGATGATCTTCAAGGTCCCTTGCAACCTAAACCACTCTATAATCAGAAGACAGTCGCCTTTTAAAGAAAAAAAAAAAGTCAGTAACTGCAGTACAAAAAATGTTAAATTTTTCTTACCTCTTCCCCTTTGAGATGAACCTCTTGCTGTTGGATTTTGTCCTCTTGCCCCTCTTGCCCTACCTCTTCCCCGACCCCTTCCTCGTCTCAGTGTTGCAGGAAAACCATCATCTGAATCACCAGTGCTTTTCATCCCTGTATCCATGAGTTCTTCATCACTGGAGGCTGTGACAAGAACTGCATCCTCAGATCTGTGGGCTCTAGCCCTGGTCATTGCCTGAAATGGAACAATAAGTGCCATAGTAAAAAGAATCTTAGATGATTAAATGCACCATTGTAAAATGCTAGTTGTGAGACATAATTCTAAACCATTGAGCCTTAGAAGACCCAAATCCACGGAGTTGGAACAGAAGGAATTCTGTCAAAAAGCAGGGATGGTATTTAGTCTATTTAATTTAGAGGTGTACGTTTAAAATAGTTAGCTAAGCCCTGATAACAGAATGGAGCTAGTTGATACAATACATCGTCAGCAGAGTTTGGTGAACAGTTCAGGTCATTCTATGTCAGCTGTGTACAAGATAAGGAGCACCAATGCTGTCAGTGGCTGGCAATTCTCCTTGGAAAGACATATGAATCTCTGGGAGATCTAAGACTCTAAGATTGCTGATGAGGACAATAGTACCTGAATGTTTACCAATAATACCAATTTGTTCCAGTAACACCACTCAATAAAGCCCATCCACACACCCACTGGTGATGGGATCACAAATAGTTGAAGATGACAGATCTCTCAGGGTCACCTGCCAGGTCTAACCTTTGCTGTTAAAGCAAGAACAGTTGAACACTCGGCTCACAAATCTGCACAAGTAAAGAGATCTCAAAAGCCAAACTGAGCAGCAGCTCAATTGCATGTATTAGCACATATTATATCAAGGAAGATTTTTAAAAGACTTACTAATCTTCCTTATGTAGACACACACTTTTTTTTGGCAAGGACAATGTTGAGTGTTGCTAAGTGACTTCACTCATATGCAGAAGTCACCATTCCACTCTTCAGCCTACATTTAAAATTCAAAGGAGTTACCTCACGAACTTCCTCATCCTCTTCTTCGGTATTCTTTTTTCTACTCTCCCTGAATTTTCGCACCTGAATAAAATGATTTCCCATCAAATTAATTTCATACAATAATTAAAACACAGTAAGAAAGAAGTCTTCATGACTGAATTATTAAGTTAAGCTCACATGAAAGGAAAGAAGAGTGCAAAATAATTGAACAGATAGTTTAGAACCTTTTCATGCTGTCCTACAGTTGAAGAATTTCACATTCTATTAATGACTGGAACTACATCACTGGGGGAAAAAAAAAAGCTTTGGACTTGATGAAAAGTAGGAAATAGTACATTCAAGAAAAGAAGAGTATATGTAATTTGACAATAAGGGATGGTGAAATATGAATAACTGGAAAGGAAGGGGTAAAGATGAAGAGGCAAGATAGAAAACAAGGATGCTGAGAAGAGACAAACATTGCATACATGTACAACTAAGAAAGCTCAGCTTGCCAAGTATGGAAAAAGATATGGTGGTAAGAGGAAAAGGTGGCAGTAGTCCAAAAGACAAAGAAGCAAACAAACCCAAAGTGACACAGAAAGTCTACAGGCACCAATTGTTTATAGTTTCTTTCAACTCCTCTTGAATGAAGGCAATCAGCAAGAAAACAGCTACGTGAAACCTTCCTGCCCCCACCAAATTATTCTTCACACAGTGCACAGCTAAGCTGCAGTACAACTTGTTATATAACGGCGGAGTATTACACCTAATACATGGACTCATGTGGATGCTCAACGAGTTGACAGAAAAGTCAATTAAGGGTTACTAGATACACATAAACCGGGCTTGTCTCTGGGTGACCCTGAGCTGCAAGCAGTTAGAAGCACCTTAGAAGTTAGTAGAGCACCTGAAGGACAGGTTTCCCTATGTTTGCCTTGTTCCTGCACCCTTCTCTAAGCCAATATGAAAAAGCTAAGAAGAGATTATATCTACCATCTTTCTCACAGTAGACATTCATATATTAGAGTGATAGATCTTTACCATACATGTGCAAATAAAGTGAGAATCAGTATAAGCATACCTAAACCCATTTTCAATACAAGCTTTTAAACTACGTATTTGAAACTTCATCACTATTTTTTAATTCCAGAAAATGACTAGAGGCGAGTCTTGCACATGCTCCACACGCAGACAAATATATTAAACCAGGTTTGAGCACTGATTTTTCTACTGTTTTGGCCTCTTCTGAGGAATTAACATTAACAGAATATTACCTCCTCATCTATTTTTTCTTCCTCTGCATCAGTGCGACGCTCCTTAAGAAATCTCTGTGTTTTTTCTAGTTGAAACTTCACCAACTCTTCTATGGCATCTTTTTCCTCTTTATCCACAAACTCCTGCACTGCTTCTCCCATTCCTCTTTCAGTTAGAAGTGAAAGCTGCACTTTCTTTATAATTGGAGAAAACATTTTGTTAAGAAGATCTGCCATCAAAGAAAGCAAGTAACATCCCTGCTGTTTCAGATACATGTTACATTAAGTTGGTTCCCAAACCAGTAAAGTGCATTGAAGATTTCAATCACAGAAAAGCACAATAAGCAAACCTGTTACTAACCATAATACAGTACAACTGTTTTGCTACTAGCATTTTACACCTACTTAAAAGAGTATTTTCCAGACTCAAAGAAAATGTTTTATAAATAGTAAAGAAAGTACAGTGCTAGTCATATCTAAAATAATTGGTCTGAAATGTATTGCTGAGAGAGGAGAGAAAGTAAACTGGATTCTTTCTTAGTTTCCCCTCCCTTTTTTAGACTAAAGCTAAGACCAACTTGCAGAAACATAAAAATGCTATTAAAAGTAGGCCCTGATTATTACAATTGCTAAATTACTTAGTTTTACTGTAAAATTCTAACATTAAAAAATGGCAGTTACAGAGCAGGCAAATTATTATTAGGTATGCTCTATTGAAATGCATTTCTGTAAATACCAATAGTTCTCTTATGTTCATCAAGTGAGGTGATAGTCATCAAGAAATTCTACATTAAGATATTAGTACATACACTAATTAGTAAAATTAATAGATGCTACCCGTGGTGTTTTGCAGCCATTCTCTTTTGGACCCTCCTTTCCAATACAGTAAAAAGACACATTCTGAGAACTAAACTTCCATATGAAGAGTAATGTTCAAATAGCAGCCTCTTTTGTCTGTAAGCTACAGAACAGATAACTCCTACGCAATAAGCATTATATATGGCTATTAATGATTTTTGATCCTTCCAGGCATCCTTTAGAAATTGTTTTGTGGGAGGCATCAGAGGCATAAAACTTTCCCTGAAATAATTCCGCACAGCTATTATAAATTAAGAATGTTACAGAAAAATAAAACAAGCATCTCCAAAGAGTGATTGATTGTAATCATGCATCTTTCTTTAATTTCCATGTTAACTTAAAATGTATTAATGTCCTAGTACACATCTTCCCAGAAGGGGAATGGATTCTTTCAACTCTTTACAGATGTTGAGCTGCTGAAGCAGACCTCAAATGTAGGGACTAGTAACTGAGCTGTTTATACAAGAACATACATACAAGTAGGGAAGATGATGTAGCAGGGACAATTCTGCAGAATAATATAATATTCTATAAATAGAATATGAGATTGCACTATGTCTGAGGACACAAATACACTGCAAAGTAACAAGTTAATTCAAGTCAGCTGGGCATAATAAATGGTAAATTTCACATTGACCCTATAGGTAATTAAGGTAGGATCTCACTCAAGAGCACGCTGCCTCACATGTTCCACCTGTAAGAACATGACCCACCATTTAGCACAGGGCAGACAGTTTACATTCACATGAAGAGTTATCGTAATGGTCTCAGGCTGGCATGTGCTCACATACCCTATATATAACCTATACACAACAGTCCCCCGTTAACCTGAGATATACACTTCCTACAGGAATTCACATGCAGTTATATAACAAACAAATTAACTTCTTGGTGAATGTCAGTCTTTTCAGGGAACACTATTTCTGTTAAGAAATCCAAAAAAGATAAAAAGATTAACATTCAATTAAAAAAATAATCATAAAAGGCAGAAAGATACCTTCTCTGCTGTTTGAAAATACTGCTTTACAAGGTCTTCCACCCTCAGTGTCATCCCCTCAGAAGCAGGTCTGCTAACCAGTTTTCCAAAATTAAGATCATTCTCTAGAATAGAAAAGCACAGTGGCACTGTCATCCATGCTTTCAGCATTTAACTATTATCATCTTACTGACAGTAACAGGAAAAAAGCTATAGGCCTCTTAAGAATTGTGGTTCCTTTTATAGGTAACAGGTTTTTCTTCTAACTGTAGAGTCTGTTGTCTAGAAATAAAGGTAAACATAACGAATGCAATAATTGTACAAGACAACTCCACCGTTAGCAGATATAAAGTCTTCTAACTACCAAATATCTGTAATTATAAACTGAGCACTATGTCCTGAAGGCTGTTATAACTGAACTCTAGAAGATCACAACTGGAAGAAAAATCAAAAGATCCATCAAAGCATAAAGGTTTTTTGTTGGTGGGTTGTTTTTTTTTTCTGTTGGGATTTTTTTGTGTTTGTTTTGGGTGGTTTTTTTTATGTCCAGGATGAACAGTCCCAACTCTCTCAGCTTGTCCTCATAGGAGAGGATTTTTGCAGTTCTCCTCTGGACCTGCTCCAACAGGTCCTGAAAACTTAAGACTGCTTTATTAGCCACCTCCCCTGTGTTAGAGGATACCACAGTTCTTTGCATTACTTTAGTAAGTATTTTTAAATTCCCTTCCTGAATCCGAGATGCACATTAAGTGGGAAAATTAAAATATATTAATGAAACATGGTGACAGATGCACATTCTGAATATACTTCCTTGTATTCTGAAAATGTAAATGAGATTGCACACTTATTTTTAAAAAAATTGAAACAAAACAAGATCAATACAGCATAATTCAAAAAACCTCTCTAAAAGCAGTTTCTATTCATGAAACACAGTATTTTGAACTTTATAAAACTGACAGTGTAAGTAAAAACTGTCAATGGAATTGAGTACCTAAACTAATGTGAAATATTAACTGTTATTTAGCACAGTACATTCTTGTGCAAACCGTATCTTCATTATGACTATTACAAATCCAGTATTTGGGCAATGTAAAGTGCCCAAAATCAAATACCTAACTCTGGGAAGTCTCAGGAGTGAGATATTTAATACCTTTCATGGTAATTATCATAGAACCATGGCGTAACACAGTCTGGTATGGGGCTGGTATGTAAAAGCAACTCAATCAGGTTTGAGGCCAAAAAAAAGGAATTATTTATGAATAACTGTCAGCAGATGCTATGCTGAATATCAGAATTTTAGACAAACCCAGAAATAG
Organism: Gallinago undulata; assembly: GCA_026546715.1. Classification (NCBI taxonomy): domain Eukaryota; kingdom Metazoa; phylum Chordata; class Aves; order Charadriiformes; family Scolopacidae; genus Gallinago; species Gallinago undulata. The sequence continues at coordinate 194,943,183 of JAOTQQ010000001.1, read as the reverse complement.
AACAGAAATACGTATGCAATATTTACACTTAAATGAGACTATGCATCTTTCCTCCTTCTGTAATATATTAGATGGTAGGTTCTGAACCTTTGCAAGCGCTGGGTAACAAAATAAAGGAAGAAAAATGAAAATCAAGGCAAGCCAATGATTCCTTCCCTTATAATTACCATTTTTCTCTTTTTGTTCGCGATGCCTGAAAAAGTGTATGATGTCTTTCGGGTTAGCCACCCTATCCATGTACTTCTGGCTAAAACGATGGACACTAAATGGTTCAAAGCCACCTGTGTAATCAACCTAAGAGAGGAAAAGAAAAATTTAAATATGAAACAAACAGAAATAGAGAAGCCACACAAATCCAGATGAGTTTGTTACCCTTCAACATAAAAATCAAAGCAAAAAAATAAGTAAACCTAAAATGAATGCTTTACATGAACGAACGCTACACAGAATAGTTAATAGATAATAGCTAATAAATAATATTAGCAGAATAACTAATAACAGCCCAGATTGATAACTTGTTCCTAATTTGTTTCATTTACGAGTCTTCAGGAAAGTTTCCATAAATTAGGTTAGGAACAAACATAAGATAATATGATCCACATTTGATCCCCTTGCTCAGACCAGCAGTGAAGTATAGTTATGACAAATCTCACCCTTTGCCATAGAACGCTAGTTATGCCACAGCTCAACAGAATCAAGGTATGTAGGTGATTTATATTCATTGGATCACAGTAAGAAATTTTATATGTTACATGTTTATAAAAAAAAGCCTGACTTCGCTTTGAAACTTTTCAAAGTGACCTTTCAAAACACAGCAATCCAAACTGAACAGTTTCTTACTCGTAATCTTATGAGAGGCTTCTCTGGCTGGCGTGGATTTCCCAAGCGTGCCCTTTCTGCATCATCCAGCATCAATTCAACCTATGAAGTAGAATTAGAAATTCAGTTCCACTTTATTCTCTTATGGATGCCTGAACTCTTCAAGTATAACTTTGAACACACGCAGCTGCAAGGGGAAGCTATAAAAATAAATAATTATAGGATGTGCTCCCATTCCTGAACACACATATGTACCAGTGTCCAGCCAAAAGCCATAAGAATGAATGAGAAAAGTCATAATGAAAGGCTCATCTTTCAGATACACCGTAGTCTAGCAGTATCTACATCACTGATGACTCATAACTCTTTCTATATAGCTGCTATCCTTTGCTAAATTTCTAGTTCAAGAGAAAAGCAGGAAGAGACTTACACAGACCCAAGAACTAAGGGCAATTAATAAACCTGTTTAGTTACTTCTGGCACTTCACACTGCACAGCCCAGCTCCCAGGGTTTAGGTACACATGTTTAATCATCCCAGACAAGGAACCTGGTAGTCAAGGCTGCAGTGACTGCCATGGATTTAGCCTCCCATGGAAACGCTTAAGTCTGTCTCAAAACACTTCAAAACTTAAGACTTCTCATATTCTAGTCTCAAAATCAGTCACAGATCACATCCCCTGACCGTAAGCTGTTATCAATATACTGTTTGCATTACAAGTTACCTTTTCCATGCAGAAGGCTTGTATTGCCTGAGTTACTTTAGGATTGTCTGGATTAAAAAGATCTGGATGATCAGCTAGAACAACATCCTCCATGTGGAAAGTTCGCACTGTCTGTAGAGCAATCTTCTGCATTTTCATTTTTTTCTCTGTAACATGCAGCAAACCAACGTGTCTAGAAAGAGTAAGGTAAGTTACTAGAAGATAAACTTAAAAGAACTATAGTATAAAAATCTGGTGTAAATTCATGTCTACTTTTCAGGGACCAAAGTTTAAAAGCTATAGGGAGTTCTTGGATCTGCACTTGAGGGTTGGCCCTGCCAAACTTATGTTCCATTATATTTAGATTGTGCTTGTTTTCCATAGACAAACACATGCACACAGTTCCTTGTATTCCAGTTTATCAGGGTGTATCCCCTACTAGACAAGTTCCATTTTCTTCAAATGTTAGGTTTAATCCCAAGTAAAACAAGTTATTCTAGGCACTGATGCCACCTACTTCATTTGTTATGTCACACTCTGAAGCTAATCCACACTGTAACACAAACCCTTTCACACAACAAAATAATTTTTCCTTTCTTAATACAACACACAAGAGACATAAGGCAAGGGACAAAGAAGAACAAAAAGAAAAGATCACGCACTTCTTCACAGCTTCCCCAGGGGACAGAGATGTCACTACTGAACTTCCTGGCTGAGAAACAAAGAAACATTGCTGTTCATTTCGGGACGGAGCTATTTTGCACTCATGTTCATGACCCCACACAACAAGATTAATGAAGTCATCTAAAAACTGCTCTGGAATGTAGTTGGTAGCTCCATGTTTGCTCCTGTTCAAGAAAAGAGAAAAATAATTAGAATGTGTACAGTCACAGCTGCACAAAGGAGGAGTGAAGGAGAAAAACATCAGTGTGATTTCACGTGATACAAAAACTCCAGCAAAAATATCTGACATACATTTCACATCAGGTACCCATCACATTTATTCCTTATGCAATTGTTTAAAGTATTTGGTTAAACAAGGCAATTTAGACAGCTGCTTTCTTTTCTGCTCCCTACTTTCTATTTGCATCTCATTTTTCTTACTTGACTTGCAAGATTTTAGAGTTTTTTTCCATATGAATGCTTGTATAGCACCTCATGGCCTTTATTATTTTTTTTTTAAATAGTGGGATAAACCTCACTGAATTAAACAGACATGGGACACACCACACTCCATCCCTTTCCAGAAGACGAAGGAGAAATGAGCTCTTTCAGCCTACTAGACAGAGATCCATAGACAGGGTTATCTGAGCTATATTTGTTTACTTGTGCTTCACCGTCACTTGCACATGAGGATTACACTTTTCTTCAGGAAAAATTATAAGAGATTTGAAAAAGACCTATCTTTTTCAAGGCAGTTTAATGAAGTAACACCTTAAGTTTAAGGTCACCGTAACTCACTCAATACTGTTACCTATTTTGATGAATCACAAACAAGTTAAACCAACTATCTTCATCTTCCTTTGGTCTCAGCATGGTTACTTGTTTATTGACAAACATACGATACAACCTTTCATCTGGAATAGCTCCTGGAGTAGACAAAACAAAACATTAAATAATTTTTGAGTGGTAAAACAGCTTTTTAAAAAAAAATTTTTTTATTAGCAAATCTATCAAAAAGAGCCTGAAGAACACAGCTTTATCCCAAGAACAGACTTTCATTTTCATAATCTAAGAAGTATGAGGTGTGACTATGAATTTGAACAGATTAAAGTACAAATTGGCTATTTAAGATATTTAAACATGAAGTATACCTTTAAACAACTGCTAAAGGCAGTTTTATTAATTACATCTACATAGAGACCTCTTGCCATTTTTCTGTGCCAAACAACTTATTATGGGCAGAATTAAAAATACTAGAAGAGATGTTTTGTTTCTTGTTGTCACAGCAAGAAGTATATTTTGTTGTAAGGTGGAGTCTAAAAACAGATACTTCTGAGTAGAGAAAGAGTTCTTATACTTTGAAATTCTCTTCCAAACAATAAGTAAGTCACAAATTCTGCAAAGTCAGTGCTTTCCCGCACTGCAGGAAAAAGTCTGTAGAAGAACTTCTAATCTGTTTGTCACCAATTATCTCCTTGATGTTTTCAACACAAAGGGAAAAAAAACCACCAAAACCCAAGGGATCCACACCCAGGGTTCGTGACGCATTTCAATAAAATCCCATATGGAGTTTACGTATTTTGTATAAGAATAAGCACTCTTTAAATCTCTTTAAAAGCTCAAAGAAAGTTCTCATGAACATTTTTATGCAGCAACACCCATACTTTAGAAATTCCTTGTGTTTCCCAGTGACGATTTTGGGTCTTTAAAATCCAAATGCTTTTTGAAAACTTTTATATTGTGGTATTATCAATACTAACCCTCAGAACATCTAGCAAGCTTTTAAAGTATCCCATTAAACATATGAAATCATGGCCAACTACAACTTAACATATAGCTATAAAAGTCGTTTGGAAATGAAATGTTTAAGCACTCATGACTGGACATCAAATAAGGGGGAAAAATTAAGATCTTAATAGTTAATTTCTCTAGAGAGAAAGCAGTCAAACACCACCATTCTAAGCAAGAAGTGATGGTGGAGGAGAAAATAGAAAGGAACAAACTGAAGTTGAAAACCCACCATAGAACACCTTTAAAATATGAAAGTCTTCACAAGTTTCTTTATAGAAACCTGTCATAGATGTTACTTACGAAGCACTTCAGACACCTCAGACATTAGGTTTTTGCTCAGACAGTTTATGTTTTTAAAATAACCAAAATAGCACAGGAACATACAGCCTTTAAATTTTACCTAAACAGGAGGAAGTAAGCTTAATACTCAGCAGTAAGAATGAAAGAGTATGACTGCCCTGACTCGATGCACAGGTACTATATATAGCTGACTTAGGAAGGGTTCATTTAAGACCAATAAAAGTATAAAAATAAAGTTATTGAATAATTTGTTTTAAAATTAAAAAAGGCAAAGAAAAAAAACCCCGTAACCCAGTGACAACGCAGCAGAAGGAGAAACTGTCCCAGAACTGATGGTCTCAATAATGCTAAATTAAAGCCTTTCATGTTTGTTGCAGCACGGTATGTTTGTTCCAACTTTATTTTGACCTTTTAAGATTCAGTAATATACAAACAGTTTAGCCATGGTTTGGCAGACTAATACTTACCTAAGCCATAAAGAGCAATTTTTGTTCTACCCTTACGCAATAAAATGGGACTAATATCTATTTTCTCCACAGACGTTGAACGTCCAAAGTGATTCAACAATCCTGCACAGCTTAAAATATCCAGCGCGCACAGTGCATCTGCCTGTAGAAAATATTGAAAAATATTGAAAATATAAAAACTTTGAATAGAACATTTAGTCTTTAAAGTCTAAGTGAAACAGTCTCAAAAGGGAGAGAGAGTATCTTTTAAGTAACTTCTGTAGTTGAAAAATCCTGCCACGAGTATTAGCTTTTTTTTTCAGTACTAATGGGTACAGAAGCAAACCCCTTTTCCTTGCAAGTTCTGCTTTATTTGAAAAACATGAAATTTAACATTAAATCATTCAGAAATACAAAACAAAATCCCAAAGAGCCAAAGTCTCTAAACTACTATAGAAAATCATCTGGTTAAGCTAACTACTTCACATTAGGTCCATGGTTAAACCTCTGTTGCTAAAACACCCATCTGCATGATACAATGCCATTTACAGATTCATAGAACATAAAATGCAAGATTATTCTTATTAGATTATCTTCCTTGAAAATATAAGACGCATAACAACTGTATACACACAAGTCAAAGTATCAAAAATCCCCTTCTTTAAGAAAAAAACCTTCGGTCTCCACAGAATATGTTTTAGAAACTTTATAAAAGGCTGACATTTCTTGGCAGAAAAATTGCTTCTGTTCTCATTGACATAAATCTATGTAAATTAAGAATTTAAACAGTTCATGTGGATGCCTTGAATTCTTTGTTTTTTTTGTTTTTTTTTTTTTTTTTTTTTTTTTTACTGTCACACCTTGCTGTCATTAAATTACAGAATTCCTAAAGGTACACAAAATATTTAAGTGAAGAGTGGAGCAACTGACTAAAGCTAGCCTGTTCTCCAAGAACTGTATTTTTATACAATTTCTATAATATTTTTGTAATATAACAGTATAGTACAATTACGATAATAATTACCCCCGTGGGATCATCATGATTGCCATGAATACTAAAAACTGGAATAGAAATGTTGAGATTTCTATCCTGATAATTCACCCACGGAAACCTGAAAAAGAAGAGGGGAAAAAAAAAAGGTAAAATTTCATCTGCAAATTTGTGGACAATTCCCAATATTCTCTTCAAATTAACATCATCACAAACACATCATGACAGCAGCACAACTGACTACTAAGTGGCTAGGAATAAGATTAACCTGCACAGTGTAAGAAGATTCTTACTTATGGGCTGAAATGGCACAGTAGGAACAGAGTAGCAAAAAATTCCTTTGTTTATTTTTTTGGTGTTTGTTTTTAGAGAAGGCCTATGAAAAGAATTGTACAACACGTTGTGTGGTACATGCAAGAGCAGCAGGCTGGGTTGTGCAACCTTTGTTTACACACAAAGGACTCTGCTGATTTTACCACAGCAGTTTGTATAAATTGGCTTACTTGCGTTGCACTTGCAGGATAGAAACTATATATTACCTAAACATATCAAACATCACAACACATTCAGACGTTTCTCAAAAAACTGTATGCATTCCTTTATAAACTTAGATAATAAAAGATGACAGGTGAAGTCATCCTGTAAATTTTCCACACAACCAGGCCTAAAAATTCAAGGTTCCAGTCACAGAGGATATAAATCACAAAAATCACAAAATATTCACCCAATACACAAACTAAACCTTACACCCTAATTTACAGGAACATACTTACTTGCTATAGTGAAAATTCACTGCCTGATCACTCAAAATTTCAAACTGAACAGGACGATCTCCCATGCAGTATTTTCTCAGTGACTCCAAACAAGAGTGCACTGTTTTCCTGGAAGGTTTGTTTTCGTGAAAAAGGTCCCCACCTAGTAAAACAAAGTCCACCTGTATGTAACAAAAAGCTCTATTATTTTAATACAACATTTTGTATTACTTTGAAAGACTTCTAAGCAAATAGTTTAAATTATTTCTTCTAAGGAGTTCCACATATCTCCTCATATCTGAACTTCTAGGTAAAACAAATTGGTAGTTGCAGGCACAGTATTTAATTTCCTCATGAAACAACCATTAACTAAATTATTCATTAAAACTAAACCCATAAAGACCCATTTATGAAGAACTATAGTAGAAAACAACTGATAGTGTTGGGAAGAAACTACCAGTGAAGTATTCTAATAAGGGTCTCCAGATTGGCTCATGAACGTTTTCTTTGACAGGCACAAAGAGACACATTCTCTTTTCGTTGCTGTGGTAGCTAGTGGGAAGAAATCAGTAGCTATCTCCACATTACTTTAAGCAAGTACTAGTTGCAGTTCTATATTTAGTTTTTGAAAAAAGCATTAGGGAAAAAAAATCACATCACATTACAAACAATTTGACTAAGAAACAATCAATCCTTAAAAACAGAAACAACACTTTTAAAGTTTCTTTTATTTCTACCTTGAGTTGTCTGAAGTCTTTGTATCATTACCCTCACCTCCCCTCCAACTATTTTCCCTTCTTGCAGTGACAATCCCTCTCTAAATACCAGTGGAACTGGTGCAGACAACCTGAAAACATTGTTAATGCAACCAGGATCATAATTTACTTAGAACAGCCATTCTTTTTACTAAAACAGAAATGTAACTGGTTGCAATATACAGTTCAGTTTAGTCATTTAATCTGATATTACTAAAGATTGCCTTATAGTTTCCAGCAGGTTGGAACATATTTTCCACAGTCACACTCTTTCCAAAAAGCAGTACTTACTTCATTTTTTTGAGCATGGTCTAGAATTTCATCAAAGGTTACAAATGTATCATTTCCACGAACTGGGTCCTTTTCCAAATAGCCAAGATGAATATCAGTAGCAATAAGGATTTTAAAGGTATCTTCATCATCCCTGAATAAAACAGGAAAATCTGTGTTAGAGAGCAATATACTTGAGAATTTTGACATACACTTTAAACGTTTCTGTCCAATGTCATTAAATACACAGGATATTTATTATAACATTCTATCAAAATACAATTCCTGTAACATTCTCAAAATACTTCGCTACTTTTGCTGCAAATAGACCTTCAAACCAAACGGTTTGAAAATTAGGTTATCCCAATCAGTCTGCTCTAATAAAGAGCTGCAACCATCTCTGTGAAGTATCTAATGAAAAACTTAAGGGTCTTTTTTATGTTTTCTGCCCTTAAAAGGACCTGGTGAACAAGTGTTCCATTTTCTCTGTTTGCAGTGGTAATCTACCTGTATATGACAGCAAGTATGACGGTTGCACTAGTCCAACTTGGTCCAACTAGATGGTTGGACTAGATGATCTTGAAGGTCCCTTCCAACCTAGATGATTCTACGATTCTATGATGATCATAAGGACCCGAGGGGAAGCATAGAAGCTGATCTGAGTTCTTAACTTATTCCAAGTATACAAAACACTTGCTATCTGATGACACAATTGCATAGAGCTGCAGATGAGAGGAGCTTACTGCGAGTTGATGGTACTCATCTTCGTGCCAAGACTCCTCGCAAAGCAGCTCTGGGCACAGCTGGGTAGCTCAGGTCAGGAAATTGGTTTCTAACTTCATCGATGCTTTATAAAGCCTAAGAGACAAAAATTATGAACAAATTGGAGCAAAAGGCAGAGAAACCTGAACGATCAGTTACCCGGTTATTCACTAGCAATTCTTGCTTGTAAAACACCTCAAGATAAGATAAGATCCGTACCTGGTTTAACGGTTTACCACCGCAGCAGAGGGACGGCTACCCGGGGCGGCGTCGGAGCTCGCCCACATCGCCCCCCGGGAAGGGAGCACGGCTCCACCGCCCCCCTCCCCGCCAAAGCACGTCAGGAACGGCCAACTTCAGGGCAACGACCGCAAAGCGTGACAGGATGGGAAGCAGGACGGACGGGCACGGCGGCCCCGGGACGGGCACGACCATCAGGGCGTTCGGTAATGGAAGGAGCAACCGGCCCGCTCCCCGCTTCGGGAGCGCGGGGCAGCTGCCAGCCCCCGAGGCCGCAGCGGGACGAGGCCGCAGGTGCCCCACCGGGGCCCAGCAGCCACTAAGACGCGCGGCCGGTCCCATCCCCAGTACACCGTCCCCCGGTGCCGATGCCTCACCCTAGGGCCTAGCGCGGCCTCCCGCCACCACGCGCCGTTTCCATGGTGCCGAGAAGGGCGGAGCCCGGTGCCCCACCCTCCCCTCTCGCGAGAGCCGCCTCGCCCGCCGCGATTGGTCAGCCCCATCCCGGCTAACCGCTGTCGTCACGTCCGCTGGCGGGCGGTGGCCGGGTGGTGGGCGTGAGTGCGCGCGTGCGTCTGCTTGGCGGGTGGCCCCGCCCCCCCGCCGGTGGCCCCGCCCCCCGGAGCTCTGCGTCGTTGGGGGCGGCAGGTGCGTTCGGTCGCGAAGCTAAGCCGGGCCGGGGGGGCGGGGGGGGGCTGAGTGGGGATGGGAGACCGGAGGGACGGTGTGTGGCCGCCAGCAGCCCCCAGGCAGGGCTGGGGACGCGGGGGCGGCCTCTGGGTGTCCCTGGGGTGAGCGTTGAGGCCCTTCCCGGGATGGCGTGGACCCCGCGGAGGGCGGTGGGGCCGGGCTGTGAGGGGAAGGGGCGGGCGGAAACACTGCCTTAAAATCCCAGTCTTTCCTCCAAACCTTTTGTTTATAAACAATGACGTGGTTTTGTCGACCATAGAAGTCATTGTAAATACTGCTGTGTATCTGGCACTTGCAGCTGCTGAGCGAAGATGAGTAAAGCCAAGCAGGGGGACGAGGAGGACGAGGACAGCGAGCAGTTTGAGGACTTTACGGAGAATTTCAACCAGCTGGAGCTGCTGGAGACACACCGGCACCTCATTCCTGTCGGGACTCAGAGCTGTTGGTCAGGACAGTCTGATGACGACGATGATGATGATGACGAGCAAGAAAGAAGCGAGGAATGGTATGAAATGCAAGAGAAAAAAATGGAAAAGAATCCGGAGAAGTTGTTGCTCTGGGCAGCTGAAAACAACCGGGTGAGGCGTTTATCCTGTTCCTACGTATCACTGACGAGAATGTTATTTTGAGCAGGTATCCACGCTTTCATCGACAAACGAAAACTCACCTACACTTTACCCCCTGGAACCATTTCGGCACGGTTTTGCAGGCTGCTGTGTGTAAAACACCCCCCCTTTTGTAGCCCATGCACGCCAAAATATTTCTGGATTGATTAGCTTTCTGAAGAAAAGCTTTGATTGTGGTTCCAAGTTAAAATAACAGCGCTCTTAAACTCCTATAACTGGAATCGTGCCAGACGCTTTCTTCATGGCGAACAAGCCTTTCTGCGTGGGGTGGAAAGGGGTGTATCTGAAATTTCACTTTCTCAAAAGCTACATAGGCAGAGAATGGGTGACTTTTCCTGTTCCTTTATGGGGAGGGAAGCTTTTTATTCTCAGCAGTGAGGGAGAGAAGCCTGAGGTTCCTGTTACGTAGCTTATTACACCCTTGTGTGTAGGTTTATTTTCATTAGCTGCCTTTCTTACACGCGCACAAGCTCCATCTACAGTTCTGTGGAGGTAATTGTGTCCTCACAGGACAGAGGGAGAAGGTCTGAGGTGAAGGTACTCCTAAGGCGTCACAACAGAGTGCTTAAACCAAAGCCAGGGGAAACTAGGGCTTGTGTGGCTTTGCATCAGAATAATGGCTTATCTCTTAAAAAAAACCCCAACAAAACAACAAATTAAACCCAAACCAAACAAACCCCAAAAGCCAAAACAACCAAAAAAAACCGTCCCAGCAACAAAACTAACAATCACTGGTTTTATTTTAAAATTTGTAACACTTAAGCCATTTTGAGATCAACAGAAATTGTTTTATTTTGTCACAGAACTTCAGAACAGTAAAAGCCATTGTCGTGATTTGAGTGACACAGGATTAATTTATCTTCTAATGCTTGGGAAAACTGCACTTCTTGTAGACTCTAGTGTCAGAATTTGTGAAAGTACTTATCTTAGAGCCAGCCATGCTATGTGGGTTGCAAGGTCTTGGTGTTTCTGAGTTAGCCAGATGCAGGGATGAGGCAAAGCGAGACCCAGGCACTTGACCCAAGCTGCCCCAACAGGTTTATTTCATACCATGAATGTTATATTCAGCACAAATTAGAGAGTTTGCTGAGAAGTTCTCTCTCTCACTTGGTGGCTGCGATCCTGAGAACTCCTTGTCCCAGTGCTGGACTCCTGAGTCCTTCCCTTCCTCCCGAAGCTGCAGGGCTCGCAGTGTCCAACATCTGCTGTCCCCTCTGGGAGTGCAGCTTCCTGCTGAGAGAATGGGCTGAGGATAGTCCCTGTATATTTTATATTAGTATTGGGATCAATACTAGTTCTTTTGTATTATTAATGTTAATTATTTAGTCTTAATTCTATTAAATCTGTTTATATTTCAACCCTCTGGTTTCCTTGTTTTTTCCCGATTCCCTTCCCTGGGTGGCGATGGATCATCGGGTGATAGAATAATAGTCTAAGCAACAATCATTAGGGGTTTTTTAAACCATAACAGCCATGCGTCTTGTTTGCGGAGTTTTGTGTTAAATTAGCTTGTTTTCCTTCAATAGCTGAGCACAGTGAAGAGGCTGCTTTCCGAGAAGCTGGCTCCAGTCAACGCTCGTGACGAAGATCAGTACACTCCTCTCCACCGAGCCGCCTACAGCGGGCACCTGGACGTTGCCTACGAGCTGGTGGCCCAAGGGGCGGACGTTCACGCACAGACAGTGGACGGCTGGACGCCGCTGCACAGTGCCTGTAAGTGGAACAACACAAAAGTGGCCGCCTTCTTGCTTCAGCAGGGCGCGGACATCAACGCGCAGACGAATGGTTTGCTGACCCCCCTGCACATCGCCGCGGGGAACAAAAACAGCAGGGAAACCCTGGAACTCTTGCTGATGAATCGCTACGTGAAACCGGACCTGAAAAACAACTTGGATGAGACGGCCCTTGACATTGCCAGGAGGACTGATGTCTATCACTACCTGTTTGAGATAGTAGAAGACTGCATAAACGCTGTGACCCCTTAAAAGCGGTGGTTAAGCTGGTGGAGGTGAGGCGTGCTGCCTGTTCTTGGTGTTGTGCATGCTGCTCAGCGGTGGTCTGTCCCTTCGCAGCAAGGGTTTCAATTTAAGATACTTTAGCATTCTCCTCAGGCAAAAATGTCACTTCTTGCAACTCAGCTGGGTGGCCTCGCTCATACTTCAAAGCATCACTACTGTTACTCAAGGTATTTGGAAAGTCTCAGTAATTTCAGTGAGTCTCCTTTTAATTAGTGGAAATTTGGAGGGTCTTTTGTAATTGGTCTGTACGGTCAAAGCAGGAGGGAAAACTGGAATATTTACTTGACGTGAAAGAATTCTGGCTTGGTTATGCAGAGTTTATTACAGCACACTTGAAAATTATTTTTTGAGAAATTTAACTTTTTTAAAACTGCATGAAAGCTCAGAATGAATGTAACTTATTTGGGTGATACACAAAATGTTTAGTGATCTTGGTGTTAGGCTTATAAAATAAAATATTTAACCCTAAGTATTTTGGTGTCATATTTTTACTTGAAAGCTCAATTATTAATGCAATCACCAGTTCATAAATCAAAAGCGTTATTCGTAGGATGATTAAAGTAATTTTAGGTTATTTTTCTTTTTCTGGTACCTTTCAAGGAAATTACTTTCTCTGAAGATACTGTTTACTTTTCACTTGCAAGTTAAGTTGAAGAGTAAAGTTGTAGTGTCATGGATACAGCATTGTTTAAAAGAAATGAACATCAACTGGGTGAGGATAAACAGCCAACACGCTGCTGTGTCTGATTTAGTTACAGCTAATTTAGTGCAGGACATGCTCACCAGTGTTTCTCTTCTGCTTTTAAATCCCCAAAGAGAACCCTTCATTCCAGCTCAAATATTCAGTGCAGTTTAAAAACTTTACCGGTAATTTTTTCCTCAAAATTCCTCATTTTCCAGACCATTTATATATTTTCTTATTTAACACCATTTTAACTTGTGATGGATGACAGAAGTCATGCATTTGTGTAACTGGACTTGGTTTGTATCTCACAAATTCTCACTACTGTATGCAAAGTCTTGATTTCAAGGAAACTACTGTAATTGTCAGCAGCTCTCCTTTCTCAAAACTTTAGCAGTGGCAAAACGTGGGGAGTCAAGTCTACTTCAGTCCTATGAACAGCATCTCAAGGTGCCTCATTTTATGAAAAGTGTAATTAAACCCAAGACAGTACTGCTGAGTATTGGTAGATCAATGTCACAGAATCATAGAGCACCAGGTTGGAAGGGACCTCAAGCATCATCTGGTCCAACCTTTCTTGATGATAGCACAGCCTAGACAAGATGGCCCAGCACCCTTAAAATCCTAAAAGTGTCCAATGGTGGGGAACCCACCACTTCCCGGGGGAGATTACTCTAGGTTATATTGGTTAACCTATATATCTAGTTATCCAGTTAAAGTAGACTCTTCTGTCTTTATCTCCACCATGGCCATTGCCTCAGGAGAGGAGGACAAGGTGTCCTTTCATAATGTGGGCCAGCGGTGACACCCCACAGGGGTACACAGTGTTCGTGATGTGTGTGTGTGGTAACGCTGACTGACAAATGAGGAGCCATTAATGCTACCATTAACGATACCTAGAGCAGAACCGTTAATGATGGCTACAGCTGTCACCCACCCTTGTGCCTCAAGCGGGCATGAGAGGGCTGTGCCCTGCTGTCCCCTGGGGATGGCAACTGGTCACACACCGCCTCGGAGGCCACCCCGTTGTTAGCCCTGGCCTGTGGAAGGGGTAAACCGCCCCAGCTGTGACTGGAAATGGCGGACCCGACCCGTTTTCCCCCGGCACAAGGCGCTGGGCTCCCTCCTTCAGCCACTCGTTCCCTGCCGGGGCGCAGCCCCAAGGTGGCGGAGTGCGGGCGGGGCGGTGACACCCCGCTCTGCCCCGCCGGGCCTCGGCTCTACCCGCCGCTCCGCCGCGCTCCCTGCTGCCGGCAGCGGGCCCAAGCCGGACCGCCCTCGCTCCTGTGGCAACCGGCCCGCCCGCCCGCCTCCTACCTGCCGGGGCGCGGCGGCGGCGGCCATGAGGGCGACGAGCGGGGAGCCGCGGGCGGCGGCGGCCGAGGAGGCGGGCAGCGATGTCCGCGGCCAGGGGGCGGCAGGCGGGGAGCCCTGTGAGCGCGGCGGTTCTCCCGGCGGGGCCCGTCTCACCGTCCGTTCCCCCACTCTCCGCCCGTTGCGGCCTCCGCTCCCCTTCCCCGCCCAGGCCCTCCCCCTGCGCATCCCCTGCGGGGAACCGAGCCTTTACCCCCGCCACCACCTGGCTTGGTCGCCACTCGCCTCCCCCGGCACCCCACCATGGCAGGGGTGTGAGTAGGGACCCTCCTGCCACCCTGAGATCCCCTTTCAGCTCCTTGGAGATCCCCCTCGGTGAGGACGTCTTGGAGGCCTCCTCCATGGGCGGTCCTGCTTTGGATTCTCTGCCTGAGGAGGCACGGTGGCTTTGTCTCCTCCAGAGGTGGCCTTGGCTCCTGTATGGGAGAGTCACCCACAGCAGTCGCTCCCCTTTTAGATCTGCCCACCATGGTCCTGTCCTGAGGAACGGCTCCAGGCTGGGGAGCAGGGCCTGGCCCAACACCAACGCCGAATTGTAAATGGTTTGACTTAAAAGTGTGTTAAAAGACAGGGCTAGAGCAGCATAAAATGGCATTACATTCGACAAAGCACGTTAGCACTCAGGGGATTTAAAATAACTGGTTCTTTTGTGATATGTTTTACTAACAGGGAAGAAAGTTGTGTATGTTGAGCCATCTAGGAGAGTTAAAGAAATACTTGAAGAAGAGCTTTCTTTCCGGAAAGAAGCGTGCCATGTCAAACACCCAGCTGCAGGTAATCCTCCTTATCAGCAAATGGCAAGTGTTTGTCAGGACAAATCAAATTTACATCATTTTGAGGAACTGTGGCAAAATTATTATAAAAACAGCCCAGAAATAGCCAGATGAACATTTAGAAACAGAAGAATTGCACATAGTTTTTATCTTTTTTTTTCTTTTGGTCTGAAATTATGGGACCGTAAAAGACATGGATAATTCCATATGATCTATCAGTTTAATAAACCAGAAACAAATGCCAAGCGATAGGGAGATTTTCTTACTTTTTTCTTTGAAAGAAGTGCTGTAGTTATTAGAATAGTTTGTCCCCTTCTGCAGTTCAGAACTGAAGTCGGTGCTGATAAGAACGAGTTGATAAGAATGATAAAGGACAGGAAAACAGTGAAAGCAATTAGAAAATCGGTCTGTTTAGGCAGCTTAAAGGTTATGGAGAGACTTGATTACTTTTGATTACAGTAGGCAAATAAGGAAATGGAAGTCTCTAAGAGGGAGCAAGGTGTTTGGCCTAGCTGAACTATTGCAAGTTCTGAGAACTGGAGGTAAAAAAGAGGTAAGATCAGAGTAGAAATAATTAGTGGTTTTTAACAAAAAGAGAACTTAATACTGGAACAATTTAACAAAGATCACTTAGATTCACCGTTTTTAATGCACACTGTAAATATTTTGCACTTAAGCATTAGCCCTGGTCCAAGCTCATTTGCTGTTCTTGGTGTAGGAGTGAGCCTGAAGCCACGTGACCCATGTAAGACAAAACTTACACCATGCTGGTGGTCTCTTGCAGCCATAAGATCTATTAATGTAATTGTAGAAAATTGATTTCTGGAAGTTTGTAATGTTTAAGGGTAGGTCATTGTATCCAGTTGGCTACAAGGTCATATTACCTTTGTCAGCCAAGTGTTGCATTTTAGTAGGTCCCTCTATAGAGCCTACTGAGTAAACTTGGTTATTCCATACCTTCCCTCATTAATAGGTTCTAGTTAGTGGTTGGTGCATTAAAAAAAAAAAAAAAAATGCCTGATGCATAATTTAGATTTGCATGATTCAGCTCTTTGCTTTTTGTGGAGACATAATGGTGCTTTTTTTAGTACCCAGGATTTTCTTCCACATAAGATATATATAACACATATATTTGGTTTTGGCTCTTTATGTACTCTCAGTAATTGTTTTGCATCCTCTTTTAAAATGTGAACACCAAATCTGATTACGGTATTTCGGTATTTGTATCGCTGGTAGCCTGGAGAGAGAGAGAGAATCTGCTTATTTTAGAGCTATGTTAGAGATGATGTTAGCACTGGGACATTGAACTGTTTGTCAACTGTTACTTCTAAATCCTTGATGCTTTTGCTCCATGATACAAAATCCCCTTTCTGTAGCTCCACTTTCTCTTCCGTAGAGTAAAGCTATTCCTTGGATATATTAAGCTGCATTTTGCTGCAACAGGCCCACCACTGTCTCTCCTAAGCATTACATCCTCCACAAATGTAATAAGAACATTTTTGCATTTCTTTCCAAATCTTCCGATTTTCCTTACGCTTTCTGTTACGTAGGATTAAGACCCATGTCTAAACTCACTCAAAATGAATTTGAGACAGTTGGATTGACAGACAGGCAAGTACACAAGCGGGGTGATGTAATCAATATCCTCTCAGATGCAAAGACTGTTTGAATCTGCAACTCCATTTCTGTGTTTAGGCTCCTTAGGCAATTGCAGCACACACCTGCAAATTAGCTACTACTTATCTAGGCTCTTTTTAGAGTAAATGGGGAGAAAAAAGGCACTTTGAAAACACAGTTCTTCTGACTTGTCCTAGATACCTACCATTGCATGCATCATGCTCTAAAGGTGCCTGGTCTTTTCCTATTGACTGTAAGGGGGTTCTGGACAAGTAGCTGAATTGCAGATGTTAACTTTGGTCTGCTCAAGCTGTTCATGTGTCTAATGTCACTAAGAGTTGAACACAACTATATTTCACTGCATCTGTCTGCCAATGGATCAAAATTGTCTGGAATATTTCAGTCTGAATCATGTGAATGGATGTTACCATGTACGTTCTCATGATCTCTGGAGAGTCTCCCAATCAAATGTTTACAAAGTATAATAAGGTCAAATAAATGCTGGTGTACAGATTATTCGGGAAGTACCTAGTACCTTTTCATCTATACCTATACATCTGGAGAATTAGAGATGCTCCCTAGGTGGCCTGGGCTCTGATGAACTATTGTCAGGTTGGATAGGTACTGATTTACAGTTTAGATAATTAGCAAGCTTATTGTTTTACATAAATTAGATGGTTAGTAGATTGTAGCCTTTCTACAAAATAAATTAGCTTTTTTTTGTTTTGTTTCAGTGGTGGTGTTGGTTTTGTTTTGGGTTTTTTGTGTTGGCTTTTTTTTTCGTGATGGGGGTTTGTTGTTTTGCTATCTTTTTATGAGGGCAGTTGGTATTCCAGTATGACCAATAAATCATATCCATACCACATCATCAATGGTATTACTGCTATTTCTTGTACATTATAGACCAGCTACACCCTGTTTCAGTTAGGAGTCTAATAGTCCTAAGCTGTTCTTCAGACCGTAGAGAGCATCGTATACATTTAGCAATCTGAATTGCTCTCTGAAGATGTCAATCTCTTTTCATTAACTGGGGAGGAAGATTATAATGTTCTGCTTAGCTACTTCTAATTACTGTACATGCCAAAGGGACTGTCTTTTAAAAGTTACATTAATTCTAGAACAAGTTGAAATAATCAGTTATAACAGTATTATTTTGACAAATTATTAACAGCAGCTCTGGAAGGAATTTGGAGTGTGAAAAAGAATTTCTCCCTTGGAAGCCTGAAACCAGTGTCGCAGAACAGAAATGGTTTACTTTTACAGCCACAATTCTACTCAAGGCATGCAGGAACGAATAAGAATATTCAATAATAAGAAACTTTCGCTATAACACCTCATTTTAAAATCGCAGGTAATATTATTTTGTAGTTCATAGGCATCTCACAGGTCTGCATTTTACCTATATGGTCTTATAGTAGTCACCTCTGCATCTTTCTGCAGAGCCAACCCACCTCTTCCTTTAGTAAGTAGCCACCAGACTTGAAATCTTTGCATAAGATATGTGGTTAGAACTGCCATGTTGAGTCACCTTATTTCATGTTCTGAAACCTTTTTTAAACCTTAACCTGTAGAATAACCATTTGTTTCCTACTGATAGGTGGTGAGTATTGCTTTCATGTACATAATGAACCTTACCTGCCTTTCTTAACATCCAACCTTAACAAATTCAAATCTTTGGAAAAGCTCTCCTCCAACACACCTCCTAAAAAGAGGTTGATGTAGGGATCATTTCAGGTATTTTAGCATTTGCCTGCAATGGTCAGCTGGTGCTCTGGGGCAGCTATTTCTTTCTTTATGGTTTATGGAGTGTGGCTTTTGTGGACCAGACTTGTTCCTTATGAGCTTTTGGATTTTAGCATGGTCTTCTCAATGTGCCCATCTTCTCTTTTTCTGTGAAACGTAGTAACTTCCTAGTGCACCAAAGCTTCCAACCCTAAGGAAACAAAAATTTGTTAGCTTTTAAGATGAATGTTGTTAGTGCCATGAGCTTGCAGAATACATGAACTCCCCATATTTTGCCATGAAATAAAAACACCTTCCCATTTTCTCAGGGGCTAGCGGTTTGAAAATACAGCTAGCTGCATGACTAGCACCTTTTTTTTCCCTATCTTGATCCTGTGAGCTCTGGAGATAGTGGCATCTTAGTTACAACAGCAGCATGAATTAATTATTACTAGTATAAGAAGTGTTTAACTGGTACAGGCTTCTACCATGCTGCCTTAACTCTAGTGTTACTAGTTGTAGGAACATGTTGGTTATGGAGCAGGCCTAATCTATGCTAGATATTAGCTGTAGTCAGTTCTGGTATGTGAAATGACTTACACACATGTGAATGTGAACTTTTAAACCAAGAAAATTTTAGCCACGCCATAGAAAACACAACCGAAGAATGCTTCAAAGTTTTGAGATGTTGGCATAATTTTAAAACACGTGAACCTGAGACTTCTAGTGAAGGCATGCAGAGTTGTCAAAGGTCCTGATCCTTTCTGTTTCCTGTTAAGATCCATGAAGAAAGAACATCTTTAAAACAAAACAGTTTGTTCAAATTGATTTAGGTGCAGAAATTTAGGGGATCTGTTGGATTTCCTTTGGGAATTTAGATATACCTTCATTCCCAGGGTCTGCTGCTAGAGACAAATGGTGCTCTCCTCACTAGCTGTTCTGCCTGTTTTGCAGCGGAATAGACAGGTATCATGGGAGAAGACATGGCAGAAAAGATACAAGACAGGAGAAAAACTGGAAGCAACCTGGCTTCAGCTCCTGTGCTCACCAAACCATTTCCCTTCACACACCCTCTTCTGTGCAAGGATCTGGGGAAGAAATGAAGTGGTAATTTACTAATTGGGAGGTGAAGTAGATACAGGCTATGAAAAAAAAAAACAAAGAAGAGAGTTTTTCTAGAGAGAAGATGAGTTTCCAGAAGGAAAGGCACAGCAAAGGGAAAAGAAAGAAGCACAGAGAAGGGGAATGAAAGAGGAGACATAGAACAGAAGGGCAGGAGTTCCTGAAGGGAACTGCAGAAATGGGAGCATGGTTCAGTGATGCAGAGATAAAACTGTAAGAAATGAAGGGAAAAGATGTAGGAGAAATAAGTCAAAGAAAGAATAAGAAAAAACATATATACACCCATGTTGCTGAATTTGCTGAAGTTAATGCATTTATTTTTGCTTCTGCCTTTTATTGCTTTTCCCTAAATGTGACTAGTGGTTTGGGGATGCTTACTGTGCGGTGTCTCATCCATCCTTAGAGCTGATCTTGTTTTTTTACAGATTGCTGAACTTCAGTGCTGTGGAGACCTGAGCCTGTTTTGATGTGTCAAATCAAATATCAAAATGCCTAGCTGTCTTTGGAAATGTAGATTGGTATTTCTAAGATTTTGAAGAAAGTTCTGCTTGGATAAGGAGCTGTTTCCTCTTAGCTTTTTTCTAATTCGTATCCTCATGCTGTTTTTTAGTCTGATGTTGTGGTAGCCAAATCTGATCCATATTTCAGCCAGTAATGAGGATGTCACAATCCAAAGATTACAAAATGTTTTTGCTGACAAGAACACGCTACTGTGAGACTTGACATTTTCATAGGCTTCTAAGTTCCAGCAGAAAATTGTAATATTTTAAGAGATGTCTTAAAAAGCCTTCAGCTGAGCCCATTTATTAAACAGAGAAGTTCAGAGGCCAAGAGTTTGTGATTCAGTATCTAGCTTAATTTAATAAAAGCTTAACATAAATAAGCCTCTCTATGTATGTGTCCTGATTTCAGCTGGGATAGAGTTAATTTTCTTTCTAGTATCTGCTGTGTTTTGGATTTAGTATGAGAATAATGTTGATAACATGTTTTGTTATCAACATTATTTGGTTTTGTTGTTGCTGAGCAATGCTTATATTAAGTCAAGGACTTTTTCAGCTTCCCATAGAAGCTGGGTGGGAGCATAAACAGGACGATCTGGCCAAAAGAATATTCCATACCATAGATCTGATGCTCAGTATGTAAATGGGGGGTGGCCTGGGGGAAAAAATCCATGGTCGCTGCTCATGACGGGGTGGGCAATCAATGATCAGGCGGTGTGAGAAATTGCATTGCATCACTTTATTTTGTATGTTCTTCTTTTTTTGTATATTTGTTTTGACCACACAGTCAGCACTGATACTGCCACGATACACATGGAGCGTATCAAGCATGATGACATCGCTGTAGGGTTAGTCAAATACATAGGTTCCCAGCTAGTTTCTCCTCAGTCTTACTGGTGAGCCGGAGGAATGGATGGATCCTGTAGGTCAACAATTGTTTGCACAATGGGTCCTGAAAATGGGGAGTTGCCTTTTATGACTGTGGGATGTCCCCCTCCTTGAGGACTAAGAATTGCTAGGAAGAGGTGAGATCCCCCTCAACAAGTCGGGCGAAAGCTGTGTTTGTACCATATCTAGAAGGATCCATGATTGTTTCCTAAGTGCTGTGATAACACGAGAAATGCACAGTAGTGATCATTTGGCTGCCCAGCCTGGGGAGGGGAACTTAGTAGGAGTAACAGGGAAGAGAGATGACAACCCATGATCAAGTGAGGAGGTGGTGGACTGGGTTGGTAGGGATGATATTTCCTGTCTTCATGCTTAACAGCCTAGCTTAATGAACACTCTTTGCCATATTTATAGAAAAATTGCAGCAGGTTCTTTTCCAAATTAATATTTAGCACTTACCCTACTGTTTTCATTGCCAGAATTCTTCCCAGACATTCCTCCAGCACGTTTGTCGGATAAACAAGTGATACTGGCTTTTTACAGGAAGGAATTGTGTTGTACAGTGAAAAAAAAATTAACTAGGACTGATGGACAATTGAAAATTAGAGTTGAAGAGCTCCTTATTTCCAGTTATACCTCAGAGTGATAACTCACATCTTTCCTAAGGTGTGATCCTAAGAGGTGGAGATGGGATTCGTTTCTGGGGCTCTCAGACCTTAAGAAGTATCTAAACCCCACTGAATATTGTTAAAAAGGAAGAGTCTCAGTGACCAGTTTGTGAGTTAGACTTTGGTTTCCTTTGCAGTTTTTTACAATTCTCTGTGAATGAAATGGGATGTTTGTTCTTTGGTTGTCTGGAACTCTTCTCTGACAATAAAAGTTGCTTTTTATGTTTCAGTGAGAAGGGGAAAAAACCTAAACCTTTTGTTGGTTCCAAGCCAATTCTTTTCAGCATTTCAATTTGACTTCTAAATGAAAAAAAATATTGGCACTGAAAATTGCACCTGAGGCACTAGAGGAATAGCTGCTTTTGAAAACATTCTCTCTTTTTAAGTGCAAATTTGATCATGCACCACACAATACATAATAATGTTTGAAAAACACACAGATAAAACTTGTTGCATCTCACTTCTGCTCCTTGTCTCGTTTATATTCTAATCTCCTCTCCCTGATATCTCATTCTTAGTAATTTTTTTTTCCATGGTCTTGTTTTACAGTTTTCTAAATGAAAAGACTTTCTGGGTCTATCCTGGATTCCTGCCCTAGCTCAATTTTGCTGCAAGGCAGATTTGTGAATCTCATTTGCTCTTTCATTCCCTCTTCCTTTTTGTGCAACCTTATACAAGGGAGAAATGTCTTTTAGCTCTTACTGAATATTTTATTTCAGTTAACGAGGTTTGGGTAATTCTTAGATAGTCCTGTATGTTCATGTTCATGACCTTTTGATATGTCTCATCTTTCATTTGAATAAACCAAAGCAATTTGTTTAAATATAATCACATTGCATAATATTAATGTTTTAAATATTACTATGATATTTAAAATATTTCATTAAATGAAGTGTCAGGTAATTTAAACTAACTTTGCTCACATTTTATCATAGTGACTTTTTACTGTCTAACTGTTTGGCTACCCTTTTCTCTTAGTTTTTCATATTATTTCATTTCCAAGCTAAACAATACTGTTTTGAAAGACAAACGTTATCGTTGTTTCCATGTATTAATAACAGTGCTCAAACACTGACATCTTTTAAAGGGTACGTCTACTTTTTCAAGCAATGAAGCAGGATAGGAGGGTGTCAAGTTATTAAAGCAGTTGGTGTTAAGAGTCCCATAATTAGGGACTCTTGTCCCATAAACATGTTTAGGAGATTGACTTCAAACTAGAGCTAGTCCTGTCTCTTGAACTAAAATCTCACCTTGATGCTTGAGCTTCAAAGATGTCAAAGGGTCTGAGGGTTGTGTGGTTTTGGAAGGAAAGTTTCCTGCTCTGGTTTTGGCTCTGGTCTATACTGGTGAACAACAGTATGTGTGCTGCAACAGAAGGTCGAAGAGCGTTCTGGGACAGAACCCTCCATCAAAAGTGTGCGCAGCACATTTTTTCATGCCTGTTCCTGTTTCCTGACCTGAAAATGTCAACTTCACATAGTTTTAATCCAACCCTGCTCACAGTCACAAGTAGAACTGTAGCTGGGCAGAGGATTTTAGCATCACATTTGCTGCATGTGCAATAACGTGGGCTTGTCTGTCTGGAGGTTGTTCATCCAATGAGACTGGCATCAGCTTTCAACTGAAGCTTTTATCTCTGGTCATATTTCAGAATTTTAAACTTCCAAGCATCAAGATCATAATCCTGAATATGAAACACCGGGTAATCATATTATAGGCGTTTAAAATTTACGCTAAAATACGGTGTGTGATTTTTATAGAACAAAACTTTTATCACTCTTTTTCATACGGAATTTAGGTTCTTGCTTGACAAAAACTTGCATTGGAACTAGGGAGATTATTTATGAAGAAGAGATTTCAAAGTCATTCTTAGTGTCATTTTGGTACCAGATAGCATCCTGCTATTCTTTGAAGCTGATCATTTTTTCTTAGGATAAAAAACTCCACCAGGTTTCCCTGGCTGACAGAATGTCTGGCTTGATAGCTGGGGCTGAGAACACAACTGTGTCTTGCGGTACCTTTTAAACCATCTTTGCAAGACAGATGACAAATACCTTCAAAGACTTTTCTGGACTTAAATACTTCTCAAGTGTGACAAAACAGAGTGAGTCAGAGTAGAAGAGGAAGCCAGTTGGGAAGCTCCAGGCAAAAACATTTACTGCTGTTAGAAACAACAAACATTTAAACTTCAAATAAGCAAAGTTATTTTTTTTTTATTTTGCAACAGCTTCATTACTAACAGCCAGCATTTTAAATTCCTGACTATCGGCAACAGTGGAGCTTACTGTGGTTTCCATGGAGCAGTTAAACCACAGTTCCCCAATTTGTGTACGCAGTACCAAGACGCCTGTGTGGTCCTCAGTCCAGGGACCCATCTCCTGGGATGGCTTACCTCCAAAGGAGACAAAAAAAGTGTTTTTCCTCTAGAAGGTCTGTAGGCATCTGGTAACCATCATATTATACTTTGCAGTGATGTCTGTGGCGCTTTTCCCAAGTAGGACTGAACAAAACTGCTTGACAAAACCCTACCAGCACGGAGTAGCTGATGACGATCGTGCCACTGACATGCTATGTCTCACGGCAGAAATGGGGCAAACTGGAGCTGTTGTGAGTTACTGCCAGGCTGGTATTTCTTCTCTAGAACAGAAATGAGACCTTAGAAAAGGGAGAGAAATCCCTTGTCTACACACAGGTCTAGGAAACCTGGCTTCTGACAGTGCTCCTGACAGTGAGGTCTTTAATTGCTTTTCTTTTAGCTTTCCAAATTGCTATGCCTTTTAGAGGTACTTGAAGCTGTTTGATTTTGACAGGAATTCAAAGGTACTGTGGCTGCTGTCACTTTTTTTTTTTTTTTGGCCAAATAAGTGACTTATTCAAACCTTCTCTCAGCTTTACTCTCTAAACTCCGGCTGTTTTAAAAGAAAACTCCCTGCCTCTTCCAAAGTACTTCCCTGCGAGGCTACAAATGCAGCTTGTGAGCCACAGCTCAGCTGGGGTGGGAAAGACCTTTTGCCGGAGTTAGAAACCTGTGACTCTGCTGCAGGGGCGGGCTGGAAGAAGTGAGGAGCACCTGGGAAGTGTCGGAGCAGACACGAGACTGTCGGCTTTGGTGGTGTGGGTGGCAGGGCTCTCTGCCCTAGGTGCTCACAGCCCACGGGTGCCCCACAGCCCCTTGTGACCCTTCGTGTGCCGGCTGGGGCCTTGGGTCCGGCCGGGAGTGACCATCCCAAGAGCGGGGACACAATTTCCCTTTGCAACCCCGAGTCGGGGATGAACAACCAAGCGGACCAGGGAGCATGGGCTGCCATTGCTGGCGCCTGCCTGTGGTCACCTCAGTTAGCCTGGGGCTGCCATTGCTGTCACCTGCCCATAGCCACTTCAGTGAGCCCCGGAGCTGCCATTCCCAGCACCTGCCTGTGGGCCACCTCAGCGAGCTGGGGCTGCCATTGCCACACACTGCCTGTGGTCTCCTCAGTTAGCCTCGGGGCTGCCATTGCTGTCACCTGCCCCTGGCCACCTCTGCGAGCCCCAGGGCTACCATTGCCCACAGGCTGCCCGCAGCCACCTCTGCGAGCCCCGGGGCCGTGACGGGAGCCGGCGGGCGAGGCGCGGGCGGGGCAGGGCGGGCCGCGGCGGTGGGCGGAGGCCTCGGGTGCGGGAGGCGGCGGGTCCGACGGCCGCCCGGGGAGGCCGGGTCGGCACCTCCCCGCCGGCGGGGCCGGGGGTGGGGGCTGAGAGGCGGCGGCGGCGGCAGCGGCAGCCCCAGCCCCAGCCGCAGCATGCGCCTGCCGGCCCCGGCCCCGCGGCTGCCCCGCGGCGGCCGCCAAAGGCAAAGCGGCGGCAGCGGGCGGCCTGGATGGAGCCGGCCCCGCACCGCCGCCCCGCAGGGCGCGCCTGCTGCCCGCGGCGGTGGCGCGGGCGGCGGTGGGCGCTGGCGGCCGGGCTGCTGGGCGCCGCCGCCGCCCTCGCCCTCTACGCCCGTCTGCCGGAGCCGGTGGCGGCCCCGCCGGCCCTCGCCGGAGGCCGGGCGGGCGGCGAGGTGAACGTGCTGCTGTGGTGGGAGCCCTTCGGGCGGCCGCGGCGCACGGCCGACTGCCTGCGGCGGTACAACATCAGCGGCTGCCGCCTCAGCGCCGACCGGAGCCGCTACGGCGAGGCGCAGGCCGTGCTCTTCCACCACCGCGACCTGGCCCTGCACGGCGCCCAGGGGCTGCCCCGCGGGCCCCCGCCGCGGCCCCCCCGGCAGCTCTGGGTGTGGATGAACTTCGAGTCGCCCTCGCACTCCCCCGGGCTGCGGGGGCTGGCCGGCCTCTTCAACTGGACCATGTCCTACCGGCGGGACTCGGACATCTTCGTGCCCTACGGCTACCTCTACGCCCCGCCGGCCCCGCGGCCCTTCGTCCTGCCCCGCAAGACGCGGCTGGTGGCCTGGGTCATCAGCAACTGGAACGAGGAGCACGCCCGGGTGCGCTACTACCGCCAGCTGAAGGAGCACCTGGCCATCGACGTGTACGGGGCGCGGGGGCTGGCGCTGGCCAAGGGCGGCCTGGTGGAGACCGTCTCGGCCTACAAGTTCTACCTGGCCTTCGAGAACTCCCAGCACACCGACTACATCACCGAGAAGCTCTGGAGAAACGCCTTCGCCGCCAGCGCCGTGCCTGTCGTCCTCGGCCCCGGCAGGGCCAACTACGAGCGCTTCATCCCCCCCGACTCCTTCATCCACGTCGACGACTTCCCCAGCCCCCGGCTGCTGGCCACCTACCTGAAATTCCTGGATAAAAGCAAGCCCAACTACAGGAGGTACTTTGCCTGGAGAAAGAAGTACGAGGTCCACGTCACCTCCTTCTGGGACGAGCATTTCTGTAAGGTTTGCGAGGCCGTGAGGGCAGCCGGGAATCAAATCAAGACTGTACGAAATCTGGCTGGCTGGTTTGAAAGCTGATGTTCCTGGCAGGTGAGGTTCACCAGCCAAGGTAGACTGCATCGAGGCATAGGGAAGGTTGGATCCCGTGGATATCATTAGCCAAGGACATGTGCAGGAGGCTATCATCAGTGAGAGAAGCCTACAGGTACAGGTAAACGAGCTGTGAACAGCCCACAGAGAAAGATTTTCATTAAAGTGCAAAATTATGGAAGTATAAAAGAAACATCAGGCAAGATGATTCTTAAAGAGCTAAGTTAAATTTCCAGAAACTGTACTGATCTGAAACCTTGTGCACAGCTCAACATAAATTACAGATGCCAAGTTCTTCAGCCACACAGCTGAAACCAATTTTGTCGGCTGTGACAGCTTCCTGGACCCATGAAGCTTTCTTCTGCTTACAGGGTATACGTGATCAGCGCTGACTTTCTGTAATCTGAAGACAAAAGTGAATATTTTCTAGTGAAAAGCTATTTGCAGACGAGCTCTGAGCTGCAAGTGTTGAATGTAAGAATGTAATAATACAGTAGCACTTTTTAGCAATGCTTGAAATTGCAGCAGCCAACCAATAATGCTTTGAGCCAAATAATAATTCCATTTAGGAAAAAGTGTATGGAGGGGACTGGATCCAAGTGGAACAAACAGCTCAGATGATGCAGAGTATTTCTTCCACTGTCTACTGAGACCATAGGGGTGTTTATGGAGGTGGAGGAGATCTTTAAGTACAGAAAAAGACAGACTGTAGAAAAAAAGTTGGAACATTTTCACCCTCCCTTTATTCAGGAATTAGAAAATGTTTACAGGAATCTGCATGTTTTTCTCTGCAAAATTACTGCCATATAGGAAAAAAGCAGGGAAAGGCTCAGAACTACAGGGTTTTTGTTACTATATTGAATATGTATACAGAAAGGCTAACTTATTTGTCTAGTATCATTAGGCTGTCCTGTTATGTAGTGATTTGATTTATGGCACGTGTTTTTAAAAATTCTGCTCCATGGCAGACTGCTCAGGATGCTGCTTTGCTGTTTGTAAAATAATTATTACCAAAAAAAACCCAAAACAGCTGAAACTCAAGTCCCAAATCACTGCCTTTCAAAAAGAAAATTTATGTAGAGAATAAGATCTAGACTGTTGGTAAAATACAGATTGCGTGAGGAAAGAATATAAAAAACAAAGATTTACTTGTTTGTTTGTTGTTTGTTTTTTTTTTTCCTTTGGTTTTGAGGGGTTTTACCAGCTCAGTTTTTTAATTAATAAGTAGGTTCCTAAGATAAAACTTCCTTTTCTCAGTGCCTCCCGGGAACATTTACTGTAGTTACTCCCTTTCAGACTCTGCCATTTTGCTGGAGTCTTCACAGTAGTCAGCATACGGTTACTTTTTGGTTACATGTTTCCCACTTGCTTCCCATGTATTTTCACCACTTGTTTGGTGAAATCCAGAAAGAGACTTCAATGGCAATTACGCATCCTCAGGAAGCTGAGCCTTCCCAGCCCTTTGCAACTATAAGGTTTAGTGGCAAAAAATGATAGTCCACAGGAGTCCTGCACAAATGATTTCAGAGATTTGTCCAGTTACCCAGAAACTTAATTCAGAGTAAAATCATGGGCACAGAACAGGTGGGGAAAGAAGAAAGTCAGTTGTCAATAGAAGATGGGCATCAGAACAGGTCAGTTTACTGGCAGCTGTGGTTAGAAAAGGATTAGATTTGATGAGCAATAAGGGATGTTGGGTAGATGCTCTGTAGATCTATGAGCTGACAACCTACAATAATTTATTTAAAATTAGATGTTCCTTATGAATAGGTAAGCATAAAATGAAAGATGATTGAAAAAGTGTTTCTCTGTTGTGGCTACTTTTCTCATAAAATTGGTTTTGATAATTTAAAAAATCTTAGTTCACATATAGCATTAACGGTAATAGCTAAGTGTCAGGATAATAAAATCTGTCTCCCTTCGAATTAGCCTTTTTTTCTGTTTAGCTTTTATTACGGTTCATATAAATGTATACAACCCCACAATCTTAAAAATGGTGAACTAATATTTAAGATTGCACAGCTTTTTATCAGCCTGCTGAAACTAATGCAATTTTTTCAGACCTCCTAAATTTTTTAACATTTTCTAAAAGTTTCCAGACATGCAATTCTTCTACGTAATCATTAGTAATGCCACAGGCTACAGGAGCATTGGAATGTCCAAAGATACTTGGTATCTGATAACTGATACTTTTGTCTCAGTCTAAGAAAAGCAGTTGAAATCTTTGATGAACAAGAGTTTTGTAAAATTCAGAAAAGAGCTATGTGATGATTAAAGCATCATGTGTGAATAAGATGTTCTCAGTTGTGCTGCGCTTGTAAGTCATGCATTGGGTATTTTTGAGAACTGTATAATGAAAACTGCAGTATTGTAATAATTATTGTGGAGCTCTTGCTTTGGGAGAAAAGAAGCTTTTTCTAGTTTCATAGTTCTTGTGTCAGCATAGCACGCTTTTCCCCTTAGATTTGGGAGGAAATTCAGCCCTGGTCTACAGCTGCTGAAGTCAGTAGAACAGCATCTCAATAAATCCAGTTTGGTTTTTGGCTCATCTGCTGATAATTAGTGTAGGACCGTGAGCTCGTGACTGGCTTTTGTAATTCACTTTGCAGAGCCCAAGTTCAATGGTGAATAAAAACTTTGGGCAAGCTGGATTGTAGATCAGGTACCAGGTTCCACAAGACGTAACCCATCTGTAAAAATGAAGCAAATGTATTTTCTATTTTAAGTAGAACAAACTATTTTAATACATTTTGATAAAGTATTTTATTCCATGCCTTAAAATATTGGGGTGGAGGGAGAGAAAGGAAGACCATTTTCTTCTGGTTTTTATAAAGAGTACGAATAATATTACTTTTCGATTATGATATAAATGGAACAGAATTATGTGATCCTTTAAGTTACATATTGTATCTCAGGGAATTTTATACTGTAAAGTCTCTTAATCTTCGTGGAATGAAGTAACTTTGTATTAATTATTTAGATTGACTCTCAATAAAATTAAAGCAAGGAAGTAGGACAAAATGATCCTATTTTTTTATCTCGTCTTCTTTCTGTGCGTGAAAGCTGTAGAAAGCTGCTTTTTAAAGATAATTTATTTCTTTTCATGTTTGTTTAATCAATAAAAGTGGCTGATTGTTCTCAAAGCAGTCAGACCATCTGAGGTTAGGAAAGAAACCTGGTTGCGCCAGGAGAAAAATATTTTCATTGGAGAGGCTGTACAGAGTTATTTTCCCCTGTACAAGGAGCATTTATTGAAGTTGGATGTCCGCTGGAAAAATGTCATTTTAAACAAAATCAAAACACAAACTTTCTCTTGACCTACAGAGAATTCAAGTGCAGTTGGATTCCCCCCCCCCCCCTTAAATTTCAAAATTAAATGGAGATTGTGTTTATTATTGTGTTTATTTTGATACTCAGCAGGTATCAGCAGGTAGTGCTACAGCTGCAGCTTTTTTCATGCTTGTTCATCGTTGTCTTCAACTGAACAGCAAAAGACAAAGGGCCTGAGGTTCTTCTCCCGCAGCTTTGGCTAACGCTGGTTGCAGCGCAGGCGACTGCTCACCTCTCTCTTTACTCAGGTCCTTCACTGCTTGGTGCAAGGTAATGAGAGATTTCAGCCTTTCTGAAACTTTCAGCCCGGCTGAGTGTTACAGTCCTTGCTTTTCTACCCCTCAGGTGACTGATGTATCACCATCACGTTTAACTTTTGTAAGCAGAGCTTAAACTGAGTGCTTATTGACTCGTGCCTGAGAGGGCAAATGGTGTGGGGGGGTGGGGTGGGGGTGTTGCTGGTTTTCCAGGTGTTATTGAACTCTGGGTTGGGGAAACCAGTGGAAATATTTTTCTGCCAAACATTGGGTTCAGGCTTGTTTGGTGACTCTTTAAGAAGTCAGTTACACCTGATGAAACTCACTTGCACGGCCCTCTATCCAACAGTCATATAAAACGTATTTGTTTTAAGAGTGTAAACAATCCTTTGTAGGGAGTGTAGAGCTGGTTCAGTCTAAAATCTGTTGATGAGAACATGATGACTTAGCATGGATTTAAGTGGTATCTAACTAAAGATAGGTCAGGATCCAAGTATAAAAGCCTATTTCATATAGGTAACAAAAATCATTATTCGATTCACTCAGGTGTCACTTGTAATCAACTGTTTTTAGCAGTTATGATCCGTATAATTTTGTGTTTTCTACTGTACTGTCATTTTTAAAACGATACTTGAGGCCTCAGTGTCTATGTCCACTCTAAATTCTGCAGATGATTTGCTTTATGACCTTGAGCTACTTGCTTAATCTACTCCTTCAGTTTGATGGAGTGATGGTTATTCCTGACAGTCTCGACCCAAAGAATATCTGAGGGGAGTAGGACAAAGCCTGTTTTTGAGGAGTGCTTTGAGAGCTGCAGAGATTTGGCACCACCAGCAATAAAGTGCTCGCTCAATGCGGTCAGGAAGGATTCTGGAGCTACGAGCTCAACTCGGTCAAAGGCAATAAAAAAAACTGTGGGTACCCAAACAGAGGCCCCACACAAACATGCAGGCACCCAGGCAACTGGCTGTAGTGAGTGTTGGAGCCTGGCAATGAGGGACAATAGAGACAACACCTG
>JAOTQQ010000001.1:194892513-194912353 GCA_026546715.1 Gallinago undulata | reverse complement strand
GGGGTCGGACTAGATGGCCTTTGGAGGTCCCTTCCGGCCCAGATGATTCTATGATTCTATGATTCTATGATTCTATATTTTAAAGCTGAGACTTAGGCTGGGAGTTTTCTGTTTATTGGTGGAGATTATTTTATCGGGTAACCCTGAAGATTCCCACTGCTGTGTTATCTCAGAATCACAGAGATGGACTATGAATGCAAAGACTTCATCTAGTATGTCTGTGCTGTGAAAGAAGGGTTAATTAGAGCAGAACTGTGCTGGGTTCAGGCTCTGATAAAGCACCATTAGGCTTATTAATGAAAACATGAGGGTTGACCTCCCTGTCCATGGCAGTAGCTGTGGCAAGGGCTGTTTTCTGCACTGAATCCTCGGCAGCTCCTCTGTGTCTTCTCTTGCAACCTTCTGCCCCTTTCCCGTCCTCGTTCTGGATGATGCTCTTAGCACTGGATGAGGGTGAAGATGGGAACATCTATGAGAGCCAGCGTGTGTGTGAGCTCAAGAGAGAGCTTGAGTGTGAAGCAGGTTAACGAATGGAAAGAGGGAGGGACATCTTCCTAATTATGCTTTCCAACATCCAACCTTCTTAAACCTATGCAAGAAAGATGACTGAAGGCAAGGGGAGGCAAAGGCTAGTTTTAATTCTTTTTCACACCTCGAGAATTGTTAGTTGATCTGGGAATGTTGTAGGAGAGGACTTTTCCACAGCTTCAGAATGTTGCCATGCCTAAAACCTGCAGAAACAAGCCATTAAAGCCCCATAAGCTTTTTCCCCTGTGCAGCAGCTGGAAGAGAGCAGGAGAAAGCAGCATCATCAAGGCTGTAAAATGTGTGAGATGAAAAGCTTGGTGGAGGCTGGGGAAGAGGGGATTTACTAGCAGCCCTGGGGACCTGACCAGGGCAGGGGCTGGGGTGGTTTCCCTTTCGATCTCATATCTGGGACTAATTTTACCCTGAGCATACAAGTGAGACAGATGATCCACTCAGCCTCTAGGTTGAGCATTACCAGTAGGGCCATCAGGGCACTGAACAATAAGTTGAGGTTCGTCTCTACTGTTTCAAAAGAAAGATGAAATCTCACTCCTTGTTTTTGTAGATGTGTCAGGCATAGAGGCATGGTGCCCTAGCACTGGTTACTGGCTTGCAACATATTGTGGGAAAAATCCCCCTTCTGTCCATTGCCCTGAGGGCAGAAGTTATATTAGCCAACATTTTTGTACAGCTAATGGTCTTACAGCTCTACAAGCTCTTAATGACTGCCTAACCTCTCCAGCTGGCTAAGCTATGGACTCTTCAAACAGTATCTGCTGGCTGGGGGACAGCTCAATATGCCATTTTAGGAACTTGGCTAGACTTACAGACTTTTTACAGTTTTAAATGTTTTTTTCTGTTTCAATTTCTCTAGGGATCGATGTTTCTCCCCGTGTGCTTATCTGTAATGTTTCTGCTGTGGGCAATCTTCCGCATCTTGCTCTCATTTCCCGCATCATGGACAGGTTAGGCTGGTCTGGCGGGTTGTGATACCCAAGGGGAAAAATTATTATCATGAAACAACAGGTACATACAGAATTTTCTTTTGTGCTGGCCTTTTGGGATTGCGGATAGCCAGGCTCTGGGTTCATACCAAGTGGCTGTGAAGAAGAAGGAAAGTGAGATGAAGAAGTGAATGGTGTATCTATCTCCTTGCCTTAACCAAAGCTCATCACACCCAAGGAACAGAAGAGCTTCTTGGAGGCAAGTGTCCCTACACAGCAAAGTGAAGAAACTCTCCATATTTTCACTGTGATGTTCCCCATGACAGTATCAGAAATGCGTATGGGGAAATCTCCATTTCTTTTTTCTGAACGCCTGCTTCTCTACAAATTTAGGTTCAATCCTCATCTGCCTCAGAGCACTGCCTCATATTGTGCCTCTTCCCATAACTTGTTCTTGGTCCTGCTTAACTGCGATGGCACGTGGACTGTTACAGCCTGCCCTTGAGGCCATCCGCTTTCTTCTAGCAGATGCATAGGGCCCGGAGGGGGCAGCGAGCTCTGTGTGGGAGCATTGACAGCTCAGATCCCATGCTCACACCTACCCGGGGTTTGCAGAGACTGAATTGACCACACAGGTCAGCTCTGTGAGATGCCAGCTCCTCCCAGGCATCCCTGTGGCCCCGCATCTTGTAGCTTCTCTGAACGCTTGAGCAGTGTTGCTTGTGGGTTCGCTGGCTCTGCGCGGACAGGCAGCGAGTTCAATGGCAGATCGTATCTTGGCCTCACATCCTTAATCAAGCCCATCAGCCAAACCCACAAGTTAGCAGAGATATCTCCAGATACACCGTTCATGAACCTCAGAAAGACTTTATCATTTAGGTCACCTCCTGTTTGCTTGCTCCTGAATGACCTCATTTGTCTTACAAAGGCTCCTTTAAGAAGTAGCCTCCAGAGAGAAAGTAGCTTGCTTTTTCCCCCCTCTGATGTCAACAACCAGAGTAGTTGCAGGCTGCCAAAAAATATCTGGCTGCTTGGGATATTGGTCAGCCACATGTAGCTTGTATTGTTCTGTCAACATGCACGGATCCTGTGGATTTCACAAGTGACTTTGGAGTATACAGAGTGTCATCAGCTCTTGTGGAAATTCCTGCTTATTATCAGTCTAGAGCACACTATATGCTAGGAAGCTGGCGATTCGAACAAGACTTTTAAAAATAGATAAACTGTTCTATGTCTTTTCTATCTTGGTCTAGATTGGTATCGGTGCTTTAAATCATGCTGGGAGAGCACAATTACTGCACTGATGTGCTGTGCTGTGCTGCTTTTGCATATCTGGCACGGTCTAGCAGCTTCAAGGCTGCCACAAAAATATGTGCAAATGAGCAAAGAAATAGAACAGATTTTATCAGTTGAGATGAAACTGTCCCTTTATAACCATTGGGTTAAAACTTAAGAATGATGGGGATAATTTGAAGTGTTTTTTTCTGAAATTACATAAATAAAAAATAACTTTGGAACCGGGAGCCCACTGTTGTGTGTTCAAGTGATTCTACTGCCACTTCCAGTTAGAAGTTTAAATCTGATCCTTTCAGCTTCAGGACAGACCAGGGAAGAGTCCATGTGCTAAGGCGGGGCTTGCTTGACAGAATACAAGTGAGAAGTGGACAATGAATTTCCTCAGTACTCCGTGATTGCCCATTTTACTGGTTGTCACTTTTTAAGGCTGGATGGCAGGTCCATCATCTCTGGCGAGGTGGAGGTTATGAGATTCTGTGCTTCCAAACTCATTTTTGCTGCTCTTCAGGTGAAACCAGAGATCCTAACCAGTGTTGTGCTTTTACAGCTTTAATGTGTCATATGGATGCATATGTTGATTCCCTATGGCTTACCTACAGGCTTTAGTTTGAAGTTTGTTAAGAAAGAACAGCACGGATATAATTTCTGTATTTTACGAATGTGTGAGTTTGCTGCAAGATGCTTCAGCACCAAAGATCCCACAGTCAAGGCAGACTGCTGTACCATTTAAGACTTAGACCTGGTAGGACCTGGGCATTTCACTTGAGATTGAAATTAAACTCAATTTGCACATCTGAAGGAATATGTATTTATTTCAGGAAGTCAAGGTACAGAAACTGGCTTTTACGGACACACCAGGTTTTCCTGTTGAGCTGAAGAAGCGTCCATGTGAGGTTACTGGTGTGCCAGTTGGGGCATCCGCTGGTAGTCCAGGCTGTAGTGAGGGCAAGCGAGAGGGTTAATGAGCGGTGAGGAATATGAGGGAGGCAGGATCTGAGCGGGTACAACCAGGATCCAGGAGCCACTTGTTTCTCCTGCTTGCTGGCAAGAGGTACAACACCTGTTGGCGAGGGCTTCCAGCTCTTGGTAGCCTGGGAGAGCCTGGGTGATCTGGCAGGGGCAGAGCCTGGAAGAAGCAGCTGCTGAGGAGGAACCCAGGGCAGACACTGGGAGTGCTGTCCCCCTGCAGCCCTACCACATTCACCAGGGAGATCTTAGAAAGACTGTCCTACATTGGACTTCCAATGGAGATATTCCTGTGTACCTGTAAATGCTCAAGAAATGTGGCCCGGGGGACTGACAGGTCCATAACAGAACAAGGAGTACCTGGTTGGTTGTCCAGAGCCTGAACTGGGACCAAGACCTCACCACAAAGGAACACTGGCTATGTTCTCACTGAGGGGTCTGACCACATTGTGCCTCCTGGGTTCATCTTGTTTCTCATGGTGTTCACAGTATATTAGAGCTTTCTATATTGATCCTTCTGAGATGCTACTGCTGGATCAAAGGAAAAGTATGCATTTATTTCAGTGGCATCTCACCCATCTTGTTTTACCAGAGCAGGATAAGAAATGTCAGCAAGGCAGTCTGCTCTATTTAATTTTCAGGGCTGTCAGTCATCTATTTCACAGGTACTTCTCTGTTCTCCTAAGAGAAAATAAGGTCGATTATATCTCAGGTTACTTAGTTTATGTGATTAATACTCAGCATTAGCATAAAGCTGAAAGAATTTATGCTTTCAGTGAAAATGCCGCAGAAATTTATCTCTGCTTGAGCCTCCACAAAGTCTGGTATAAAACATAAGAACAGATATTTGAGGGGTTTCAAAGTTCTGTGTCCAGCCATGGCATCTTTCCTGGCCTTGACTCTTAGGACCATATTTTAGATATTTCATTATCTCCTCAAAAAGCAACTTGTGCTGTGTGTTTGTAATTGGTAATAACAGGAATTATTTTTCTTTAAGCCATGAGGGTACAGGGACACGCTGTCCACGCACAGCTGGTGCAGAAGAGGACACCATCTTCTGGAAACTATTTCATTTAATCCTTGGACTTATTCCAATTGCCTGACGGAGTGGAAGGAGCTTCATCTGTGTCTCCTGCCCTTCACAGTGCAGCAGGGCAGACCTGCTGGCTGCCTCCCTCAGTGTGACAAGCTCCTTGGGAGCTCACAGGATCCAGGTGCGATCCTCTCTCTATGCCAGTCACTGGAATACATATTTTTTCTGCTCTTGGCTTATGATAGCAGCTCTCAACCTAGTCACTGCAATTTATATGACAGCCTTTTTTGGTCCTTTTGTTCTGCTGGAGAAATTGCTGGCAATTGGGGCTTTTCTTCAAGTGTCCTGTTATTCTGGGATACAGAATCACCGTGATTTGTGTGAGAAGTGCCTCACCATCAGCCAGTAACCTAGAAATCATTCTTATACCAAGCCAGATTGAGATACAGTGCCAGTAATGTACCTAGTAATTTAAAGCACCCTCTAAAACATTAAGGCAGCATATTAATCCAAGTCACAAAAAGCATAGAGGAAGAAACGTAGCAGGTAAGCTCACTGCATAGAGAGTCTCCAGTGAGGAATAGACCAGGAGGCACAAGTAGATTCCATGTTTTTCTGAAGTCTTACATATTTCTAACTGACTGGAAGTGATTCTTG
The DNA here is from genome assembly GCA_026546715.1 of Gallinago undulata. Taxonomy (NCBI): domain Eukaryota; kingdom Metazoa; phylum Chordata; class Aves; order Charadriiformes; family Scolopacidae; genus Gallinago; species Gallinago undulata. The sequence continues at coordinate 194,906,929 of JAOTQQ010000001.1, read as the reverse complement.
TCTGACTTTCCTGGAGACAGCAGTGCTAATTCACTAGGATAGGTACCTTCTCTATACTTAACCACCTCCTTTGGGTGACCCAGTGTGTGAACTGCGGTGGAGAGGGTCTCCACTCAGCCTTACACCTCAGAGTCATGTGCGTGCTTACAACTGTCCTTCACTCAAAAGAGTTAGGCGTGCCTCACCATTGGTTCTTATCTGAGCACAGAGATGGTAGTAATCAGTGGTGGTGGGGTGCTGGTGGGTTTAGGGGAGCTGGTGCCTTCCCCTTGGGAACACCACAGTGGTGTAAGAGAGGACTTTCCCAGACCATTCCTTGTCCTTATTTTCCCCTCACTTTGATCACAGTAAGCTGCAAAGAAGCCCTCTATTTGTAAATGGATCCAATATTAACCTTGTTTCTTAGGAGGATTTTGAGATATTTTTCCAATTAATAGAGTGGTTTGAGATCTACAAAGAAAATGCTAAACCCTGGTGGTATGAAGGAGCTGATGCTAGAGACTATGGGAGTCTCTGTCTAGCATGGCAGTCAAAAGAAAAGAAAGGAGGGCTGCGTTAAAACAGCCTGGATCTGTGATCACTGCCAGGGTAAGCCACAGGCATCTTTACAAAGATGAGACTCTGGTGGGAGTTGTCACTTCTCCCCAGCAGTGCAGTGCATGCAGCCATCCTCATCCCCATCCCCATCCCCATCCCCATCCCCATCCCCGTCCCCATCATTGTCTCCATCTCTGTCTCCATCCCCATCTCCTACCCATCTCCATCCTCTTCTACCTCCTCATCCCCATTCCTTGCACTTTGAGAGGAATCTTGAAGCACAGCAGAGATGGGAACATCTCCTTTGCACCAGTGCTTCCCCATAAACTTGACCTGGTTCAGTTAAGGCATCCGTTCACCCAAGAGTCACCAAAACACTAGGGGAATCTCTTTAGAGACTTTCTCCATATACCACCCTACATGTAAGTGCTGCATGTGCTGTATTTGCCTACATGGTCACAGAAATTATTGTGGAGGATGCAGCAATGGAACTGCTCCAACACTAACCAGAGCTGACCTGCCGTTTGTTCTGAAAGCAGCAGAAAGTGAAATAAGGTGCAACTGTTCTTTCCATGAGCACTGTTTACATTGTATTAATTAGTAATATGCTTACCTGCTCCCCATACTTTGCATCTCTTTGATGTTTGCAATCACACAAGTTATAGCGCAAGCAGATATACAGGAAATAATGCTGCCTCGTGTGCCCTACCTTGCAGCAAGCATGACCTCCTGGACTACCGTACAAGAACCTTGGCTGGTCCCGTGGAATAAGAAGAGTAAAACCACTTGCTCTGCTCTTTTCATGTGGGATGTCCTACAAAGGACATGTGGCAAGGTATTTTAGGTAAATTTTGAATCAGATTAAAAATGTAGTCAAAGTACTTAACATCACAAATACCATACTGTCAGATTCTGGGCTGTAAAATAAGCTTTGTTCTGTCTTTGAAAGGCAGATTTTCTTTGGTATCTCAAACTGACTTTAACAGGAGCAATATGTATCAGTGTGAGGTTTTAGCAAAATTTTAGGGAATTTTCCTTCAAACTATTGAAGCAAAGAAGCTCAAAGTTTTGTAGAAGACAAGTTTCTGTTCTTCACCACTCAGATACAGCCTATATAAAGGAGAGGTGTGTGGCTGTCGTGTCTCATCGTACTCAGATTTTCAGTGGGGGCACCAAGATTTTCAATGGTGCTCTACCCATCACCTGCCACATTTCATCTGCCGCCCGAGGGACACACTCTGGCAATGGAGAATGTGCTTGTGTCTGCACACAGCAAAGCATGTGTGATCCCCGGGGCCGTGGGGAAGAGGAGATGCTGGATCAGGGCAGTGGGTCTTTGCCTCTCAGAGCAAACAGCGATGCAGCGAGCTGCTCGGTGCCAGTGGCAGTCATTGTCACCCGTCCTTGGCCAGGCTTCTACATGGTTTGGGTGAAATGAAGTGGTTTTCTTCCTCTCCGAAGATAGTGTTCCCCGTTCTCTTTGAAGTTTAATAAAAAATTAATTTGCTCTCCCATACATGGGTATTCAGAGTAAAACCTCAAAATAATGGTCTAAAATGAACAGAAGAAACTTGGCCTACAAAGTAAAGAACAACTTTCCTTAATCCTCAGCCCAACTTTGGAGATAAATTTTCCTGAAGAGTGACGTGTACTAGGTAATGAAGTTCACTGCTGGCAATGTCTTTATTTTATAGGAAGAGTAGGCTTCTAGCTTAAAAGCTACTAGCAAGTTTAAATAAGACTGCACTGAGCAAGAAGAGACACGCTCTTTGGTAGCCTATACCAGGCCCCAAAGACCATTCGGGGCACTTTGAGTTAAAATCAGCATCTTGGATTTTATCCATAACTTGAAACAATCAGTGTTTCTTGGAACAGAGGGACCCAAGGTACAGGTGAAAGAAATTCAATTACAGAAGTGAAATTCAGACTCGTGGGGTCACCTTGGGAAAAGTTTGGGGATCACCCTGGATCTCAGTTCACCTGGTTTTCATACTGTTTGCTTTATTTGGGGGCGGTTTTCTGGCCTGACTATGAATTACCTTCTGTTACTGCAACCCAGTCCCAGCGTAAGATAAGCACAGATAACCGAGACAAAGCCTGCATAGAAAAAGGCACGGCTGGAGAAAACGCCTCGGTACGCCGAACACTTGTCTTTCTCCAGGAGCAGGTCAGGTAATTGGAATACTTCTATTTTATTATGTACTTATATTACAAGTGGCAGTGGAGTCCCATCAGTCGGGTACACGGATATAATTGTCACTTTTTTTTTCTGGTTCCTTTCCAGGAATAAGGAAGGTTATCTCAGTCCTTGCCACTCCGAGGCTTTGCCAGGTGGCTGTCACCCAAGGCCAGGACTCACCTGAACACTGAAGCCCTTGTTCCACTGCCCTGCCTTGGCTCAGACGAGGAGCAAATAGACAGATTGATGTTCACTGACAATCTGTTTTCCTTAAAACATGCTCAAAGAGGCTGAGATCTAAAGATCTAGCTGTCTTCATCTAGCCTCTAGTATTTTTGGTGTAATTAAAGTGCTAAGCTCCTAAATGCTTATAACTCAATAAATAATAAATGGAGACAACTGTACATGCAGTTAACTGCACGAGTATTTCACTCTAAATGGGATGCATGTCCTTGGATACACAGAAATATTGATTTCCTTTGTTTGGAAAACACTTAATTTTGCATGTGGAGTAGCAGCAGAATTGCTTTTCTTCTCACTGTCACACCAGTAAGGACACCTGGAGTGTACACGCTCTTCAAAACTGAATGGTTATATGGCTCATTTCCTCTGTGGGTACCAATAAATGCACTTCATTTGCTTATTAGTTCTCTAACGATATAGCTGACACCTTGTATTTTGTAACCTTTTATGTTATCTGTGCGTTAAGAGTTATAAAAAGAATAAAGGGTTCATCTAGGGCCACCTGTGTCTCACCTCCATTAACAACAAAATGACTGCATGCATCAATCAAGAATCCATCCAGTCTTCCTGAAACCTAAAATAAGAAAGGAAATGCCCTGCTAACAGCAGCCTTTCAGTACCGACCTCAGCTTGTTCAGTCCTCCTGCAGCAGTGGAGGGGAGGTTGATGAGTCACTGGGGTGTCAGGGGGTGAGGAACCTCAGACTGTAAAATCCACTTGTTGAGCACCTGCCGGAGCACGTTCCCTGCTGTAACCCTACCAAGACGGCCCGGAGATTGCAGATTTCAGGCATTTCGGATTCAGTAGAGAACGGCTCAAACTCAGCTCCCTAACCAGCACCCTGTTAGTATGCAGTGTGTGATCTGGGGTTTTGTGCAACACGGTGATGCTATGCATTCCTCTGGTCCAGCCTGGCATTTGTGAGCCCACACGTGTGTCTCTAGGACCCTGTGGAGGGAGAGCCACCAGGCTGCAGGTAGTGGAGTGCCAAAATTGCTTCTCCTAATGAAACCCTTGGTGTTTTTGGCTGGAAGGAGGGGATGGGATTAGGTAAGAGCATCGGGTTCAGCAGGCTTTTGCAAGTGCAACAGCTTGGTATCCTACAAGTAGTTGTGTCTGCACATGGCTGAGAACAGGCAGGGGAAGAGGGCTAAGCCTCGTCCCTCTATTGATTTCACGTTTTTGAGCTTGCTGGTTGAGCTGAAGCATTGTGTATTGAACATCTGGTTTGTTACCTCTTTCATATCACTGTTTTTATTCTCTCTTGGCTTTGGGGCATTAAAGCTTTCAGTGAAGAGCAAGGTAAAGCCGGGCTCAGATGTTCTTCTTGTGCATTGTTTCTTCAGTGTCTTGTATCTATAGATAGAGTATGAGAGATCACATGGGAGGTGGGAATTGATGCTCACGTGTATTAGAAGGTGACAGCAGAGCCAGCCCTGCTACCCTGCTCCTCCCTGGTACTGTGGAACCCAGATCCAGATAGATAAAGCAAGAACACTATGAAGTAGAACAGTATTAATATATAGAAATGACAGTCCTAATTCACTCTCTTGTATTAGCCACTGACACTATGAAAAGGTCCACTCTATATTCCTCTAACTGCTAAAAAATTAAGATAGGTGTTTTAATTTGGGGGAAACTCATTTTTCTTGTAGCTCTTGATAGATGTTACTGTACATAATGAATGCTGTGTTTTGTCTGTGCTGCAGAAAAAATGTAATGGACAATGGATATTTATCATCCTCTAGCATAATTTATCCATGCCTCTCTAGCCAGTTTTTTGACATGAATCATGGCCTGTTTTCTGCCCAGTGACTATAAAAGGAGCCTAAAATGACTGTCTCAAATGCAGGTGTCTTTTGTAACCATTTTTGTTGCACTGCTCTTCCTTAATTTAGTTTCACAGTTATGTTTGGTTAGAAAAAGCTGTTTGTGAACCAGAAGGCATCAAATCTGTTATGCCAAAACTAAACACAAAATTAATTTATACTATGTAATAAAATACAATTTGGAGGGTAGAAAAAAAATATGCGTGATAAGGTAACCTCCCCAAAGATCTCCAGGGTCATCGTTTCCTGAGGTGGGTGGCCTGGCCAGTGCTTGTGTGTGGTGTGTGACATGTGGGTACTGGGGCTCTCCTTGCTCTCATCTTGCCTGTGGAGAGACTTCTCAGCAGAATAAGCATCACTTCTCACAGAATCACAAGGGATAGGAAAAGACCTCTGGAGATCATCCGGTCCAACCCCCCTGCCAAAGCAGGTCCACCTAGAGCAGGTTGCACAGGAACTTGTCCAGGTGGGTTTTGAATGTCTCCAGAGAAGGAGACTTCACCACCTCCCTGGGCAGCCTGTTCCAGCGCTCTGCCACCCTCATGTTTAGGTGGAACTTCTTATATTCAAGTTTGTGCCCATTTCCTCTTGTCCTGTCACTGGGCAGAACTGAAAAAAAGACTGGCCCCATCCTCTTGACACCCCCCCTTTAAGTATTTATAGGTGTTGATCAGATCCCACCTCAGCCTTCTCTTCTCCAGACTAAAAAGACTCAAGTCCCTCAGCCTCTCCCCATAAGGGAAATGCAAACTCTCTCTTTTTCTCAAACTTTCTTCTTCTAACCTGTTTTAGACATCTGTGCTGAAGTGAGCTGAAGTTGCTTGGAGGGCTCATTTTCATCCCTCTGGGGCTCCTTTTGGAGCTGGGGACTGCTGGGGTGGTGAGGTGTCTGCAGCACCAGCATCTCTCTGCGACGCTGTAGGCCGGGCTGCGTCCTGAAGGAGCTCACAAGGGTGAAAAAAATCCACGAGATGAAACATGCTGGGATGGTGCTGGCAGAAAGGCATGTAACGTACAGCACAGATGCAGCCAGTTGTTTTCTGTGGCTTCACAGATGGATTAGCAGCATTCCTCACGACCACTGCTGAGAAAGGAGTTTCCAGCGGGCCTGGGGGCAGGGGGGCATCTGACCTGACTCCAGACTGGGAGCCTGCAGCCAGCCACCCCGCTCTGCTTAAACAAATCAGTGGGCAGCTGCATTCTAAGCTGGGGACATGAAAGCAGGGACCATCTTTTATTTCTCTTTTATTTTTTTTTTCCTGACGTTATCACAGTAGAGATAATAATGCCATTACTGAAATATATTACAAGACTGGTGTAATGCATCATTTTCTGACTAAAGGTATTGGTATTTATTGAGGGTTAGGCACAGAATGCTGTAGATAAATTAATGTCAATGTACATAAAAATAAAACTCTCATTTGGGTTTTTTTTTGTAAAATAATTCATTGTTCTTTATTCCTTTGTAAAATTTTGTAAATTATTTTGTAATATTTTGTAAAATAATTTATCTTTGTTTTGCAAAATAATGTATCTTTTGCATTTTTGAAACAAGAATTAAGAGTTTATAATGCTATGCTAGTCATTAAGCCGATTGGGACAAGTTTAATGAGATTACTTTGGCATTATGATGCTGTGTACTCTTCTGGCCAAACGAAAAGGAATTAACTATAACAAACCTCCAGATTTGCTATTCATTTTGCAAAACCAGGAAAAAAAACAGTAGACTGCAATACTGGCTGCATCTAACCTGTGTCGATCCCACTGGACCAAATAATTTTAGGTTTTCCTCCATAATTCAGTTTTCTTCGTGCACTTTCTCTGCACTGCAGGACAGATCCAATTCATAATGCCAGGGAGGGGGAAGAAGGCTCGTTGTAAGGTTCAGAATACCAGAAAGACAATATCAGATATCAGAGATCATAAACCAGGTAGAATTTAATATTATTTTTTTTTATTGCCTTGCACTGCATTTCTGGGACGTGATTGTGTCAGTGGCTGAGCACCGGCTGGAGGGGGCTCCTGGGTCTGGCTGTGAGCAGCTCATCAGGCTGGGTGCTCGGAAAGGGCGCTCGGAACACGTGTGGGAGCTTCCCTCTGCCATGAGAGTATTTTGAGACGTCTGGTTTTTGACATCCCAATTTTCTTTGTGTGCTTCAACCCCTTGGCTTCTCTCCCTGACGGGACAGTTCTGTCAAGCGTTTGCAACCTTTTTGATTCCAAGGGGTTAGTAAATCCAACCAGAGTGAAATTCTGCTAAAAAATATAGTATAGAAGGCTCTCTATTTTTTTTTTTCTTGAGAAAATATTCTTTATATTTTAAAAATAAAAATGTATAATACAGATTTAAATTTTATTTTTTTTTCCCACAAAACCCCAACAGCTGCATATCACCTTGGCTGCCTCCTAGCATTGCTCAGAATGAAGAACGAGGTCTCAGGTCTATCTGGGACACGTGGCACCGAGGTGGTCCCCTGGGCGTCACCCACTCCTCCCTGGCAAACACTTCCCAAATTCCTCAGGTCCCCCAACACTGTTAACCCATCAGCAACCTCTTTCCTCCTTAAAAACAGGTGTCTGTTGCTGTTTGCCTCCTTGCTTTTGCACCAGCACGGGGAAGTGTGTGTGTGTGGGTGAGAAATAGCTCTTCAGAGAGGACCTGAGGGCGGTGCTGAAGAAATGCGGTTACTTTCCGCTGCTGCTGGCACGCACAGCGATGCGCTCCCTCTCTCCCGGCGGCTCTCCTTCCTTTCCTTTTCCTCTCAGCACAAGATATATCCCTTTGTTTGTGTCTTTTGTAGTAGGTTTTAAACCTGCTCAAATTATCTGGTAATTTGTAGAATCACAGAATCATGGAATCACGGAATTGTCAGAGTTGGAAGGGACCTCTAGAGATCATCTAGTCCAACTCCTCTGCCAAAGCAGGAACGTCCAGAGCACATCACTCAGGACTGCATCCAGGCAGGTCTTGAAAATCTCCAGAGAAGGGGACTCCACGACCTCCCTGGGCAGCCTGTGCCAGGGCTCTGTCACCCTCAACAGAAGGAAGTTTTTCCTCATATTTGAATGGAACTTCCTCTGTTCCAGCTTGTGCCCGTTGGCCCTTGTCCAATTGCTGGAAACCACTGAAAAGAGTCCGTCTCCATCATCCTTCAACCCACCCTTTAGATACTTGTAAATGTAGATAAGGTCTCCCCTCAGCCTTCTTTTCTCCAGGCTAAAGAGTCCCAGCTCTCTCAGCCTTTCCTCGTAAGGGAGGTGCTTCAATCCCTTAATCATCTTCATTGCCCTGTGCTGGACTCTCTCCAGTAGTGCCCTGTCTCTTGAATTGGTGAACCCAAAACTGGACCCAGTATTCCAGTTGTGGCCTCACCAGTGATACTGTGATTTTTTTTTCATATCACTATCAAGCAGGATGAAAATTTATTGCCCGTTGCTACAACCAGCAACTAGCTGAAGGAGGTTTGAGTTTAGATGTTTGCAGGAAGGTATCTCTAAAAATCACTGGAGGGTGCAATGGGAATCCTGTGAGGCAGCACACCAGGCTGTTGGCTGCTGCTGCTGGGATGGTCCCTCTGCTCCTGTCCTAATCCCCGCTCAGGGGATTACAGCACCGTGCTCTGTGAGGGGTATGGGCTGATGGACTCCACTGCTGAGCAGGAGATCTGCTGGAGGATGATGCTGAAATGCAAAGCAGCATTTCTACTCGGACAATGCTGTTACGGCTCAGCAGGGCCGTTATGGCTGGGGCTACGAAAAATCAGTGCAGCGTAATGACACCCTGCTCATGCCAGTGAGTGTGAGTGAGTTTGAGTTTCGTGTTGCTGGAGTCCAGCCCCATTTCTCTGTTATATTTTAACAATGTGACAATAAATCTTTTACAGCATCTGCCTCCTGTGACGGAAATTTGCAGCGCTCTTTGGATTTGCTTTCAGTGCAGCTGGTGAAGACTTCCCTACGCTTTTGACTCAGTCTTGTTTCCGTAGCCCATAGACCCCTGTACTCGGCACTGGGGAGGCCCCATCTTGAGTGCTGTGTCCAGTTTTGGGCCCCTTACGATAAAAAAGACACTGAGTTGCTGGAGTGGGTCCAGAGAAGGGCAACGAAGGTCAGTGAGGGGTCTGGAGCACAAGTCTTGTGAGGAGAGGCAGAGGGAGCTGGGGTTGTTCAGTCTGGGGAAAAGGAGGGGGAGGGGAGACCTTATCGATCTCTACAACTACCTGAAAGGAGGGTGTAGAGAGGTGGGGGTCGGTCTCTTCTCCCAAGTCACAGGCAATAGGACAAGGGGTAATGGCTTCAAGTTGCGCCTGGGGAGGTTCAGGTTGGATATTAGGAAAAGATTTTACACGGAAAGGGTTATCAAGCATTGGAATGGGCTGCCCAGGGAAGTGGTTGAGGCACCATCCCTGGAGGTGTTCAAAAGGCGGGTTGGCATAGTGCTGGGGGACATGTTTTAGTGATGGATTTTATCAGTTAGGTTGATGGTTGGATTAGATGATCTGAAAGGTCACTTCCAACATAGAAAATTCTATGATTCTATGACATTTGCAGGTTAGCTCAATGTCCATTTCTCATATTTGCCTGTCATTTTAGAGTTAACTTTTTCTATTTCTTCATTTATTTCCACTATCACCTTCATAATTTCCTTAAGGTGGTACATGTTGATAGCGGAAAATTAGTTTTTTATTCTCACTTCAGAGAACTAATTAGTATCAACAATGTCTTCAAACAAATTTTTCATTTAAAACTGACCTCTGTAGCGGAATTACAGGGAAAGTGGACACAGGCCTCTATAGTTAAAGTTTGCTGAGGATGCTGCAGCAGTATTAACACCATGTAATGTTTGACTCAAAACTGGATTCAAGGTGCCTGCTACTTGTTTTGCTTCACTACCTTGAGGTATTTAATGAAAAAGCTGAAGCATTTGGTGGAGTCGCCCTTTTTCTGTCACAAAAGCTAAAAACTTTTAACCCAGCTGAGGTAGATAAATGGATATGCGATTTTGCATGCATTTTTCCATAAAAGCTATGAAATGATGACTTACCTGTTTTGAGAGAGCTATAAAAATTACAGTTTCTGGGCCTGAGTTTGTCATGGTGCTTTGGCCAAAAATGCCCCTGTGCACCTTCTCCTCTCCTGCTGAATTCAATAATATTGCAATTTTCTCCAACCTCTTTTTTTTTTTTTTCTCCATTCCAGAGCTGGCTGTGTTTTATAACAAATGGGCAAATTTTGACTTTGCTTAATAGAATTAGCACCTTTTCCTGTTTAAGGCACATAAGCTTTAATTATCAGAAGCATCTGTCTTCTGCTTTTATGTGCTTAAGATATTTTAAGGTATTTATTAAGATATTTTTAAGAATGAAAAAACCTCAGGACTATGACAAATCAGAGCTCTACTTCATGCCTTGAAATGGTGCCACCATACCACACTGAGATTGCTACAGTGCCTGGCTGGTTTCAGCATTTTGCTTGGGTGGACTTACCTCCACAGGAGAAGACAGTTGTCCAGGGCTGGAGCAAGGCTTCCTGACCCAGTGCTGGCTGCTTTCTGGTGTGGGGGCACTGGTCATGCTCCACATTTCCAGCAGCCTGCTCTTCCTCCTGTTTGCATGTGGACTTGCTGAGGTTCCCGAGATACTTGGACATCCCCAGGGCATGGCAAGAGTAGCTCCGTAAATGGAATTTCATGAAGCTACTCACCAACGACCTTGATCTGTGATATTTTTGGCCCTAAGACACACTATGCAATTTCATAAATGCAATTTTAAATGTAATCATTTTATGATTATAAAGACTTTTCTTTCTGTTAGACATAAGAATTACTAGACCCAATGTTTGGAAATTAACCCAACGGCAATTGTTTCAGTGTGCCAATACATTTTTTAAGGTAGGATCCCCTCCCCCCTCCCCCCATTTGAGTGACCATATTTCATCCTCTACTAATGAAAGTAGTTTCAAATATCTAAGTATGTTATCTATGTATAGTTATCACATCCAGCATTCTAGAAAAAATATTAATTTATGCTTAATTTTATTCAAAGGATATTAGTCCCAATATGGACAAAAAGATAAATACATATTAGAAGTGATTTTTCAACCATTGATCTCATCGTCATAAGTGCAAGTAATATACAGTAGTTAAAATGTCGCTTTTACCCATTTTTGGGTTTGTGGATAAGTTTAAGAACAGACAAATATTTTTTCTTACAGCAGACATTTGTTTCCAATCACATTTTTTAGAAAACAGAAAAATGATTTTCCCTGGTTTATCATGAAAAAGTAGATTAGCACAACGTTTCCCATTTTATTGTTAGTACTGAAATACTCCTTTCATTTTAGTGAAGTCTCCTCTTACTCAGAGTGATAAAACAGATCAGAAACCTGTCTGTTCTCTGATACTCCTCACATGGACATAAGCACAGCTGGATAATATGATATATTTGGTTATATCAACAGGAATAAAGACATATCTGGATTTTCAGCGAAGATTTTTGTCTGTACGATGAGTTTTTCTGAGGAGATGAAAAATTGAACTTTTGCTTAATAAGTACCTGTAAACGCAGGGGAAGTGTGGAGCAGCCACGTGCTGACAGGGAAGACAGCTCACAGTCCTGGAAATGAGTCATTTTCTAACCCTTGGAGTTAAATATAGGAATAGTTAAGCAACGGTTGTCAATTGCCAGATCTTTTTTATTTTTATTTTTTTCTCTAGAAGCACAGCCTCATCTCCAATGCAGCTGTGTAAAATTAAAAAAAATAAAAAAAAAAAAAGAAGGATTTTTTTTTTTTCTGCCTTCAGCTTGCTTGTTGGGAGTTGCTGGATGGTTACCTGCCAACAGCTACAAAGCTGCCTGCCAAGTGTTCAGAAAATGTAGTTGAAAACAAGGGGAAATCCCCTTCTGGTACACAGCAATATCATACTGCACCCCTTTCTAGCAGGCAAAAGTTAATGTTTTTTATCTCGAACCTAATGAGTCAGCGGCAGTGATACTCCCTCGGCTTTATGTCCGTGGTAAATCAGAAGGTGGCACTCCCCAGTGGTACATATATTTGGACTCTCATGCACAGCAGCTTTCCAAACCAGCACGGCTGTTGCCATAAGGTGTGACAACATGAAGCGGGCAATTCTGCGTCCACTTGGATCTCCTCTGGCTTATCCTCCCCAGTGCTGAAAGACCATGTTCCTAGAAACGTATAAAGAGTTCCGGAAAGAGAAGTAGGCTATAAATTATGCAATAAGAATTCTCCTGTGGAGGGGAGTGCCTTAGTCTAAGCAAACACACTGGAGTCAGAGCATGAAATGAGTGCTTTGTTTTGTTTGTGAGGTCTAAAGAGGGATCCTTTCCAGCTATAATGTATATAGAATGGATGGGCTTCAGCCCGCAGACACTGAAGAAGCTGCTTGGCAAGGGGATGAACGCAGAGCAGGAAACCCCAGCCCATAAAGGGGGCTTAAAAAACAGATGGAGAGACACTTTTTACCAAGGCTGTCACTCTCTTTTTACCTGAGAGCCACAGGACAAGAGGCAGTGGGGTTAAATGAAAGCGTGTCAATTTAGATTGCATGTAAGGAAGATTTTTTTTTTTATGCTGAGGGTGGTGAGACACTGGAACAGGTTTCCCCATAGAAGCTGCAGATGTCCCATCACTGGAAGTGTTCAAGGTCAGGTTGGAAGGGCTTTGAGCAACCTGATCTAGTTGAAGATGCACCTGCCCATGGCAGAGCGTTTGAACTAGATGATCTTTAAAGCTCCCTTCCAACTCAAACTTTCCTATGATTTGACCTTATTCAGAAACAGTGAGACCCAGAGTGCCCATGCATTGTCTGACCTGAGGACTTTGGCTGCAACTGCACTTGGTAAAGTCTGAGATGAACAGAAAGAAGAGGGAGATGCACTGTGCTCTTCAGTGCTAATCTTGATGTGAACAGAAGCTGGACAGTCAGTTTCCAAAGTCAGGTTTAATTTTACTTTTTCTTGTTGTAGCAAGTTATCCTGCATTCCTGAGTTTACCAGCTTTTTAAAATAATTTTTTCCTTCAGTTGTGTTTAACCAGCCTAATCCCTCTTAAAGTATTTGATTTTGTACAGCACATGCTTAGGTTCATATATAATCAGTGGCAACAGGCAGGGAAAATATTAAATGAAAACTGGAAAAAAAGGATGAGACATATGTAGTGCAGGTAAAAATAGGAGGGTTTAAGAACCGTGCAATGAATCAGTTGTATGGAAAAGGCAGGGAAAGCAGGGCTTTGGGGCTAGAAGAGTGGTATCTTCTTTTAAAGCAGTGCCCTTCTCACTGAGAACTGGGCTGCCAGCTGCAATGCCTCTCATAAGCTGAAATGTGACTAAGCCCCCTAGATGGTGTTATAGCACTGTAGTTCTTGGTTACTTCTTATTGCTCATTCTGTGCTCTGAAGAGGCTAGCTGACAAAACAGGCAATTTTTTGTTTGTTTGTTTGAGGGTTTTTTGTATGATTTTGTGTGTGTGTATGGATGGACTTGATGATCTCAAGGGTCCCTTCCAGCCACAAAGATTCTGTGAATCTGTGATCCTAAGAATGCCTTCTCTTCAGAGGGGTTACATCATGTTGATAACTGTCACCTAATCTAAGCAGCCAGTATTGAGCTGTTTTTCTTGAGTAATAGTGTGAAATACAGCAAGATTCTTTGAAAACTTGTTTGCTTGTTTCATAGCTGTTTCTCAATTTTGCTAGTGTGTACTTAAATTCTTATTTTTCATACCGAATTAAATGCTTCTGTAGAAACAGAGGCTTGTTTATATTGGAGATCTGGCCATGCAGCTTGTGAGCCAAATTTCTTTGAGTGGACAAGCTCTCCCAACTGAGAAATCTTAATAAAAAAACAACACAAACCTAATTTTCACCATAAATTGCATATTTCTGTGTGTCTCCACAGTCCGGAACTGTCTGTCAAGTGTTCTTTGTGTTAACATATTTGGGCTTTTAAAGCCTGTGGAGAAAAGCCTGCTGCTGGAGAAAGACCAGCTCTGTCCTGGTCTCGGTTATAAAGAAAGAAAAAGAAAGTCTTCAAATGACCATAGGGGTGTTTGCTATTTAATGCTATACAGTTTGTACCTGCAGCATACGTTCCTGTGAGTAGAAGCTCCTTGCAGGAGGTGAGCTTTCCGTGCAGGTTTTTCACTATCAGCATCATGCCTAAGGGCCACAGCACTTTTTAATGTGAAATAATTGATCCATATGGGGAAATTTCATTGTAAGCTGTTGATGTGAAGGAGTCAGCCGTGTGTCTTAATAAAAAGACAGAAAGACAGAAAGACAGAGAGACAGACAGACAGAGAGGAAGAAAGAAAGAAAGAGAGACAGAAAGAGAGAAAGAGAGAAAGAAAGAGAGAAAGAAAGAGTGAAAGAAAGAGAGAGAGAAAGAAAGAGTGAAAGAAAGAGAGAAAGAGAGAAAAAAAGAAAGAGAGAAAGAGAAAGAGAGAGAGAAAGAAAGAGAGAAAGAGAGAAAGAAAGAGAGAAAGAGAGAAAGAGAGAAAGAAAGAGAGAAAGAGAGAAGAGAGAAAGAGAGAAAGAAAAAGAAAGAAAGAAAGAAAGAAAGAAAGAAAGAAAGAAAGAAAGAAAGAAAGAAAGAAAGAAAGAAAGA
>JAOTQQ010000001.1:194839269-194892413 GCA_026546715.1 Gallinago undulata | reverse complement strand
AAGAAAGAAAGAAAGAAAGAAAGAAAGAAAGAAAGAAAGAAAGAAAGAAAGAAAGAAAGAAAGAAAGAGAGAAAGAATTGAACTTAAATTCCTTAAGTAACAGGTATCTAGCCATACTTGCCAAACACCACTGTGAACTGGCACAGACTGTCAAGCTTGGGTCTGAGGAAATCTTGTGGTCCCAAACTGCAGGTGGAGGAGCTGAATGAGGTGGGAAGCCACCGCACTGGTGTCATCAGAGCACCCCCTGCACTGCCAAAGCCTCACTGTTCATGCTTCCCCACCCTTCTTTTTTTCCTGTTTTTCCCAGATATTGCCCATGTATTTTAGCATTCCTTTGGAAGAAGGAGCTTCCTTTCTGTCATTTAATGTTAGTTGCTTACATGGCTGTAGGAAAATTGTTCTTGAGCTCTTAGTAAACACAGCATCTCTGTCAAACCCATGTACCTGTCAGCTCCTTTCTCCACATCCCAAATACAGAGTTAGGATTACCACAGACTCATAGAATGGTTTGGGTTGGAAGGAACCTTTAAAGGTCATCTAGTCCAAACCCCCAGCCATAAGCAGGGACATCTTTAACTAGATCAGGTTGCTCAGAGGTCCATCCAACCTGACCTTGAATGTTTCTAGGGATGGGGCATCTCTCACCTCTCTGGAAAACCTGTGCCAGTGTTTCACTACCCTCATCACAAAGAATTTCTTCCTTATATCTAGTTTGAATCTCCCCTCTTTTAGTTTAAAACCATTACCCCTTGTCCTATCACAACAGGCTCTGCTAAAAAGTCTGTCCCCATCTTTCTTATAAGCTCCCTTTAAGTACTGAAAGGCTGCTATAAGGTCTCCCTGGAGCCTTCTCTTCTTCAGGCTGAACAACCTCAACTCTCTCAGCATGTCCTCATAGGAGAGGTGGTCTAGCCCTCTGATCATCTTTGGGGCCATCTCTGGACTCACCCCAACAGGTCCATGTCCTTCCTGTGCTGAGAGCCCCAGAGCTGGACACAGTACTCCAGGTGGGGTCTCACCACAGCGGAGTAGAGAGGCAGAATCACCTCCCTCAACCTGCTGGCCATGCTTCTTTTGATGCAGCCCAGGATATGGTTGGTTTTCGGGTCTGTGAGGGCACATTGCTGGCTCATGTCACAGTGCATCATGACTGTGAGATGCACAGCTCTGTTCAGATGTGGGTCACTACGACCACTCCACTGCTGCTGTTTGGTCATGCAGTTAGACTAAGTGCTGAAAAAAATATTGATCATCTCCCTCTCTTAACTGCTAGAGTTGCTGGTCTTCGGGGAATGATGCTGGATTTCCTCTTGATCAACATGCAGCAGCTCAGAAATGACAGTTCATGTCTTCTGTTGGAAGAGATTGTTTCTGCAGATCTATTTTGTGATGAGGCCTCTTTTTTTTTAATGAGTTGGTTGTTTTTGCGGGTTTTCTTAACCTTTAAGGGGCTGCCAGTTAGTGCTGCTGATCTGTCAAAGGGCAGTGAAGTGCATCTTCTAGCCTGCAGGTTGCCACGGCATTTCTGCAGAAGATCAGAGCTTGCAGAGCTGGCTGAAACAGTCTGAAAGGAGCCAGGAGTGCAGCAGGGTTTCATGTGAAATACCCCATCATGTGAGGTTTCTCAGAGGTGTGTAGGTTTGCTTAGCAGGGTTTGCCAGCCTCGGTGCTTCATCACAGCCAAGGGTAATAGTGCTCGCATTCATGTGCATATTTCATCCAGCAGCACATAAAGACCTTTCACATGCTTTTAAAATCAAAAAAAGACCACAAAATTGGTGAAGGCTGAATGAAGGCAGCTTCTTTCAGCCTGCTTCTTTCTCCAAAGCCGTGTTTGCTTTCGCCATGTTCCCCATTGCATGTGCAACAGTCCCTGTCCACATCCCTGAAAAAAAAGGACCAGTCTTGTCTTCCTTGAAATCTTCTCTCCAACGATGCTTCCTCCCTACCACAGCTATTAAACTGCATTTTCATAATGGACAAGTAGCAGCCTCGGGAGGCTGGTATGGGGCTCTCCTTCTTCTTCATGCATCTTCCCCAGGACTACGGAGATGTTTGATTTCATGTGCCCAGAGCTGCGTTAGGTTTTAAGCTGCTGAGGGCAGTTACTGCTGGGCTAGAGCTGCTGTCGAGTCAGAGCAGCTTGACAACCACCCACTTGCCCATCGAGGCATTGCAGTTGTCTGTGAGTGCCCTTTGTCTGTCCAAGCTGTGAACTGTCAAACACCATCGCTCAAACCGGAGTTCCCCACAGGTCTGGGTGCAGTGGGCAGATATCATTGTTCAATGGATGGGCAAAGCAGATGCAGTTCTGGTGGCCCGACCTGCAGACCAGTCCTGCCTTGCGTGCTGCCCTCAAACCTCCTGTGCAGTAACAGCAGCGAATCACATACTTGAAGACAAAGTTAAATACAGCTTTTAAGGTGAAGACCATCTTGGCTGTGAGTAGACAAGGAGCTGGGCACCCTTGGGGTATGGCTCATCACGCTCTCTGCAACGTGGTGACGGCTGTGCGGTTCCCCTGAGGACTGTAGAGACTCTGTGCTAATTTTGGAAGCATGTGGAGGTGAGTGAGTGGCATCGGTAGGTGGTAAGGTGGTGACAACATCCTCAGGCTGTCTTGTCTTCTGGTAATAAAATAGGCAGTAGCAATTTTTGTGATTATTTTGGGTCATATCCTCTTCTCATGGGCTCTCAGGGGCACCATCTGGGGTGGGGGCTGCCCCTGCCTCTGAGGGCAAGCTGCACAGCACAGCTCCCATCCGTGTGGCTAAATACTTTCCCTGCCCAAAATCGGGTGATTCGAGTCCTGTTGCCTGCTGGAGGGTCGCTGCCCTGTGTGCACATTTTAAATGACGTGGCAAGGGTGACAGCATCTGCAGGTGACAGTGCCTTCATGCCTTGATTCCCCTGCACTCAGAGCTTGGCCAGAGCTGCCTTGTGCAGGGGCCAGACCTGGCTGGTCCCAATCACCTTCTTTTTAGCCTGAGCTCCTGCCACATGTTTGAAAATAGGAAAACAAACAAAAGTGGAAAAGAAATTAAAAATGAATGGAAAGCAAGATCTAACACTCTGCTTTTGAGTTTCCCAACCCAGAGTTCCTGGCCTTATGGGCACTGTAGGTAGTTTCCAAAGAAGTGCTCAGCTGCAGAGATTTGCTGGTGTATGGTCGTTCTGGCTCCATCTCCAAGACAGCCTCCACCAGCCGCTGGCACCACTTCCATGTCTCAGTCAGGATGGGAGCATGAAGGCTGGAAAGCTGTTTTTGTTCCAGCTATGAGCTCCCTATCCCCAGGGAAGACTGCACTGGCCATCTGCAGGCATCCCCCAGAGAGAGGATAACTGGAGTTGTCTTGAAACGTTTTCATTGAATTACCACGTTTGACAGCTTTGTCTTTTGAGCTGGAGCTGTGATGATGTGAGTCTTTGCTCCATGATTCACTTGCTCACTTTTCTCTGAACACACTGTTAGCTCCCCCTGGCTGGGATGTGGGTGCAGAGGTTCGGTGTTCTGTGGCACCTAATCTCGATGTTGGTGCACAGTTTGGTGCCAGCTGCATGGCCATCCTCTTCCTCTGCAAGTTGACTGTGAGTGGCTCTGTGAGCAGCCCCATGGATTTTACACAGCTGTATGACACCTAGGTTTCCTTGAAAAGTAAAAGCCATGATCAAAAGAAACCCAAGACAGCTGACCTGGTCACAGAGCTGGGTGCTGTCCACCAGATAGGTGGGGGCTTGTGCAGGTTCTGCACCCACAGCTGCTGTGCTGGCATCTCTCTGATTTTCTTGTTACCGAGCATGTTTCCTAGGTTCAGCTCCTGCTAGAGCTGGGCTCCCTTGTGCTTGTTAGTTGCTGTTGACCATAGAATCATAGAATGGGTTGGGTTGGAAGGGACCTTAAAGATCATCTAATCCAGCACCCCTGCCGTGGGCAGGGACACCTCCCACCAGACCAGGTTGCTCAAAGCCCCATCCAGCCTGGCCTGAACACCTCCGGGATGGAGCATCTACAGCTTCTCTAGGCAACTTGTTCCAGTGCCTCACCACCCTCACAGTAAAGAATTTCTTCCAAATATCTAATCTAAATCTCCCCTCTTTCAGTTTAAAACCGTTCTCTCTCATCCTGTCACTGTACTCCCTGATAAAGAGTCCCTCCCTGTCTCTCTTGTAGCCTCCTTTAGGTATTGGAAGGGGCTATAAGATCTCCGCAGAGCCTTCTCCAGGCTGAACACCCCCAATTCTCTCAGCCTGTCCTCATAGGAGAGGTGCTCCATCTCTCTGATCATCTTCATGACCCTCCTCTCAAACTGCTCCAACATGTCTGTGTTTGAATAAGATACCTATGTCTGCAGAGCCTCAGATTCTGGGGTCAGAGTGGCCAAAGTGACTGCTGCCACCTCAAGAAGCTGCTGTTGGGCAGGTATTACTGCAATGTCCTTTATACACTCATTCTGGAAGCAATGTATTACTTTTAAGAACAAGTTACCCTCAAAAAAATAAGGTTTTATGAAAAAAAAATGAAAACAACAAACTGGGAGGTTTTTGAATATTATATTTGATAGATGTGGTGTCACATCCGTGACTGGCCCTCTTCTCTTCTTGGAAGATGAGCAGCAAACTGGTACTTGCAAAGTCAGCGCACGGCTGGATGTGTTTTACCCTGGGAGTTTTTCCTGAGAGCCCAAGCGCCCGAGCGCCGGGTGCCGTTCCCATGGGCAAGGCAGCAGCCTGTGAATGCCCATGCACGGCTGGGGTCACTGCTTTATATTCACTCAGGCACCCGTTTTTGCACCGCTTTTGAAGAAGACGCAGCCTGACTTCTGGCCCTGAGGGAGGGGAGCTGGAGAAGGAATCAAATCTTGATGGCTCAGAGACTGAAACCTTGAAGCAGTTTGGATACGGGTACCAGCACGGAACTGCAAGGGAGAGGGGCTGCTTTCTGCCCTGCAGCCTCCTCTGGAGGCTTTGCTTCCGTAGTGAGGCTGTGACTGGTATTTAGATGGACTGGTTGCAAACTATATAAGGCATAATTGTGCAAGGGGCAGCCATTTCTTTCTTTTTTTAGGGTAGGCATGAAGAGGCTGTGGAGGGAGTGGGGTGGAAGTGTGATAGGTGCAGGGGTAGAAGCTTGGGCAGCAACACATTGTGTTGCATGTCTTTTACTGAAGTATATTTGCCGCTTTTTTTTTTTTTTCCTCCAAGTACTGGGCTAAATTAACTGCGCTGCAATTACTCCCTGGCCTGGTAGTGTTGCTGTCACAGGGGTCTTACCCGCCAGTGCTTCGGCTCATTTGATCCTGGCAGGATTTATCCTGGAACTGTCACTAGTTTATTCAGCACAGTCAATTTAGGCAGATATCTTCAGCCCTTAGTTACACGGATCTCATTGTTCAGCTGTCATCTTGTATGAAATTTTCCAGGACAACTATGTTAGTTAGACTTCATAAATTTGTCACTTTTCACAGGAAGAAAATGTGTACGTTAAAATCATGGAAAACCCTCACGCATGAGGAGATCTGTGGAAGTGGAGCACTGCTCCATCACTTCCATGTCTCCTGGGGATGGATGTGGGTGCTGTGAAATTTATGTGTGGATCTAGTTATAATATTGCTTGAATAATTAAACTGAAGGTATCTGAGCTATCAATGTGAAGCGAAGTGTGTCCTAGGAAGGAGCAAGTACAGCAAGGGCCAGAGCAGCCATTGGGGAGTGTTACCCCCAGGACCACCTGGCCAGGAACACTGTCCTCCTACACAAGTAGGAAGACCAAGTCAGAGACAATCTCTTTCTCTGCAAAATGGACACTGGAAATATTTTAGGCTTTTCTTCACGCATATCCCAGACCCGTGGTGATCTGCCAGGTGTTGTAGGAGGATTTAGCAGGTAGACTTGACCCTGGTGTAGTACCAGAACCGGTGCAAGGTGCCTGTCCCCTGAGGGTCTCCACATGTCCTGCTGGTGCTTTGGTGTTGCAGAGCTTGAAGCCAGGAGGGGCTGTAGGGGGGGGTTCTTTCACCTGGGTCATGGGAAGACCCATGAGAGAATACTATAAAACTAATTAGCTTTTTCCATTCATCAATAGATCAGAAATTAATTCTATCTCCTTTTCTAATTGGTCATTTGAGGGTGGATTAGCCATAAATTAAAAAGTTTCTTGGTCTTCAAAAATAAGCAGAAACTTAGACAATTAGACAATTATTTAGACAATATTGTATATTTTATTAATGTATTAGTAATAGGAAAAGTTTGCCCTGATGTTATTGACACATTAACAATAAATTTGACTTTCTTTACTCTTTTTCTTCCCATTTAAATTATTAAAAATAATTGTCGGCACTGTAGAAGTTCAAACACCAGTATCATTTCACTGAATTTCACTGAATTTCACTGAATTTTTTTTTAGAGTTGGAAGGAACCATAGAGATCATCTAGTCCAACTCCCCTGCTGAAGCAGGATTGCCTAGAGCTAGAGCAATTGGGTCACACCATTTCATTTGAAGTGACTCATTATTGGCCTTATTATTGAAATCTGCCCATTTGATTTGACTTCTGTGCACGGGGATGTCAGGGATCAATTCCAGATGCCCACCTCAGTTATAGCCACAAACCAAATTATTTTCTTCAAACCCTCTAACAGCACACAGGGATTGTGCAAGGTGCGGGAAGTGGCATCAGGCATTATAAAAATCACAATGTATAAAATGTAATAATGCATTAGCAGCTCATCAGAACCATTTTATCACTAAATCACACCATGCAGCTGCTTGGTCACTCTTCACTCCCCTTGTAGCGGGACTGGGGAGGGAATCAGAAGGGTGAAAGTGAGAAAACTCGTGGTTGAGATAAAGACAATTTAATGGGTAGAACAAAAGCCATGCATGCAAGCAAAGCAAAACAAGGGCTTCATTCACTGCTTCCCATGGGCAGGCAGGTGTTCAGCCACCTCCAGGAAAACAGGGCACCATCACAGTGAGGGTGGTGAGGCACTGGAACAGGTTGCCCAGGGAAGTTGTGGATGCCCCATCCCTGGAGGTGTTCAAGGCCAGGCTGGATGGGGCTTTGAGCAACCTGCTCTAGTGGGAGGTGTCCCTGCCCACGGCAGGGGGTTGGAACTCAATGATCTTTAAGGTCCCTTCCAACTCTAACCATTCTATGATTCTATGAGTCTATGTAATGGTGACTTGGGAAGACAAATGCCATATCTCCAAATGCCCTTCACTTCCTTCTTCTTTGCCCAGCTTTATGTACTGAGCATGATGCCATATGGCACGGAATATCCCTTTGTTCAGTTGGGGTCAGCTGTCCCAGCTGTGTCACCTCCCATGTCCTCCTGCACCCCCAGCCCGTTCGCTGACGGGGGTGTGAGAAGCAGAAATGGCTTTGACTCTGTGTAATCCCCACTCAGCAACAATGAAAACACCTCCATCTTATCAACACTGTTTTCAGCACAAATCAAAACCACAGCCCCATAGTACCTAGTCTGAAGAGAATTAACTCTATCCCGGCTAAAACCAGCACACACTCCAAATTTAAATACCTTATTTCACAGCACACATCACCCCTGGTGCTTGATGCCGATAAAGACCCTGTCAACGCAGAAGGCTGGGTACTGGGGCTGGTGGCCCACCCTAATTCCAGCATCATGAGGTAAGGCTTCTCTAACACTGCTGCTATTATCGCCATGTCTGCCTTCCTTATTAGGGAGGGCCGTCTGAGGTTTAATTTCTGCTTGGGCTGCCTGAGATGAATCAGATTGTCGCTGAACTGGAAGACTGCAAAATCCTTACTGGTAACACTCGCAGCTGACCCAAACTTCATGAAACGGGTAAAAGAGGAGGGAGGACAGGCCATGGATGCTGAGCGGCCCAAATTACCTCTGGCCATGGCCAAATTCTTGCTGAAGAGCAGGAGGTAGTGACACATCTGGTGAGCCTGGTTATACAGCATGGAGCTTCTCTCCTGCCAGGAAACGTGTGGCTTTGGGAGGACACAAGGGCAGCCTCATTGTCCATGGGGATGGCATAGAGGAGCTGGGCTCTGCATGGTGGTACAGGGCACGAGGAAAAGAGGCAATGGGCACAAGCTAAAAGATGAGAGGTTTGGATAGGTGTAAGGAGAAGCTTCTTCCCCATGATGACACCCACCCAGCTACCCAGAGAGGCTCTGCAGCCTCCCTCCTTGGAGGCTTTCAATACCCAATTGAGTGAAGCTCTGAGTAGCTGGGACTGATCTTGGAGCCAACCTCCTGAGGTCCCTTCCAGCCTGAATTTTCCTCTCATACTATGGAGAAGCCTAATGCTACCAGGGGAAATGCAGGCAGGCAGGAAAATAGCAAGTAGGGGTAGGCGAGTTATTGTACCTCCTCATTTGGCAGTGTGGTGATAATTAGTGAGCTGTGGCAGTTTGGGTAACCATTTATCACTGGGACAGTTTAGGGGTGAGTCACAGATTAAATGAAGTATCGGGAAAAGCGCATTTGTGGTCAGACTCTTATGAGCTCATCTACTTCGCTTAACGAAGTGAAGACGGAGAGTCAGCTTTGATCGTTGTAGCTGTTTATTTGAGGAACAAACTTTACTATGGACATTCCAGTGTATCAGATGAAGTCGTAGCAAAATCTAGTGGCTGAAGTCACAGCTAGTTGGATTCAGGAGAGAGGTCATTAAAAATAATCAATGGATAGTTTTAATAAAATATTTGATTTTTGGAAAAAACCCACCATCAGTCATGATCAGTCCTCCACTATGAACCATCTTTAAATCAAGTATTTATTTGACAGGTATGTTCTACTTTAAAGGATAATGTATTCAGATGAGTCCCTTGGTCACGTGACATCAGCTGAGGTGGTGGAATGGGGGAACCTGAGTAGCTGGTGGTGGCCTCATCCCCTGTTCCAGTGCCACCCAGGGAAGCCACACAAGGCTGTGCTCAGGAACCCAGCACAAAACTGCAGCTTTGTCTCTGATGTTGTGTTTAGTCACCTGGACAGAGGTTCAGCAAAATGCTTGGTCTTGCTGCAAGAGTGTAAATACTTCCATCATCCAGAAACAGCTTAAATTGCACTTGGTTCCCATGGCTTGGTCGCACAGACAGTCTAGCTTTCCGTGCTTCTATAGCTGTCGGATACAGATACAATGACTCACTAAAATGCAGCGTTTCATTATTCATCTCTCTGTAATTCACAAAATGTGAAGAACTTTTGGTGAAAGCCACATATGAACATCACTGTGTTGCAACTCACTGGCAGTCACATGTTTAACCTGCATTTCAAATAGTGCAAACTTAATGTGAGCACACAGTAGAAAATGTACTTACTTTGTTCTCTGCATATTTTACCAGCACTTACCGTGTACTTTGCTTCATAGAGCAGTTTTCATCAAAAAGTTTTCATACATTTAAATATTAACTAATTGACCACCCATAATTTTTATGAGAAGGATGGGCAATAGTAAGGTAATGGTTTGATTTTACGAGCACGTGGTGAGGACCAGCAATATCCTGAGCATAATTCCTGATGCTAACACTGGTTTCTGCAGCCCTGGGCACCATCTTTTCAGGATGTGTTTTTTATTTAAAAAGTGCATTTAAATTTTAATCAACCAAATGTTAGTTATTGTCCCAATAATTGTCAGCTAACAGTCCTCAGGGTGCTGCCAGCTGAGGTGTGAATGGGTATTGAGGAGCACAGATGGATAAGCAGTCATGAGAGATGAGTCATCTGGAAGCTGTAGGAGTAGGAATAGAGCCCGAACTGGAAATCAGACCTCCCAGGCCACCTGCTCTGTGTCTTACATATCGCTGCCTTCCATGCTGGTGGAGAAATGTGAAGGTATTTTCTTCTTTTAGTCTGTTACTGTTGCTGAGCACAGAGAAGGGATTTCTAGTAAACTGAGAGTACGGCGTCACCTTAAATTATGATAACTTCTTAAATGTCATATGTAACAGTGGATAATCTCATATATATTATACACCCATTCTGTTCTTTATCCTGAAAGCAAAATCAGCCAGAGACAGTCATGGGTGTTGACATTCCCCAGCTGCTAAACATCATCACAGGGTTCAGCACAAGGACAGTTATATGAGATTTCATTTTTTACACTCTAGGAGCCTCAGCAGGTTCCTCCTCCCCCTCCTCCCCCTTTAAAGTTTTAATGTTTATTATTTCTATAAGGAAATTGGATGTAGAGAGACACTGCTTAGTTTTATAGCAGTAGATACCTTTCTCTTCCCAAGTCCATCAAATTACTTAGATGCATAGGCTGCAATCGCAGTGAAGGGTCACGGTGTCACAGACACCAAGTTTCTCTGCCTCTGCTGTTAGTGTCACGTTCACCTCCCCTGTCCCCTGACGCGTAGCTCAGATACCTAGTGGAGATACGTGGTTGGTGCGGGCTCCACCATTACACAGTGAAGAAGACCATGCAGCTCCATGAAGGTAACCAGATTTTAGAGGGACCAAGCCCATCTTCAGTGATGCTCAGCTCATGCGGTGACTGCATAGGGATCCTAGGGCAGGACCCCACTTGGATTACTGCATCCAGCTCTGGAGCCCCCGACAACAAGAAGGACATGGAGTTGTTAGAGTGGGTTAAGAGGAGGGCCATGAAGATGGCCAGAGGGATGGAGCACTGCTCCTGTGAGAACAGGCTGAGAGAGTTTGGGTAAGTTTGGGTTGTTCATCTTAGAGAAGAAAAGACTCTGAGGAGACCTTATAGCAGCTTTCCAGTATCTGAAGCAGCCTACAAGAAAGCTGGAGAGGAACTTTTTATAAGGTCATATGATGATAGGATGAGGGGTAATGGCTTCAAACTGGAAAAGGGTAGATTTAGATGAGATATTAGGAAGAAAGTCTTTGGTGTGAGGGTGGTGAGACACTGGAACAGGTTACCCAGAGAAGCTATGGAAACCCCATCCCTGGAAGTGTTCAAGACCAGGTTGAATGGGTCTTTGAGGAATGTGGTCTAGTGGGAGGTGTCCCTGCCCATGGCAGGGAGGTTGACTTAGATGGTCTTTAAGGTCCCTTCCAGCTCTAACTATTCTATGATCCTATGATTCTATGACAGGATCCTAGGACTTAACTGATTCAAGTGCAACCTTAGGAGAGATAATTCTGTGCTTAAATTCACTTATATTTAGGAAATATAATATAAGTATGTGGATATGTGTTCTTTTGTCTTCTCTGTTATTTCAAGACCCAAAGAGTTGCAGCTGTGGTCTGGGAGAAATGCATCCCTTGGTTCCTTGCATGGACCTGAATGGCAGGAGGGACTTACATTGTGCTGAGCGAACGTTGGGTACCTGTGCACCGTCTGGTGAAGAGAGCCAAGCAAAGTGGGGCGAAGGTTGGTCAGAGGGTATCTGCCATCACTCAGTGTTCTCAGAAAGTACTCAATTAAAAACCAGGCCATATATCTGGACTGAATGAAGAAGTGTATGACTGTTTTTAGCCCTTCTTCAGCTATTAAAACTTGCCTAACTGTATCGTAGAAATTCTCATTTTTTTTTTAAAGTTATAGATGTATATTAAAATTTCAATATGGAACTTGCTGACAGGATTGTTAGTCACATCGCAAAGGATACATAGAGATCCATGATAGTTTTTTTTATTGCTTTAGGATGATCGCAGTTCATTAAAAATAGAGGACATCACATATAGAGTAATTTCACTAGTGTAGTCTTAGTTTTTAAAGGTAATTCCTAATACACATCCCTCCTGGAAGAGAAAAATACACCTTCAGAATTTCTCTTAAAGTAATTCACATAAATCTGATTCCCCAGTTTCTTACAGCAGTTCTGTGTTCTTGCCAATGCAATTTTAGAGCCACTGTGCTGGAGTGAAATGTAATAATAACCGTAATGGTCAAGAAACTGTATTAAATGGGTATTGCAGCAGATAATATATTCTGAAATCATATACGACAGAAGTCTGCATTTGAATATTTCATAACATTTGAAATCATAATTGAAGACATCCTGGACAAGAAAGATTTCCTGAGAATACAAATAAGAGGATTCAATGCTCACAAGGATGAGATGCTTTTCCATCTCCTCAAGCACGAGCAACGCTGCCAGAGCAGAAGCTCCTTTCTGGTGCCCAAGGGGCCCAGGGGAGCCTTGGAGGAGCTGAGCAAGATGCAGCTTTCTCCATGTGGTTCCTGGTGAATAGGTGGGCTCACCTGAGGTGTGGGGCAGGAAGCTCTGCACAGGCTAGTGTTAGGCACAGGGAAGTCTTTTCATGGCCAGAGCTACCTGGGCACCCTCAGGGGCACGGGGGGCATTGCCAGGCACTGCAGAGTCTTCCCAGAAAGCTTGTGACTGCTGAAAAACTGCTGAATGTGCTTGTGGTCTGAACCTGCTGTTAGTGTGTTCGTGTCATGGCTGCTGGTTGTGGAGAACATCTCTGGTAGTTGCAGGAGAGGGGCTACCAGCTAATGGCTGCTCTTTCTGTGCCAGCGTTCAGGGAAGACTGAAAGACTTGGTGAGGACTGGCCTAGAAGCATGGCTTTGGACCCTGGGCTGTCTGGGACCATTCCTTCTGGAACAAGAGAGTCTGTAAAACCAAATATTTAAATATATTTGCATATCTGCACACAGCACACACATGCACTCTGGGGAGAGAAAAAAAAATGACAAAGATTTAAATGCTTGGTCGTACTTGTCTTGAAAGATGACTAAATGTAGAAGGCATCACAGCAGGCATCCCACCACGGTGTCTCAATGCACATCACTGCAGGCATCCCACCAGGTATCACCCCCATAGCAGCAGGCATCACAGCATGGTGTCTCACTGTGCATCACTGCAGGCATCCCACCAGACATCGCTCCACATCGTCTCACCTGGACATCACAGCAGGAACCCCAAGAGGGTGGCACTTTGCTGCCAGTCCTGCTTTTGAGCCTGGTGGGGGCAAAGGGATGAAGAAGGCAGGGCTGTTGCCTGGGCAGAAGCAGGCAGTGCCGGTCACTGGCCTGAGAGGGAGGAGGACGGGCTCAGGGAGGGAGAAGCAGCAGCATCTGAGAGCATCCAATAGCTGTGTTGGTGGAAAGAAGAGTCCTGAGGGTGTCATGCCTACTTCTCAGCTGACTTTTAAGGAGCTTTATGCGTGTTTAGTCCAAAAATGGTAAAAAATGGCTTTCCTTCCACCAACTATATATATAATTTCATGTCCCCCTAAATTCAGTTTTCATAGTGAAATCAAGCCTCTGGCTGAACATGCAGAGTGTGACCTTGGGTGACCCATACCCACCAGCGATGGGGAGAGCAATCCTGCAACCGCACTCTGTGCAGGAATGGTATTTCCCCGGGGCTGCCTCTCTCAGAGAAAAAAAAAAAGAAACAGAAAAAAAGCAGCAGTGGTGGTGCAGTTAAGAAGTGACCACTTACAACTTCAAATGCTTCTCTCACATAGTCTGGTCTGCTGTCATTGCCATCTCCATCTCCATCCCCATCCCTATCCCCATGAGCCAGGGGAGCCAAGCCTGGAGATTCCCAACCGGCTTCTCTGTCTAATGAAGGGAATAATTTGAGACCGTAAAAATGATTTTCAGAAAACTTGCTAGAATCTCAAAACTTGCTAGAATCTCAGTTTTGCTCAAACTCTCTCTTGCATTACAGAGGGGAAAATATTTGGGTTTATATTTAAAAAGAGGAATAACCTGTTCTCTGAATTAGGACAGCGGAGAGCTTTGTGTGCCTGCATTAGGAATTATGATATTTCAATTCACATTCTGGTGTCTAGGAGCAAACTCCTGACTAATGCCCTGAGACACGGGGCACAAAGAAACCGTGTCTTTCTCTGCAGACACAGAGCTATAACTTCTGGGTTCCTTTTCAAGGTCACTTCTTCATTTACAGAGTTTTTTTACTGTCTGTTTACAAGAGATTTCAAATGTTACTTTAAGAAATAAAATTTCATTGCATCATAGGAGTATTTTTGCTGCATAATATGAAAGTTGAATTGCTAAAATATTTTACACTGAACTTTTTTTCTGAGCTCATTCTGTTGTTAGTCTTGATACTGAGGTGTTCTGTAAAGAAACAGGCATTGGCACAGATGGTTTGGAAAATGAACCCTCGTGTCGGCGTAGTGCAGCACAGGAACAGATGAAGACGTTAAAACACACAGACGCAGGGGCTGGAAGTGGAGGAAATGCTCCAGGCGTTGCTCTGGGCTCAGCTTGTACAACAACTCAAGAGAGTCATTATGTTCTTGCTGTCTCCCCACTATGGCCACTTGGAGGGGAACTGTGCCCAGGTAGTGGCTGCAGTGCAGATTTGGCTTCCAAAAGATGTAATTTATAATGATGAAATAGGACTAAACCTTTTTTGCAGGAACTTTATACATTTCCAGGCCAGCCTTGCTGGACACCAGCGAGTCTCTGTCTGAACTGTTTCCGCGTTGAAAGCAGAGCGCTCAGCCGTGCAAATGCAGCCCCACGTAATGCTCCTATTGTGCCTTGAATTTTATGCACTATAAACATTGATACTCACGTGATGAGTTCAAGGAGCTAGAAGGATGAGGTCACACATTTCAAATGGCAGTAGTTTGTGGATTTCCTGTTCATATTTCAAATATTAGTAGTCTAGCAAGCCGGTCATTTCATTTATAGATGGTTTGGCTGATGCTGGCATCCGGTATTTGTCCGCTCCTGCTGTTTTTGCAGTAGCCGTTCCCTGTATTTGACAATCTCCCTGTGTTTTATCCCCATGCTGGGCCAAGCTCCTTCCCCAACTCTTACCCACAAGGTGGTTATAGAAGAATGGAGCTGT
Source organism: Gallinago undulata (assembly GCA_026546715.1). Classification (NCBI taxonomy): domain Eukaryota; kingdom Metazoa; phylum Chordata; class Aves; order Charadriiformes; family Scolopacidae; genus Gallinago; species Gallinago undulata. Next base: position 194,877,640 of record JAOTQQ010000001.1, on the reverse strand, counting down.
ATGTGACTGTGAGTTTAAATACTAGCATGTGAACAGCCAACATACTCTTAAACAGTATTAAAACTTTCTGGAGATTATTTTCAAGAAGGTAAAAGGATCACATGAGTTTGTTTATTTGAGGGTGGGGAGAACTGTTTGGGCCAAGGAACACCTGTCTCTATTAATATATCAATAAGAAATCTCTCAATATCTAAATTTATTTTGGTTCTTAGTATCTCACTATGCCCGGTTGGGTTTAAAGTTCTTTAAATAAATACCTACACTTAATACAAAGGTGATACTTGCACTTGTATTCTTTCTTTTCAAATTCATTTCAAAAGAATTCCTTTCAAAATAAGTAAATTCGTTTCAAAATAAGAGTGAGTGGGAGTTCTAACAGGATAAAACTGGGTTTGACTCAATGTTTTCATTCTCTGATAACATTGCAGCATAACAATTTGTAGATCAAGGAAAGCTACGGGATCTTCAAGCATCAGTATCCAGTAATTGATAATTTTATTGAAAGAACCTACTTTTGCAGCAAATGGCTAACTCACTCAGCAGAGGTGGTGAGGACCAGGAGATGAATGTCACCTTGCAATATCTCATCTTGCATTCTAAGCATGTCCTGAAGGCCCACGTGTGCCTCTGGACATTGCCTTGGTAGTCCCAGGGCAAGAGCTGGGTCCACCAGCATCTGACTTCCAGGGACTCTCCCTCCCTCCAGCACTCAGGCAGCTGGAGCTGTGTGTGGGCACAGGCACGGCAGCCACTCTGCTTCCCACAGCAGGGTTCCCCATGCAGTAAATTGGTTAATAACAGAAAAATTTCAAAACCTTTTTGATTTTTAACCACAAGCTGAATGGGAGGATGGTTTTATTCAGGACAGCTTTGAATCCAGTGTCTAATTTAGCCATTATACTTTGAAATATATATAGATTTAACATTTACTCTTCAGAAGCTTAAAGTTCCTTAAAAGGTCATATTTCATTTTGCATTAGAACATGCTGTGTTGGCTTTCTGCTTGTAGTTTTCTTGCACGTATGAGCGCTTAAGGTAAAATGTTTTCTACTTCCAAGAGCAGCAAGTGTACAGACACTTCCTAAATAAAATGTTCTCTTCATGCCCATTTCTGGTCAGCAGGAATTTTTCCTCTCTCTATCGAGCAGCAAGTTAGAGGAATTCAGGCTGATTTCTTCAGGTTTCCACCTCAGATTCTCCAGAGAGCAATGAATATCATAATACAAAACTATTTTTCAGGTTCAACACCATTCCCAAACGATTTGCTGGTCTAACTCATCACGCCGATCTTAGCTGCCCGCTTTGTTTTTATGAGTTCTGGGAAATCAAAACACAAACCAATTTTGCTTTAGCAATTGTAACTTCACCAGACAAGAAACAAAGTGCGAGCCCTCCTCCCTTTACCATCAGTTTTAGAAGAAGCGTGACTGAAGTTAATGGAGAAATGCCTGAGTTATAGCTACCAGAATAAACCATAAGAGAATAAGGCCTATGATATTTACTCTGAATTTTACAAGTGTAGTCTGGTTTTGACTCTGTTAAGCTGAGTATAGACCCAGCAATGTCATGTCAAAGGCTCAGTACTAAACTGAAACATGTATCTGCTTAAACGTGAGGTATTGCACTAATTAAACTGGCACAACCCTGGATGTGCATCCCTCTGACAAGAGCAGCTGTAATATAATTTGAGAGTCCGCACCAAGTTTTAGTTTATTCAGATTTAAATGGGTCGAATAGTAGAACTTTTCCAATCTGACCCATTTTCATAGAATCATAGAATTGTCTAGGTTGGGAGGGACCTTTCAGATCACCTAGTCCAACCATCAACCTTTCTGATAAAGAAACATCACTAAACCATGTCTCTAAGCACTACGTCAGCCTGTCTTTTGAACACCTCCAGGGATGGTGCCTCAACCACTTCCCTGGGCAGCCCATTCCAATGCTTAATAACCTTTTCCGTGTAAAATCTTTTCCTAATATCCAACCTGAACCTCCCCAGATGCAACTTGAGGCCATTTCCCCTTGTCCTCTCACCTGTGACTTGGGAGAAGAGACCGACCCCCACCTCTCTACACCCTCCTTTCAGGTCATTGCAGGGAGCAATAAGGTCTCCCCTCAGCCCCCTTTTCTCCAGACTGAACAACCCCAGCTCCTTCAGCCTCTCCTCATAAGACTTGTGCTCCAGACCCCTCACCAGCTTCATTGCCCTTCTCTGGACCCGCTCCAGCACCTCAATGTCTTTTTTTTTTTTTTGTGGTAGGGGCTCAAAACTGGATACAGCACTCAAGGTGGGGCCTTTTGGTAGAAGCGAGCTGAGGACATCTCCATGCAGGTCCCAGCTGGCAGATGCAGGAGGCTGTGCTCCTCAAAGCTCACTCACACCATCTTTCTGGAGGAGGTCACTTGCTTGAGGCCGAGCTACTAACCTGCAGCTCCTGCCTTTGAAGCAGACCTTCATGAAGCTCCAAAATGAAGCAGAAGGGAAAAAAATGGTACAGTCCCTGCAGAGGTGGAGCTGTAAAGAAAAAAAAAATCAGCTTCTCAGCTTCAACTGAGAAGCTGTAAAGTGTCTCTGAACTGAAACTGAAATCACTGTCGAGTGATTTACATGATAATGCAAGGAAAGGAATTGGAGAATGGAGAAAGAGGGAAAAATGTACATGTGCGTGGGTATGTGTGTGTGTGTAAAAGAGACAGAGCCACAGCTACGCTACAGAAAGAAATGCTGTCTTCCACCCTAGCAGCCTTCAACCTTCCAGCCTTCCACCCATCAGCAGCAGATTGCTTCAGGTTTATTAAAACCACCTTCTGCTAATTGTAGTCTGGAGAATAGCCACAGTCTCCTACATGCTTCTTGAGAGGTTTCTGGGTGACTCAACCAAAATGTGATATTTGGGTTTAATGGCAGGCAGAGGAACATCATTTTTCTGTCACACCGGTCTGCAGGGAAGGGTTTGTCTCTGGAGCCGGCTGCTGCCTCATGCAGATGCAGCTCCCTCATGGAGCATCCCTCTGCCATGCTCACCGACACATCCACCTACCTGAACACACCAGCAGTGAAAACAGACTGAGGAAACATCCCAGAGGGAAAACACAGAGCATCTAAAACATCAAGAGAAAACAAAGTTTGCGGAACACCATCTCTTCCTGGGAAAACCCTCACCGGCACCCTCCACCTGGCCGGCACGGGGCAGGGTGCACACATATACCTAATTTAGCCTCACAAATATGTCAGTGGGCACAGGATGGAAATCTACTTAAAGTTTAAGGAACTGAAATAATGTAGAAGATCCTGACCTTTAAATCCAACAAATACAACCCAAAGCTGCCTGTAAGCGCCCCAGCTCCAGCCCTGTAACTCCTGGAACAGAGGGACTGCAGGGGGTGACCTTCTTCTACCAGCTATCGCTCACCTAAACTGGTGATCTGGTGCTGGTGTTAGTGAAATGAGAGAGAGAGAGAGAGAGAGAGAGGAAGCTTTTGAAGGTAAATCAGCCCATCCCAAGTCAGGAATTTGGTGTGATTCATCTCATCCTGAAAGCACGCACCTCCATTCACGTAGGATTAATTTTACATCTTGAATCAAATGAAGCTAATCCCATCCATGTACCCCTTCCAGATAAGAAAGACTTTGAAAGCAGACTTCAGCTGTAGATCCATTTTAGGTGGGAATCATCTCCTCTCTTTAGGACATTCAGCAATCAAATATCCAAGTCTGAAATAGTTGCTTTAGGCTATTTTTGTCACCAGAATGGGTATCTCTGGAGGGAGATTCATCTGTTTTATGAGAGCTGGTAGGCTGGTTGGCTGAATCATCCTCCGGAAAGGCTTGCTGCCTTCTGTTAAGACAGGTCTTTGTTAATAAAACCTGCTTAAAAATAAGCAAAAGAAAAGGCCTTTGGGGAATACAGAAAATATTTAATGAGCTAGAAATAGAGGGGTTTACTAGCAAGTGGAGAACCTGGGACTGATTCAGTGGTTGCAGATGTGCTGCTGGGGAGGTTAGCCCACAGCGGACTTACATGTGTGCTAAGCAAATAAAGACCCACAAATTCTCTTGTCTCAGACAAAATACAGAGTGTGACTCCCAGATTAGCCTGTGCGGATGGGACTTCAAACATTTTTTGGTCAGACTGTCCACGCAGTGTTGGGTGCAGCTCCACGGGGCTAAATACCTGAGCCAAGGTGTCTACCTAGGAGCTGGCTGTCTAGGTCTGCATATATATATATGTATCTCTGCATGTATATACATACACAGAGAGAGAATTCAAATGGACTGACATGGAAGGAGCTGTTGAAGCTCACTTTATAGTCCAGCATACAGGTTGAAAGAGCAAAGAGCTCAGGATGGTTGCACAAGACAGATAACTTTTCTCCAGCGAAAGTGCTGGGTTGGTCGATGGGAGGAGAAGCCACCATGTTGCACCAGGTGTAATTAATATTGCCAGTTACCATGGGCTGAGCCTGTGCTTGTGCACTCAGGAGTAATTTATGTTGGTGAAAAAAGCAAAGCAGTTGTATCTGGAATCAGTATTTCTGTATCAAAAGTTCACTGGAACGTGGCATAACAATTTAGTCTTACGCCCAGGCACTCTGCAGGTGTATGCTCTGCTTTTATGGATGATGTGATGTTGACTTGGATGAAGTTTTCCTAACTTTTTATTATTAAATGACCTGCAAAATGCATATATAGCAACTAGAGATGACAGAGCGCTGTGTACTGAGCAATAAGGGACTGTCATTGTTACAGCTGTGTGTCCTTTGCCCTCGCCCACGTCTTGCTGGATGAAGGGCTTTGGCTTTGCTTTTGTATTACTCTTAACACAAGGTTATAGAGACAGCACTACAGCTTTAGAAGTTCTTGTAACATCTTTTCAGCCTAGGCAATTGTATTAATTTGTCACAGGGCTTCGTAACTGCATAATAAAAAACACAAATTGAAGGATATTTGTTTCTATTGCCAGAAAATACTTATAATCCATTTGAAAAGCAGCACAGACTTTCTAGATGCAGAATACACATAGATACAGTTAATAACACAACCAATTTTCCTGCATTTATTTCTGAGTAGTCCCTTTAATTTTAATAGGCCTACATGTTAGAATAAAATTAAGCAGATGAATGTTTGCATGTCACAGCTTTAGGGGGCCAGTATATACCAGCCAAAATGTATAATACAGCTCAGTACTGCATGTACAGGTTATGACTGCTCTTTTAAAAATAGATTCCTGGGTTAGAAAAGGATATGGGACCTAACTATTTAAACTAAAAGAGAACATAGCCTTAAGAACAAACGGGCATAAACTGCCCATAGGTTGGAAATGAGAAGGTCTTTAACCTTCAGAAGGTGAGAACATCCTAATAGCAGGAAAAATGGACATAGAGCATGAAAGTAGCTGTGAGATTTACCTTGGTTTAGCATGATCTCATGATGTGATTCCTTGTGACAGACAGCAATGGAGTATGATGACCCAGGAGGTCTACTTCAGCCATCTTCTGTTTCTAGTATAACATAATGAGTACTTTTAATGCAAATAACCTCCATGATTCTTCACAACGAGCACTTGGATCCATGCTAATCACCATCGAGTTCATTATGTTCAAGCACTTCAACATGAAAGCTGTGAGGTAGAACCAGGTCCTCTTCTGCAGAGGTAATTGGGTTGGTGAAAAGGACTGACAACTTTCAGTGACCGCAGCAGGTGGTGGGAGGATGAAGGCGCTCAAAATGTTTCCCTGAGCGTGAGCGGCATCAAAGAGAACACATTAATCAAAGGGGAACAAAAGAGGGCAGAAGAGGTATTCATCTGAGAACAACACTGCATCTTGCTCGTTAGCTGGAGAGTCAAATTGCAGGAAATGTCCTCAGCAGTCACAGACTCTGAAAACCTGGGGGATGATGCACAGTGAAAGGTGGTTGTAAAATAGGTAAATTGATGTCTAGATGCACAAGCAGCAATGTTGCAAAGAAAATTAAAGGGATGGTACCTGATCCTTGGAGATGTTTGTACCCCAAGAATGAAACGTGAGCTTTTGTGTGGAAAGTGTTGGAATTCTGCAATGAAAACTATTCCAGATTTTTGAGAAACACATCACCCCCCTCATGTAGTGCTGATAAGGACCTGTCTGGCCTCAGATGAACAGGGAATACCCTGAACTTGGCCTCCCACATCCCATGGGCATGGAGGGATGAAGCTTTGGTGATGATTTTCCTTGAGACAGAGAAACTTGGAAATGCTGTCAGCAGCCCTTTTACGTATCCAATAAATTTGATTAATACCTGAAGAAAATGTCATTATTCTAGTAATAAGCTCTACAACTTGTCAGACAGATTACATTAGTGTATTTTCAGGCATCATTAATGTCAGAAACAAGAGGATGGACTTGAGGGTCATCAGCCTCTTGGCTCCACTGCATTTTGGCATTAGCATGGGCTAGGGACAAGTACTGAGAAAGCAATTAAGGGTTGTCTTGTTTCTCACGGTCTGGCCTGGAATTAGTTGCTTCCCGTGGCTGCTGTTTCTCTGGCTGTTTGGTGGCTGCAGAACTGCTCCTTCAGGAAAGCAAACAGATGACTCTTCCCTTGCACCCAAAATACTCCAGTCTCTATCATTCAGGTGCCATACGATTGCCACAAAATACGGCAGTTGCTCGTGCAAGATGGTACACTCAGAAACAGAGCTGCTGTTTCTGGTCATGTCGAATGTGGGTGTCCCATGACCTCCTTACTGAAGGTATGTGAAAATTCAAAGATATTATTGCAACAGCTTTCTGGGATGTTCTTCATACAAAGATTAGAGAGGGCTTTGCAAGAATCAACAAAGGATCAATAGAAAAAAATAAAGTGTCCATCAATCACCATAACACATAGAATCTGTCTTCTGTCTGTACAGAGGTTGCCAAAACCAACCTGAATTGCAATTGCACAGCTACAGCTTCCACCCGCCTCTACAAATGGCAGACAGACGGGATTCAGAGACTCTTCTTGGATTTTAGCATTTCCTCTTAATCTTTTGGGCGGGGCTGCCTCTTTTGTGACTGTCTCCCGTTCCTTTTCTTTGGAGGTATGTTCCTCTTGGGGTTGGGCTAGTGGTGAGAGCCACAGCATCCCCTGGAGAGGGGACATGGTGGCTGCAGGAGGCTCTTGGGAGAGTCTATGGGCTGGGAGCTGTTCAGTGTTACCTCTCCTCCCACATGACTACCATGTGGGGGCATCTCCATCACCCTGCAGCCTTCCAACCTGACCAGTAAAGCAAGACCATGGGCTCCATGGGGCTATGTGATTTCAGGAGGGGTCCCCATGGCCCTGCCACAGGCAAGCCCAGGGAGGTCCTTTGCTTTTATGCTGCAGTAGAGCATGGTGCACCTTGCTGGCAGGTTATTTCTGAAGGGGTGATGTGGTGTAGCAGTGAGGCTGGTGCAGAAACTCCTGGCTCCATCTCCTGACTTGTGTTTGGGTGGGAAGTTTTTGAAGGCTACTGCCTTCCTCCTGCCAGCCTGGCAGTAGCTTTCCTCCAGACCATTTTAGGACTGTGCTAATCCCCTAAATTTAACCAATGATGTCAAAGGCTCATGTTAGCTCCCTGAACCGAGTCCTGTGCCCACACACGCTGACGTGAGCCAGGAATAACTCCACCACCACCACGTAGGCTTGAATCCCATCCCAAGCAATGCTGCCCGATGCCCATTTTCATAACACAGACCCCTGAGCCGTCGCTGGGCAGGTGGAGCAGCACCAGAGCTGGTGGGGAAGGAGACGTTGGGGCTGGGCAAATGCACGTTGAGAAAGCTGGATACGGCCAACAGGGTAAGGAGAGACCTCTCAAGGTAAGCTGGAAACAGAGCGGTGCTATTTATTGATCCAGCAGTGCCCAGAGAGCGGGCGTGGGGGATGCCTGTGTTTGGTTTGGCTGCTGAACTGACAAATTGGAGGAGGAAAGAAAACCAACTCTGTTGCGGATTTAAATGGATGTTTCTTTTTTTTTGTTTGTTGTTGTTGTTTTTGTCATTAAAACTGCAAAGGAAAGAAGAGAAAGCTGTGTTCAAAACAAAACGTTAGATGGGGCTGGAGATGACTTTTTCCACTTTGGGTGCTGGTAAAGGAAAAGGGAAACAAGGGAAACAAAGGGCTCATTTCACAAAGATGCTGGGAGGGTGGCAGACCCTCCAGACAGCCTCTCATCCACTGCCTCCTTCCCTTCCTGCCCCTGGGAGGCAGTGGTGCAGCACTCCACTGGTGCATGTGCGGACATGGACAAGCTCCCACCTAACCACATCCCTGAGATGCTCTGAGAGGTGCTGCCCAGAAAGGCTTTCCTAGGAAAAAGTGCCTGTTTTCAGACAGAATTTCAGACAGAACCAGAGTGGGGTGTCCTTTCTCATCCCATGGCCTGCTGTGAACCTCTCTCCACATTCACCCTGTTGTTACGGGGGAGCAGAGTGCTTGCAGCTGGGCAGATGTTTAGCAGAAGACAGTCCCCAGTGAGAAGACCTTTGCCCAACCAGTTCAGAAGAACTGATTACCAGGATGAGCTGAGAGGAATGGGAGTTTTGGCATGAAGTTTCTTCGGTGGGAGGTTGTTGTTTGTGAGGATGGACTCATTTGGTGCTGTTAGGGAAAAGCAGTCACAGCCATGCGTGGTGTTTTGCTGCCTGGACAGGACGTGGGTGGGCAGAAGGCTTGACCACACTTAGCACAGGACAACCATCGCCTCTGCATTTCAGTCTAGCCGCAGGCTGTTAAACACCCACTGAGACCTGTAGCCCTTCTCGTCTGCCAGAGTTAAGTGGTAGAGAGAAGCCGCAGTTGGACGGTGCAGTCTTGGCTCAGGACAGGCAGACATCACGGGAAATGTGGGGAGAACATTCTCTGGGAGTAAAATAGCCTGAGCTGGGAAGAAATACTTTTCTAGCTTTATCCTTTTTCCCCAACTTCTGAGCAGGACCAAATCTCATCTTTATTTTTTTAATTTTTTTTTTACTGCTTCTTTTGGAAAAGGAGTTAGAGCCCAAGATCATAAGCAAGGGGTTAGGAATGTGGGAAGTTCAGGTCTGAGATCCGCATTTGAAGCAGGTCATCTGAGGTCCCACCATTGCCCTGCCCTCACCGCTGTCTGCTGGTGCCACCCAGGTGGCTTTTCCACATGTGGGCTAAAAATTCCAGCCTGAGAAACATTTCCTGGCAGAAGTTTTGTTTAAAGTGGTACATTCCTGAAATGAGAGGGGGTGAAGAAGGAGTAATTGATATTTTCCAGGAAAATACCAATTTCTCTGGCAATTGGGAGGCAGCGGGGTGGGTGCAGGGGCTGTGGGAGCTGCTGCTGACCTCCTTTTGTGCAATGTTGGGTGGACGAGGCTCTTCCTTGGGCAGAGAGCAGCCCTGGGGCCTCAGTGCATCCTGGTCACCACTGCCAGAAATGACAGTCCTCAGGAAAACTGCGGAGATCGGTATGCAGGCTCCAGTTCCCAGGGAAAAAACCAATGATGAAAACCCCACCTGCACAGCCCAAGCTGCAGACAGCCAAGAATGAGCTGTTACAGTTTGCTCATGGGGGAAAAAGGTAGAGTTGGTCTCCTCCATTTCCCATCCAGGGCACACATGCAGTGCTCCATCCTTCAAGAAATAAAATCCTTGGAGGAAAAACCCAATTCTTGGCTTTTCAGGTAACCCAAGCTGTACATCGGATGTAGCTCACTGTCTCCATTGGAGGGCAAAAGGTGGCTTTGCAGAGGACTCTGCCTGCTTGGTGGGGAGGGAAGGAACTGAGATATGGAAGAAATCAGAGAGTGCCAGTGGGTTCCTTTGAGCTGTGGTGATGGTGAGCTTGGGGTAAGTGGTTACTGGGAGGAAGAAAAAGGGAAAGGGCAGCCTCTGTCACACCATCGTTTGGGGAAAAGCTGTGGGATTGCTCCATGATCTGGAAGAAGGTGCCTCCAATTTTTTCAGATGCACGCTTCCTGTGGGCTACAGAAAGAAAAGAAAAAGGCTTAAGTGCAGTTGTTTTCTTTAGGGGAGAGGAAGTCAGACAGAATTTAAAGTATTTAATAGAATTTCAAGCTTATCCTTCATTTATGAGTTGTAGAAAATGCCCCCCACCCCTCAAACTCTGAAAAGAGTTCACGTCCAAGTTGTCTTTGATCGGAGAATCACAGTGACCAAGGTGGGAAAGACTCACCATTACAACGAGCAGCCTGGTAAAGCCCAGTAAAGGAAAGTTGCTTAGTTTGTTGGCAGCATCACAAACATGTTGATGTTAAAGCAGATTTCTTCTTGGCTATTAAAAAGGGTAGGGCGTTCTTGTGTATCATGCAATACAAGGATAGAGCTGTCCCCATACACTCACTGTGTTTAAACCGAGGGCTCTGGTCCATCATTTCTTGAAGCCAACAGGGAGAACATCACTGACCTGAGGCAATCTTCTGCACCTGGAGCTGTTTTCATTTGAGAAGTGCTACCCACCACTCATGAATTTTTCAGTAATGTGAATGAGTTTTTTCAGTGTGAAAGCAGTAATTGGCTGTGTGTCACCTCAGGGGATGATTAAATCACCCAGTATCTCAGTCTCCAGGATGCTGCTGGACACATCCTGTTAGACGCTGTTCTTCCATAATTGATCTGAGGAGACTTTCTTTGTGGTCGTTCCTCACCGATAGCTCATACCAGTGACACAGCATCACTGTGTTCATCAGAGTCTCCCGTGAATCACCAGACCATGGGGTGGATAATTGTTACTTTGGTTCCTTGCTGAGAGTTTAAATAACATGCACAAATCAAAAGCTCCTTGTAACTACAAAACACAAGTCAAGATAATACTCAAGCAGTTATGTGAAAGCAGAAGAGGAGCTGGTGTGCTTCACATTTCAGATGGAACAAATGCTACTGCAATGCTGATATTTTTATGGTGGAGACTGTTTCGTTTTCTAAAGCAGCAAGTAGACCTGGCTGGAAAACAGCACTTCTCTTTTATGAGATACTTAGAAGTATCAGCATTTTTTTCTGTTCTGATGTGGATCAAACCCAAGGTTTTCTGTAATTTTTCACAAGAACTGAAGAGAGTGAGGCTGGGGCTTGGTGACAGGGACTCATCTCCCCCCACGTCTGAGACTGGTGGCCACATCTGAGACTGGTGGCCAACCCCTTGGTCGGTGTAATTAGTGGTGGGGGCTTATAATTGTGCCACCCTCATGCTCAGTGAGCAGCCCTGGCTCCTCCTGTACCAGTGGGCAGAGGGAACCTGTGTCAGGTGGGGCTGAGACCTGAATGCATCCAGGTGCTCCTCCAATTAGAGGAGGGACCTGCAGAGGATGTGGGGCCAGAGGTGACTGCAATGTCCTAGTGCACAGTTCACAAAGAAGGCCGGGCAGCCAGGAGAAAATAAGGAGAAAGTGGCTGATGAATGCATTTCTTTGACCCCAGAGGCAAGACAATTAGTCATCTGTGCCATGACTGACCCTTGGGGTGGAGATAATATCCTCAGAAATTGTCTCTGGACTCCCAGGTGTACGGAGGCTTATTTATCTTGTAGAAAGGAGGTGGAAGATTTGTTTCTCTTCCCCCCACCACCACAGCAGGGCTTTCACTCTCCCTTTTATGTGGTAGACATGAGTGAGCTTGCGGCTTACTGTTGTCTTGAAGTCTTGCTTGGTTTGCTTCATAAATATCCCAGCCTACCCAAGCAAGACTTGAGTCTTCCCTCTTCCACCCCTGTGAAACTATCAATGAGCATCCGTGTGTCCATTCAACAAGCATGCCACAAAGGCCAACTAGGTTGTCAGTTGGGATTCTGGTGCTCCAGACCAGCCTCTCCTGAGCACCAGTGTCTTTTGCTGATGAAGCTGGGGCTGGGTTGTCCAGAAGCCCCATTCCTGCACCCCAGCACGATGGGTGCTGGCTGAGCCAGGAGTGAGCATGGGCTTGCCCTTGGATGGCAAAATATGGGACTGGGGGTGGGTGTCAGAGCTGAGTGTGGGTGAGCCATGGGGAGAACAGGTGCTGGGTTAACCCTGAAGAAGGATGGATTAGAAGCCAGACCAGCAGGATGACATATCCCCTATCTAGAATCATAGCATTGTCTCGGTTGGAAGGGACCTTTAAGATCATCTGGTCTAACCATCACAGAATCACAGAATCGTCCAGGCTGGAAGGGACCTACAAAGGTCATCTAGTCTGACCTCAACCTAACTCTGATAAAAAAAAAACACCACTAAAGCATGTCATACGCAGCCACATAGGGAAGGACATACAGGGGAGCCAAGTAGGGAAGGACAAGACATCTTCTACATGGGCCACTGAGGTCTGGTTCTGCCATGTAACTCCTCCCATAGTCACCAACACCACCACCGCCTCACCAACCCCTTTTCTCCACTTGTCTGATCCTGGGGAAGCCGTTCAATGAGAGGCCTGATGGATTCCGTCTTTATTTTTCCCTGCAGACTTCTGATTTTGTTTAGCACAGAATGACATCGTTCTGCAGCTTCCTCTGAAGAGAGAGCTGTAAATATTTTAAGTCTAACTCAGTCCTCTGAAAAATACTGCAGGTTAAACAAAAAGCTGAAGTGTTTCCCATCTGACAGCAGAGATCCTGCCTGAGCCTCAATTGCATTGAATGATGTATTTGGGTTTTTCAGAAAAGATCCTTCCTCAGACTGCTCTTGTCCTTCACAAGGGAGAAAATTACGATGATTGTGGCTATGGTGTCCATCAGGGTCTTGGTGAGACAGAGATCTGCTCTGACTCTCCCACTGCCATGTAGCCTGAGACCCCCTGCTGCCTGCGGCTGACCCAGGACTTACGTCCTTCCTCCTACTATCCACCCTTCCCTCCTCTCCCTCGCTTGGTACGGGGAACCCAGCAGTGTTGCTGAATGGGAGAGCATGAGGTGCCCAGGGCAGAGCCTAGGGCATGGGGATGTGGGACAAATGAGCCCTCTGCCACAAGGCTCCACTGCTGCTCGAGAAGCAGTGGTGCAGCACCCCACTGGTGCATGTGCGGACATGGACAAGCTCCCACCTAACCACATCCCTGAGATGCTCTGAGAGGTGCTGCCCAGAAAGGCTTTCCTAGGAAAAAGTGCCTGTTTTCAGACAGAATTTCAGACAGAACCAGAGTGGGGTGTCCTTTCTCATCCCATGGCCTGCTGTGAACCTCTCTCCACATTCACCCTGTTGTTACGGGGGAGCAGAGTGCTTGCAGCTGGGCAGATGTTTAGCAGAAGACAGTCCCCAGTGAGAAGACCTTTGCCCAACCAGTTCAGAAGAACTGGTGGCCAGGATGAGCTGTGAAGGGGTGGGAATTTTGACATGGGCACCTGGGTGCAAGGCTCAGGTGGATGTGGCAGGAGAAGGGACAGGAGGCTGGTGACATCCAGCCACCATCCCTGTGTCCCCAGCAGAGGGGACAGGCAGATGGTTGCTGCTGGCTGTAACTCTGCTGGGCAGCTCGTGACTCACCATGTAGGAGTCGTGGAGCGCTCTGGATTACGTGGCGACAGCTGTGTCCTGGGTTGAGAGCCACAGGACTAACTTTTCTTCTAATTCTGGGGAAAATTGCACTATTGGAAGACTGGTATCTGAATTTGTGAAAATATTTACTTTATAGCCAGCCAGGCTCTGGGGGATTCAGTCTTAGTGTTTTTGAGCCTTGCCAGGTGCAGGGACAAGGAGGAGCAAGGCCTGGGCATTTGACCCAGGCTGACCAACAGGATTATTTCATACCATTTCTTACCATGAATGTCACATTCAATATAAATTAGAAAAATTTGCAGCGTAGCTCTCTCTCCCTTGATGGTGGTGATCCAGACAACTCCTAGCCCCGGTGCCAGACCCCTGAGGCCTTCCCTTCCTCCTGAAGCCATTGTGCTGTCAGTGTCCGCCATTTGCTGTCCCTGCTGGGAGTGCACAGCTTCTACTGATAGAATTGGCTGAGCTTAAGTCTTGTATATCTTATACCAGTATTGGGATAAATATTGGTTTTTAGTATTATTGTTAATTATTTAGTCTTAGTCTATTAAATCTATTTGTATTTCAACCCTTGTGTTTCTTTGTGTTCCCCGATTCCCCTTTCCGGATGGGGAGGGGTCATCGGGTGATAGAATAATTGCCTAAATGACAATAGATTGTCATGGGTTCTCTCAAACCATAACAGGTTGCTCACCTCTCTGAGGGCAGTTTTGGCTCCCCTGGATGTTTGTGCACGAGAGAATGAGCCCATGCCATGGTGGGACAGCTGCAGCCCCACACGGACACACTGGGAGGAGGGTAAGAGTGTGCCCCATGGCAGCAGTCTTAGAAAAGCCAGTAGGACTTGGTATCACTGCCATTACCAGCCTGCTATGTAGGATTTTTTTAAGACAACAAGCTCAATCCAAAGCCTCCATTGCACATACACCCATGGGTTGACTTTGAAGTGGAGCAGTTTTTCCAAGTATCTCCCACTATGGAGTCAAATCCTCGGTGTGTCCCAGGAATGTATCGTGGGGTACCAGCATCCCAGAGGCTTGGGAGAGCTTTGACACTGCCAGGGCTGCTCCTGCTGCTTTGCAGCTGTGGTGGATGAGCCTGGATGTGAGGATGGCCTTGGGACACCCCTGTACAGCCAGGGCTCCTCTCAGCCCCTCACCTGTGCATAGGCAGTGGCACAGCCTGAATCTTTCACCACCCCACACACCAACTGCCACTGCAGCTGGCACCAGTTCATAGAATCATAGAATGGTTAGAGTTGGAAGGGACCTTAAAGATCATTGAGTTCTAACCCCCCTGCCATGGGCAGGGACACCTCCCACTAGACCAAGTTGCTCAAAGCCCCATCCAGCCTGGCCTTGAACAATTCCAGGGATGGGGAATCCACCATTTCCCTGGGCAGCCTGTTCCAGTGCTTCACCACCCTCCCAGTAAAGAATTTCTTCCTAATATCTAATCTAAATCTCCCCTCTTCCAATTTAAAACCATTACCCCTTGTCCTGTCACTACACTTCCTCGTAAACAGTCCCTCTCCGGCTCTTCTGTAGGCTCCCTTCAGATATTGGTAGGCTGCTATAAGATCTCCTTGGAGCCTTCTCTTCTCCAGGCTGAACAACCCCAGCTCTCTCAGTCCGTACCCCAGCTCTCTCAGTCTGTTGGCTCCACACTGGCAGTTCCCCAAAACACCACTTGGAAAGAGCTCATATGGTTTAACTCTTGTGGTCAGAACTCAGACATGCCTCTGGAAGAGGTGTGGGAACACAGGGTCTTTGAGGGTCTTTGCTCCCGTGCTGATGTTTGCTGCTCCTGGACTCCCTGGCTTCCTAAATGCACAGGCAGCCTGTGACCCACCTCATGCCTGGCAGCATCTCAACCTGCTCACGCCACATGATGGTGCCAAGCACAGACAGATACTGTCAGAGACATTTGGAAATGCTGGCCAAAGCCATGATGGGGTGATACAAACAAGCCCCAGCTGGAAAGGGCAAAACCACCGGTCAGAGTTGGCTCAAAGAAAGGCTGCACTGCACATTTCTCTTTGCCATTCAGTGCACAGGGGTGCTTGAAACCCTCCTGGTCCTGGGAATGGGAGCTGTTTGCTTCCCAGGTATAAAGGTTTCTGACTAATGTGGTATCTAAGAGTCCTTCATAGCTGAGCTCATAATTTTGAAATAAACTCCTGAGTACCATAAGCTGTCAAGAGAGATGATGAGCTGTCTTTTGGGAGACAGAATCAAAATCAAGACCCGTTCACATCTGCCTCAGGTGCGTGGACTGTGTGCACTCAAGTGAACTTGCTGCCATCATGCATGAATTGGAACTTCGTTTCTGAGATGTCCTTGTTATAAAACATCTGGGAAAACTGACAACTCTGACAAAACACTGCAGAGTGTGAACACCTGCTGGAGCCATTCGCTCCATGGTAAGCCCATATTCTTCTTTGTAAGGAGACGGTGTAATCCAGGCCTCCTTCACTGTTTGTTCTCCATTCTCAGCATTTTCTCCTCCCTTATGTTTGGTACAAGAGGCTTCTCTGGAAAGCTCACCTACACAGTACCCCATTCTCTTGTGGTATCTGTTCCTCTTCTGAGACTGCCTGAGGTGGCATTTGATCATGGCGGAAATCCCCTTCCTGGTGTCACCTTTCCCCAGGTGCTTCTGATTCAACGGAAAACCCAGGAAGACACCGCCATCCTTATCGAGATCTAACTAGCCCAGACATCGTTGAATCACATCGTTTTTTCAGCCCATATCACCGATGACTCAGACTCCATTAAAAGCAGTCATTGGGGACTGTTTCACCCTACATTTCCTCTTGGCCAGAGGCCACCCCATAACCTGTACAACCCACCCAGCTTCAGATCAGCTCTTCCAGTGCTGTGGATGCTTTTGAGACCATGTTGCTCTCACATGCTGCCGCAAAGTACTGAGGAAGGCAGGGATAAAAGCGGACAGCCCAGCATCTCTGCTAGCTTTGATGTTTGGGACATATGAATTAACTAAGCCTCTGTTCAAGGTCACCTCCTTGCAGGGCTACTGCTGACCATCGAGGGATTTATGTGGCCAGTTGGGTTTTCTTTTTCCCCTCTGCTGTGCTTCTGTGAGTTACTTTCCCAAAGGTAATTATATGACTCAGGAAGACAACCACATACCTTGCATACTTGCGGGAACTATAATGCCGATAGGTGGTGTAGAGCATTTTGAAACTCTTTGAACACACAAGAGCAGCTGAATTCCCGTGAGTTACCTACCCAAACCAAAGCAAGTCCAGGCAATGGCTGCATAGTTTTCGTGGAGCCCTTACCCAACAGAGGACAAACATCTTCCCGAGAAAGCTTCGGTCTTGCAGCACCGAGGCACGGAGGTTTTTTGTCACCAGAGAAATCACGGGTGTTTTGTCAGGTAAGTTTTACCATTTCTATTTTACTTTTTGGTAGGATCTTGTCCCAGCTGAGACTGGAGCGGGAAGGTCTTATACTATGAATGCAAAAAAAAACAAAAAAAAAAAGGCAGTCGCATGCTTTCTGAGAGGTCAGGGGAACAGCACAGAGAAATTATCATCTCTTAAATAGACAAGTGATTGTTATGGGTAAAGTGACCTGGCAGCTAATTGCCTGTGAAGATAACTGGCAAAAATTAGGACCAGTTGTGTCTAGTATCGCTGGTTTAGCAGAGAGAGGTCTGCAAAAGACACAAAGGGAGACGCAGGCTTGTCTTCAAGTGCTTTAGCATTTGAATCATTGAGTTGCCATTCAATATGCTGATTTTGGAAGAAAACCAAAGAAGTAAGAAAGATAAATTTTATTCCATGCAATAACTTGGAGGACCTTACAGATCTTAAAATCACCCCAAATCAAGGTTGACCCGTGCACCCGGTGTCTGCTGTACCTTGCCATCAGAGCGGTGGCCAGTGACACTGTGAGGTGGCTCCTGGCATCTGCCGGTCCTTTGGGATCTTTTTGGGGGGCATCTTTGCTCAGGAGTGAGTGAGAGCTTGGCTGCAACTAAAACTAGTATTTTTAAAGCTTTTCAAGCTTTTGTTCTGGCTTCTGGCTCTCTGCATAGGTCTGTGTCCCTTGCTAGACTGAAATGAAATCATGACATGCAAATGGGGATGTATTTGTTGATTTGCCTTCTATTTTTATATCTAAAGGGATATAGAGGATACAGAGGAGCTTCTAGCTCCTGTCACCAGCAGTGCAGGTGACTTTAAAATGCCCACCTGCCAATATGTCCCCTGAGACCAGATTGGGACAGGTTCTCCAGAAGGGCTTCAAAATACAAGGGGGTTATCAGAAATGCCTTGGCGTCCCAGAGCAATGCTGGGAGCCTGTCCCCAAGCCCCTTCCTTCTCTGGCCATCCTCACAGCCCTGAACTGAGGCAGGGGGATCATTTGCTCTTTGAGAAAGGCTGCCTTTGGAGGGGATTGTGTGTTTCCTCGTTCCTGAACGGTTTTGTTCTCTGGGGCGAGGGGAGTGAATCGACTTGCAGCTTGTCCTGACATGTGTCTGCTGTATGTAAACCTGCAGCTTTTACAAAAAGAGCTCCTGTCCTGGGTACTGTGGAGCCTTCAAGTGCTTCTTGGCTCTAGGCTTCTCCTTTAGGTGTCGTAAGATCAGATTAATGATGTATTAGTTTGAGATAACTGCCATGAGATCATGTAATTAACTTGTGATGGTGCTCGGTGCCAGCTGGCTGAAAATCTCCTCTTTTAAAAAAACTCTTCTAAACCAGCTACAAATAGAGCTCTTTGAATGATGGCATTAACAAATAGCTCATTAGTCACCTTTTGGGCTAATTAAGGGAGAGCACGTCCAAGGCAGTGAAGAACAGCAGTGGGTGACTAAAGGCAGCTGTGAGGCTGAGCTCTGTGGTATGAGGGAAGCAGTTTGTTACCTGGCGCCCTTCGCTGGGGCCATTGTGCTCCCTGTTACATGGATTTGTGATGTCCCCCCTCCAAGTCCTGATCCTGCCCTGCTCGGCTCCAAAAGGCTCGGTCAGACCTTCTCATTCCCGCTCGTGTTGCCCTTGGGTAGATGAATAGTTATGGAGATGGGGGTGCAGAAAGGTGACGCCTTTGCAGGGCAGTGATACTTGCCCAGGCGCAGCTGCTGCTTGCTCAAGCGATGTGACTCCCCTTCAGCACTGCTCCCAGATTTGGTGTATGTGGGCTTTTTGACACATAAAAGTTTTGCTCTGAGCAAAACTGAGGGTGAGGGGATGCTTTAACTTCTCTGGACTCATTGGGAGTGGAAAGAATCTGGGTTACCGTGTAGGCATCATAAGGGTCACCGTTTTGGTGAGCATTGGGCTGGAACAGGCACCGTAAGGATGTGTATACCCTTTTGGTGTGTGCGGGGCTGGACATTTCCAGCCTGTGGCTGGTGAGAGGGAAGCTGTGTCACTGTCCCAGCATTTTTGCTGGGTGCTGGGAAACATCACAGGGAAAGGAATCTGTCTTATAGTGTTTAATCCTACACGTGGTTACTGCAAGGCTGTTGCCCAAGACCTTCTCCCACAGTCTGCCCAAGCTCTCTCCCTCTTCTCCAGTCCTTGCTTCTTGGCTCAGCCTCAGTCCTGCCTTGGCTGCCCACCACATCTCTTTGGCATGATGATCGTCTGTCCCTCCACAAATTGCTCAGAGGCACAGGTTGGGATCAGTGCCCTTTCTTGCTGGAAAACACACCAGCAAGAGCCAGCCCTCACTGTAGGGTTTGCAATGAGAGCAGAAACAGACATTTCTCTCCTTGTCACACCTTCCCTCATCAAACTGATACTCAGCCTCACAGTCCTTGGTGTCCTCCCTCCTGCCCCAACTACCAGACCTCCCATGTCTGGTGGCCACCTCAGCTGTGGTGTAGCGTTTTCTCTTGTCCTAGTCCCTGCCAATGCTCACTCCCCCTTTACACCAGGCTATGACATGCTGCTGGTGGCTCTGCAGTCACCTGCCCTGGCCTGGACACCAAGTCCTGTAATGGTGTGGCTTGGGGCTGCTCTGCTGCCCAGGAACCAGCTGTGTGCACCCCCACACTGATCCCCCAGGCCAGATCCTGCTCAGAAGGGCTCACACGTGAGCTCTTCTTAGGTGTTACAAGGGATTGAAAATGCTGTTTATCTAAACAAACAAATCATTAAGCACAATGGCTTCCACTTCAGGGCCTCAGACCAGTAAGGTGGTGTGTGGTTATTACCAGCCCTAGGTGGTCACCAGCCCTAGTAATGCCCAGGTCAGATTGGACTGAGCATCTCATGAAACAGTGCTTCATTCCTTCTGGAGGAGAAGAGAAGTAGCTATGTCTGCATCTTGTGGAAGGTGCCCCTGATTTTTACCCCAATCAAGCAGGTGGGATGCAGCTAGAGCTCTGAAGTTGAAGAGTGCAAGGAGATGTGATAGCTCAGAGAAATGGGAGATCCTTCCCACAGCATCTGCATCTCCGCTCAGGTGTGCCTGGTTTTGGTGAGGCACATGGATGGAGTCAATTTTGAGGGCAGCGCTTGGGCAAACTCTGCTGGCTTCTTCTTGTTCTCCATATCAAGCCCCTGCGCGCTAGGGTGTGCAGGGTTTGACGCTGTAATCTCTTGTCTGTCTGGGTTAGTCTCAGGTCATTAACTTTTATTTTCCCGCTGTTCTGGCCGTGTGAATTCTGCAGTTTATGGTACTAAAAAAGAAAATCCCTTTGAAGCTGCCCAGAGAGGCTGCGTGGCAGATTGTCTTCAACTGGAAATGCTCCAGAAGAAGAGCTTAACTGGGGCTTGTCCCCTGACAGCCACTTCTTACAGATTAGAGGGGTTGTAAAATATTGCTGAAATGGTCATTTCAATGGTGTGCTATTTCATTCTGCAGCTTGGAAGAGATTTGCAGGTTAGGACAAAAATAGACAGTGGTTTGAGGTCCCTGTGGGTGCTATTGAGGTATAACCAAAGCTGTGAAGTGAAAGGGGTCTTAACTCACCCTCCATCCCCTCACCTCCCACCATTATTTTTTTTATTGTATCAGTATATGACATATAGCAGGAATGCCAAGCCTTCTCACCTTGTTTTTCTTAGAGGACTGGTTCAGTCTGTATGTGTGTAAAATGAGTGAGTTCCCCCTGCCTGTAGTGAGAACTGAACTCAGGATCTGAGTGCAAGCACTTCGGAAAATCAGACATTTGATTTGTCTTCATCTTAAAAGACAGAGGTAGTAGGTGTTGGTTATCGACTGTAACAAGGCTGAGAGCTTCAAGTGGCTACAGCATCAGTCCCAGCCCTCATGAGGTGCCCAACTGAATGGCAATGCCTCTTTCTCCAGTTTTGCCTCTACGTGAGAAGTCTATTGCAGGAACATTAATGCTGCTAGTGAGTCCTGACCCATGTTTGTACGCATCCCTTTCCCTCCCATCCTTTCCTGCTGGGCAGCCACCGAGGAGGGTTGACTCTGTAGATGCTCTGCCCTGAGACAGGGACTGCAAACCCATCCCTGAGCCTGTGATGTTGGCCACAGGGACCTTAGAACCTCTGCTGGCACCAAGCTCTGCTGTGCTTTCACACAAAGGCATGAATGCACCGATGCTACAGCAATGACTGAGATTTATGATCTTTTAGGTGTTTGTCATTGCCGCTATTATTATCCATTATAAATTGCAGCTTTTGCTTTCTCTAGTATTTGTTGGACATTTATTCACTAGTAGAGTCAGACGTTTTACATTTGCAATTAAATTTCTGTGAGATGGGAGCTCAGGACTCATGTCTATATGAACTCATGTCTATATAATTCTGAACAGAGAGGGACAGTGGGCAAAGAGCTGAGGTCCAGAGGTTTGCTTTTTCCGTCTTTCAGAGGAATGCGTGAATATGGAAAAGCTATTTTATCTTCTACGTTACATTGATAAATTGCCCTTTCATTCTTTCTCTTTTTTACTTTTATTGAACTCGCAGACAAACCTCTCCCTTGGCAGGTAGAAAGAATAAATTGCCAGCAGTACGCACTGACGAGATGCCTTTCAGCAGTGGAGCTGTACAAATAATAGGTTTTTCATTTCAGTGGCTGAACAGAGAAATTGAAAATACTTTTTGTTTTGGGTCAGCCCCTAAAGGAGAATGTTTCTTCCCTTCTTTGATTTCTTTTTGTAAGCATTGCACGGGACATTCTGGTTTGAGATTATTTAGTGTTTTTCATAACTTAAAAAAATAAGAAAACAGTAAAGAAAAAGCAAACTAGGTCACTTTCAAACCAAAAAACACATTTGAAAGAACAACAAAAAAGTTTCCTTTTTCAAATGTCAAAATGGAGCCTTGCAGCTTTTCTCAGAACTTTTTTTCTTCTCTCTCAACTAAGCTTAATTACATATTCAACTCAAATTCACCCAGAGTCTCAATACCTTTTAATTTCACTTCAGGTGAATTTGCTACATCAAAAAAACCCAGTTGAGCTCCACCTGCACACAGCAGAGACCTGTCCTGTTTGCTGCTCAGCAAATACATAGGCACATGTATTTAATTCTACTTAATTAAGGTGTTGAGCAAGAGACCATGTGAAATGACCTCTCACAGGTCTGGCTGGCCAGGGAAGCACCGGCCCAACCATGATTCCCGCTGGTGAGACCTGGCAGGGGCTCGGGCTCTGCCATGATGGGAGCCTGGGGTGACACGCTGATATGGAGCTGCTACCTCTTCCTGCAGCCCCCCCGGCTCTAGCATCTCTCCCCCATGGGATGGTGGCTGGGAGGTACCAGTGTTTGGGAAACGCAATGGTGTGGGTCAGCCATGCTTTGCTTCCCTGAGGGGACAGGCCCCATCCACCTCTTTCTTTGCCTGGTTTCCTAAGCTGCCGGTGTGGTGGGTGTCAGGGGACTCACCTCACCATGAAACCAGCTCCATTGGTGCCATCTGGGGTCTGGGTTTGCCTCAGACAGCATTAGGAAAAGTTGCTATTGTCACCTCTTCTTCAGCATCTTCTCACAGAGGCAAAAGAGCTCTGCAATAACTTCTTGTTGCATTCCAACACTATTGTGTGCTTCCTTGATAAATTAGAGGTTGTTGATGCTGGAGGGACTCTATTCCCTCCCAAATCCACATAATCCGAAAAATTTAAGGTTAGATAAAAAACTTCTATGTGCCTACCCTTGGATGCTCAGGTCCAAGGGACTGGGGAGAAAAAATGCCTCTGTGTATCTCCATGGACTCCCAGCTGCAGGAAATCTATAGACAGCACCAAGTGGCTGATAGTCAGGAAAATAATTCAGTGTCTGCACCAGAAAGGGACTTCTCAGGGTTAGGAGCTCCAGCTTTAACTGCTCAATAATCTCCATCCTTCCCTGGTGGCTCACAGCCATCGCTCCAGAGCCAGGACAGTTGTGAGAGCCAAGTGACCAGTGATAGCATCAGCTTGTAACATGTAACTGATAACTCCCAGCCTGTAACTTCTGTCCATGGAGGGGCTGGGACACAGGAGCAAGGGCCAGCATTCCTGCCCACTCTCCTCACCAGCTGGGACTCCAGAGCGCTCCGTTTGGGCATGTAGAACTGAGACACATATCCCTGAAGGATGCCCTTGTGGCACGTCACCCTGCTCAGAAATAAAACCCCATCCCTGCAAATATTGTGAGGGATTAGGAATTTCTCAGCATTAGTCAGACTGACAACAGAAAATGGAAGAGGTCCAAACATTGGTGGCCTTTTGACACAGCAGGGAGACTTGTCAATGTGATAAGTCAAGGCTTGGCAGAGTCAGCTGCTCCTTGGCCCAACAGTCCCCTGTGAGCCATGTACTTTTTTTCTTTTCCCTTTTTTTCTGGAAATATTGAAAAGACATTTTTCTCTGCTGAGGGAAGCTTCTCAGCAGTTGGTCATGGTGCAGACCACAACAGACACTCAGAGTATCTTCTGGTTATTCCCCAGAGAGAGCGGCAGGAGGCATTGCAAACAGATCTTTGATGCTGCAGATCAGAGATGGACCCTGGTGAAAACTGGAAGCTGGATGAAACCAACTGGTTGTCTCATGGTGGAATCCACCCCTTTGCCAGTGTGAAAGGAGGTAGGACATGATTGCTAGTTTTTAATCTGCCCAGTGAACATGCTGGGAGTTGTCCCAATGTGCTGCTGCCCTTCACTGTGCTTGCAGTGGTCCCAGGGGTTTTGCTGGGGTATGTCCAGAACAAGGCAGTGCTAGAATGGAGGTGGGAAAGGTCTGATCTGAGCTGCAGTGCCTTGCCAGGAGCTGCCAGATCAACTCAGGCACTTGATCAGTGGTTTGTCTTCCTTCTCTGGAGTGGGTTTTTTGCCAAAAAATCCCACAACACCCACTTTTTGGCAAGTTAATGTACCACTGGAGCTAGCTGTGACCACCCTCATTTTCCAGAAGCAGGACTCTGCAGGTGGCAGTGGTTGAGGAGGAGCAAAGAGGAGAGATGGTAAAATACCCCTTCCTCTCTTCAATTATATTTGCATGGGACAATTTAGGGTGGCTCCCAGGAGACACTCTGTCCTGGCAGTGACAGGAGAGCCAAGGGCTGCCCTGGCTGGGGCTTCCTGTGCAGGACCTTTCAAGGTTTCAGGCCACCTTGGCTTGACACAAGACCTCCCAGCCCAAGTCTGGGGTCTATCGATCTCCAGAAATTGCCAGTCTCAGGAAAGCACTCCAGGCAGATATAATAGGAAATAACCAGTGGAGCTATTTCTTGTATTGATTCATCTCTACCTAATTTCCAGCCAGCTACTGTAATTTATTTTTTAATCCCTGTTTGAACATTTGGCAGAAGCAGCCACATGTGCTCCCTGCTCTCCCCCAGCTCACACTTGTCACTGAAGGTCCCTGTCCCCCGAGACAGCACAAAGTGCCCCTTCTTTGGCTGGGATGTGCTGTGACCTGGACCAAAACCAAAACAAACCCACAGCCTTCCAGATGAGGGCACCTTGGGAACGGAAACATTTTGCTTTGGTGAAATGCTTCGCTTATCTCCATCTGTTTCCCTCGGCTTCCCGCTGATAGCCCAGATGCCTGAGGAAGAGGACAGTGTGAGATGTGGCATCACCTCCTTTTCCATGAGAGCTGAATTAGATAAGGAGTTTTGTGCTTTTGAACCCTCCAGCCCGGGTTCCATCTGTCCAGGCAAGCACCACTGGGTGGCATCCTTGTGATAGTACATCTACTGCCTCTGCAGGTACCCAGCCCAGGGTGGCTCCAGGGGACAGCACAGGGATGTGCGCTGCAGTCCACCCTTTTGCCCATTAGGACAATCTCTGCTTCTGTTGTGTTGTTGTGGTTTTTTTTTTCTAAAACTTTGACCATGTGCATGGTCTGTTACTGTTTATAGGCTGGGTTGTACTGCTGGCTTTGGGTCTATAAAGCAGAGCAGGGCAAACTCACTGATGTCAGGAGTTTGTAAAAATCCAAACCAGTTAAATGTGGATGTACACTGGCCTCTGGACTTGTATGTGGCCCGTTGCTATCCTAAATTAGTGGCTCACAGCCTTTACTAACTGATGGGCCTAGCAGCATTTTATAATGGAGGGGTGAGACTTCTTAAAAGATGTCACAGGTATGCATTACTATATGATGTCATGCACCTGCCCTTCTTAAACATCCTCCTTGCATCCCCTAGGAACAGTCCACATGTTCCAGACTGAAAGTTTTTTTTTAGTATAGCCCATGCATTCAACAAATGCCATGAAATGAAATGGGAAAAAAACAAAACAAAACCAAACCAAAAACCAACAGGAAAAAACTCCACTCTGCAAGTTTATTTTTATTTTTAAATTGCACTGAGTTTCTGCAACTCAGCAATATTTTGCCATTGAAAGAAATCCCCACCAACTCCAAGGCACAAATGGCATTTAGCACTTGGTCATGTGCTCCTATGGGGCTGCAGGTTCTTCTGGCAGCGAGGTCTCCTTGTGTGCTGTGCTCTGTGGCTGGGAGCAGGCAAAGATGGGTTGAGCTTGTGGTGGGCTTGGGTTTGAGATCTAAAATAATCATCTCTCACAAGCTTTTGGTAAGAGAGGGGTTTCCAGAGCCACTGATCTAACCTGCCACAGACACTGAGTTGCAGCAATATTATTATCAGATGACCTGAGGGTTTGCTCAGACCCTGAAAAATCCCAGCTGGAGTGTTTTCCTGCTGGTCAAACCTGTCCCAGCTGCCGTTGTTGGAGGAGACCATAGCACATATGAAAACTATGCTGTGGGCAGGGTGCTCCTGGCCGTACCCTGAGCACTGAGGAAAGGGAGTGGAGAGCCATGGCACAGCCGAAAAGGGGAGCACAGCTGGGGACCCCAGTGAGGGCAGAGACAGGGCAGCAGAGCTCTTGCTCTTCAGCAGTGCTGGAGGGAGGATAAGGGTTCATCCCACCAAGTCTCTATCTTGAGCTGACTCCAAGGTTTTTCAGTAAGAGCTGGATTTGCAAAAACAAAAATCCCACTACACACATAAGAAAGCTGTCACGGGTGACGTGGAAGCAGGGGCTTATCTGCAGTGTGATTAAAACAGCGTTGTCACCCCAGGTCTCTACATCTCCTTCTCCAGCTGACCTTTCCGAGCATTTGTTCTTCTTCCCCCAGACAATGAGCTCTCCGAAGGTGCCCCAGCCCTCTTTGCTCTGGATCAGCTGGGTAAGTCCATGCACGATATGTTTTCCTCTTTGTTTTTTTCTCCATGTAAAGTAATTAGGACATGACTTAAAACAGAGGTGCAGCAGCTGAATACTTTCCACTGCATAAATTCATCATCACTGGTGCCTCCTTTCTATGTTGCTTTTGAATGCCATCTATCAGAGGGCTGGGACAGCTCAACGTTAGATGTGTTTCGTGCCTTTTTATATTAAATTGATGCAGACCTTTTCCCCTGGGAGAGAAGCTGTCACCTTTCTGATGCAGAGCACTCTCAGATGTTGTTCTTTCTTGGCTGTGGATTTGAAGTTTAGCCTGTGGCTGGCACTGGAGCTTCTCTGACTTTCTGGTGCCTTGCAACATGATGAAAGATTTTTTTTCCTCTGGGAGGCAGAAGTAGAGGTTTGTAAAGTGAGAATGAAGAGACACCCAGAGAGAAAGGTGTCTTTCACCTCAGAGGCTGAATCCCTGGGGAAGCCTCATCTGGCAGTGATCTCCCCTCAATCCTAGCATCAAGGTCAAAAAGGATGTGTTGCTCAGGAGGAGCTACAGGTACTCAGGGTAAGGTGAGGGTGAGGACCTGAGCTACATGCTAAGAAGGTTCTGCAGGAGGTCTGACATGATGGAAAGGAGGAAATCAAGCCCCTGGCCCCTCCTGAGAAAATGGGGGAAAGCTGGAGGTGGCACGTGCGGATAAGTGTGAATTAGCAGTATTGGGACGGATGTCGAGCTCAGGTCTGTGCACCCTGCCTTGTTCTTCACCGGCATGGTGGGACCACCCCACATACTGCAATGCCCAACAGCAGAGGACCAGCCCTTCCTCCCAAGGAAAAGGTGTCTTCCTCTTCACTCTCAGGGCAGTGAATTTTCCATCTTTGGAGACACAAAAGTCATCTGGACATGGTTCTGGGTAACCAGCTCTAGGTGGCCTTGTTTGAGCAGATGGGTTGGACCAGATGACCTCCAGAGGTCATCCTCCCCACTGCCAACCTCAAACAGTGTGATTCTGTGACTTCCCCACCACTCTGGAAACCCAACTTGTCCCCAGTAAGGATGCTCTGCATGCACACACCATGCTGCTCACCACATGTGGCACTGGTGGAAACTTGGGGTAGAAAATTAAAAACTGCAGGAGCCCAGAACAGTGAATTTTTTCATCACCAACGATGGAGAGGAACTCTTTATCAGGAAGTGTAGTGACAGAAAGAGGGGTAACAGTTTTAAACTGAAAGAAGGGAGATATAGAGATATAGATGAGATATAAGGAAGAAATTCTTTACTGTGAGGGTGGTGAGACACAGAACAGGTTGCCCAGAGAAGCTGTGGATACCCCATCCCTGGAAGTGTTCAAGACCAGGCTGGATGGGGCTTTGAGCAACCTGGTCTAGTGGGAGGAGTCCCTATCAATGGCAGGGGGATTAGAACTATATGATCTTTAAGGTCCCTTTCAACTCAGACCATTCTATGACTCTATGATCATGTGTAACTATCTCTGCTGTAAACCTCTGCTGCTAAGAGCCAGGATCCTATAAACACAAAAATGCCTGTAGACTGTATGATGCCTCACTGATGCTAGAAGGGGTGGCTGGGCCAGCAGCTGTCCTCACTGGCAGTCTCATACACCTGATGGTATTTTACAGGAGCACTCGTGAGCTCTCTCCACTTGGTGTCAGGATAGAGACTGCTTTGACATGTGTTCACCAGGAGGAGTGTCTAACAGGGAGTGGGAATAAATCCAAGACCCTTCCCTTGGCTGCCTCATTCATTACCTTCATTACTCGATTGATGTTAAAACAAGTCAAGTAATTTAAAAACTCATTTTCTATGACATAGCTTCCACCAGCTCAGTTTCTCCTTGATCTTCTTCATCTTATCCCTTCAGCTGCACCTTCCCTCAGTGACACGTGCCCGTTTCTCCTAACTTTGGCAAGCCCTTAGCAAACTTATTCTGTAACAAAGAACAAGCTCCCTCTCCCAGATAACAAGATTTGGTTGGTTTAGTTGAGTAGCACAGAAATGCATTAGCAGCTAGGCAGATGTTTTACATGTTCAAAAAGAGGCTTGTGGTGACCCCTTGGTCAAGGGGCAGGACCCTGGAAGGCAAGGATCAGGGCTGTAAAATGGGACAATAGGCTTCCTGGCATCCTCCTCATGTTAATGGGAAAATAGTCTGTGCCATCCAGTGTTCCAGTGTGATCCGTTGCTTCCTGAGGTGGTGGCTGCATCTCCTGGGGCTTCTGCACAGCTACACTCCCAACTGAGGAGCAGCAGGAGCTGCTCAGACACAGTTTTCCTCTGCACAGCAATATTAGACATCCCTCAGTCTGGAAACAATTATTCAAACCAGTACTTGTATCACCTTACATTTCCACTCTGCCTTCCAAACACAGCACAAGACGTGATTGCTCCATCCAAGGTAGACAAGACCGACAAAGGATGTGAGATAGCAGAACAAGTAATGGAAAACTGACCTCTCCTCCTGCCTCCCTCCCAGCTGGTGGGTTTTCAGCTGGATCAGTCTCCTGACCTGAGTCATGCGCAGCTGCATGGCCTGCAGTGCCAGGCGAGTGAGGGGGTAAGAGCAAGCACGTGTTGGAGGGGGAGAGGACGAGACCATCCCAGCAGGAGCTCAGATTTATGCTGTGCTGAAGGGATCATGTAACCAGCACCTGAGAATACCTAGTCAAAAATCCTCAGCCCAGGTCAAACCAGCCACCTGAATGGAAGGGGTTACTAGTAGAGGAGCAGAGAATGAAACAGCATTATAATAACAACAAAACATCAATATCATAACAAAGCATCATCACCATAAAAATCACAGAAAGGCAGGTCTGAGCAGGACTTCAAGAGGTCAGCTATGCCTTCCCCCTGCCTGAAGGCAGGGCTAGGGCCTCCTGTTCACCCCACACAGAGGAACAACCTTCCCAGGCAATCCATCCCAGTGTTTCACTGCAGTGGAAAGGTTTTCTCAGTGTCTAATTAAATTTCTGTAATTTAAGCCAGTTACACATTGTGCTGCAAAAGGCAGGCATAAGCAGGGAAAAGCCCTTCCCTGGGTCAGACTGAGGGTCTCTTGTCCTCTCTGTGGGGACTGGAGGAGGATCCCAACGGAGGATCACTAGATTGCACCCTTTTTTTCCTGCTCATCAAATCTGCCTTGACTGTATCCAGCTCTCTGGCAGCTTGTCCCAGCCCGCTGTCAACTGAAAACATAAAAAGCTGTGCTTGAACTTTGAGTCATTCATGGAAATGCTGATCAGCGCCAGTTTTACAAAAAGTTATTTGTATCACATTGTGCTGTGAGTAACTAACTTCCAAGAAAGTTTTTGAGCAGTCTTGCATCCATCTTTTGATATTTTCTTCTAGTCCAGGTGCCCCTCTCTTCCTTATAATGATACCTTATAATACAGTATCACAAGCCTTACTTATATGCCAACTTATATGGCATCTGCACCTTCCCCTCATCTACAAGGTTTATTACCTCATTTTAGAAGATTAGATGAGTCTGACCAGCTCTCTTCTTGCTGAATCTGCACTGGCTATTACTCATATCCTCCTTTTCTACATGTTTGCAAAGCCTTCGGTCGTTACAGTGCTTTCAAGAATGGAATTACCATTGAAATCCTTTCCTAACTCTTCTTTCTCTCCTCGTCTTAATGATTGGTGCTCTGCTTGCCATGCCCAACCTCTGCAAACCTCTCTGTGGTCTGCTGTCAGTGCATGGCTCACCCGTACCTTGAGATATGAGCACATTTCTAAGGCTCCCTGGAGAAGTACCAGGCAAGGGAGGCTGAGGTGATCGAGGGACAGAGCAGCTTCTATGGAAGCAGACAATGATGTGGAAAACAGATGCTTGAAGGATGATATGGTAAAAATGCAAGAATTATGAATGGCATAGAAGTAAATAAGTGCAAGAGAGACGTGGACATACTGGAGACAGTTCAATGAAGGGCCATAAGGATGACAAAAGGACTGAAGCATCTCTCCTGTGAGGAAAGGCTGAGAGAGCTGGGTCCCTCCAGCCTGGAGAAGACTCTGGGGGATCTCATTAATGTCTATAAATATCTGTAGGGATGTTGTAAAGAGGTCAGAATCAAGCTATTTTCAGTGATGCCCAGTTCCAGGACCAGAGACGATGGCACAAAGTGAAACACAAGAGCTTCCCTCTGAACATCAGGAAAGACTTTTTTACTGCAAGGGTCACTGAGCTCTGGCACAGGTTGCCCAGGGAAGTTGTGGACTCTCCATCCTTGGAGATATTCAAAAGCCAGCTCCAAGTGGCCCTGCTTGAGCAGGGATGTTGGAACGGATATCCTCCAGAGGCCCCTTCTGACCTCAACCACTCCGAGGCTCTGTGAAACAAGGAAAGGCTTAAAACAACCCGGAGGAAACATGTCTTCACAGAGCACACAATCATAAAATGTTCAGGGTGCCAAAAGTATGAATAGGCTTAAAAAGTGATTAG
This sequence comes from Gallinago undulata, assembly GCA_026546715.1. Lineage (NCBI taxonomy): Eukaryota > Metazoa > Chordata > Aves > Charadriiformes > Scolopacidae > Gallinago > Gallinago undulata. Next base: position 194,847,130 of record JAOTQQ010000001.1, on the reverse strand, counting down.
AAAACACCATGGAAGAAAGGCCTAAGAAGGGCTCTCAAATCTGACAATGCAGCCACAACCTCCTGCTTAGGAAGAGAAACGGGACCATGTAATAGAGGAACTCACAAAAAGCATTTGTAGTTCTACTATTCCTGATATTTTCTCTGCAGTCCTCTACCATCTCTTGAACATTCATATAATCCAGTGTGGTCCTTCGTGTCTTTTCTTAGGTCCATGGTGACTAACCAGAAGAAAAAACAAACCAAACCCACACCTCCTCTTCCATTCTTTTCTTCATCTGTCTCTCCTCTCCCACAGCTTTGGCTGCTGGATTTCAGCAGATATGAATCAGACAGTGACTGTTGTGTTCCTTTTGTTCTGTAAATTATTAAAACAGAACATTTCACACTTGCTTTGTGGCCCAGCAGAGGAATGCTGCATTGTCTTCTTGGCAGGTCTGGAAGCAGAATTTCTGGCCATGGAGAAAGTGAGGTCAGGGAGAGAGAAACTCTCCGAAGAGAGAACATGTGCAGATTGCTTCGCTGTCTCTCTCCTATGCCTGTGTGTCTTCTGCCTGTCTTCTATTTCCTTATCCCTCCCTTCTTTTCCACCTCCTTCCCATCCCACTGGCAATTTTTCTGCTTTAAGATGATTTAGCTGAATATCAGAAAAAATAAAGAAAACTGATTGAAAAATGCAAGGTGAAAGCTCCCAGCCTGGGAAGCCTTGGGTAGACTAATGAGAATGTGATGAAATGGAAAAATAAAGCAGGGATGGGGGGAGGTATAAGCCCCACCCTGCCAAAATCAAGATGAAAATGCTTGTGTAGGAGATGCAGTATCGCAGAGGGAACCCCTAGGACCTGTGCCTCCCATTTCCCGACAGCCGAGCAGAGGAGGGATTAGCTGGCTGTGCTATTTATACCTGCTCCCCGGGTCCCCTCAGTCTGCTGGGGGAGGCTCCCCACAACGGCGGCTTGCAGGAAACACTGCTTTTGTGATACCGTCTGCCGGGGGAATAAATATGCCCAGGAATGAAATCCCATTGGATAAATAAAAAAGGGAAGGAAAGAAAAAGCCGTGGTCCCTGCCCTGTTTGTTCCCACTGCTTCGTAGCCATCCAGCTGTTTCTTTTTCTTTGTTGTCCTGACCTCATCCTGTACTGGAGTGGATCCAGAGAGTGAGTGCTCTGCTTAGCCGTCTTCTGCCAGAAACCAAACAGGTCAAGTTATTAGAGAAAAATGAAAGCTCTTTGGCAAACTGGAAAACAGATGTGCGGAGATAATTCTGCTGCCTCCAAATACAGTGTTCCCTGTTAAGTGCATATCAGAGGGGACCTGACAAATATGCACAGTTGTCACTGTGAAAATCTCAACAGTGGCTATTAATTCATCAGGATAAGTTTCTCCGGGGCTCCCCGAGCTGCTGAGCTCACTGGCTGCCTGGTAGCAAGACTGCTTAAAAACCTTCTGCAGATGCAGGTTCGGGAGCACTGCTCCAGCGCTGCAAGAGGATTCGCCTCTGCTCAGGAGTGAGAGATGCTCCGGGGATGCTGAGGATGGGTAGCAGGGCCTCTGTGGGGCAAGTGAAGCCTGTGACTACCAAGAGGAGGCAGGATTATCTCCGCCTGAGACACCGGTAAGGGCATCTTTCATGTCAAAGGCTCTGTGGCTTTTATTTACAAAAGTTACTCGGGTGAAGCTTCCTACGCAGTGTATTCTGATTTCTTAACTCAGCTCTTGCTGTGGTCTCAACATGGCACGGTGGCTATTCGTGCTGTCCCCAGCGGTGGCATCAACGGGGCTGTAACCCTCTGGCTGCCCATCGGCCACCGTTAAAAATGGCAGCGACAGCAAGAAGTGAAACTGTGTGCAGGCATTTGGGGTTGCCGCAGTGTCAGGCAGAGTGGGACAATCATTTGTTTGCTTGCAGCATTCGGAATCTGTGGGATTACACGCATGGGTGGGTGCAAATGTAACGAGTGTCAATACCCTGGTGGGTTGGGATGGCCATGTCCCTTTTGCAGGGAGGGCCTTGGTGGTCCAGCCCTGGGTCTGGCGGTAGCAACTGCTCAGAGCTCTCTGGCCATGGAGAATTCGGGATGGTGCAGGGATGCTGAGTGACCCAAGGGGCTGCTAATGGCCGAGCAAGGAAGGCACCTGGAAAAGCTTCTCCCTTCCCACACAGCTCACTGAAATACATGGGAAATCCATGAGAGGTGTTTATTTTCCATGGCAGGGTATAGCAGACATGTGCTTCCAGCCTGTGGATCATGTGTGTCTCCTGGATCCATAGCTACCAGGGAGAAGCTGAATGGAGGTAGTGAAGTGAGATGGCACTGTCACCTCTGCTCTGCTGACCTGACAACTGGAGTTGTGGTGGCACTTGGCTCCAGCTGAGCAGGTTAGGACCAAAAGGGTTGGAAGGATGTACTTCTTCCCTTATCCAAATTCAGTGGGGAGTTAACATAAAAACACACACACATATATGTAAAAAAAAAAAAAAAAAAAAAAAATATAAATAGTGGAGCTATTCCAAAATTAATTGGGGGAACAACATATTTAATATTTTATCTTATATATATTAAAATATATATAATTACTGGAGCTGCAAAGCGGAGTAGCTTGAGTGATGGTTGCTTTGCCCTCCTGGGCAGACACAGCTCCCCAGTGGTTATCAGGTGTATCAAACCCCAGAGGGATTAGAGAATTCCCTCTCCACTCTGCCAGCCTTAGTTTATCAAATCAAAATAGAATTGAACAGGAAAAAGACTTTGAAAATCACTTGGAAACATGCACCAGAAAATGAATGATGTGGTGGAGAAATGACACTTTCATCTAGGCAGAAAAAAAGGTTGTTTTCATTGGAAATGTAACAGCATGGTTCATGAGGTCTGTGTGATGCTACCAAAAAGACAAGACAGCAGATAATCCTTTTTCTTGATATATTTTTTCTTCTAGCACTGAAACCATCACATATCATCACGCAGCAGTAGGTAAAAGGGAAGCATAGACTATGGGGACAGAATGAGAAACAAAATAAGCCCTTGGGCAGGCTGGATCTGCTTGGCTGTGGGTAGAACAGCCAGACTGCTTTGGAATCACCCCGACCCCGTGACACAGACTCCGAAGCAGAATAAACAAAATAATAACTTGTCCCATTTTGCCCAACCAAATGATAAAGTTGGAGCATGATGAAAAGTAGCACTTGAATTGTCATTTTGAACAGGGCTCGGAGGGCAGTGCCCTCATCCAACTTCATCCACTGCTGTGAACAAGCACCTGACAAGCTGAGGGCAAAATTTCATCTTCATTTAAAGCTAAGCAGGTTCATGGCTTGCCTGTGTCTCTAAGCAAAGCCAACATTTATCTCCAGGGAAGGTAGGAGAGGGCAGATACACAATCTGAAAAACTGAAGGCCACTTCCTCCAGGGAACTGAGGTATCTAAATCTACCTATCTCCAAGGTTCTCCATGGTTTTGCCAAGGATTTAGGCATTCAAAAATCTGATTTGGGGCTTGACTTGTTCCAAGATATGCAGGACATCTGCAGGAGACAAGGGAAATGAACATCCCTCTCTTGTCCACTTCTGTCACTCTAAGCCTGTGGTTCTTCCCCTGAGGAGGCTGAGGATGTGATGGTTCCCCTTGCCTCCCCTGGATCAGCAGTGGATTTGCAATTCTCTGCTCTTTTGCCTGAATGTAACCCCAGCCTGTCTGAGGTGACCTCAGGGAGACAGCTATTAGCTGCCTCAGTTTCAAAGTGTCAGAGAGACACCCATAGGGACAGCATTGTCACCTTGCCTTGCACACCACATGGAGGGAAGGGTGCCTCTGAGGATGCTCAGCTCACATGGGAAACAAAGTTCTGCAGCAACTGCTGCCATGGGAGATGTGTGGATGTGGGAACCAAAGCACCTGATTTCAACATCAGTATTCTTTCCTCCTTTTCCCCTGTCCCATGTTCTACACTTTCCCTTCATCTTGCCTACACCTAAGCAACATTGAACAAAGATGGGGTTTGAGATTCATAAAAGTAACATGTCAGCCTGCTGTAATTCGTGCATGGTCCCAGTGCCTGGAGTTGCCCAGAGTCCGTGCTGCATCCATCCAGCCTTCTGGTGACAGCACCAGGTCACCTCCCATCTTGCCGTACCTCTCTACAGGGCTGTGGTGGCACTGAACGCATTCCTCTTCAGTCTGTTGCTGCATTTCCACCTGCTTTTCACCCTTCGGCGCAGTATTCCGGGAGGCAGACCCACATTTGGGGCCTGGAAATCTTGTCCACGTGTTAAGAGCCAGGAGAAATGAGTGGAAATGCAAAGAATGACACTGGCATCGCTGGGCATCTTGCTGGATGGGGTGCAATGAGGTGGGGAAACCCAAGCAGAGTGCTGGCGAGCCAGTCATCCAAACAGAGGTCTGTCCAGTGGGGTAGTGCTGGGAAAAGGATGCAGAGGGACTGCTGAACCCAATTTGTGCCCAGATGGCCCCAAGGAAGGGAACAAAGCGTGTTGCAAACACCCAAGGAGATCTCTCATGCTGTCCTCTGTGCCAGACCCATGGGATGGCAGCAGGGACGGCTTGGGCTGGGGAGACAAAGCAGGAGCTTCAGCCCTAACAAAAACGTATCCCATGGAGCTTATGTGCTGAAATGCAAAGAAACCCTGGGCTGACAAACGTCCTGTGTTCCTGTTACCGCAGCACTTGTGTCCAGCATTCGTCTCTTCATGTCAGGGAAAAGTGCATTCATTGCTCATGTGAAAAGGCATGATGAATCATAGAATCATAGAATGGTTTGAGTTGGAAAGGACCTTAAAGATCATCTATTCCAACCTCCCTGCCATGGGCAAGGACACCTCCCTTTAGAACACGTTCCTCAAAGCCCCATCCAGCCTGGTCTTGAACACTTCCAGGGGTGGGGCTTCCACAGCTTCTCTGGGTAACCTGTTCCAGTGTCTCACCACCCTCACAGCAAATATTTTCTTCCTAATAGCTCATCTAAATCTACCCTTTTCCAGTTTGAAGCCATTACCCCTCTTCCTATCACTACACAACCTCGTAAAAAGTTCCTCTCCAGCTTTCTTGTAGGCCCCCTTCAGAAACTGGAAAGCTGCTATAAGGTCTCGTCAGAATCTTCTCTTCTCCAAGCTGAACAACCCCAACTCTCTCAGCCTGTTCTCAAAGGAGAGGTGCTCCATCCCACTGATCATCTTTGCAGCCCTCCTCTTAACCCACTCCAACAGGTCCATGTCCTTCTTGTGCTGGAACTCCAGAGCCGACCCCAAATGGCACCAGTGGAGCTGGTTTCATAGAATCATAAAATTATTAGAGTTGGAAGGGACCCTGAAGATCGAGTTCCAACCACTCTGCCATGGGCAGGGACACCTCCCACTAGAGCAGGTTGTTCAAAGCCCCATCCAGCCTGGTTTTTAACACTTCCAGGGATGGGGCAGGGTGGGGTGCAGCAGGAGAAAGGGGCTGCATTAAGAATGGGGGCCTGCATTTAAGAACGGGGGGGCTGTCCCAGCTTCAAACTGGCTAGCTACAGCCCAGTGACTCCCCAAACAGCCTCCCACTCCTCCAAGCAGAGAGCAACCAGCCAGATCCCTGGGAGAGACAGACTAGGAGATGAGGTATTAGAAAGCAGCCCTGAGGAAAGGGACTTGGAGGTGATGATGAACGAGAAGCTGGACATGAGCAGGCAATGTGCACTTGCAGCCCAGAAGGCCAATCGCATCCTGGGCTGCATCAAAAGAAGTGTTGCCAGCAAGTCCAGAGAACTGACACTTTGCTCTGGTGAGACCTCACCTGGAGTGCTGTGTACAGGAGCTTCCTCAATGTAGGCAGGACATGGACCTGATGGAGCGGGTCCAGAGGAGGGCCACTATAATGATCAGGGGGTTGGAGCACTTCTGCTCCAAGGACAGGCTGAGGGAGCTAGGGTTGTTCAGCCTGGAGAAGAGGAGGCTCCAGGGAGACCTTCCAGTACCTGAGGGGGGCCTACAGGAAGGCTGGGGAGAGTCTGTTTACAAAGTCCTGCAGTGACAGGACAAGGGGCAATGGAGAAAAGCAGATTTAGATTGGATTTAGGAATAAGTTCTTTACAATGAGGGTGGTGGAGCACTGGAACAGGTTGCCCAGGGAGGTGGTTGAGGCCCCTTCCCTGGAGACATTCAAGGTGAGGCTTGACAAGGCCCTGGGCAACCTGGTCTAGTTGGGGGTGTCCCTGCTGTCTGCGGGGGGTCAGACTAGGTGACCTTTGAAGGTCCCTTCCAGCCTGGACCATTCTATGATCCTATGATTCTATGAGAGGGGCAGGTTAACGCAGGGGCTTGGATTTGGGGCAACTCCTATCAGCCGTGCAGGGCTTGGGGAGCCCGCGTCCGTGCCCAGGGTGGGTTTCGGGTCCCGAGCATCCTCGGGCCCACGGTGGGGAGGCCGTGTGGCCGCACGGGCTCACTCCTGGGCGCATCCACGCATCGCCGGTGGGGCTGCAAAGCTCCAGCAAAGCCCGGGGGGGATGAGGGGGAAGTCGGGCTCCCCCTGCGGCCCCGAAGCCCTGGTGGGGGGGCAACCGCGGCCGTGTCACCCCCCCGGATACTGCCCGGAAGGCGCGCGGCTCCCAACCCCCGCGCTCCCCGCTCCCGGAGGTGGCGGGCCCCGCCCCCGCCTCTGACCACACCCTCTGGCCACACCCACCTCCCGCCCCCGTCTGGCTCCGCCCCCCCCCCCGCCCCGCCCCGCCCCGCCCGGCCCGGCGGGGAGCGCGCCCGGGGGCGGCGGGGAGCGGCGCGGATGGCCAAGGTGCTGCCGGGGGCGGCGGGGCGCGGAGCCGGAGGTAACGGCGGCGGGAATGGGGTGTGTGTGGTGTGTCTGTGCGCACACGCGTGTCTGCCTGCGTGGGAGTGTGGGTGCCTTTGTCCACGTGTGTACCGGGGGGTGCACCGGGGTGTCTCTCTGCTCGTACCCACCCGTGCGCGGAGCGGTCGCTGTGTAGGGGACCGGACCGAGCCCGGCTGGGCTGGGCTGGGGGGGGTTCGCTGTCGCTGCTCCCCAGGGAGGTGACCCGCCGCTCCCCCGGCAGCCGCCCCGCCGCTCCCCGGGATGTGCCCCGCTGCTATCCGCCGGAGCTCACCCGCTGCTCCCCCGGGACCTGCTCCGCTGCTCCTCCCGGAGCTCACCCGTCGCTCCCCGGGAGCCAACCCGCAGCCCCCCCGGGGGTGTGCTCCGCCGCTTCCCGGGACCTGCCCCACTGCTCCCCGGGAGGATGCGGGGAGGCCCGGGCAGCCCCCGCCAGCTCCTGCACCCAGCACACCCGGCTGTCCCCGGGCTGCGTGGAAACCCCACGCGTAGTGGGAGCGAAGGGGAAGCTCATCCCGCCCCCTTTCCCCCCCCGCCGCCCTGCTGCACCGTTAGGGCCGAGCGTCAGCCCCGGCCACGGGATACTCCATGTTTCTCCACCCCGAACCCTCCTCCCCAAGTCCTCCTGCGGTTTTTTCCCCGCTCCGGAAAGGCCAAGCCCGCCGGTTGGCGGGGGGGGTGGGAGGGGGGAGAGCGAGCACCGGAGCGGCCACGGGTGACAGCGGGCTGTTTGCGGGACGTTTCGGGGGAGGAAGGTGTCGGGGGTGAGGGGCAGGCCGGCAGCGCAGGGGCGATGCTTCCCGCTTGGAGCCGCCGGTGTTTCCGCCAGTCGGGATGGCAGCGTCCCCTGCGGGTCCCAGCCCCGCCACCGGCTGGGGAGGAAGGTCTCGGAGGGTGGGTGGGTGGTGGTGGTGGTGGTGGGGGGTGTCTCCCCCCGGGGGTGGTGGCCGGTCCCGTCTCCCCCCCGGGGTGGTGGCCGGTGCCGGCCCGGCGGGGGCGGCGGGGGGTGAGCGGCCGGGAG
>JAOTQQ010000001.1:194813759-194839169 GCA_026546715.1 Gallinago undulata | reverse complement strand
TCAGGGCATGCTCTAGTGCCCAAGATTATTGGTTTGTCGTGGGCTGCTGTGTGGGTGGGTGATGTTTTGGTTTTTTTGGGGGTTTTTTTTTTTTTTTTGTGGTTGGACTCGATCTCTGAGGTCCCTTCCAACCACCACAGTTCTGTGATTCTGTGATTCTGTGATTTGAAGGTACAGCAAGAAACTAGATTCTGGCTGGGGATGTCCCCACTTGGAGGGGATCATGACTGTGATAGTCTGACATGACTGTGGAATATGACAGATTTCAGAAAAAAAGTTTGTTTCAAAACTATTAAGGCAAACACTAACTTTAAAATACAAGAGTAACTTTTTTTATATGATGAGCTAAAAGCCTTCAGAGGACACAGCTTAAGGAGAGTCTTAGCAACATGCTCCGGGAGTTATGTCACCAGATAACTGTTAAGCCAGTACACAACCTACATGGAGAAAGACAATGCAAAACAAGCCTTACATGAACTGCCTCAGCCACTCGGTGGTATTTGGTCTCCTCAGTAGTGAGGCCTTTGTGGGGAGTGTAGCCAGCTTCTCTCAGCCCCGCCTGCTGCTCAAAGCGCTGAATACTCTCCTGAGTCTGCTCTGGAACAGACAAGAGCACAAAGTCACACAGAAATGCCACCATGAGCAGTTCTAGAAAACAAAGGCAACTTAAGCAACCAAATGCAAAACCCTTTTCTCATCATTCATACCTAGATATTGTGATGAGTGGACAGAGGCAGCAAGATGAAGCTTGCTGATAAGATATTTCGACTTGAAAACTATCCTGAGTCATAGGGCTAAGACAGATGAACAGTGATTTGCCCCTAAACCACCAGATGTATTACAAATGCAACACCTGTAATTAAATCCATCTCACCCCAGAAGCTTCACTCCTAATTACAACTTCCTAAATCTAGGAGACTCCAGTGAGCTGGACATTTTAAGTGGCCCTCTATATTCAAGGGAGTTCTTTCTGGCCAACAAAAAAAAAAAAATGTCTTCTGAAAGACTGCACACACAAGCTAATTTGACAATCACAGCCTTGCAGAACAGGTGGTAAAGACTCCCAGTGGTTCTAGGTTAGGTGAGGTCAGCTATTTCAGCCAAATACAGAGTCAGCATCCAATACACAGATATCAACTTCGGTTCTGACAAATATAAGCACTTCCCTCTCCCTGCATAAGCTCCTCACTCCCTAGTGAAATTAAGAAAAAAGTCAAAAGGAATTAGAGCACAAAAAGATTACTAGAAAAGCTCCATGTCTTCTCTAGAACAGGTAACACTTCCCATGTTAATGTTACTGTTATTTGCAAGGATAGCGCACTGTATGTATGAGAAAACTAGAAGACCTTTGTTATTTCCCAATTTATGACAATGTTCTTCCTGGGAGATGCAGGTTGGGGCTCCTGACTTGTTACTGCAGAGGAACATTTTTAGGCCATCATGGTTCTAACTAGATTAGCATTTTATCATTGGATTAGAACAGGAGCTGGTTTTTTCCAGAAGAAAGTCCATATTCCTGGGCATTATTTTCTGATGCATTGGCTATTTTTGATCCAAAACTGAAGTACAAATATAAAGCTATTCCAAAATGCTGGTCTGAAAATCTGAAAGTCTTTGGAAGCATTGCTTGGATGAAGCTCAGATCCCAGCTGCTAAAAGAAGAGGCAGCGGGGACAGATTAACACAGGAATAATTCCTCTTGTTGCAATTGGGCATGTCTTCTCTGCAAACAAAACTCAATTTGATGCTAAAGCATTATGATCTATGAGGTTTGTTTGTTTTTTTAAAGTAAGTGTTACTGTTAGCAAGGCAGCTGCTGCTCTTAAGCAACATAAACACCAGCAAGTGCTCCATTAGCACAGTACATCAGCTCTCCACACAACTTTGGTTAATTTTAGAGCTTTACTTGTCACTCAGAAATACCAAGTTAATAAGCAAACAGGGTGGCAGCGGCAGCTGCTCTCTGCACTCCAGCAACAAGGTGGTGTGGACTGCAGTGTCCTATCAGCTGGTAACATGCCCTGCACTCCCCCCTTATCACCCATCTCCAGCACCTGGAAACAGAGGCAGTAAGTGTGGCCTATTCCCTACTTCCTTCTAGAAGCCAAATAAACCTCCCACAGTTCAAGAGCAGAGTTGATCTGAACCCACAAGCTGCCCAGGAACTCTGGTAGTTACCTTGAAGCATTACCAAGCCAGCACATGCTCATGTGCCCACACACCATTAGCCACTCATCAGAGGTGAGAGTTCTTACTTGTAATGAGAGAGTTCATGATGACATGAGTGGCCTTGGCCTTCACCACAGGTACCTTGTTCACACTTTCAGTGGACAATGAAGGAGTTATGACAGGGGCATTCATGCTGGCATCCCCTTCCTCAATCTGTGGGGAAGAAGCAGGGTACCATTGAAGATGAGGAAGTATCTCAGCACCTTGCCAGGACACATCTCTAACTACTCAAATGAAACACAAGGTCAAGCTGCTGTAGCATCTAGCCTTCATCATATAGAAGGAACCTGTATGCTGTTCTCACTACAGCTCAGGAACATTTAGAGCTTGAGACATAGTTCTTAGCAATTCACAAGCAATTTGCATCAAACATTTGAAAATCTACCAGGCTCAGAGCCAACAAGTTGTTAGCCTCAGTACAAAAAGGTGAACAGGAAAGAAAACAGAACATATCTACTTCCATTCTCCTAACAGCAAATTGGACTTCAAGGTCAATTGGGCAAACGCACCCTTTCACAGACAGCTCAGAAACAAATTATTTACAGATCGGCAGTCACACAGACTAGAGGCTGCTGTTTAAACCTTGTTTCTCTCCCTCCAAATCCTAGTATCAGTTTTTTGCTCAGTGGTCATAGCTCTACACTGATCACAACACCCTAGCAACAAAGAACCAGACAATGAATGCTAGAAAACAAGAAAACCTGTGAAACACAGGCTTCCTCCATTCTAACACAGGAGCTACTATTCCCTGACTGTACAGTTTACTTTTTGTGCCAAACCACAACTTTAGGTTTTCTTCCACAAGAAAAAAAATATTTAAAAACAAAACAAGGCAAAGAGCAAAGGTTAAGCTCAAAAGAATGCAGTTATTTATTTCCATTCACCAACGTTTAACTTCACTTCAAACTTAGAAAACAGCCTCTAAATCTAAAAGAGCTGGCCCTGGACTCAAAGCATGCCCACAGTCATTTAATGGAAGAGTCTGGGTTGAAGGGACCTTCAAATATCAGCTAGTCCAGCCCCGCTGCTGCAGGCAGGGACATCTTTCACTACATCAGGTTGCTCAAAGCCTCATCCCGCCTGACTTTGAACACTTCCAGGAATGGGGTATCCACAGCTTCTTTGGGCAACCTGTTTCCATATCTCACTGCCCTCATAGACTGTATGTAAATTCTATGCTAAATCCACCCTTTTGCTCTGAATTCATTACACCTGGTAATAGCTTTTTTTAAAACCATATAATCATATATAATCACATAATCATATAAAGGTTAGAGTTGGAAGGGAACTTAAAGACCATCAAGTTCCCACCCCCTGCCCTGGGCAGGGACACCTCCCACTAGACCAGCTTGCTCAAAGCCCCAGCCAGCCAGGCCTTGAACACCTCCAGGGAGGGGGAATTCACAATTTCTCTGGGCAACCCATTCCGGTGCTTCACCACCCTCACAGTAAAGAATTTCTTCCTGGTACCTAATCTAACTCTCCCCTCTTCAATTTAAAAACGTTAACCCTTGTCCTGTCACAGAATCATAGAATTGTCAGAATTGGAAGGGACCTCTAGAGGTCATCTAGTCCAATTCCCCTACCAAAGCAGGATTGCCCAGAGCACATCACTCAGGACTGCATCCAGGCAGGTCTTGAAGGTCTCCAGAGAAGGGTACTCCACCACCTCCCTGGGCAGCCTGTTCCAGGGCTCCGTCACCCTCACTGTAAAGAAGTTTTTCATCATATTTGAATGGAACTTCCCATGTTCCAGCTTGTACCCGTTGCCCCTTGTCCTATCACTGAGAACTACTGAAAAAAGTCCAGCTGCATCATCCTTCAACCCACCCTTTAGATACTTGTAAACATAAATAAGGTCTCCCCTCAGCCTTCTCTTCTCCATGTTAAAAAGTCCCAGCTCCTTGAGCCTTCCCTTATAACGGAGATGTTCCAATCCCTTAATCACCTTTGTTGCCCTACGCTGGACTCTCTCCTGTCCCTCTTGAACTGGGGGGCCCAGAACTGGATACAGTATTACAGTTATGCAGTATTACAGCCAGTGCAGAGCAGAGGGGGAGAATGACCTCCCTCAATCTGCTGGCCACACTCTTCCCTGTCATTACACTTCCTGACGAAGAGTCCCTCACCAGCTCTCCTGTAGGTTCCCTTCAGATATTGGAAGGGTACTTTATTTTATTTTTAGCCCATAAACACCTCCCGTAACCAAGGAGTATCCCAGAACACACCTATCTCAGCCATACTCTAGTGTCCCCTCAACAGGGACAGGCAGCAAAGCTACTCTCTTGTACCCAGCGCCTCCCGGGAGCTCCCAGGGCCCGGCAGGCCCCAACCGCCGGAGGGGGGGGGGGGGGGGGGGCCCCCCCCCGGGGGGGGGGCCCGGTCCCGTCCCCCCCCGGGGGTGGTGCCCGGTCCCGGCCCGGAGGGGGCGGCGGGGGGTGAGCGGCAGGAAGGGCCCCCCCGCCGGGAGAGCGATTTCTCCCGATGTTGTTGTTGATGTTTTTTTTGGGGGGCGGGGGGGAGAGGGAACTTTTATATTTAACTTCCCTGCCCCTGCAGGGAGAACAAAGATAAACTCTTGTTTAAAGAAAAAAAACAAAACCCAAAACAACACACACAACAACGTTAAAAGTGGAGGGAAAAAAAACCCAAACCAAACATGTGAATTTAGCTTGAATCCTCCTGCCGGGTTTTATGATTCATAGTTTTAAAATACAGGAAGGTTGCTGCTTGGGGCTTTTTCCTCTTTCAGTGGAAAGAGGGGTGGTTTTATGTTGTTTTTTTTTCTCTTTCCTGGTGCTGTGTGAGTGTCTCGGGAGCGGTGAGCAGCGCCGAGCTGCCGCCTGCCCGCCCGAGACCTGGATCTGGCTGCTAAGGCCCTTATCGGGCATCTCCTCAGCTCAGGGTTTGCCTTTTTTTTGGTATAAAAATAAGCCTAAAAAGCCTTCTGGGAGAGGGGTGACCGTGAAGATGAGGAGTCCCCTGTTTTTTCCTGTGCACAGTCAGCTGGCAATGCTGTTCCTGTGCACAGGTGGGCATGAAGATACATATTTTTATGTATATATATTTACATATATAGAGAGTTCTGTATATAAAAATACATAAACACATAATTTATACATATTTACTTATATGTAGAGAGATATAAAAATATATGTAGACTTATCATAGAATCATAGAATGGTTAGAGTTGGAAGGGACCTTAAAGATCATCTAGTTCCACCTCCCCGCTGCCATGGGCAGGGACACCTCCCACTAGAGCAGGTTGCTCAAAGCTCCATCCAGCCTGGCCTTGAACACCTCTAGGGATGGGGCTTCCACCACTTCCCTGGGCAACCTGTTCCAGTGCCTCACCACCCTCACTGGAAAGAATTTCTTCCAGATATCTAATCTAAATATTCCCTTTTTAAATTTAAAACCGTTGCCCCTTGTCCTGTCACTACACTTCCTGACAAAGAGTCCCCCCCCTGCTGTCCTATAGGCTCCCTTCGGATATTGAAAGGCCGCTATAAGGTCTCCCTGGAGCCTTCTCTTCTCCAGGCTGAACAACCCTAGCTCTCTCAGCCTGTCCTCGTAGGGGAGGTGCTCCATCCTCTGATCATCTTTGTGGCCCTCCGCTGGACCCCTTCCAGCAGATCCATGTCCTTCCTGTGTTGAGGACTCCAGAGCTGGACACAGTACTCCAATATGTACTCCATATATGACTACCTAAGTATTATATCTATATAAATCTAAAGTCTACTACATATTTATAGATTTTTATATGTGTGTGTATTCTATATATAACATATATATTTTTATATCTATTTAGCCACTGCTAGTAGCTAGAAGAGCTCTTAAAAGGGTCCTGTAAATACCTTATCAAGAAATGCCCGAGTGGTGCGGGCAGGCAATATGGGGTGGGTGATATTCCCACAATAATACCCTCTCCGGGGCCGTGCTGGGTGGGTGCCATGGTCCCTCTGGTCCCGTGTGGATGGGTCTCATCCTGCCTGGCCTTCCTCATCTCCCAGCCCTGTCTGGAGCAGTGGTGCGAAGGGATGAAGGCAGGGGGCTGCTTTTAGGTTGTTAAATAGGGAGGGCTGTGCTGGGGGTGTTGCTGGGGCTGGGCCCCCCGGTTTCCTCAGACTGTGCGGGGCTGGCGGAAGCCCCTCCATCACCTGCATGTCCCTCCTCCTCTTCTGTCCTGATGTCCATCACTCCCCTTTGCTCTCTGCCAGCGTTTGGCTGGGGTGGGGGGGTGGGGCTTTACCTTCCCTTTTCTTTTGGAAAGCGCTGGAGAAGGGCAGCTTTGACCGACACAAGCACATGCTGCTGCTCCGAAGCCCCGATTCCCGCAGGATCGGTGGGTGCTCTCGCTTTTCATTTCCATGCACCTGCAGCATTTGGGGGGGGGGGGGAGGGGAAGGGGGCATGGGAACAGTTCCCAGGGTCCCAGCCCCCCACGGCGATCTGGACCAAACCCTCCACACGTCAGCATCCTGGGTGGAGAGACTGATGCCCAGAGACACTTCAGGTGCTCCTCACAAGAGCTGCTCTGCGAGGAACTGCCGGCACAGAGCTAAGGACACTGCATTCCTCCAGCACTGGGACAAGGAAGGGGGTTTGTAGGGATCCCAGCGGCAGCCCCAAGAGGGATGTGCCGGGGGCTGCCCGTGGTGCCCAGCTCATCCGGGCTCTGGGGATGCATGTGGAGATGTTACTGCTGACCACTGCAGCTTTCCTTTGGGAAACGAAAGCCTGATGGTCCCCAGTACCATTTTTTAAAAACACTAATAAGCATATAACTTGTGCATTGCTTTAAAGCGTGCAACTTGCTTTAAAGGCCAGATCTGGTATAAATGTTTTCGGTGCTAAGGTGGGAGTACGTGCCTCGTGCAGCCTCCTTGTCCTGGAAACTATTAGGAGGACGGCCGCATACTCGGGTTTTCGCACAGAGACTATCTGCGAATGTAATAGTCCCAGTGGAAACTTTAGTGCTCGGGAATATTTTGTGGATTTGGGAAAAATCCCAGGAGGATTTTTGGTTTCATGCAGCAATTGCTTTTTGGCAGCTTTGGGATAGATGTAATCTGGTTCCCATTTGTGTGCTGAATTTCTAAATGGAAGAGCCTGCCTTTGGCTCAGGGCAGAAGTAGAAATAGATGGAAGTAAATAGAAAATAATAGTAATAACAAGGAGAACAATATCACTTCTATAAAACACTGTTAGGGCAACTTTTCTGTTGAAATGTTGCATTTAGGAAGTGCATCTGTTCTTTTTGTGTCCTTTAAGTGACTTTTTCCAGTCGGTTGGATGCTGCTGTGGGTGTAAATTCGGAGTAAATCTGTAGAAGCCAGTGAAATCACTCCAGATTTGGACTAGCGTGGGCGAGAGGTCTGTACCACCTCTTGAAGTTGTAGTGGGTCCCTCTTGCCTGAGCTTGGCGATGATGGCCGACACGCGTCCAGGCAGCGCCTTTTGAGGAGCAGGACCATCCCTGGGAGGATGCCGCATTGCAGGAAAATATAGTGTGGGATTAAATAACTGAGCAATATTTGGGATTATCCGCTCTGACCGTATTGGTTAGCACAAATATAAATGTGCTTTCAACAGCAGTAACTCCAATGAGCAATGCTCAGGTTGGAAAATAATGGTGTAATTTTATTAATTTAATTTAATTTAATGACTAATTTAATGACTTAAAATGCTTTTTGTGAAATTCAGTCTCCATTTAAGACCTAAACTAAATGAAGTAATTAAAAAACTGTTCTTCCTCTGCCCTCCCCCCTGATGTGTATGTTGTGTGCAGATATTTCAGAGAACTCCCTGCTGGGTTGGGGGAGAACACATGGATCCCCTGCATTGCCTGAGGGTCGGGAGGGACCTGGTTTCCCCCTAGGGACCTGGTCTGGGCTCCTGCATCTCACAGAGATGGGGAGGCAGTCCCCGGGTGGACTGTCCCTCGCATGGCTACCTGGGGTGGGCAGGGGAGTCCATGCCAGTGACATGTCTCATCTCCTGGGACGTGTTCCTCTGCCTCAGTGTGCATCGTTTTTGGGCTGTTTTCGAGGCGACAGCTCCACGGTCTCGGCCGTTACTGTGATTTTCCCTGTTCTAAATCTGAGCTCAGCCATCTGGGAGCAGGAACTCAAGGCAATTATCTTGTTAGCACTTCTCTGTATAATACCATTATTAAATTTCTGCATTTTAAAAGTGGTTGAATATAAATTGCGTGTAATGATTTAATAACGGAAGGCTCATAATTTTAATATATATTCTGGTGGGAAGAAGGCTTAATTTCATTTTCCTTTAGACATGACTCTTAAGATAAGAATAATGCAAAGGCTCCGCTCAGTGTAGAGTTATCACGAGCAGTTCTTCACACGGATCAAACGAAGCCCGGTGGATGCTTTGCCTGATGTTTGTTGCCTGTATTTAAAAAAAAGGAAAAACTGGAAAAGCTCTAGAAATCTGCAGATCCATACGATAGAGTTCAATGCCTGCATTTTCAGTCAGAGAATACTGTACAGTCTTTGTACTATTTTTGTTCTGTCCTTATCCCAGGCTCCTTTGTATGCTGCAAGTTTGTGGGAATGACTCAGGGAGAAAGCTATTTAACCTAAAGGACACCACTGGCAAAAAAAATAGATGGATAAAGAGCAATGTCAGTGACTGCGAGCGGGAACCAGGAAGAATATTTGTGTAGATCGAAGGAAGAGGATCCTGAATCTTCCTCCAAATGGGGTGAAAAAAAATCCTCTTATTTGGGTGCTGTTTATTCAGTTCAAAAAGGGAGTTTTATAATACGGTTGCTCGAAGTAACAAGGAACTAGACTGAATGATCCACTGTCCTAGGTCCGATTTCACTTCTGCTTAATTAATGGAAAGGCTTAAATATCCCAGTGACACAGATCATGCCAGTGCTTTTCTGTAACGTGATCGTTTTTAAAGGCTGTAAGTACAGCAAAGTTAATCATAGCTTAAACTCCTGCTTTGCGAGTCTCTTGTCTGTATGGTCTAGCAGTTGATTTATGATTTATTTTTTTTTCCCCAGTGGAAAAAAAATATCCTTCCCTAAGAATTTGTATGATGAATTTTTATCTTGGAGTTTTTTATGGCTTGGAAATCAGAATTTATGGCGTAGTGAAAATGTCTGCAGACTCTTCGCTGCACTGACAAGTGGCGCAGCTGCAGCAGAACCTTGTCTCACTCGCGAGCTCCGCGTCAGCCTTTGTATTTCACTCTTTTACTGCGAGTTTCTTCCCTTACTTTCAGCTCTGAATAATACTTACCCTTTTATCTCAGAGCCGAAACGCTGACATGAGTCGTCATCGTGCCACTGGCACTTTGATCAAAGTAGAATTTTCAATTATTGATTCAATTCTTTGAATAAATTTGGGCTGGCTGCGTCCTGTAGACTCGGTGTTATAGCTGCAGAGGCAAATTCATAGCTTATGATATATAGAGGCCTTAAAAATGCACATATTTGTGCAAAGCCTAGCACAGCCACCTAAGGGACTTGCATCCCTTCATCTGTCGGGATGATGCCCAGGTGTCTGCTCGGCACCTGGAGCCGTGATGAAAATACTCAGCCTGCATCCTGCCTCTCCTCCAGGGTGAGCCTGGGCTGGGGGGGGGGAAACCAGCGGATTATTCTAATGTTATAAAACCCGTAACCATCCGAGATGAAAGAGCCGCGACGGGCACGGTTTGCCCCCACACGCCCGCGCACCCGATTTCCATCGGGGAGGCATCCGTGGGGGATCTCCCGGGCAGGCAGACTTGGCTCCGCTCTTTCCAGTATCCATCTGATCTCTTGCCAGGTTCGGGAGCCGCTTTCAAGGCGCCTTTGCTTTGCTTCGCTCCTAGATTTTTTTGCTCTGTTTTTTGCTGAGGGGAAGCGTATATGAAAATAAGCGCATGAGGCTGAAGTTTCACGGAGAGTGTTCGTCCTTGCAGGCAGTTAAATTTGGATGCGTTAGCTCGACAACTTGAGAGGGATGGGTTTGGCTGCCTCCATCGCCTTTTCTCTTTAGTCTTGCTAGTGCTTTCTTGGATGAGGCACTTTCTGGAGAGTGAAATGACAATGACCCAGGATGGGAGACTGCAGGAGCTCTTCTTGAGTGAGGGAATAGCACAATGTGGATCCCGGGGTTAATACTGGGATGAGGATTTCTTCTCCCAGTGCAAGGCTCGGTCTGGTGAATCCTGCAGGCTCAGGGGTGAGGCTTCTCCTGGCTCAGATGTGGTAGATCCCTGGCTTTCATGTGGGAAAGGAGAGGTGCTGCTCGCTCACATCTGGGGTGAGTTGTGTGGGTTGGATTTCTGTCCTGCAAGAAGCTGCTCTGGTCCTGTGAAAATAATATTAGCGATGTTTGTTCAGTCCTGGTGGTGTTTGGGAGCACCGGCAGCGGATGTGAGCTTCCCCAGCAGAATTCTGGGGTGCTGGAGTGAGTCACCCAACCCAAAAGTGACCTAAAAAACCTGCACATCAACCAGGGAGCTGCTGATGGGAAACAATCACCAACATGTGTCTGAGCTCCTGCTTTTAGTCAGAGCTTGGGCAGCAAAGGACTCCCAGTGCTGCTGAGGAGCTGCTGGTGGTACCAAGACCATCCTTTGCAACGCTGTTGGACGTGACATTTCCTTGTTGTAAGTAAACCAAGAAATGGGATATGTTAATTGGAGTTAATTTTTCTGAACTGAAGGAAACTCAAAGATGCCTTCCACAGCCTTGGGAGAGCGGCACAGCTGTGTGGCTGGGGAACGGTGATCCCCCCTTTCCAAAGTGGGCTGATGTTTGGGAGAGAAACTCAGGTTCACGGGCCAAGATGTACATGGAGGGGTGTCCAGCCTCCATGGAGGGTCCCTGTGACCCATTGGAGGGACTGGGGGTCCACTCTGGGGAATTCATGGAGCAACCTTTGGGCAGCTCCTGGGACCCTGGAGTGCCTCGACTGTTCTTTCGTTATTTCCCTTTAATAATTTTTTTCTTTTCTAGTTGACCTGAGATTTTTATGAAGAAACAGGGCAGAGAAAATATTTTAAATTGTGGAATAAGTTGTTTATACTGCTTTCTGGCTTGGCTATGAGACAGAAGGACAGATGTCATTTTCGTTCTGTCGGTTTTGAACCTCCCTTACGAACCACGGCAGAGTTTATAGGAAAGTGTAAAGCCGCCTTACTTACTTTTTCGTTTCGGATGGTTGCTTTGGATGGTATTTGAAACGGTCTCTTTTGAACCACTCGGTCAGTAGGGTACAAGTTGGAAGAGGATTTTGGGGAGGACAGCTCTGTGTTTTCGTTTGGCTGTGTGGCTTCTGGAGGGGGAGCTGTACGTGCTGGGGGCGCGGGCTGTGCTGCAGAGCGGTACCCGGGCAGGCAGCAGGGTGTGATGCAGAAACTCATCACCCGGGCGCTGCCTCGAGTTGTTGCCTCTAAATAGCAGCAAACTCCCTTTGCGTAACGGGTGTTTTTTGGTGTTTTACTGAAGGTGAGAGTAGCAGTACAGTTTGGCTGTAAGAAAACCATCCCTCTCCCAATATTTTTTTAAGGAGGAAATCTGCTTTGTGGGGATGCTGTTATTGCTCTGAAACTGTGGCTTTCCTGTAATGTCACAGCAATGAACTTCCTATGAGGTTTTTCTTTAGATCCTTTTCAAAACCAGATTGAAACCACATCAGAAACGAGAAATATTTAAGCGCTGCTCCTTTGTCTCCGGGTCCTTGCTGACTGTCTGGTGTTAATCTTTGCAAATGATTAATTGAAGTAGTTTTGAATCTTCAAATGAATTGCACTGCTGTGTAGTAACCCTCCAGGATAATATATCTGCTTCTGTACGGCATAATGCAAGTTTATCTTAGAAAAGAAAAGGGAAAACAAATGAATGGGTGTCAGGCAATCACTTAAATGTGGGAGAGTTGGTAGAGATGAAGAAATGAAGGCCTGGAGCAGCTGCTCAATTCAGCAAGTCCTGAACCAGGCCAGAAATATGGTCATGTCCTACAGAGTTGGCTATAAGAGACACCAGATATATAGTGATTGAAGAGGTGATGGCAATAGACTGGGCTGCATTCTGACACACTGGGGTCATGGGGGCTGGGCTGGCTTGGGGAGTGGGCACCTATGGAGGTGATGGAGTCAGGTCACCTTGGCAAAAGCAGTGACAAAACATAGGGCAGCAACTGTGGTTTGTGGCTTGGGATGCTTGAGCTCAATGTGGGTGGAAAGCCCTTCCCTGAGGACACTTCCTTGGTCAGGTGATGGTCTCCATCCTAGGTTGGTCTCAACCAGCTGCTTACTCGTCACTCTTGGGCAGTGCTACTCTGGCACCAAGATTTAATTATAGGGATGAAAATTGCTTTTTGGATGAAGAACCTGAAGGTTTGGGGAAGGAGCAGGTGCCTGAGCATTGCACAGGCACTTTGCACCCCTGCAGAGCTGGGTGTAGCAAACCCTTCCCCTCTGGAGAGGGGAGCTGGGATTTGGGAGGCTCCAGTGACACCAAAGGGGAGGAAGAAAAAAGGCTTGTGCCTTGTTCCAAGTGGCTTGTGAGGCTTCAGTAAGCTTTCAAGTGTTGTGTTGTTGCCCATGATCTGGATTGTGGCCACATGCCAAGAACTGATCTTTCATCAACTGTTATCTGTTTTACATATAAACTGGCTTCCTGTGCCAGTTACAGCTAACGTTTTATTAAAACCTACTGTGAATGAACATAAAACATGGTGACATCATTTTTAACATCATAAAACATCATTACATCATTTTATGATGATGAAAGATCAACATGAATACAGCAAAGTGCAATGGTTTCTGTATGGGTTGGAGCTACTTGGTTTTGACTCCAGTATAATAGAGATTGGAAACTCAGCAGTTTGGCAGATGCCAGGTGTCCTGATTTTAGAACAATATTGCTTTGCCATGGCCACAGCCCCCAAAAACAAGTGGTTAGGTGAGAATTTCTGCTCTTACTACAAAAACCCCAAGTCTTTACTCTCAGTTTTGTGTCTCAGAAAATTTGAAACCATGACCCAAGGATGCCTGCAGACTCAAAATGCAAAAGGCGAGTGTACAATTTTAGTAACTGTTTATTTCTTTTAAATTCTGTTTGGTGAGCCGTGAGGCCAAGCTGGTAGTTGCTGGCTGTTCGGTCTCCTGTAATGTTTAAAACTGTCTTCCTTGGATATGTGGATTTTCTTTGTTTCCACCCCAGTCCACCTTTTATTCATAAGACAAGCCTGGGCTCCAAACTCCCCTGTTTCATACAGGATTCCCGATTCCAAGGCAGGACCATGTGTAGAGGAGCAGTGAAGGGTGTCTTTAATGCTGTTCTGTAGCAGAATAGGATAATAATGTAGAAAATGAGGGTTCTTGAGATTTTTCTTGCATGCATTCATTCCAGACCAGTCTACCATGCTCATTTTCACAAACATATTCTACTCAAGTGAGCAGTCTTTGTCTCTTGCTCTCCAAATATAGAAAACTGCCATACACATTCATGCATAATATGAATCTTAAAGTGATGAATTCGTTAACATTTTGCAGAAATGCCTATTTCCTCTCCTCAGGGCACAGAAGAAAATAGTATCTTCATGTCTGTAGAGAAGATGGGCTGGATCCTGCAGGGCTCCCTCTGCTGCCGTGCTCCACATAGGGGCATGGGGTTAGCAATGTCCTGTATGTAAGGAGAGCAAAGCAACCTCCCTGAGTGATATATGCCAGCGAGCATGCAAGTAGCTGAGCACAAACCAAGCAGTCAGGATTAGTAAGTCCAGGTCACCCATGGCCAATGGTTTTCTCTGAAGAGTAGGGTGTTCATCATCCCTTTGCTCATGGGCTTCCTGCCCCACTGGGATGGATAGATGCTTCAATGGGATGGGTGGACACCTCACTGGTGCCACTTAGAGCCCTCCGCCACCTGCTCAGGCAAGAGCATTCTCTGTGCAAATATGAAGCAGTGCTCCGAAAAATAAGTAGGAAGTAGGAAATCACAGAACACCCCGGGTTGGAAGGGACCTCAGAAGGTCATCTGGTCCAACCTTTTGTGGGAAGGGGAGCCTAGATGAGATCATCTAGCACCTTGTCCAGTCATGTCTGGAAAACCTCCAGTGATGGGGACTGTACCATGTCACTGAGGAGGCTGTTCCACTGAATGATTGTTCTCGCTGTACACTTGTGCCAAGATAAAACCTGTCTTTGTGCATCTTGTACCCATTGCCCCTTGTCTTATCCATGTAGCTGTAGCCCTTTGATCATCTTCGTGGCCCTTGTTTGGACCCTCTCCAGTCTGTCTGTGTATTTCTTGAATTGGGGGGTCAAGGCAATGTCATTCCTGTCACAAATTGTGGGGTAAAGCCAATGTCATTCCTGTCTTAGCACTGCTGTGATGCTTTTTGTATGAGCTTGTTAAAACAAGCACTGCTGGAGAAAGGCACCCCTGAGAGCAGATCTAGGATGAGCCTTGTTCTTGCCAGGTGAGCTTGTTCCTGCTCACTGATTGTGAAAGGGGCTGGGGGACTCATCCAGCGCTCTGTGCCTGTGGGATGCTGGAGTTCAGACATGTGGCTCCTGTGCAGTCAGTCTGCCGGACACATTCCCATGGCCCTCCGGCTACATCCTCTGCTTACCATATTAAGAACATCTGGACAAAGTGATTTATAAACTCTCTCCCTTGATAGCGTTGGCTGTATTTTATGTCTCAGCAATTTTCTGTATTGCTGAACTATTATTCCTGAGCAGATATTGCGGCAAAGCCTTTCCCAGACTTTAGCCCTGTTGAATGTGTGGCTGGGTCCTCACCTATCCTTCTTTTCACCCACTCCCTCTTTCAGTTTTGCTCTGGCTCTGTTGGCTTCATGTCCCAGGGCTGTGCCTTGATTTGTGAGCTGGTCACTGTCAGGTTTTACAAGCTGAGCTGTGCCAGCCTTGCTTTGTACGTGGACCGGGGACCTTGAAGGCCAGGCTGGGTCAGTGCATGGAACATGACTTGTTGGCTGCCTCTTCTTCAGAGCTAATGTGTTATTTGGGTGGTGAGGACAGAAGAGGTGATTTGCTCAGTGGCCTTGGCAGGGCTTCTCAAGCACCTAGCCATGCTTGAGAAAAATTTTTTTGGCTTCTGTCATAAGTCATGGTTTTATATTTCATCATTCAAGTGTTTTATTTACTGACATCCCGTTCTTCTTTCTTGCAGGCTCCACATCTGTTTGTTACAAGCCTACCAGCCCAGTCCAGGTACTGGAAGATGCTGGCTTTCTTTACCAGGATCACCAGTTGTTTGCTGGCAGGCATGAAGTTCCTCCGCTAACAGCTGAAGCGATCAGTGCCAAAGAAAAAGCTGGTAAGTGGGTGGCCATGCTTCCATACGAACCCACCACATTTACTTCCAGGTTTTTTCCAAAGCATAAATGGAGCAGTTTAGATCACTTACAAATAATATTTACGGAGTTGAAGGCCAACTCCTCATCCTCTGTAGAGCCAAATGGGAGTTGCCTTTGACTTAAGTGTTACGACCTACCAGCATTTGTGGGTCGTGGAGGATGTTTGTGGAGGATGCAACATTACTGCTTAGCCTTCAGGGCACAGTTGCTCTTCACTGCACAACTGGACTAAGATCCAGAGCATTTTGCTGGTGGAGCAGGACTGAAGGTGTCCAGTGAAAGGTGCACTGTTTTCAGTCCTTTCAGACCTCAAAAATAGGCAACTAAAGTACATCTCCCAAATATGAGGTTGGTAACAGATGACTAGTGCAGGGGTGAAAATCCTTCTGGTGTATGATGAAGAGCTACCTTGACCACGTCGAGTTGGCTTTTACCGTTTTCATCAGGCTTATCTCAGGTGTAGTCCAACAACCTGGACTATGAGCTTTCTGGTACGTTAGGGAGGGGTTTCTGGTATGTTAGAGAGATTCTTATTTCATGTCTGCAAAAACATCCAGTGTGATGAGGCTTCTGCAATAACAGGAATACAGCAGGAAGAGCTGCAGGGGCCTATAAAGTAGGTGGACACATGGCTGTTGTGCAAAGAGGTAGATGGAGGTGTGTGTGTGTGTCTTTGCATCTTGTTGGCTTAAACACCAGCCCGGGGAGCTGACAGACCTTCTGAAGGCTGATGGCCAGGCTGCAATGCCAATGAGTCAGGCTGGCAGACAGATAACATTGTCTTAGGGGAAGCAGGAGAAGTGTGTTTTGCGGGGCAGGCATGGAGTGAAACAGCCTGGGAATCTTCTTTTCCCCTGGAGCCCCACAATCATCTTTAAGGCTTTGCCGCAAAAATGTTAGTGGAAATGACCTACTCTCATAGTCAAGAGGCAAAGGCTTTTCTTCCTCTGGGTCGTATGTAAGTTATCCCACAGCATGTGCAGTAACTGATGAAACCTCAGGGAAATACTAGACCTCAAGAGAAAGTTTGCTTTTTAACTACTTTCAAATGCCAAAAAACAAATGTAAGTACATCTGATGAACTCCTCTGAGAATTGGAAACAGCAGGAGAGAGAGAGAAAGTTGCCAAGAATGACCTCAAAAAAAATGAACTGAAAACAACACCTCCTTCTTGCCTGGGGACATGGGAGGACTCTGTTCAGAGCTGCAGGCTTATTCCCACTTTTATCTGTGTGGAGGTCTTTCAGGAGCACCCCTCTGGGCTCAGACACTGTTCAGGCAGAAGTCTGACACCACTTCTGGGATGGGTGTGGGAGGAGGGCTGCAGGAGGGAGCAATCCCAGCCTCCAGGCTGTGGTTGTATGCTTGGCACTGGGCAAGGTCCACTGTGTGTATGGTGTAAAAATGGTACCATTGCCTCAGAAAAACTTCAGTATTCTGTGTTAGGCTTGTGTAGTTGATCCATCTGTGCACTTTTTAAAATGCTGGTGTTACATCTATGGCTGTAATGCCTTCCTTGTGCTCACCTAGGAAAGTTACAGCATTTAGTATTGACTCTCTTAGAAACAGCATTATTGGCCAGAAGGGAAATTTCAGTTTTGGGAAAAGATGCCAGAGCACAAATTATTCTTTAACTACACTTTTAGGGCACTTTTGATTTCAATGTCATTTCACAGTTTTTCTGTGATACATTTTGCATTTTATTTTGTCATGGCAGGCAGTGCACTTAGGAGGGGATTTTGGCCATCAAAAATGCAGCATCTTGTTCAGCATTGCCATGCAGGCTGCCTCTGTAAGCTGTGCAAGGCATCTCCCAGGGGGAAGTCAAACACTAGAACAGGCTTCCTAGAGAGGGGGTCGATGCCCCGAGCCTGTCAGGGTTTAGGGGGCATTTGGACAATGCCCTTAATAACATGCTCTAACTTTTGTTCAGCCCTGAAGTGGTCAGGCAGCTTGTCTGGGTGATCGTTGTAGATCCCTTCCAGCTGAAATTACTTCTATTCTATTCTATTCTATTCTATTCTATTCTATTCTATTCTATTCATCCTATCCCATCCCATCCGTTCCCATCCCATCTGTTCCCATCCCATCCTAATTTTAGAAAAGACCAGATTTCCCCGTGATGTTGTGTGTCCCTCCATTGACCTGGGAGTGGGCTCAGAGCTGTGGGTATGGGGTGCATGGAGAATTATGGAGGGAAGGGCCAGGGAAGTGATGGGAATATGTTTTTAGGTGTAGTCACCCCTAAACAGAATTAGGGATGATCTGGGGTGGAGGGATGAGCAGGGAGCAGTGCCCTGCCTCCTTTGGCTGCTTCCAGCCACGTCCCCTCTGCTCCCAGGGGGACCCTGGCAGAGCGCTTCCCCAGGGTCACAGCCTCGGGGTGCAGGAGGGGAAAAAGGGTGGGAGGATCAGACCTCCTGGGCTAATGGCTGCCTCTCTCTCTCCCTGCCCAGCCGAGGAGGCCCTCTGCACCCTGCGCCCACCCAGCTTCCGCCGGGTGCCCGAGGCGGAGATGCGAGGGGCGGAGGAGGTGGCAGCCGGCACCGTCCTGCAGCGCCTGATCCAGGAGCGGCTGAGGTATGGCAACCCCAGCGAGAACATGAACCTGCTGGCCATACAGCACCAGGCGACGGGCAGCGCCGGCCCCTCCAACAGCACTGCCAGCACTCTCTCTTCCGCAGAAAACCTCGTGCCCGAGGAGCCGCCAATGGTCCAGCCGTCGGGGCGGCAGGAACCACAGGGGCAGGAGCACCAGGGGGACGGTGCTGCCATGGAGAAGCAGCCCCGGGCCCCACAGCCCCCGCACGGCACCGAGGAGCTCCCCACCTACGAGGAGGCCAAGGCCCAGTCTCAGTTTTTCCGGGGCCAACAGCCACCGGCTGCCGCCACCACTGCCCCGGGGTTTTATGGCGGGTCCGGCCCCAAGTCCAGGACGGAGGGGAGGCCGACGGTGAACCGGGCCAACAGCGGGCAGGCGCATAAAGACGAGGCACTGAAGGAGCTGAAGCAGGGTCATGTCCGCTCCCTGAGCGAGAGGATCATGCAGCTGTCTCTGGAGAGGAACGGGGCCAAGCAGCACCCCCCGGCCCCAGGGGGCGGGAAGGGCTTCAAGGCAGCCCCACCACCCGGCAAGGCCACGGACCCGCGGGGCCCACCACCCGAGTACCCCTACAAAGGCAAGACGGCGGCCCCCGGCAGCAAGGCGCAGGAGCACGGGCTCTTCTATGGCGAGCAGCCGGCGCAAGATGTCCTCAAGGCCTCCTACGCTGCCGGCCCCCAGCCCACCCGGGCTGAGGTGGCTCTCGTCCGCTACCAGCCTCCCCCAGAGTACGGGGTCAGCAGGTAATGGCCGTCAAGAGGGGATGGGGTGGGTCTGCTGGAGGGGCCTGATCCTGCCCTTGGTAGAGGAGCCATCTGCTGCAGGGCTGGGGCCTCAGGTAGACATGGCCCCTGTGAACTTCAACCACAGGTGGCGGTGGGGACGTCACACCCCACACAGCGTGGCACCCCCAGTCTCTGACAGGCCTGTACAAAGCATGTACACCACTTACACCCTACTTAAATCTCCCCAACAGAGCTCACGTGGGGCTTTCAGGGTGCTGGGCTCCTCGTGCCAGGCCTCCCCATGAGCACGGGTTTATTCCAAGCGCATTAAAAATAATTCCGAGCATTTACTCTCTGTGAGCTGATCCCTGCGAGCGGCGTGGGTCCCCGCCAGCGCCCAGGCAGGATGGCTGCCTTGCATTGAGGGCTTCCCTTTGCTTACTGTACCTAAAGACAAGGGTTTCTCTGTCTCATCCCTGTCTTTTTGACCTCCCAGACAGTATTTTGCTAGGTCTGGAAGGCTGGAGTTGTCTGGTGTGTGTATGTGTGGCTTTCACTTTGCAA
The DNA here is from genome assembly GCA_026546715.1 of Gallinago undulata. Lineage (NCBI taxonomy): Eukaryota > Metazoa > Chordata > Aves > Charadriiformes > Scolopacidae > Gallinago > Gallinago undulata. The sequence goes on along the minus strand of JAOTQQ010000001.1, from coordinate 194,819,691 downwards.
GCTGTCGCATTAGGTCCTTTCTGACCCCAAAATCCCCAGAGGTTTTGTTGTCATTGAATTAAGTTGCAAGCACTTATTTTGCCACAGAGCAGGCAGGGAGAAAGGGTGGCACAGCTGACCCAGGTCTTTCTTTCTGAAATTCGTAAGGCATGAAATGAGGGAGGGAATGCTCTGCCTTTCAGTGTTTGCAAAAATGGTAGGTTTTGTGTCAAGACAGGGAGGAACTCGGATCATCGCTTTGGTGAATGTTGCAAGGCGTTTGGGGCAAGCAGAGGGCCTGCACTGAGCTCCCCTGGCTTTCTTCCAGCTACACGTGTGTTTTGATTACCAGCCTACCACTGTGCAGATTTTGTGTGGTTTTTTTCAGACCAAGATGATGTTTTTAAGGGCTCAGCAAAAATCTCTGTTTATGCTAAGAAACAGCCATACGAACTCGAGGACAACGGGGTTGAGCTGGGGCCATGCTCTCCCGCAGCCATTCACAGCGCTAACAAACGTCTCTAGCACCAAGCAGATTCATCCCCACAGAAAAGGAGCTAGTTTGGGTTTTTTTATCACTCTTGGAAAATGCTGATTCAGTACCCACAGAGTCTGTTCTGCTGAGTCCATGTAAGCGTGTGGACCTGGGTGCTGCATGTACTGCTGCAGCTAACTGGGAAAGGCACTGGTGTTGAGTGGGAAACCCTTTGGGGCCACTTCCAAAACCTTTCCAAGGTGTCTCATCATCAAGGTTAATGCTGAGAAAACCCTTGATATCAGTGCAGCTTTCCATGCTGACAGCATGGGCCAGTCCCCAGTCTTACCTCAAGGTGCTGCTGGAGAAACCCCTTGGCTCCTGATGGTGGTTACTGCTCATTCCCAGTAAGGCAGCATGGTTTAACCCCCAAATCACACTGCAGAGGGGATGCCTGCTACCCCTGCTTGCCTTTTTCTTTACATGATGGCAGGAGAAATGGCCGTCGTGGCAGGTGCAGGGGCACAGAGGGGACGTGTTGTGCAGCAGAGGACTGGCAGCGTGGCACAGCAGAGCCACTATGGTTTACAGACATTAAAAAATCTTGGGTGGTGTCTTTCTTGTACCTCAGCAAGGGCCTGAATACCTCTTGTTCTGCATATATCCCTGCTGCCTACTCCAGCATGCATTTCCAGGGGTGGGCTAGCAGGTTGGCATAGCTGGGGGATGTTTCACCAAAGCTGGGTTCTGTCTAAGGCTTATGGTCTCTCTTGTGCTTCCTCTAAGGCGGCTCTGGGTCCTACTGCACAGATGGGGATTTTCAGGTCCCTCTTAGGTCCCTTCACATGGTGCCTGGATTTGGGGGGGGGGTTTCCTACCTATATATTCTTGCTGGCTGTATGTGAGGTGATAATTAGCACTAGCAGGACAGTGGCTTGCTTGCAGGCTGTATTTTGTGCCGTTGCTTTGCACTGTGCTAGCAGCCTCTTGGTCTTGGCAAAGTGGTGGTCTTCATTCTCATCTTGGCCTTTTTTCTGTGATATTTTTTGATACAGGGGTGTTGACCTTGCATTCTGCTTGGGAGCACTGAAATACTTGCCTCTGGTGTTACCTGGACTTGTTCTTAATTGGCATGAACTGGTTTGGTTTCTTGTCCAGTGCTATATCCCAGTTTATAACTGGCCTCACAGGCTGCAGGGTCCCCTGACAGTCCTGTTACCTGGGAAGATTTGAGTGACAAAAGCTTTTAGGAAGTGGCAGTAATCCCAGCGTGCTCATCACTTGCCATTTCTCCCTCTGTGCGAGAGCAAGTTCAGCAGCAGCCTCACGCAGTGCATCCCTGTGTGCGTCTTGGACTGCGTCACAGAATAAATAGCTTGCTCAGGTGTGGAATGAGCGTGGCTAAAATGTGACTTCACAAAACTGTCTCTGCCCCAAATATTCCTCTCTGTGGAGCAGGTTAAGGCAGGTTACCTGTCTGGGGACACCAGCCCCTGTCTCTGTTAGAGTACTTGTCTGGGTGGCAGCCCCTGAGCACTGGTGGGAGAGAGCCGGGAGCTCTGTTACGCTGCCGGGCTGCTCCCAGGCACAGACCTTCCTGTTCCTCTGCCATTGCTCACTGCTTCTCCCGCTACCTGGGCACTGGGTAGGCTCACAGCTGGACGTCTGGCTGGGACAGAGGACCTCAATAAGAGAGGCCAAGGTGGGGGGACTGCCTGGATTCATAAGGTTAATGGGGGGAGTTTCGAGAGGCTGGTTTTTTTCTGTTAGAGGAGCAAGGAAGGTGAGAAATTCCAGCTTTCATCTCATTGGGAGGGCCTGGGAAAGAAGCTAATGGAAACAGAGCTTTGGCTGTGGTCAGATGGGAATCTCATATACTCTGGCATCACCTTTTCTCTGGCCAGTATCTGTTCCCCAGCCCATCTATCCTGATATCCTCCACACAGGGAGTGTGCAAAAGGCTTCTACCTTCCAGAAAAGAGAGAGGCACCCACGGATACCAGGGATGGAAAAGACCTGTAGGGTCACCAATCCCTTACTCCTTCCCAGTCTGCGTGCGATGATGGAAATGTGGCTGGAGACCCACAAATGTTGGCAGGGAGCTGTTGAAGGAGATGGGATAACTGCAGCTGCTGCTTAACTTGCTTTTTTGGTTTGGCTTTTTTTTTTTGGCACTGGCAGGTTTTAAAGGGAACGTTGCCTTTATAATCACCATGGTGAAAACCTCACAACTTTACTGTAAATCTCAAGATATTTGCTATTATCCTGATGACTACCTAGAGTCATATGATGTGGTAATCTCAGGATTTATAATTAATGATTATAATTATAAATTAGACTTAGTGGCCTCAGCTTTATGGACATCATGATTGCAGAGCAGAGCTTGAACCCTGCAGCTTACAGGGCCAAAAAAACAGAAGTCAAATAAAAAGGAACTAGTATTTTTTCCTGTTTTAAAATATCAGTATTTTTAAGCCAGTTGCATGATGCCTGGGGCCCTGACTCAGAGCTTCTGAATGCTTTAAGTTGGCCAAGGGTAATTATCTTTAGAAAACCTTTCCTTTCCTAGATGTGCAGCTATTCCTGAATGGTGTCTTTGCTAGCTTTCCTTAGGTGCATGTTGAGAGAGTCACAGCTCGTCAGGTAAAAGGCCTTTGAAATAATCAAATTTGGTCTTTTGCACGACACTGTGAATTAATTCCAGTTTGCGAAACATTCAGTCCTGGTGATTATAACATTCTCTGTCTGGAGAATCCATCATGGCCTTTACAGACTTGTTCCACTAGCTAATTGCCATCTCTGGCATGGATCTGCATCTTAGTTTTAGCCCGTATTTTCTAGTTACCAATTGGGATTTTGCAATATCTTTATCAGATACAGAGAGGATCCCTGTGCTATCAGTCCTTTAATGCTTTAAGCAGATGGAACCTGGAACCCTATAATTATTTCACTGTTGCCAAAACGTCTTTTTTCACTGTGGAAAGCCAACCTGGACGCCGTTGCAGTACCAGCTGAACCAGAGGCTAATCAGATATAATATCACCTCTGCAATGCGACTCAATGTTCCTCGTTTACGTAGCTCATTAACACTTGCTGTTTCAGACGTTGGCACCCTGGGAGCCCCCCCATCCGCCTTGTTATCCCGTCAGGCATGTGAGGGTAGTCGCAGCCCAGGATAGGATTTCCCACCCTTTTACTGTAGCTTGCTGTATTTATTCCTGGGGGGATGAATTAGACCTACTCAAGTCCATATTGTTTCTCCGTGCCCCGCTTAAGCAGTGATCCAGATCACTCAGCGCAATGAATCCTCTTCATTGCTCCCCGTGGCCCTTGTCAGATCCCAGTGTCGTTTATCCAGAATGATTTCTTTCTCGGCACTATTAATAAAAAGCGTGTATAATGCAAATGAAGCCTTGAACTGGAAGAACCGCTGCCTGGTGAGGGGACTTCAGTCGTGGCTGTGTGCAGAAGTCAGTCATGTAGGCACCTTCTAATTCCCATTTACTCCATTCATTTTAAAACTGGCGTGCAACTGAAGATAAATCTGGGCTGTTTTTAAAGCTATCCTTTTTTTTTTTTTTTTTTTTAGTGCATCATAAAATTCCACCCTGCCTGGATGTAGAAACCTATATTTAACTGATGGAATAGTCTGTGGCTTCTCTGATTATTTGTATATTAACTCCCCCCCACACACATTACCACTGTTTTCAGACAACCTGTTGATATTTACTCATTCAGCCACATGTCTGTGGCTGCTGAGGGGACTACAAGGAGCTCCTTTTCCTCCCCGAGACATGCCAGGAAGGCAGGCGTGCTGGCAGCGTGGCCAGGCCCAGGGATGTCATGCCCAAGCTGACTTCTGCTGGCGTTTCTCTGCGAGGATAGACCAAGCACGAGCATGGGTCGAAGGCTGCGCTTCCAGCTGACGTGGATGCTGGCAGCCCTGCAGAAGAGCTTTGTATCCTCTCCTTCTGGTCTAATCTGCCTTTCATTAAAAGAAATGAAAGAGAAATGAAGCCATTCTCACGGCTGGGTGATGCCCATGTCATTTCTCTTTACCCTCTTGTGTTATTATCTGGGTTGGCTCCCCTGGGGGTGCAGAGGTTGAAGAAGGCACCTTTTCCTTTGCTGAAAATCAGCTGGGCTCTAGAAAGAGTATCTGTTCTGAGCGTGGATCCCTGTGAAGAAATACAATATCCTGTCCCTCTCTTAACTACAGAGGATATGTTTAATATGGTGTGTATCTTTTCAGATGATAATTTTGCCCTGCAGATCTTAATGTAATCGTTTCCCGAAGAAGTCAGGCCAGGTCTTACCAATGCTAACAAACATCACTAGCAAAATAGTGAATTCTGGAGATGTGAGTCCAAGTCAGCAAAATGGTTTAGAAATAAACCTTAGTGCTGTGAATGTTGCTGATTCTGTAAGCCAGTGGATGCCACGAAAGTTATGTCTTGGCTATGGGAATTCTTCTCCCATTTCTAGCTTTATTGGAGTTTAATAATGGGTATGTAACTCTGTCTCCTTGCACCATGACCATCAGACTGGACTTACTGACTTCTCTAGGATCCTACAGAGAGACAACACTTATGTTGTCCACAGCTACAAAGAATAGCGTTTGGAGTCTGCTTCATGACTGCAGAAATCATAGTTGAAGTCTGGTAGAGAGCTGGGTTTGAGGTTTGTATCCAGACGCAAGGTTCCCTGTCAATGGGCAGAAATAAGCACCTTTCATGGACTTTTTACTCTGATTTTAAGGTAACAGCCAAAGGCAGCTTTAAACATCTGCACCCCAGAAATGCCTCTTTCTCCTCACTGGCTCGGCTGGAACATCCACAATAGATGTGTGTGTGAAGTTGTGAGATCAAGTCCCTTGGGACAGTCATTGAGAGATGAAGTGGACCAGTCTATCCTAGAGGCAAAGAAAGGCAAAGTGTTTAGAGAAAGATGAGCTAAATGGGTTAGAAGAGGGGGTTTTAATTATGAATGTAAACGCCGTAGCATGTTAGAATTCAAGTCCTTCCTCCACTGACCACTCTTCATCCCTACATAGAGAGCTGCCTTGTGCCTGTAGCAGGGCAGTGGTGAACTTTCCAGAACATTTACAGGCATTTTCATTTCATTACTTCCTAATGCTGCCCTGCTTTATTGAGCAATAGCTCCTCTGTATTTATGATTTCCTGGTGGTCAACAGCAAGTCAATTTTATCATTAATTGTCCCCTCAGGGTTTCTTATTCCTATGTACAGCTACAAATTCCCCCCCAAATTCCTCTGTGTTGGTCATTATTGCTCCCAGGCATTCCAGTATAAGCAGTGTATTAAGACCATGCCTAAATCTGGGGGCTTGGGTGGCCTTGCTGTATTCTTAGCGATTTCTCATGAAAGTGAAGTATCTTGTTGGAGCCACTGTATTGCAATCTATATATAGCAAGCTGTTATATAAGCTATACATCACCTAAAAGAGGGAGTGCAGTCTG
>JAOTQQ010000001.1:194790497-194813659 GCA_026546715.1 Gallinago undulata | reverse complement strand
GAGCCACTGTATTGCAATCTATATATAGCAAGCTGTTATATAAGCTATACATCACCTAAAAGAGGGAGTGCAGTCTGGTGACCCTAGCATGATAGCCCTTGAAAGGCTTACTGTCTGTGGGGCACTCACTGTTCTAAAAGCTGGTTTCCTTAGTCTTTTTCCTTTTTTTTTTCCTTCTTTGCATTGCATTGCAGAAGTATATAGGAGTCCTACAATAATGTCAAAAAAATTATATATGTTTTCATTAGAAATGTAGCTGAAGTATTGTGGAGATATCCAAAACTCAAAATGTTCCTGTTTCATGCTTTTAAAAAGGACATTTTTTTGATGAAAATGTGTTTGGCTGGACAATCTTAGCCTACTTTAATGCAGAGCAAGATCAACATTTAAAATACAGTAGAAGCATTTACTTTACTAAGTCCGAAGGAGCTCAGGGTAATCCTGATTGCTTCATTTCTTTGGAGCTTTAGGTGAGAGGCTGGATATGAACTAAGCTGATGTTATAACTCTCCTATGTCTACAAACATTGATTTGTTAGTATGAATTGCTGTGTTTATTTTATTGCATATACATTTGGAGATTTTGCAGGAGGCTTACTCTGAAATAAATTGGGACGGATTAAGCAAGTAAAAGGAAAGTCGGGAACGTGTTCGTTATGTTGAACAGATGTGCTCCAAGAGATGTAATGTCAATTTTGCCAGTTTAGTTTCCAAGCTGGAAAACACTTTGGAGAATCTCTCCTGTGGCCCTGGCTATCCGGACTCTGGTGCCTGGCTGTTGCTACAGGGTGTAAATCTTTAGTAGCTCAACAAGTGGTTTGTAGTTCAAGAAAATGGAGAATCTGGGGATCTCTCCTCCCTCCGTAGTGTAAAGCTAGACAGACCAACGTGCATGGGAAAAGGTTAAATTGAGGGAAGGTTGATATTTCCCAAAAGTACAGTGTGAGAAGTTACTGCAAGTGTTTAAAGGGGGTATCTATGACCAAAAATTGTAGTACTTCATTATGAAAAAGAAAAATTGCAATATCTCCACTGGTTTAGATTCAGAGATCAATTTAATTATATTGCTCTAAGCTATTCCCATAAAGAAGTGAGAAAATCTGTATGTGTAGCAAATCTGTGTCTTTGTAGTGGTAGCTGTCCAGGCAGCTGGGCTGCATAAAATCGTCTGTGGTCTTTATTTTGATAAAGACTAACAAACTCACACTGAGTTGAATTAATTGCTGTGGTGAAACATGCAAGTGCAGACTGGCTGTGAGCAGCACTGCTGTGTGCCTGACTGTGGTTGACACACTTCTGTGTCATGAGTGATACCCCTCGCTCATGATGTTCTTCATTGTTCAGATTTTCCAGCAAAAAAAATATTCCTGCCCCTTGGTGGGTGTGGGGTCCCTTGCTGAGTTTTACAGGCTGGGACACCAGAAGGAAGGGGGAGCTGTGGGGATGGTGTGAGAGCTGAGCCCATGGCTGGCTGTCCTTGTGATTTACCTTCCTGAGACCAGGCAGCTTGGCACAGGGCTGGCTGGGCTCACAGTTCACCCGGCCTTGGATTGCCAGGCACTGCTAGGAGATGTGGTTTTGGTCTCACACAGGTCAGTGTGACCCCCACAGGGCATCCTACTCTGAGGTCCTACTAGCAGGCAGAAGTGGTGAGGCCAGAGAGGCTGTAAACTCCATTTTAACAGCATCTTGACAGACTGCCAGTGTCTGGGTGCTCTGGGGCCACCTTGGCTCCACTGCTTTGAGGGGATTTCAGGGGAAGTCGTGATGTTCTTCTTTTTGCAGACACAAGGTTTTCTCACCACTGTCCAAAGGCCACGGTGCAGATACACCAGCCAGAAAATCAGCTTGGGGTGAGGATACATGCTGCTTTCCTTTCTGATGAGATATGCAAGATGATGCAAGAGAGCAAGGCAACATAACACCTCAAATGAAAATGATACACCCCCTGTGCTGCGATGGCCTTCTTTCCTGCTAAGGCAGTGTTGAGCACCGCTACAAATCACTGCAGTCAGTACAGGAGAAAGAGCTGTGGTAGCATCCTCTCCTCTAGTAGGGAGGATGGTTTCATCCTCTCCTAGGGATGGTTTTCAGCTCCAGCTAACAAGGCGTTTGATGAGGGGTGTTTTTACACAGCAAAACTGCTGTGGTTTCCTTTCTCCTGCTTCTTTGTGTGGTTGCAATGCCTCTGTGGTGTGCACTGCACCATGAGCGACTGAGCAGGGCCAGCACGGACAGAGCTCTCACCAGCAACAGCAGATAAAACTTTGCAGTATTTCTTAAGAAACAGTAAGATCATGGAACAGATCCTCCTGGAAGATATGTCAGAACATATCATAGAATGGTTTGCATTGAGCGGGACCTTAAAGGTCATGGAGTTCTATACGGAAGACAGGGAGGTGATTAGAGGCAACCAACATGGCTTCACCAAAGGCAAATCATGCCTGACTAATCTAGTGGCCTTCTACAGTGGAGTGACTGCATCAGCAGACAAGGGAAGAGCTATTGGTGTCATCTACCTGTACCTCTCTAAGGCCTTTGATATGATCCTCCACAACATTCTTACTTCTAAATTGGAGAAATATGGTTTGATGGATGGATTGTTAGATGGATAAGGAATTTTGACTGGATAGCTGCATCCAAATACTTACTCTCAATGGCTCAATGTCCATGTGAAAACAAGTGATGAGTGGTGTCTTTCAAGGGTCCATACTGGGACCAATGCTATTTAATATCTCCATCAATGATAAAGGCAGTGGGATCGAGTGGACCCTCAGCAAGTTTGCAGACCACACCAAGCTGAGTGGTGCAATTGATTTGCTAGAGGGAAGGGATGCCATCCAGAGGAACCTGGACAGGCTTGGGAGGTGGGGCCATACAAACCTCATGATGTTCAACAAGGCCAAGTACAAAGTCCTGTATCTATGTCGGGGCAGTCCCCAGTATACCGAGGGGGATGAACTGATTGAGAGCAGCCCTGCTGAGACTTGGGGATACTGGTGGACAAAATATCGTACCTGAGCCGGCAATGTGTGCTTGCAGCCCAGAAGGCCAACCGTATCCTTGGCTGCATCAAAAGAAGCGTGCCAGCAGGGGAAGGGAGGTGATTCTGCCCCTCTACTTTCCTATAAAGATAGGTTAAGAGAGTTGGGGTTTGAGAGTGGTGAAATGCTGGAACAGGTTGCCCAGAGAAGTTCTGGATGGCCAGTCAGGGGAAGTGTTCAACGTTAGGTTCAGTGGATCTTTGAGCAACCTGATCTAGACAAAAATGTCCCTGCCCCTGGCAAGGAGGTTGGACTAGATGATCTTTACAGATCCCTTCCAACAGTCTATGATTCTGTGAATTACTGAATGTTTTGTTGGCCATATGTGAAGTGGCCATACATACATACAGCACCTCACTGCCTTACTGTCCTTTGGGAATTTTTATCCACTTTCAGTAGATAGAGTTTAGCTCCTAAGTCATTAGGCTGCACCTTTGCCAGAGAAGTAGCATACCTGGGACTGACACCAAACCCTCCTGGGAGCTGCCCTTGGGGAATGGCCCCATGGATGTTTTAATTTACCAAGGGAGACACAGCCTATGCTGTGCAGGCAAAAGCTGTCTCATGGCCAGGATGAACTCAGCACAGGTTTTCGAAATGCTGGCTGCACAAAGCTTGGCTGGGATCTTCCTCCTGAGGATGCCGAGCCTGGACCAGGGTCTGCGATGCCAGGCAGGTTAGCATTGTGATTGCATTTGGGAATGGCCTCATCGCTGGTCTTCACTCCGTTTCAATACCTTTCTGTGCCATGGTGGGTGCATCGGGCAAAGCGTGAGAGCTGGGCTGGGAGCATGGGGCTGTGTGTGTGCTGTGTCTTGGGGTCTGCAAAGCCCCATTTGCTTTCCCCTCATTTTCACAGAAGATACGTCTGAATTGCTGGCTTTCCTTGCCGTCATGTGGCTTGGTGGGGTCAAGATTGTTAAAGCAGCGTTGTTCGCTTTTAGGGCAGGGCTTTAAAATTGTGTTCACTTTTCATCTTGTTCTGCTGCAGTTGAAGGCAGTGACAGGTTCTTATCAGCAGAATTAGGCCAATAGTGAGAGCTTTTGAAAACCCTGCTTTGAAAAGCTGTGTAGGTTCTGAAGGCAAAGGTAATCATATTTATCATGTATTTATATAACACAAAATAGTTTGTCTTAAAAATAGCATTCATTTGTCTTTGAGGCCAAATGGTGTAAGTATATCTGTTCTTTAGGTTTCCTGCCTTGTGTAGGCTACAGAAATAAAGGCAACTATAGCTACAGCAAGCATAATAGCTCATGGTTAAGCTAAAATACAACTTTCAGAAGGTGCTTGATTGCAGACTTAAGCCGGCTTATTTTCCAGCCAAACTGGGCTCTGACAGAGATGTGCTGCATGGTCTGGGTTGAGGCTCTTAGACAAGCACGGTGTATAAATTTCATAATTTTGGCATCTGAGTTGAGGAGTGGCTCAGTCTGTGCACAGTGAGACTCTGCGTGAGTCTGCTCACCTTGGCCGAGGCTCTGAGGCTTCCTGCATGGTAGACAGAGGGATGGAGATGAGTCCAGTGCAGACAAGCTTTGAGCTGCTCCCTGCCTGAATTTCCCCCTTTTGAAACAGGGGCAGTCCCACTTGTCAAGCTCACAGGGCTGAAATGCAGGATAGAAGTGAGGAACTCTGGTCCTGCTTGGCCACTAGCCACAGGGTTGCCCTCGCTGCTGACATCCTCCGGGGTTGTCCTCCAGCCATTGCAAATTGTGTCTCGGGTGGATTAAAGAGCCGCCTGCCGTCGGAAAGCCTAGCCCACAAGCAGGTCCACCGCCAGCTCGCTCCTTATCCTTCCCCGATACGAGCCTGGTGGGTGATGGATGCCGTTAGTCGGGGAGTGACACAATGAGGTCTCGCGCTGGAAGATGGCTTTCGTGGCTCGCTGTGATTGACCGGGGCTGTGCCTCCAGCAGCTCCGCAGCAGCCCTTCCCTTTGCCGCTCGCTGAAGCCGCTCGGGGACGCTGCTTTGCTCACATCACTTCCTTTCGCCTTCCCAATCCGGCCGGTCAGCCCGTCTCGCTCCAGGCAGGGAGCGGTGTTCGAAGGGTGAGTAATGCATCCCTTGTGTTTCCTTCAAGCCCGCTGGCTCACGCTTCTCAGCAGTGGGGTTTGTGGCAAAGGGGGGGCAGGGAGAGGCTGGCTGCCTGCTGAAATATTAGCTGTGCACCTAGGCAAAAATGCCGTTTTCGAGTCAATGCTTCCTTTATCCGTTCACGCCAGATGTATACATCACTGTCAAGAGCGGGTGAGGAGACAATTTACCCGGTCCCTGCTGCGATTGTTGGTATTTAGGAGTGACTAAGGACTGGAATCGTGACCATATAGTTGTAACCCTATTAATAAACCGTGCAGTCATTAGGCAAAAGCTCTTGCACGCGTTTCGAGGGCGCGCGGCTCTAACGCCTCCTCCCGTGTGCTTCCCCGCAGCCGACAATGCCAGCCGCCCTTCCCGCCGCCACCGGCCCAGCAGCACAGCCCCATGTCCTCGCAGGCCACCGCCGCCACTGGCCCTCTGATCCCTGCTGCCTTGCCACCACTGCCCACCACCGCCCAGCCGCCAATGCCACTGGGCCAGCAGCTGACGCCCGACGCCTTCGCCATAGTGGAGCGTGCACAGCAGATGGTGGAGATGCTATCTGAGGAGAACCACATGCTGCGGCAGGAGCTGGAAGGGTACTATGAGAAGGCAGACAAGCTGCAGAAGGTATGTGGAAGGGTGGGATGGGACCTGGGCAGTGCAACCATCTTGCTGCTTCTGCATTTGGGTACTCCGAGCTGTTCTTCATAGTCACGTCACTGCAATGGGGTTGCACCAGTGGCCATCTCTAACCACTGCCTCTTCATCGTGGTCTCCCAGAAGTGTAATCTTGTCCCCCAAGGCCCACAGACTCCCCTTCCTCTAGGGCAAGATGGGGCAGCTCACCACATGTCCCTCACTTGAGGATTTTCCCCTTCCATCCTTCCATGCTGGCTTCACCAGAGCTTTCCCTGGAAGTCTCCCATGGGCAGAGTCTCTTCCTGGTGCAGCTGGGTCCTACACCATCTGCATAGGTGGTAGAGAAGTAGGTGAGAAGCATTTGAAGAGTATGGCCACGTGTGTCCTGAGTGGTCTTGTCCACCACAATACGCTTGCATGGTGCTCCATGCTCTCTGAAAGTATAACAGCCATCGATGGGGTTGCCTTTTATTTGGAAATGCATTAACCTGGTTGTATCAGAGGCTTTCAGTGACTGAGCTGTGGGTTTCTAAGAGTTGATGGTAGACACCCACCTTTGATCATGCTGGTTGAAAAAGCACTGCCTCCTTACCTGAAGAACCAGTTGGTAAAGATTTTGCTCAAAAACCCTGTTGCAGAGAGATCTTTCACCCTCTTTCCTGTATGCAAGCTGGCATTTTCAGCAGAGAAGGGCCACGTCTTGTGTACTTCCTGGGGTGACAAGATGAAGAGTAAAATTAAACGAAGTAGAAGTTGCTTAAAATTGAGAGCTCACTGGAGGCAATGCAGAGATGCTCCCCACATCTGCTGGCTTTGGGTCCCAAGGGAGATATTTAGGATCCTACACTGGTATTTCATTTATATCTTGTCACAGCTTAAACACAAACGGGTTTAGACTGCAGATCTTTTCTCTCTGAAGTTAGTAGTCTAAACAGGAGGTCAATTTTTTCTGTGCTGTGTGGGATCAGGGTGTTCTTGAGACACCCTACACAGAAGAAGAGACAGCTCTGAAAGACCATTTCCTAGCCTCAGCTTTGGGAAAAATCTGTGACAATCTGTTCAAAGAGGTTAGGAAAAGATCTGTTGTTTTGTAGCTGCTGTTGTCTTTTCAGCCTCCTCCTATGCAACCCAATGAGTTGAGTTTATTCCTAAACTTAGTTGAGAAATTTTTGCAGCAGCATTAACTATTTGTGAATACATCTGCAAAGATTTTAACGCTGACTTCCCTGTAGCCTTTGTGGGCAAAAGGAAATATTCTGGCTATTAATTTTAAAAAAGCTGCGTTGTTCAGTAAAAAGTATTTGAGTGCAATGCCCTAAAAATATTCCGATTTCCTTTTACGCTCTTGGAAAAGCTGCTCTCTTTATCTTGGATGCCCCACAAGTCGATTGCATCAGACATCAACAGAAAGGTATTTAAGCATGGGCTGAAGTCTCACTTCAGTCAACAGAGTGTGGACTTGAGTCCCATTGACTTCGGGGGAATGTAAGCGGAGTATTAAAGCGAAAACACATGCTCAAGTGCATTCTTTCTTCAGGAAAATGTCCTGAACCAAAGCCTTAATACACAGTTGCCCTCCCATGCTGTTGTTTCTGTGTTTAAACACAAGGACAGGTCAGGCCCTTCTCTGTTCCCACAGTTTCAGCTGCACATCACCTCTGAAAATGTGACAGTGAGTTAAATTACATACTTTGGGTGTGAAAACTTCTCTCTTATTGGAAGTGGCAGGGTCATGAGGAGTACTTCTGTTTTTTCTGTGTGTAACAAGTTTATTCTAGGAAGAGCCACCCTCCCATCATTTTTATTCATTACAGAATAAGACAAGAAATTAGAGAAAATCAGCTTGACGTGGAAGGCTCCCTGGGTGTTCATATGAACAGATCAGCCCTGAGGGTTGTCAAATTCTCAGTCGTGTCTGAACAGACTTTTTACAGAGAGGTACAAGGTGGTGATTAATCCCTGTGCTGCTTGACAAATTGTCTTGTTTTTTTTTACCTAAAAAGATTTGGGGAGGAAAAGGGGTTGTACGCGTTTTATTTTGAGCTTTTTTTGCAAAAGCGAGGCATTACTTTCTCTTTTTTCTTTTTTCCTGTTGTTTTTTGTTGGGTGGTGTCACCTTGCTGAAGTTTAATTGCCAGGCTGGGCTGGCTCTTCCTTGTGCGTGGGTTGTTTGAGTGGGTTGGCTCCAGGAGCTACAGGGCAGAGAAGAGGCTGAACTGTTTTTTCCCCTCTAGAGAAGAAGGGGAAGGAAATCCCAGAGCTGCTGAGAAACACCAACACGATTTATGGCTGTTCTTCTGCTCTGCTTTAATTTTGTTCAGTGTTCTGAACAGAACCATGGAGGTTCTTTCTTTCCCTGCAGCAAGTCTTTGCTTCCAGGGCTCAGGAGATGTGTATGGTGATGTGTTATGGGAAATAATGGCAGATAACGGGCAGAGCCAAGCCCTTGTGCTAACCAGAAGCCTTGGGCTGTGGAAGCCCCTTGCCATGTTGGCAAATCTGCTTCACTATGGTAGAAGCTCTCTGGAGCAGGCGTCTTCTCCTGCAGATAGCTCCTCACCCGGGAGAGGGGAGGTGCAGGAACTGGTGGGTGTTAGGGCACCCAACTGAACACAGTGTCTGGTTGGGATCATGTTGTTAAGAATTCAGGAAGCCCTTTAAAAATTACTTTCGCTAAGCCAAACCTTCTTTTCAAGGAGGGAGAAGGTCAATCTGCTTAAGTGGTCAAGGAGAGCAATGTGAAGTAGCTTGAATATGGCCTCTAACTATATCCTGGTTTGAGATGAAACAGAACTCATTTTCTTTTCAGTAATTTTACTTTTCAGCAGAGGTCACACTGATCTAAAGAAAATGCCGTAACAGAATCAGGTAGCTGAAACTATGCTGTTATTGGAGTAACTAACCGACATGCCGTTGGATTTTGGAAATTTCACATGAAACGTTTCTCAAAAAAGTTCAGACTTTTTGATGTGGCTTTGTGCAGGCTTGTGTTGCCTTGCATATGATGAAAAGGAAAAGGCTCAGTGAGTTTTTTTTGAACTGGAAGGGGTTTTTTGAACCACAGTAAGGTTCAGTCTGAATTTCAAACAAGTTTGGATTTATGCAGTGTTCTCCAAGTGTGCTGTCCTTGAGGTGGCAACACACTGGATGTCTGGCTGTGCATCAGCAGGGTGGGGAAAAAGGACCTCCTTTTCTAGGTTTGGTTGGATAAAGTGTAACCGGGCTTCCTGGAGCTCCTGCTTTGAAAAAAGCAAAGTGGAAAGTCAGAATAATCTGCCTAAGTTTGTAGTTCACCCAAGAAGGAGTGTCACAGCCAGTTCAACAGGTCACCCTCTTCTAGGAGCTGTGGAGAATTGTCAGCTGAGAATTATCTACATATGGTACCTTTTAATACCATGCCTGAAAGGGAATGATTTGTATGGGTGTGAAATACCTGCGAGCTGTTAAGTCACCAGTGGTGTGAGACAGGTGATGTGATACCCAGCAAGGTACTAATCCAAAGCTGCTGGTGTCATGGAGGCCACACCGTGGGCTTTGCACATCACCACTTGTTTCAGCTTTTGTGCCTGAGCGAGCTGAAAGCAGAAACAGGGGAAGGTAACTGGGTTTACCCTTTCGCTGGGCTTTTCTCAGTGTCTGTTTTGGAGGTGCCATGTCCCCGTGGACCATAACCGAACAGAGTGGTCCCGGGGTCATGGGAAGCACAGCTCCAGGCTTCTGGAGCCTGGTTGCAGATTCTTATGCAGGCAGCAGGGTGACAGCTCCAGCATAGCTGGAGCTTTTATTCTCCAAGAGCTGCAACTGGCAAATTACACTTAAAGCTTAATAAGCCCTGGAGGGGGACCTACGTCCACATCAAGTGGAGGTGGGCTCACACCCTGGCTTCACAAATCATGAATCCACCCCACCCATGATTCAAGAGGCTAAAATGTGCCAGATTTAGAAAGGTATGTGGAAGGCTATAAATATCTCTTGGTTTTCCAGCCTGTGTGCACATTATCAAGCTTTTCTCCACAAACACAAGGGTAGGCATGCAGGAGCAGATTCCCACATCAGTGTTGATCATTCCTGTAGCAATGATTTCAGCAAAGCACTTAACAAGACATTAGCTTATTAAAAGAGCTGGATGAGATTGAGCAGAACAGCAAAATCTGCCTGGGACTATTCTCCTGTCAGTTTTTTCGGTTCAGGTCTTAAGATGCAAGTTCACCACTAAGGGCTTCCTCTGCAGTTCACCAGATTTCAAGGAGATGAAGTTAAGAAGACTGAAAACCCAAAACAATTGGTTTGGTCTGTTATAGTTTCTTTTTGTTTAGAGCAGCTTTTGGTCAAGCATGGAAGGGAGTGAACCGCAATAGTTCAAGACTGACATGAGGTCAGAGCCAAGCCTAAAGCATTTCTGGTGGCATGCAGAGCTTAGAGCTAGATTTTGGGTTAAGGATCTGGCAGAATAATAAATCTTGCCCCTTAAAACCCTTTATAGGAAAGAATACAGTCCACACAAATATGCTGTTTCCTTTGCTTCTCCTCTTGGATGGTGTTAAAGCAGTCATCTCAGTCATAGAGTGAAGGCAACCAAGCATTTATGTCAAGCCCAGCTGATCCTGAGCTGATTTGAGAGCTGCCTGTGGGTTGTTGCAGGATGTTGTGGTACAGTGAGCTGCCCCATGTGGCATTTGCAGGTGTCCAGCAATTGCTTCCCACTGCAGGATCCTCCAGCACCACTGGGGCTTTGCACCATCTTCCACCAGGGAGATTGGTCATTGCAGAGCTGGTGGCTGATGTGCTTCTTGGCATGGGCATTGCCCCCCCAGCCCCTGCAACCCCATCAAAATGCACTGGGCAAACACTGGGATGGGATGCATTCCTGCCAGGCTTTAATAGGAGCTCTTTCTCCTTTCAGTTTGAAATAGAGATTCAGAGGATTTCAGAAGCTTATGAGGGCCTGGTCAAGACCACGACTAAGAGGGAGTCTCTGGACAAAGCAATGAGAAACAAACTCGAAGGAGAAATTAGGAGACTTCACGACTTCAACAGAGATCTCCGTGGTACGTTATGCTTGCTTGTGTGGGATTTTTTTCCCCCAGTTGACATGGTGTTCTCACAGAGTGGCAGGCTTTAAAGGAGTTACAACACACGTGTTGTAGATAAACTTCTTGAGAAATCAGGTCCTGCTCATTGGCCTAAGACAAAACTCTTGTCATGTCCCCCCAGTTCCAAAGAAACCCTCTGGCAAAAATATGACAATCAGCTTCAGACAGTGTCTTTGACTGTGACTTTGAGCTATTGCCGGTCCATGTGCCTGATGGGGAGTACTTTGATATGTCTTTGAGCAGCGAGATGCCTTCTGCAAGATGGTTCATGCTTTTTACAACAGTATGAGGGGACTGGATGTTCTTTCTGGAGGATGGGTGCACCTAAAGGCAGACCCTTCCCAGGGGAATTTGTCCCCTGCTGCAGAAAACTGCTCCTTTGCCAGAGCATCCCCAGGAATTGGTGCCACCAGGCTGGGGGCTGCCATCCCCTAGGGTGTCTTGCTGCACCAGGGGCCACACAGCACTGAGGGAAGGCACCCATCCCCTTGCAAAGCTGGGTAATTCAGATCATAAATGCCTTGTGCATTTTCGACAGCATGAGAGATGAAGTGCTCAGGCACGTCAGCTGGGGATGGCAGAGGCTTTTCCCCCAGTTTCTGTAAATCTGAACAACACAGCTTCATGGAAGAGGTCAAAGGTCTCATCTTTTATGTATGTGTCAGCCTCCATTTTAATGTCCTCCTTCAGATAGTCTATTTATACTGCTCTGCTGGCATGCATCTTATTTTCTTGGTTGGCCTACAATTTCGTATACATATATTTATACTTAAAGTATTTCCTGTTTTTTGCAGAACGACTGGAGACGGCCAATAGGCAGCTAGCCAGCAGAGACTTCGATGGGCACGAGGATAAGTCAACAGAGGGCCTTTATGTCACTCAGAGTGAGTACTGTGCTCATCTGTTTTGAAGGTGCATATATGTATATATATGCACACATATATGTGCTGGAGTGGAAGTGAATACTTCTCTATTAATTGTTATTGCCCTTATGGCTTGGCTTTACTCAGATAATTTGTCACATACTCTTATTTAAGCTGCAGACTGGATTGTTCAGGCTGTTGTTTGTGGTTGTTTTTTTTTTTTCCCTCTAAGCACCAGAACCAGGCAGTGGGAGTTAATGGTAACACAACTTAGCTTATTTTTGATAAATACATATCTGAAATCATGAAGTGTTGATTGTG
Source organism: Gallinago undulata (assembly GCA_026546715.1). Classification (NCBI taxonomy): domain Eukaryota; kingdom Metazoa; phylum Chordata; class Aves; order Charadriiformes; family Scolopacidae; genus Gallinago; species Gallinago undulata. The sequence goes on along the minus strand of JAOTQQ010000001.1, from coordinate 194,801,615 downwards.
GGGATCATCTCTAGAGATGCATGCTTTTTAGAGGAGCCATATTCTTTTCTCAGCTGGAAAAAGCCCAGAGCAACCTCTGCTGACATGTTGTGAGTGCCAGGGGCTGACTAACAAGAGGGAGAGTAGAACTGGACCCTCCTTTTCACAAAAGATGGAAAAGACAAAGATTTTACAACTTCTACTGCTATGGTAAGCATCCGTTCCCAACAAGTTTTAGGCTCCTGTAATGACTGAGCACAGTCTGCAGCATTTCCCTGCCTTGTGCTGATGGCTCCATGTGACCAACCCAACCAAAACCCAAGCAGCTGGATGCTGCATGGCTTCTCGTTTATCCTGAGCATCTTCAGCATGCTTCCAGAAGGCCTTGACCACCTGTGAGCTATGCAGTACCTTGCAGGCTTAAATCCCATTGAAGGTGCTGTATACAACTGACCCTTCTGTTTTACTGCACCAAGAGCTTCCTTGGAAGATGAGCTGCAGCTGCAAATCCTTAGGTGGAGAGCTGGCCACCTCCACGGGCAGTGCGGTGTTTGATACCACTTGGTGTGCCTCACTGCCAGCCCTGCAACGTCCACCTGCTGCTCCTAATGCAGGAGAGCCTTCTCCTAGCTCCCACCAGCAATGACAATACCAGCACAGCAAGCTTGCTCTTAATTTGGTGCAATCTAATGATCTTTTCCATGACTGTCTTAGCTTGCCACGTTAGCAGATGCCACAAGGGCATGTAGATACTGTTGTGAATCCAAGGGGATGACCTGTTAAGAAAATAGCGTTGCTGTCTGATTCTTGTCATCCTTGGGAAGAGTTCAAACAGGGTAAGTTGCACAGTGCAAATTGCAGACTGGGGTCTGCTGTCTTCGCACAGACAGCCTGGCAGTGTTCCCATATACTGGTAGCTTCAAGGGGGAGGTAAATCCCCGGAATCGACTCAATTTGAGTCATTTTCAAGTGCATAAACATGCTCGGTGCTTCTACTGATAAATATCTAGAAATAAAACTTTGTGCTGTGTGCTCAGCATATTACTGCTATCAATTCACAGCTTATGAACAAATATAGCTTTTCGGATCCTATCACATAAGACGGGCTGGATGCTTTAAGTGTCTCCTGGCCAGGCCAGAGAGCTAAATGTTACCAATGCAATGCAGAGTGCTTCCAAGAATAGAAAAACAGGCACCTACAAAGCAGGTCCTCTTCAGTCATATTTGGGCTGCTGGGGCACGCACAGTAATGACCTCGATATCAGGGTATCAGCCTAAAACACCCATCATAGAGCCCATAAAAGGTGTTGCTTGGAAATCCTCTATTGCTGCCTGCATTTATACCCTGATGTTTGTGAGTCTTCCCCGGGGGAAGAGCATGTCTGGGGTTGTACCCCACTGCCAGCTTGGGGGTTTTGCAAGCATGGTCTGTACCCTCCTCACATCTTTTGATGGGATGCTCAGGCAGAAAACTGAGAGGAGAAGGGGTGCAGCTTGTTTTATCTGCCGCATATACACTAGTGTACTGACACTGAAAAAGTCATTTTTATAAGAGAAAAAATGCTGCCTACAGGTGCTCCCATCAGCTGTTGCAAATTTGTCGTGAAACTCCTGTTTTTTTCATAAGGGCAGATTAGTAAATGCAAATCTTTGTTTTCATTAGGAAAGCAAAAGCAGAATTCTAGTCCCTACGTTTATGGAAAACAGCCTGAAAACATGATCCCTTAACATCCTTAACCCAAGTTATATAAAAAAAACTCCAACATCAGCAGGTTCCTAAAAGTTCTCATGAGTTTTTTTTAACAATCATCCTTGGTAATAATACAATCAGAGAATGAACACTGTGGTAAAACTCCAGTAATAGGAAAAACTCCCTGAAAAAGAAGTCTGGCAAGGCAGGATGTGCAAGGATCATTTCTCAGTTCCTCACAGTGGAACAGTGCAGAGTGGTCATGCGCTCTGAAGTGGAGACCAGAGGTGACGAAAACTCTTATTCTTTGCAATAAGAATAGGCAAAGCCAGTCTGCATGCCTCGAAGTATTAAGTGCTAGGCATTTGTGCCTGAGAAAAATGCTCCTGTTGTATCGGGGGTAGAAGAGAACTCACTGCCTGTTAGTTTTGTGATAATTATGTGATGTTTTGTCAGTGAAAAAGGTTCTTTTAAGGAAAGACATGAAGCGGTGACCAATGAAGGCATATGGAGGTATTAAGACAAGAAATAATGAGGGCAAAGGCAGAAGTTTCAGAGGCAAGTGAAAGGGGGCTCCTTGCCCTCTCATTTCACAGCTAAGGGCACCTGTGCAGGGAGCAGCATCCTGAAGAACTGGTGTCATACAGAAAAATACATCTGTTCTGTGTGACTCCCCCCTGCCCTCTGAAGGGGAGTGAGAAATCTGATTTCACTTTTCAACACGTGAAGGTCAAATTCTCCTCTGACTCGTACTTTATGACATGCAAATGGAAACGTCTTAACTGTAAATCAGACTGTGCTTAAGATGCCTGGGATACTCTGTAGAGTAAGAAAAACCATCACAAGTTTCACTGGACATTCAGTGACTTCCTCTGATACCAGAACATCAGGTTCTGCATCCCTGCTTAGGTTGGTGAGCACAAGAAACCATGTGCCAAACCATTTATTAAGTATGTTACAATTGACAATGATTATTAATGCCAGTGCAGAGCCTTTGTTAATCACCATGTGAGAAAACGGACTCAGGGACCTCAAGCACAATCTCCTGCAATTTTTTCAGCCTTTTCTTGGTGCTGGTGTGGTCCAAACTCCAGAGAGCTGTAGGGAATCTGCCGTTTGTGAGCGAAACTGCAGGAGAAGATTGCAATGAGCTATGTTGGTGTTTGGCCGGGATGCAGGGGTTAGTGCAGCAGCTTCTTGTGAAGCATGCAGGCTGGACCTGGGCTATCTATAATGTAGTGTTATTTATGAGTGGGTTTGAAGGCACACATTCAACTAATAGAGGTAAATGGTACGTTAAAAACATATTTGTTGTTTTTCATTCAAGACTGATCAGATCAAAAACCTCTGTTAAGCATAAAGTCCGTGTGAAAAGCTGGCAGTCACGTCTGAGTGTAGTGAAGGGGTGGCAGTGATTGACTGTATCTTTCTGTCTAATGTTCCTGCTTCAAAGCAGGGTCAAGACTAGTCTACTCTTGGTGTACCTATCCAGCTTGACATCTCAAAAAGCCTGTTTGTGAAGCGCCGATGCAGGCTTTTGGCTTTATCCCCTCTTTGTTCTATCCAGCCACAGAGTATCGATGCAAAGTCCTCAGTCTGTTGAGGTACAACAGTCAGAGACAGTGGGTGGAAAGCTGTGAGACTGCAACTGTAAACTACAGCAGGGAAGCCTTTTGGGGACTCTTCAGTAATGGGATGTAGCAGTGACCCACCAGAAAATAGAAATAGTTATTTGATGGAGTATGTTAGGTAAAAAGCACATGCCTGGGCAGAAGGTACACGCAAGTGTAGCAGAGTAAAATGATATTTTAGACTTAAAGGTTATCTGTATGTATTTAAAGAGAATTCAATGTATGTTCAACAAAGACCTTCTTTGCTAAAAATTAATGTAATATAGGAAAGTACTTATAAAATGTGCCTTCGGCATTTTGCCCGGAGAAGCTAATGTGGAGAAGTGTTGAGAGCTGTGAAATAAGTTTTTCTTCTCAGCTTTCTAGTGGGTTCAGTGGTCGTTTTGTGTCCTCCTTTTAGGGGGACACAGCAGAGCAAGCTGAGTGCTTCAAGTTCCTCAGATGAAAGTTGAAAGTGAAGGTCCCAAAGGAATGTTTTTGTGAGGTGCTGAATTCCTCCTTTTAGGATAAATGGGAAAACATTTGGGTTTGGGCTCACCTCAGCCATTCAGCTCCTATGCATCTCACCTGGCTGCAGGCACCTACTGGTAGTGTGTAAATTAAACCTGCTCTCATACCTTCTGTAATTAAGGAATAATAAGGCTCTTCTGGGGGTAGCTCAGGTCTGAAATGAGCTGGCTTTAGCCACATGAAGTTTCCTGAGCCTCCTTGGGTAAAGGTGGATGGTGGTGGGGCTTCCAGCTTGACTGGTCATACCTGGGTGGGACAGGCTGGATATTAGGAGCAGATTTTCCACATTTTGATGTTTTTGGAGTACCTTTTCACTTCAGTTAAAAAGTAACAAATTTCGTAATGCTGTGTTTAAAAAGTCAAAAATTAAAACAACGTTTAATTGATGCCAAGTTAATTTTTGGAGGAAATTTTCCTTCCTGGAGGCTTGCCATTTTTGCTCTATTTTTGGTGTCATTCAGAACGAAGGCCAGATTTTAAAATCTCAGATTTCCCCTGCTCCCTCCAATCATTAACGCTTTGCAGTCCAATGTCAGGGACACACTGGTCCCTGGTGCTGGTGTTCCCTGAAATGGCTTCTCAGCAGTGCCAGGGCAGAGGCAGATGGAGCCAAGCCTTTCCCGAGGCAGCTTTGCCGATGAAGTCAATGCTGGGTCTGCAGTTTGTTGCCTAAGAAAAAGATGTGAGCAAAGCTGACTGAATTTAGCCAGTTGTGATTTTTTGAATGTCATTTTAAATCTTACCCCAAAAAAGGGATGGTTTTCCAGCACGGAAGTTATCTACATGTTTTAGTTTAGTTAGTTAGCACTCCTGATGCTTTCAGGCTCTTCATAAGGGAAAAGCACTGATCACTGGACCCTTAGAGGAGGACTGGAAAGTCTCATGGGGGCTCTGCAGGGTTGGAATGCCTCCTACAGCCCCCCTTTCTCTGTATGGCCAGAAAAAGCCTGTTCAGATGCCTCCTGTCTTATTCTTCATTATTGCTTTTCCCTTTTTCTATTTCCAAGCTGTCCAGCAGGGATGTGTGTTTATTATTTGGCTTCTTCATATGTTCTGTAACTCATGATCTCCGTCCTTGCAAATAAAATGGACTGGGCATGGCACAGCCAGCATCCATATGTCTGAGGTTTCTTATCCCTTAGAGGAGGACAGCAGCATCCAAGCTATAAACACTCTTTGACATAGGCTGTCCTCAAGCAGAGCCTGGGTGTTGTGTGGGGAACAAGTTATTGGTGCAAGCCAAAATTTTGCTGGGTAGTTCAGCACAATGGACAACTGTGAAGCAGTGCTCAGGTACACAAGCTCTGCTGGTGCAGATGCAGCCCAAGCTGCCACTCGTTTCTGCTGCTGGTGCTCACGTGAGGCTGGGCATTGCGGTGCTGAGCCTTGGCAGTACAAACTCCTTGCCCACTGTGTCTCAGCACCGTGTTGTAATGGCCCCACTCACTGCTGCTTTATGTAATTTTTGCTTTTCTAGGGATGTTGCACCTTACCTCTGGGCATGGCCCAGTGCCTGTGAGCTGTCCTCCTGGAATGGCTCTTGTTCTTGTCTTTCTTCCAGACAAAGAGCACTTGAAGGAGAAGGAGAAGTTAGAGATGGAGCTGGCGGCTGTGCGCTCTGCCAATGAGGACCAGCGGAGGCACATCGAAATCCTTGACCAGGCCCTAAACAATGCACAAGCCAAGGTCATCAAGCTGGAAGAGGAGGTGAGGCATGGTCAGCATTTCTCTGCTCTGAGGCTAGCGGTGGCTCATGGTTAGGGCTTTCTCCATCCAAGTCCTGAATCTCTTCTAGCTATGGTGTTGCAGGTCTTCCTGCTCCCCTTGCATTGGCCCTCGTAGAGAGAAAATGCGTAGTTATACAATACGGAGACAAACAAACAAGCAAAGGAGATCACAGCCATAGATGTTCTCAGAACAGAGCATTTAACATGTAACCAGAAGCAACAACAAACTCAACTAGGAGGTGGCTTTGGTTATGGTAGGACTTAACAGAAACATCAAATGAAAAGCTGACTGTTCACTGACTTGGGACTGTGGTACAAAGATGTGATGTGGGTACCTCTCATTTCTCCCCGAAGAATGCCAGGAGGTTTTTGAAATGTGCTCAGCAGCACAGCAGTGTGGGGCTTGGTAATTTCACATCTGAACAGTGGTCTCAGAAGAACTGACTGATCTGGCTGGAGGCAGACCTTTCAGGATTTAGAGCTAGAAAGAACCACAGGTTTTATTTGAGAGCTGGAAAAAGCCTGTCATACCATGAGACCCAAGAGGTGCTATCTGTGCAAAACCCCCAAGAGCAATGCTCCCATAAGCCTGACAGTGAAAACAGATATTCTGATGGGAAGAGAAATTCCAGGAAGAAAGGGCTCTTCAAACTGACATGACAAGTACAGTACAACATCTAGTAGCTGGACGCTGGAGTTATACAAATTCAAAGTGGAAATAATGCTCAGTTTTAACTATAACTAAGAGTGATGTCTGTACTCCATTATTGGAGGTCTCTGAATCTCAATTTTTTTTTGTTCCTTAAGACCTTCAGTCAAAAGGTACAGATTTAATGACTGACAATATCTGTGCGCTCTGGCAGATCAGGCAAGACTGTCAAAACAAGCCTTCTTGGCCCCAAAATCTCTAGCCCAGTTACCAACAAAGAGGCGGGATGTTTTATGTGGAATAAAAGTAACATAATCTTCACTATCTGAGCAGGCAGACCATCGGTGAGGGGAAGGATATTCACCTTGCAGGCTTGGGTGAAGGTTCATGTGCTGGCAGAGGCAGAGTTCAGGCAGGTCTTTTCCCCTTTGGTGATGCACTTCTCACTTACACCTTCCCCAGGGCTGGCCTGGGGGAAAAAATCCACAGGAGCCTGCTGGGTGCATGGATGCAAGGTGTTTTTGAGATGGGCAGGAAAGATCTTTTCATAGAATCATTTTTTAAATACATGCAAGTATTTTAAGCGCAGTTCATTGTGTTGGAAAGATGAAGGGTGAATTGACCTCAGTGCTATTTGAATGTTTTTTTCAGGGTATTCAGCATGGCAGCCCCCCTGTTAGGCTAACTAATGGTTACTTAGAGTCTGGAAGATTTAAGGCACTATATATAAGTGCTGAAGGCATTACTGTTTTGTTCCTGACCATTAAACCATTCTGACTTCCTATTTAGGAACATTTTAAAAACTCCATTGCCTCTGGTGGAAACACATAGCAGCAAGAAGAGGATTACATTAAGTTTAACTGCTCCTTTGTTAGTTGGTCTAAAGCCTGCTCACCCTCCCAGTGTATTTGGGGCAATCCCTTTGGGGTAGCTGCAGGAGCTAGTGTACCTTTAATCTGTACATAATTCACTTGATACTGTTTGCCTTAAAGGTAACCAAAGGTTTTCTATTTGCATTTTATTACAAAGTGGCTGAATAAAGGAACCTTTTTTAGGTGGCAAAACCTGCTACTGCAGTTGTGGCCTCACACAGGGGGTGGGAAGAAATACGTTTAGCTCCTGGCTGCTCCACAGACTGTCAGTGTGTTATTGGCAAGTAACGTTGATGTGCTGAACACACACTGGTGAAGGCAGAAGAAACACAAAGGCAGACTTCCAGGCAGGTGGTGTGAGAACCTACCCTGTGCCTGCTGTGTTGTAGTAAATACGTTTGTAGCCTGAGGGCTCTGTCTCTAAGAGCTTTGCAGTTGCTAGTTCCTCGTCTAGGCATCCAACAGAAATGTGATTCTGCTGGGGATTGGAGTTAGGATCCTGGAATATGGAGTGGTGGATCTGAGGAGAGGGCAAATGTTCACCTCTAGAAAGCTGCCAGCCTTCTGCCTGAGGCATCATAGGTGTTATGGAGATGGTAACCTCTTGCCTACGGCATAGTAGGTGTTATGGAGGTGGTAACAACCTGCCCAGTGTATGGTAGAATCATAGAATAGTTTGGGTTGGAAGAGACCATTAAAGGTCGTCTAGTCCAACCTCACCTGCAATGAGCAGGGGCATCTTCAACTAGATCAAGTTGCTCAGAGCCTCGTCCAACCTGACATTGAATGTTTCTACAGATGGGGCATCTACCACCTCTCTGGTGACTGTTCCAGTGTTTCACCACCCTCAGCATAAAAAAATTCTTCCTTAAATCTAGTCTAAATCTTCCCTCTTATAGTTTAAAACCATTACTCCTTCTCTTCTCCCAACAGGCTCTGCTAAAAAGTTTGTCCCCGTCTCTCCTGTAGGCCCCCTTTAAGCACTGAAAGGCTGCAGTAAGGTATCCCCAGAGCCTTCTCTTTTCCAGGCTGAAAAACCTCAACTCTCTCAGTCTATCCTCATAGGAGAGGTGCTCCAGCCCTTTGATCATTTTTGTGGCCCTCCTCTGGACCCGCTCTAACAGGTCCATGTCTTTCCTGTGCTGGGGACCTCAGAGCTGGACACAGTACTCCAGGTGGGGTCTCAACACAGCGGAGTAGAGGGGCAGAATCACCTCCCTTGACCTGCTGGCCTTGCTTCTTTGGATGCAACCCAAGACATGGTTGGCCTTCTGGGTTGCCAGCACACATTGCTGGCTCCTGACCAGCTTTTTGTCCACCAGTACCTCCAAGTCCTTCTGGGCAGAGCTGCTCTCAATCCCTTCATCCCCCAGCTGTATTGATACTGGAAGTTGCCACAACCCATGTGCAGGACCCTGCACTTGGCCTCGTTGAACCTCATGAGGTTCACACGGGCCTACTTCTCGAGCTTGTCTAGGTCCCTCTGGATGGCATCCTGTCCCTCACGCATGTCAACTGTGACACTCAGCTTCATGTCATCAGCAAACTTGCTGAAGTTGCACTTGACCCCCCTGTCCATGTCATTGATGAAGATATTGAACAGAACTGGTCCCACTACAGATCCCTGACAGACACTACTTGTCAGTGATCTCCATCTGGACATTGAGCCATTGACCACTACCCTCTGGATGTGACCATCCAACAAATTCCTCATCCACCAAACAGTCTATCCATCAAATCCATATCTCTCCAATTTAGAGAGAAGGATCTTGTGAGGGATCGTCTCAAGGGCTTTGCCCATGTATCTGCCCATGTCCAGATACGTGACATCAGTAGTTCTTCACTTGACCACTGATGTAGTCACTCCATCACAGAAGGCCACAAGGTTGCTCAGGTAGGACTTGCATTTGGTGAAGCTATGCTGGCTGTCTTGAATCACCTCCCTGTCCTCCGTGTGCCTTAGCATAGCTTCTAGGAGGGTCTGCTCCGTGATCTTCCCAGGCACAGAGGTGAGGCTGACAGGTCAGTAGTTCCCAGTAGTAGTTCCTTTCTACCCTTTTTAAATATGGGTGCAATGTTTCCCTTTTTCCAGTCACCAGGGACTTCACCTGACTGCCATGACTTTTCAAAAATCATGGAGAGTGGCTTGGCAGCTACATCAGCCTGTTCCCTCAGGACTCTGGGATGCATCTCGTCAGGTCCCATAGACTTATGTATGTTCAGGTTCAGGTATGTTCGTGTTAGATATTATGGAGGTGGTAACTTCTTGACCAGGGCATAGTAGATGCTATGGAGGTGGTAACCTCTTGCATAGGGCACAGTAGGTCTCAGGGGGTGACTGCATAGGAAGGTGATGCAACAGTATTTGCCAGAGTTTGTCTGTCAGAGCCCGCAGGCTGAACAAACCCATGGTGACCTGGTAGTGTTTAGCTGCTTCTTTGCTTCCAGGGGGAGTTGAAATTAATTTTATCCCAGCTGCTGTGTTTCAATTGTGTGAGGCAGTGTCATGCGGCTCGGGTGAAGTGCAGTTAATCCGTGGATTGTGTGCCCAAGCTCCTGTGCCCCCTTTCCCTTGCTTTTGGCCTGTTTCATTGCCTTCATCACATTCAAAGCACTTTTTTAACAGTCTCGGGTGTTTCTGGAACTCAATTTGACACATGCAGCAGATATTGTTGAAGTTTTCAACCTTCATCTTAAACCAGGGATTTTTACTCTAATTTGGAATATATTGAAGGAAACATAAAATAATTCAAGTGAAGATGACTATTATTAACAGAGCTCTACCTCATGCTCTGGTTTGTAAATTCACACATTTCTTCCGCCATCAGGATGCAATTAAGTTTAAAAGCTTTTTAAATCAAGGCTTGAGAAATAAGCAGTAGCTACTAAGTTAAATTAACATAAGATAGCATACTGTGTAAATCTACATTATCCTGAGTGCCTGCTAGGAGAAGGATTTAATTCAAAAATATGTAGGTGGTATTATCGCTACATGTCATTTAGGAGACTGCTGCTGGAATCGTGTGTCTGGTCGCTTTGGATAGAAGACTGAATACTTGGAGAGGCTTTGGAAAACAGCTGTAGAATTTATTTGGGGCCCAGAAGCTGTTCTTTGCTGTGAACAATTAAAGTGAAGAGGTGGCTGAGCTCCAGTCCATGCACATGAACATGAAGAAGGGATTGCTGTCAGATTAAATGTTGCTCTTTAATATAAGAAGAAATAATGAGATGCAATGTTTAGTTTAAAGCTGAGCAAATAGGGCTGGAAATAAAGAGAGTAATTAGCACTGAAATAACCCACTTAGGGTGATAGTGGATTCTCCATCTCTTACAATCTTTAACTCAAAATTTGTATCTATAGAATAGATATTCTGCAGCTCAAATTGGAGTTACGTTCATAGGGCAGATATTTTTCCAAGACCCCCTCACCTTTACTCAGATTTATTTGCTCGGATCATCCTCTTCTAGCCTTAGCTCTTCTTCGTCTTTATTTTCCTAATCCCTGAGACAAGGGCAGCATTCAGGCAAGTTTGCTGATCTTGTGAATATGTGAATTGTTTCATTAAATGCTTCTTGCTCTAGTAGATCACAGTTTGGAAACAGAACAAGAAGTAATTTGCTTAAATTGCATAAGAGAAAGCCAGATTAGGCATTAGGGTAAAAGTTTTCTGGCAGTAAAGGAAAATAAGCCATGAAGTAGTTTGCAAGGGGACGTTGTGGAGTCCCTGCCCCTGGAGGGTTTTGTAAACAGGTTATACAGACATACAACAGTTTTTAGGTAGTGTTGGTCCTACCTTGCTTTGAGAGGATGGACTGTTACCTGTAGAGGTACCATCCAGCTCTTTTTTGATTTGTGTGTCTATGAGGTAGTGGAGCTTAGTACCATCTATTTCTGATTGCAGTCCCCCTCTCTTACGCGTACTGCATACTGCACTGATGAGGCCATTAATTTAAATAGCAACATTTTGTGGTTGGGTTTAAAATGGAGATTTTCAAGACCCGTCTGGATGCAGTCCTGAGCGGCATGCTCTGACATGCTCTGGGTGGTCCTGCTTTGGCA
>JAOTQQ010000001.1:194750657-194790397 GCA_026546715.1 Gallinago undulata | reverse complement strand
AAAATGTGTGGGTGAATTTTTTGCTTCTGAATCTGCAGGCAGGATCAAAAAGTCAGAATTGGCTCCAGAAACTCCCTATGAATTTATGAATGTGGGAACTGTCTTGTTGAATATTTCCAACAAATTGATTTCTGAGGTGGTGGATGTCTGTGCATCGCCTCACCCACATGCACTCATGCATGAGCATGTGAACCCCAGGGCTCAGAGGGCTGCTGCAAAGCCAAATACTGGCTCCTGTGATACAGATGAACCGTCCAGCATCTGGCAGGGTGTCGTGGGGTGGATGAGATTTGCTGCTGAGGAGGGACCCCAGGAGAGCCCCCTTCCCCTCTCCGATCCACGCTGGTATGACTGGGAGGTGGTATAGGCACCTTCCTGCTGCCAAAATAGCACATTCAGCAAGAAGCCACTGCTGTGTCTGTTCTTGGCAAGTCATGAGCTCCTGAGGAATGCAATCTTCCTGCTGCTGCCAGAGACTAGCAGGGATTATAATCTCATTAATTTTCATGGAAAGCTCCGGGAGCCATAAGCATTAGCCTGGATTGCAGCAGGGCTAGGGAGGTCACGCTGCCAGTTGTCAGCTCTGGCTGGGCAGGTTTGTTTAAGCCAAGCTTTGCTTTTGCTGTGAACAAGACTGTATTTCACTTCACCTGTGATATGGGTGGATTTAGGATGGCAGAAGAATTTCAAGAAAAGGTGATTTTGTTATCATTGTAATCAGTCGGAGGAGACCTGGATGAATCCAACATCACACAATTAAAAAAAACCAACCACTTCTTTGCAGCCTGGGAGTCCTGGGCTGTGCAGAGGACTCTGCATGAAGGAGAGCCTCACAGAGTTGGGAGGACCTAGCGCTGGTGATTATTTGCTCCACATGCTGAGGAACAAGGCAGTAAACTTCTCACTACATCCCCTAAATATTTAGACACAGATATTTTGTGGCTGTAGCTCCTGTATCATAACCCATGCTGTAGTTAATTTCAACAATGATTTTAGTATTTAAAAAAGAGATAGGAACTAGAATATGGTTTTGGCCCTGCCCTTGCCAGCTCACAGCACCTCTCCAGCCTCTCTTATTTATCTGGTTTTCCAGTGTCAACTGGGGTTAATGTGCTTTTCTGCCTCCTGTTTTGCTTCTGAAAAACTTCAGGTCTCAAACAAGTGTACAAATAAATGAGGGAGACTAGAAGTCCTAAAGAGGATCTTAGTGATCATGGCAATGACCTTGAGCATCCCTCATTAACCCCCAGGCTGCAGATGGGGTCAGACTGAGGCTTGGCAAAGTCTCAGTGTTCAAACTGATGCACTCTCCCTTTCTGAGTCAAGGAGTTAAGTCGAGAGTGTTTCGGGATCTTTTGGAGTTCATCAAGGTCTTTTGTGGTTTGCAGCTTCAGTTTGTGTGCACTGTTGCTTTCTCTACTACAAGGCAGGTATCTTTAGAAAGGTAAATCTATTCATGCTTGTGAAGAGAAAATTTTTGACAAAATGTTGTGGGAGAGGAGGGGAACTGGGTTTCCCAAGGTTGGGACTGAGCAGGCAGACCCCACTGCCACAGCCCTGCAGGGGGATTTTGGGTCAGCATCCATGCTCCCTGTGGACAAGGGCTGCTCACTAACACTCAGGTCAGCATGGCCTCAGCAGCCTCCTCTCCCTGAGGGCTCTCTAGCGTGCCAGCTGCTACCATCACGATGCCCTGTGGTGTCACTGAGTGCCCGGTGGTGTGGTAGGAGGCCAGAAGAAGCGTGGATAGCCACTAAGCACCCTGAACATCTGCGGTCCACTTGCAAATTCCTTTTGGGGTATGCTGCTTGAGCAATCTCGGGCTGTAAAACCCTGTATTGCAAAATACTGTCATGCTTAGCCCTTCAATAATTGCATTATATACATAAGGAGGAGGGAGGCCCAGCTTCAGCTGCCAGCGCATCGATGCATCAGCACGAGCACGTCTGTGAGCAGGACAGAGCAGGTGGAGAGTCTCCATCTGTTGGCACTCCGCTTGCTCCACCTGCATGGAGCAGATACGCAGGATTGAAAAAAAGACACTCTGGGTGCAGACAATGTGCTGAGTGTCACCAGTTGATAAAACCCACCAAGATTCCTCTTAGCGGAGTCCTCTCTGTGTATTTGCCCAAAGAGTACCCACCAACATGGTGGCTCTTGCTTAGAAATGGCCAGGGGGTTTCATGGCTAGTGGATCCCCAGTGGGTGGAAGATCTGGACAGCATTCCCTCCGAAAGGCGTAGAGCTGCCCTAATGATGCCTGCTGTGCCTTTCCCCTGCCCGTCAAAGGGGCACCATCCTTCTGGAGAAACGCTGCGAAGCAAATGGCCAAAGCCATGTTTGTGCCCAGCACACAGTTGCAAGTGTGTGGGGATCCGGGCAGCCCTGGGTGGGTGTGTGGTGTCCCCTGGCACTGCTGACCCCCTGTCCCCCACAGCTGCGCAGGAAGCAGGCCTACGTGGAGAAGGTGGAGAAGCTGCAGCAGGCGCTGACCCAGCTGCAGGCGGCCTGTGAGAAGAGGGAGCAGATGGAGCGGCGGCTGCGCACGCGCCTGGAGCGGGAGCTCGACTCGTTGAGGATGCAGCAGGTGAGGATGGAATGGTCTGTGCAGGACCCCAGCATGGGGCCTTCAGTGTTGCCTTTGAAGAGGGACAGTTGCTTACAGTCCTGCCTGGTGCCACCTTACTTTTAGGCTCAGGTCATTGTGCTTTCCACCTCAGCCTTTTCCCTCCGATGGGGTTGTGGATGCCCTGGCATTGGTAGTGTTCAAGGTCAGGTTGGACAGGACTTTGAGCCACCTGATGTAGTGGAAGATGTCCCTGCCCATGACAGGGGAGTTGGACTTAGATGAGCTTTGAAGGTCCCTTCCAACCCAAACCACTCTGTGATTCTAACTCTGGATTTTCAGCAGGGGATGGAGGAGGTCTGCAGTGGGGCTGCTGGACACAGCTGAGCCTTGCATGCTGTGGGGCTGGGATGTCCTGGCTCCCCTACCCAAGAACAGGCAGGGCTCTTTCCCTGTGTGTCCCCCCCAACCTGCCAGGGAGGACATCCTTCCACGTCTCTCCAGCAATCACAGATTGTGCAAGATCAACTCCACACAAAAGGAGGAGAGGAAAGGTGCGGTACGCATGGGCATGAGATTTAGCCTACAGGCTTTGGCTGATCTTTCATTGAAAAAGCAACACGGATAACGTTGGATTAGGTGGAAGCAAGGGCATGAGCCATATTTGTTCAGGCCAAAGCTGATGTACTTGTTTCATAGAAACCTCTATCCATGAGGTTAGAGGAGAGACAAATGGTGTCATCTTCAGACAATAAATTATTTAAATATCAGTGCAGTCCAGAATGGGCTAGAAGTATAGGTTTGCATTTCTATGTACATCTCCTTGGTTTTTGGTAGCCCTGTATCCTTAAAGGGATAGTGTAATGCTTGTATTTTATGCACAATGTTTCCTTTGTTATTCTTCCTCCATCCCCAAGTCTCAAAGTCCAGTCATCTGTGAAAAGGGAAAAAAAAGCACGAGGAGGTTGCAGGAAGGATTTCCAGGCTACAGCTGGCACTGAGTGCCAAATACATGGGCATTGCCTCCAGAGGAGAGCAAGCAGATGTACTACGTGTATGAAACCACCACTTGGGGAAAAAACAGCAACATAAGCAAGATATGATGCTCTTGTAACTCTTGAAGGTCTCATTCATATCTCCGTCAACGTACACGTCTTTTATTTATGAGCCATTAGTGGAGACCAAAGCAGCTGTTACACAGAGCTTGTGCTCCCAGAAAGCAGAAGGGCTGATCCTGCTGGTAGGGTGCAATTGGGAAACAGCTCTACAGGCAGTATCCGCGGTTTGCAGAGTCATGAGGTGGCCGGACCCGAGAGCATCCCCTTCTCGCCGGTGGGGCAGGTTCTCCAGCAGCCCTCGACAATATCACTGTCACTGCTGCTCCCTGGAGACCCTTCCCATCCATCTTGGCTCTTTCTTCCCACTATTTAAGTTCTTTGTTTAATTTAAGTTATTTCATTAATTCTTTTTTTCCCTGTCCATCATGGACTTGTGTTCCTATCTTCTTCCAGTGGATCTTCTCAATTTTCCCCTAGCCTGTTCTCCTTCAATTTAAAAAAGAAATTACATGAGGTATGGCATGCTAATACTGGTGTAAATGAAAGAATATTTGAGAAAATACAATTAAAATTCAAGTGAATCCTAGAACTAGAAAAGGTTTTCTTCTCTGGGCTAGAATATAGGGACAAATCAATATGTTAAGTAAATGGAATGGACTGTCAACAAAGTCTTTGTCTTGGGAGTTTAGGCTACATCTGTTCTTTTTAGCAGGAAATTCCTCTGTAACTTACAGATTTCTTCATTTTTAATTTTACTTTTTTTTTTTTTTTGGCACTGTAATCAGCAACTGCATTTTGGGTTGCCATAGTTCTAAAATGCTTGCACCAGTTCCTTCTAAGAAGTTTTAAGAAAGATACTCTGACTTCATGTCTTACCTGTCAGCTTTGAGGAGAGACTTTTGGGGTATTTTTTACTATTATTATTTATACTTTTTGTTTTATGAGCCACAACCCTGCAACGAATCATGTTGCTTCACAGTACCCCAACTTTTTACTTCAGAACTGTCTTCTCTGAGTTATCAGTTATCTCTACTGAAATGTTTTCTCATCGCAGAAAAAAATAAAAGGAGCTTTTTTCGCCTTTTTACTGGAGTCAGCAGGAGACAGCGAGCCAGAATCTCTCTGTCCCTGGCTTGTTGGTACCCAAGCCCAAATGGCAGATCTTCATTATTGCTGATGTAGGAACTAGGACAAAAAACCCTCCCTTTGACAGCATTGCAGGCTGAGCATGCAGGCCTGGCATGGGTTTTGATTGAGAAGACGACAGGTATCTGTGATGTCCCAAGATGCTATTTACAGACCAGGACCATGCTTCCAAAATACTACCTTTCTGCTGGGAGTCTGACAATATTAGAAATGTAAATGCTGATTTTTGCAGGAGCAGAGTTTCAGCCATTGCTCCTAAGGGCTGCTCCATATTGCATTTCCAGAAAGCAGCTTCCAAATGCCATTACCGTGCTAAAGGCAAAGGCTGCAGCTCTCTCCTGGTATCTCTAGTTTCTCCTAAGCAGGAGATGAGTGTCTAGAAAGAGGAAATGTGGTTTGGAAAATGGAAATGGTTGCTGCAGCCCTCGCTCTGGTGTGCTGGTACTGAGCCAGGGAACCGCTTTGCTGGTGTAGCACGTGTGAGAAGCTGGTGCTCCTGAGACATGATTTCCCCTTTAACACAATCCTGTGCACCGTGGAGTGTAACAAATCTCCTGCATTTTTTATTAGAAAAAAATAATTTACTTTTACTGACTTCTCCCAGAGCTTTGTGCCTCCCTCCCCAGCATGGGCTCATCCCACCCAGCTTCCTTGAGCCAAGGGCTGGATCTCCATCCACCTCAGCTCTCCACCAGCAGTGAAGGGAGCTTGGGGCAGCTACCCATGCTGCTTAAGTGCTTTAATTAAGTGCCTGTAACTGGGTAGGATAAATCCTGCCTGGGAAGTGCTTTCCTCACAGTTTAGATGCAAAGGGTTATGCACCCTTTGCTGCTTGTCAGCATCTCACAGGAGCCACCCCTCAGTGCCTGGGGATCTTCTGCTCCTCTGGTCAGAAGGTTGCCTGCTGCACCACAGAAAGTATCTCCTGAAGGCACATGGAAACTAATGTGCCGAAAGAGACAGGCTTAAATCCATGTTCAGGGTATTTTCCGAGCTGCTGTTGTAAGTAGGTTATATGTAGCTGGTTACATGGTTTTTTTTTTTCCTGCTTTTATATATAAAGCCTCTAGTAATAATTGCCTGTCCATACCGAGGACTGCCCAGCTGTGTGATGAAGTCCCAGCAAAAAGAATATCTTTTAAAGCTTCATTGCTTCTTCTACCAGCTTTTTGTTCCTATCTTTTCCCTTGGTTTGGGAATAAAATCCCTGCACACCCCAGCTTCTCTCAGCATGGTCTGGAGAAGCGTGTGTTGGGGTTCCCACACATGGTCAACTTGCCTGTCCTCCTGCTGTCTAAGGGGTTTAGCCTGGGGGTTCCACCTGCCCTTGTAAAAAAGACATGAGGATGTCTTTGTGTGCCCCAGAGAAGTGGAGAAAAAAGGGTCAGCAGCTCCCCGGCTTGTCAGAGGGTGAATATTTGTGGTTGTTTCCACCCGCAGAGGCAGGGCAGCTACCAGACGAGCAGCCTCCCGGAGCACAATGCCCCAGCCCTGATGGAGCTGGTGCGGGAGAAGGAGGAGAGGATCCTGGCCCTGGAAGCTGACATGACCAAGTGGGAGCAGAAGTACCTGGAGGAGAGTACGATCAGGCACTTTGCCATGAATGCCGCAGCCACGGCTGCAACGGAGAGGTAAGATGGCCTTGCTGCAAGCGGGCGGCTCTCTTCGCCGTGGAAAGCACAGAGGAATAATAAGGAATGGATAAATTCTTAAGGCTGATTTTTGTTTGCCTTTCCCTGCTGAGTCACACCGCCAGGCTTAAGGTACCTCTCCGTGGTGTCATTCCAGTGAGGTACAGTAGTCAGTTAAGACAGGATTTACCCTTCTGACCAGATCCAAAAGTTTATCAAATCCAGGCACTGGACTCAAGCAATGGCCTCAACCGCAAAGTCTCAGGCTGACAAATTGCACGGTGTAGGTAAGGCACCTCCTCCCCACCGCACTTATGGAGCAGGCAGTTGGTAGATGGCTGCATCCATCCCACAGTCTGCAATGTGCATTTTAGCCTAGTTTTAAAAACCTGTAACGAAGGAAATTTTGTGGCGTAAGTCCCCTGTTCCACCACTTCATTAAGCTTCAAATTAAAAGGTTCTCCTGGTAGCTAAGCTAAACCTTTTTACTGTAAATTACCTCAACTGGTTCTTGTCTTTCCCAAGTGTACATGATGAACAACAGGTCACTGTCAGCATTGTAATAGCCTTGTATATACTGGAAGATAGATATCCCCTGTTGTATCTTCCCTGGCCTGAACTAACTTAGTTTCTGCAGCCGTTCCTCACATGTCCCAGTATAAACCCTTTACCATTCCTGTTACATTTTTCTGACTGTCTCCAGTTTCTCTGTGTGAAAGTGTGGTGCCGAAAAGCACATAATGCACTGCAGTGAGGCTTTCCAGCAATGAGGAGGACAGGATAATTAACTTCTTGCCCCAGTTTGTTAGAAGCCAAATCCCCTGAAAATATCCTGAAATGAGATTTCCCTTTGAAATGCGGTTAAGTGCATGACTCAGGGTGGCCCTTTTCTTTTGCACTCTGGTCTAGACAGCAATTCAGGTGCTATTTTTCACCTTCCAAAGTGTCCAATTTGTTTGAGATGTAGTCTTGTTGAGTTGGGACCATTTTCCCAGTGAATGAGTCCCTTTAATGTCTGACCTTGTCCTTCAGGAGGGTTGTTAGCCCCGTGGGGGTCACCCACGATTACAGTGTGCTCTCTGTTTCATCACCCCAGTTAATTAATGGTATAAATGACTAAACCTAAGCCAAGAATAGCCCACAGCATGACCCAATGTCAGATAGCCATCCACTTGACAGGCAACCGTTGCTAACTTGCTCTTCAAACGTGAGTTTGGGGTTTTCTTTGCAAGTGCCAGTCTCACTTGCCAAAGCCACCCTTGTGGTCTCAGGAGCCTGACTCACCCATGTCGAACCACTTTGCCAGGGACACCTCGGCCCCGAGCCACTCACGCAACGGCAGCTACAGCGAGAGCGCGCTGGAGGTGCGGGGCTGGCAGGAGGAGGAGGAGATCGTGCAAGCCAACCGGCGCTGCCAGGACATGGAGTACACGTAAGGGACCTTCGTGCCGTACCTGCTTGTCGTGGGGTTTGGGCTGAGTTCAAATCAACCAGAATGACCTTCTGTTCCTTCACGCATGCCTGGAAAGGATGGGCTTAGCTTCACTTTGACTTAGTTTTGCTCTTCAGCAGTAAAATAGGGATAAAAGAGTTGGTATTGTTATATAACTTCCTTCCTACCTTCTTGTTAAACCTTCTCTGTGCCAAAAACTACCTTCTTAAAAAACAGAAGCTGTTCCATTATTAAAAGTAGGTTGGCATGCAAGGAAGCTGAATGCTTGTTTAATCTCAGTGAAAATCCCCCTCTGGAAAAAAAAGAGCATCTGGTCGTAAAAGCTGAAGTTGTAATCCCACTCCTACATCATGAGCTACACGAGGGCTTGCCTTTGCCTCGCTCATTGCTGCTTCCCTGCTTATTGCTTTCTAGACATGCTAAGTTTCCCACATCCAAGTTGTGTGACAGTCGCACTGGTGTTTAGGAGCAAACCTGCAAAATTGAGCACCACCAATAAAGATGTATTTCCAAGTAGTAAAAGATTATAAACTGCAAGGCAAGCAAGAGTAACCTTTGTTGTTGCAGATGCTTCTCTGTTTTCAGCACACAGGTGGACATGTGGCCCGTGAATTTGAAAACCATTAGATCTGACCAGTGTTTTTAATCCAGACTTTTTTCCTGGTGAAAAATGGCCTTTTGATTTTTTGAGATAGTTTATGTCTTTGCCTAGGATTTTACTGAAAAACTATTTAGAATCTGTTCTTCAATATTGGCTTTCCCACAAAATCACCAGTCTGCGGAGACTTTTATTAAAAGGTGTATTTGTTGCTTTTGGAAAATATCAGTGATTGTTTTTACTGGGTTTGGGGTTTTTTTTTGCCCTGACAGCTGCAAGATAATACTGCATCCAGTGAAGTAATGGAGCTTTGCCATTGGCTTCATTAAAGATAGATTAGGATCTTGTGTTTTCATTGCAAATTAGACACCTGATTATGAAAACTAACACCAACATGAAGTTGCTAGCTCTCTGCCTTGTACGTGTAAATTTTCCAGATGCACCATTTTAGCTTTCACTGCTTCACAAATTGCAGCTGCATTGGATTGTATATTGTACATCATAGTCAAGCTATAGTCATCTGGCTGATGACATATTGTACGTGTACTTTTTTTTTTAAATGTGGTTTTGTAGTATTTTGCTATGAGTTTGTATTAATTCCTGAAGAAAAGTCTCAAATAATCCAAATTTTTTGTGACTTGAGAGTCTTAGGGGTCTGTATGAGAGAAGCAGCAAGCTTTGCTCGGCTCTGCACACTGTGCTGATTGTTTCTGCAGTGGTGAGGAAGAAACAAGAGCCCAGCCCAGCTTTGGTTGAGAAACCAAAGGGAACCTTTCTGCTCGCTTCAGCAAGTCTTTACTCCAGCTGATGGCAGACCCAAATCGTGGGGTTAACTCAGCCTACTGAGGGAGGGTATCCAGATTTGGCCCCGATGTATTACAGAGGTGTAAATTGCCTGGGTGGTGGTATTCTGGTGAAGGTAGCAATCCACAGCTTGGTCAAGATACTACCCTTGTTGCTTCTGCTGGGTTGGTAAAGCCACAGCAATAGATGGGTTCAGTTAACCTTGCAGAAAAGAGTTCCCAATTTTGGTTTAATAGCTAGAAATGCTGTTTTGAGGTGCATGTTTATCCTCACATGAACTGGTAAGAGCTGCCTTGTCCGAGTTGCTCAAAACCGGAGAGGACAGAGCAGCAGGGCATGTACCCAGGGACCCAGCCTGCTGCCCCAGGGTGGGGAGAGCTACCCATATAAACTCTTCTTCCATTCCTGTAAGCAGAGCATTCATATTTTGGCAGAATAAAGAATCTCCATGCAAAAATAATTGAGAAGGATGCCATGATCAAGGTCCTTCAGCAACGGTCACGGAAGGACGCTGGGAAAACCGACAGCGCCAGCCTGCGACCGGCTCGGTCCGTCCCCTCCATTGCTGCTGCTACAGGTGCACATTCTCGCCAGACCTCACTTACCAGCAACCAGATAGCTGAGGAGAAGAAGGAAGAGAAGATCTGGAAGGGAAGTATAGGTGGGCTCAGATTTTGGTTAAGCTTTGGCTCATTCATCACTTTGTCTTAATCCTTCTGCTGTTCCTTCCTTAACCCTTAGCAAAAATGCCCCTAGCCATGGGGCATGTTGCCCCAATGGCTCATTTCCAGAGCATTTTTATGGGAAGAATATTTGTCCTTGTGCTGAAGTCAAAAATTAATAATTTTTCAACCTTGCATTGTATCTTAATTATATTTTTAATCATCTTAATTGTTCTGTATTGATTATAGAAAGCCATAGTTGGGGGAAATTCCCCCAGACATATGCAGATGATGTTTGCAATTTTGTGGGAGTAAAGAACAAATTTGGGCTGGAAAAAGAGCCTGGTTGAAGTTAAACAAGGGGGTGTACATCCCTTTGGATGAGGGTGCATGATGCAGTGCGGCAGCTAAATGGGAAAATGAGTGTTGGAGGGTGGTGTGGGGCCACACGGGACGAGGGCTGCAGACGCATGCGAGTCTGTGCCATGGGTAGGTACCAGGGGGATGGGTGTGCAGAAGGGCATGCAGAAATGGCAACTGCTTTCAACGGGCTGTTTTTGTCTGAAAGTACCATGTGGATGTCAGGAGAAGAGCAACAGGTGGTTTCAAAGGGAAAAGCTAAGCTGAGCTAAAGGGCTGGAGATATATCCAGACCAGCGCCTTGTAGCTCTGGGGTAGGATGAGGGCGACATTACTTACGTTTGAGCTGCGATGTGACTGACCTCCATGTGTTTTCAGGGCTGCTCTTGGGGAAGGAGCACCACGACCACCCGTCGAGCCCCTCGCTGCCTCCTCCGCTGCCCTCCTTGTCCTGCATGCCCATCCTGGCACCGGCGGCCTCCCATGCGAAGACGGGCAGCAAAGACAGCAGCACCCAGACGGACAAAAGCGCTGAGCTCTTCTGGCCTGCTGCCGCCTCCTTCCCTGGCCGTGGACGGCTGGGTACCACCCCGTCACACAGCCCGGCCCCACGGCCCCCTGGGGCACGAGTGGCCAGCGAGAAACTGGGTGAGCTCTGCCGGATCCCTGTGTCAGGGCAAAACACTGGCATCCCCAGGGATGTCAGCAGATCCCCAGAGAAACCCCAGCATTGATGGAGGGCAGTGATCCCTTTACAGTTTGTAAGGTGGTAGGGAGGTTTCTTCAGGGAAACTAAAATCATAACGAGAGAACTTTCCAAGGCTGCCCAGTCTAGCTTTGCAGAGCTTCATGCTCCACAGCTTCTGTAAAGCTCCACTTGCCTGTGGCAGGCAGAGTAATGCAATTATTCATTCTAACAAAGATAAAATTACAGAGTTTCACGCCTTGAAAATGCTTCAGACCTGCTCACGTATAGGTCACATAAGACTCTTTTCATTTTTTCAACTTAAACCATGGTTAGCAAAGACACCATTTTTCTACCATGGATCAGATGACAAGTAGTAAATTGGTAGAGTCATGTAGACCTTTCACAAATGCCTGTTTCTCTCTAGGGCCACAGCAAAAGGGGTTCTTGTATCTTTTAAATACCATCTTTGTGCTTGCCCTTTCCTGTTGAATTTGAGCTGAAGACCAACTTCACCTTCTTCTCATTGCAGAGAACTCAAGCCATGGGAAGCTGCCTGACAGCAAAGGCAGAGTGAGCAGCTTGCTCCACAAGCCTGAGTTTCCAGATACGGACATGATGGAAGTCCTCATCTGAGCAGAGGATGGCCTCTCTGGGGTTTCATGTGCATACAGCCGGGTCCAAGATGGTCCTCGGTGTGCCAACCTTAAGAACTAACCCTGAGAGTTTGAAGAAAGACAGAGAAAGTTTGTGCCCTAAATGAAGCTTGGGTCTGAGATGTTGAGACTTTGGATCACATGAGAAGTCAAGAGCGCTGAAGAGGAGCGATGAAATGAATGTCTGGGATTTTCTGAGCAGAAAGGGGTGTTGAAAACAGAAGGTGGAGTGTGAAGGGGATCGTCGAGGGAAAAGGAAACTGCATTTTGGTACAAAGAGAAGGTAGCAAAGTTACAGACTGGGTGCACAGTGCTGCTCTGTTTTCCTGCCTTTCAGCAGCTGGGACAGGCAGCAAAAGCCCATCTCTTTTGAGGCCAGAGGGAGTTTCAGAGTAACGCAGGAGAAACTCGAGTCTTTCTCAGTATCAGTTCATTTCTCAAAAGTATTCACTGCTTAATTTCAGTGAACAATTGGTCCGTAGATGTACACAGCAGGTTCTCGTAAGTATTTGTTTGAAGTGGCATGGTGTGGTTTTCCTGGGCAGGCAGGTCAGGTGCCTCTTTCCTGGCTGGACAAATGTTGCTCTTGGAGCTGGATTTACAATGCAAATGTTCACGTCTTGCAACCTCAGAGCTTATTACCGAGACTTCTTTTTTTGGTAGGAGCAGTTGTTGGCTGGAATTCCCACAGAGGATGAAAGTAGAGGCAGGGAGGAGGACCCTGCTGAAGTGATTCCTTTTGTAAGGGTGGGAAGGTTTCAGGAGGGAAAGTCAAGGGAGGATCCTGGCAGGTCCCCAAAGGGCTGTGCAGTGCAGAAGCTCACCCAGAGCATGGGGGCTTTTCCAGTGAAGTTAAGCTGGATCTGCATGTGGGATCAGAAGGTGCCTCTAACTGTATAGGGGTGGAATAATCAGTGTGTTTGTGCTCAGAACAGGATTTTTCCTTATTTTGAATGCCTACAGCCAAATCCGACCTTCCTTGAGCATACAAACCTGCCGTTCAAGCTGACATGAGACTGGGCATTAGGGGCTGTAGGATCAAGCCAGGAAGGATTTAACTACAAAGAAAAGCGTGAACATCATCTGTTTTCTGTGCTGAGCTGCAGTTTCTTTTCACCTTGTTTTACCCAGGATGGAACATTTCTCATTTTCAGCTTAGTCCCTGATTTCTGTAAGAGGTGGTGACTGTCTGTAAAAAAGCCAACTCACCAGCTGTGTTAATTATGGCATACTATTTGCTTCGTGCATTGCACATGCTGATTGGGAAATTTTCCTCTTTGAGGTATTTTTGTAATGGCTTTGCGGTTCCTGAACCTTGTGGTGCGCTGTAATGACATTAGGAAGAACTTGGCTTTGGGGAAAAGGGGTGATGGGCTTTTATGTGAAGCTGCCTAGAGTGGAAAAGTGATGGGTGCTGGAAGTAATCGTGTTCTCGGAGCTGACTCAAGGTCACCCCTTCCCGTAGGTATCGAATTGGAGTCCTTGATTGTGAAAACATCAGGCACTTTAAACTCTGCTTTCACTGAAAACTGAAGTCCTTGCAATCTCAAAGTCTTCAGGGGCCAGAGCTCAGTGCTCAATACTGCCTGGCTTATACCTTTTTTTTTTTTTTTAAACAAAATTGCTATGTTAAATCTATGCACTTATTTTTGCGTGTATATAGAATTAGACGTGTCGGTGTCACCCTCTTTCTGATTTTTGCACTTGTTAAACACAGTAGTGGTAGGTAGGTCGTGCGGGCAAGCGAACTGTTGTGTTTCGAGTATTAGCAGCTTTGCATTGTGAAACCAAATGTTGAAAACCCTTGGAAGATGTTACGCAGCTTAATATATGCCTTGTAAAATTATTTTTTTCTCTAAAGTTAATTTAAAGGTTGTAAGTGTTTGCATAAAAGCTGGCCCTGTGTGCGGCAACGGCGCTGACCCACCTCCGTGGCCCTTCCTCAAGTGTCTGTGGTTGGAGCGGGGCAGGAGGAAGACAAAACAAGGGAATACAAGTAAACCAATGGTGAATATTTCATTTCATCATTTTTCTCCAAGAATAAGGATACCCAGGTGCTTGGAATTCCCTAAACATTTTATGACCAGCTGTATTATTTTTTTTAATGAAACTATTTAATAATTTGTGTCCAGGCAGACAGCTAGGCGTCCAGCAGAAACAGTGTTCAATCAGCATGTGTGATGTAGCTTTCAGTTATGTTTGGTAGTGGTTCAACTCAGCTTCTCCGAGTCAGCTAGAGCACAGCACTCACACTCCTCCTCCTCCTCCGGGAGACCACAGTCCCTCCAGGATCTGGTACCCCAAGGTGCGTTTACAATTGATGCTGCCCCAGATTAATGGTCTGGGAAACTGTTCATTGGAGGAAACCATTTGTTAGAGACTACTGTGTGAGCAACTCTCGTTTGCTTTGGGAGTCCCAGCTCAAATAAACTCAAAGATTCATTCTGCTCAATTATGTTGAACTCAAGAGGTGTTAGTTTTCCTGGAGGGAAGGTCTGGAGGACCAGCAGGTCTCCCCCCAGCCTGAGCACTAGCAGGATTTGCATGGAGCACCACTGCCATAAATCAGCCCCTCTCAGCAGAGTGGTGCAACTCCATTTGTGCTGGCTTTTCCCAGCTCTTTGAACTGTTTTGTGTTTTGGGAAATTGTGCTGTAGCCATTCCAGGTGATGTTGGTAACTAGTTGTAAAATACTGTCCTTTTTAATTCCGTTGGTTGTATAGAGAAGTTGGTGTACAGTGTTGTACAGCTGGAGGGTTGTTTGTACATAGAGGGGAAGATGAAGAACGTTATGTGTCACCCACAGCAAATATTGATATTGTTGGTCAGCCAAAGATTTCTTATTCTTTGCTGTTTAAACTTGTGCCTTAATATTGTATATAATAAATGTATAAACATGTTTCTTTTCTCACTTTTCCAGTGTGAATATATTCAGTCCCCAAGAAGGAAGGGCTTTTTAAACAACTCTTTAAGCTTTGCAGACGGCACGCTAGGACTCAGTGACACCTCGGGGACTTTAAGGTTGCATCCTCTCTGTTTTTCTTAGCTGTTAATGAAAGGCCCCACAGAAGGTGCCATTGGTAGGTGTATGTGGGCATGAAATCAGTGGATCAAACCAACAGCTTTGCCAAGCAAGAAGAGTGGGATTTTAGCAAAGTCATCTTCACCTGAAGGAAATGAGGATGGAAAGTTAATGGGACACTTTGGATAAGATCTGAAGATCTTTAACCCTACATTCCCATTAAGAATAGCACTCACAATGCTATTTTTTTTATTCTTATAAATTATTATTTATCTGAGGGTCTGGGGCTTCTTTACGTGAGCAGTGTAGGATCAGTGTGAGTGAGACACCTAAATACTTTGTGGGTCTAGGTATTTTTGAATTACTCTAATGTACTCAGTAAGGAATAAAGATCATATCCCATTTCAAGCTGCTGTGCAGGCAAGGGGAACGCTGTGGCCCACTGAAAATATTACATGTATGTTCACTTATGCAACTGAAATAAACTGGGGGAGGGGAGCAAGAGTTACTCAAGTGTCTGGCTTTGAGTAAGGGAGGTTTGCTCAGCAGCTCTCACATGCTCTTGAAAAGTGTCTGTTAGAAAATTCCTGAATCGGGTCCCAGGGAGCTGCAGGCATGAAAGGCATGAAAGCCACTGAGGGCATCTCTCCCCTGTGGGCTCCCCTCCGCCGCTCCCAGCCTCCTCTCCCCAGATCCTCCTGTGCACTGAAAAAACAACCTGCCCCGGGCGGGAGCCTGTCAGCAAAGACCTGACATTTTTGCAGAAACTCAAGCAGCATTTGCTTCACCCACTTCCAGTCACCTCGTGTTCCCCATGCGAGCACAGGTCAGCCTGACCCATCACATTACTTCACCTTCAAGACATGGCAGCTGGAAGTATTTTTAATGCACTGAGCAGAAATTTGCTGATTGCTTCGACCGTGGCTTTTCAGCTTGCTTGAGTCAAGATTTGACAGTAAGATTTGGGTCTTAGCTTGGTTTTTCAAGGCTGTGGGAGAAAAGAAACTAACAGAGGCAAAACCAGTATTAGGGTGGGGAAAGCCTCATGGCCAGCTGTGTTCAGGTGTAACGAGGGAGTTTATCCTATTTTGGGGCTGTGTCTTCAGCAGTTCTGGCTCCAGCCAAAAAAAAAAATTCATCACTGTAATGTTGTCTCCAGATTAAGTACATTTTGCATATTAACCTCAGGAAAAACATGTGAAGAAGCAAACTTCCAGAGTCAGTTTGTTTAAATGTGAAAATCCCCGATTACTCTATGTTCCCAAAAGTAAGCACAGGACAGTAGTCTCCTTGCTTACCACATATAGGGAGAGAGCTCAGATCATGTAAAAAAATGTTAACAAAATTGCCATTTAGAGGTATTCAAAAATCACGGCAAGTCCTACCCAAGATGATGAGACCTTTTCAGGATGCACTTGGATTCAGTGTACTGTGTACAGCTGTGACAGCTCTTCTGCTCTGCTCTGTTGCCATATTTAGGGCTGTCTCTTCCCTACGTTGTCGGAACAAACGTACAAGGAGTGGTGAGGTGCATTCTTGGGGAAAAGCTGTGACTTCTCACGTCACTGAATACCGCTGGGAGCTGGAGCTGAAGCACGCTGCTGTGGAACGTGCCCAAAGTGCAGACATCCCTGGCCAGCAGGAAGGAAGGATGCTGCTGCTGGGACCCTCAGTCTGAGGTCTGGATGGAACCCAACAAACCAGGCTGGGTTTGAGCCATCCCGCTCTGTTCCTGCACCACCCTTAACCAGGTTTTTGGGTACCCTGTGGTGGATGAGCTGCTTTCCCAGAAAACACACAGCGTGGGGGTGGGAAAGCCCTAGTACCCCCATGGGGTCTGTGCTGGGCCACCCTTCCCAGCCAGCAGCCTGCAATGGTAGGGGCTTGAGTGTCCCTGGACCAGGTGGCCCTGGACCTCAAACCCCATTTTCTTGCAGATCTGTAGCTCTTACTGCAGAGATCATGGAGACTTGGGAAACATTCCTCCTCGCTCCCAGCATGCAAGAGTGATGTTCAGCTGGCAGCCTGGGGGGAAAAGAAAAGAGCAAGGATGTGCTGAGCTGCATCCCGTGCTGGCACTGCTCTGGTGAGCTGGGCATGAACACCCCATTAAATCCCAGAGGAGAAACTGGTGGGTCTGGTGGTCCCACAAGGCTGAAGGTAATAACCCCCCCTCTCTGCAGACCAAAGCAAACGGGAAAAGCAGGTTGTGATGTGCAGAAGCGCGATGCCCGCCTGAGAGCCGGGTAAAACAGGAGCAGCTGTCATTGTCCCCGCCGTGATTTATGCTCTTCCAGACCTTCAGCCGCAGCTTCGCAGCCTTGTAAAACCAACCGCGAGCGCTTGGCATTCCTGAGCTATAAAAGGCCCAGGAATTCATTGACTCGAGGTATGAAAGACCACAAGCTATTTTCTTTCATACCAACCACTTTGGCTTCAGATGAATAAAATATCAGCGCACATATTTTCCGGAGTAACCCTGCGTGGCCCTGCCCCAGCCCAGACCTCGGACCCCTGCCAGCGCCCTCCACCTTGACGGAAAGCAGGGCAGCGATGAGAGACGAGACCCAGGTCCCCATCACGATGAGAGACGAGACACAGGTCCCCATCAGCCCCTCCATCTTGCGAGGGGCTGAGGACTCACAGCACAGCTCACGGCTGGACAGGAGCTTGTGTTTTCCCAGCTGGGAGAGGTGGCGATGGAGCCGTCAGCAAGCTCAAAGCTGGGGGATGGCAGTGCCACCACCTCTCCTGGGAGGTCATACCCGTACCTGGCCATCATGATGGCTTCCGTAGCTGCTCAGTGACCTCTGACTCCCCGTACACAACACCTCACCCCTGTGTCTTCGTGCCCTGGTAGTGCCCTCGGGCCCCTGCAGAAGCGAGGCAGGCAGCCAGTGACCCTTCAGGCACGCAAAGCTTCCCGTGGGACAGCTGGGCTTGGGGTGAGGACAGGGGACTGCAGAGGCAGCCAACACTCCTGGCTTAGGACTTGACTTGATCAACCCAGGCAGGAGAAATCCTGCCAGGAGGGAGAAGGGTGTCACAGGACGTAGGGAGATGGAGGTTCCCCTCCCTTGGACAGGTTACTCAGGGCATTTTTAAGAAGACCCTTTCTGGTAGGCTTACTTGTATTGCAATTTGGTTCGCAAAAAAATTTGCTGTCCATGGGATGAATTCTACCTGAATTCATAACACACCCAGAAGTGAGCAGGCCAAGCACCAAGCTCAGTAGGTTTCGGTTCTTATGGAGGACCGGTGGCCACCTTGTCTTTGCTCTGATGCTGTCTATGGCTGAGCCCATCAAAGCAGTGGTGGGCCCTGCTGACCCTAAGGAAAAGGGCACATGGACACGCTCACCCCACACCTGCAGGGAGCCATGGAACATGGCTTTGGCCCCAATGGGCTTTGGGGCTGAAGCCCTGCACAAACCCTGGTCTGGGGTGGATGGGCATGATGCTGGGGGCAGCAGGAACCCATCTGCTCCCTTTGGTGGGTAGCAGGGCAAATATGGGGGGCTGCGATGGACTGTCCCCCCTCCATGCTCTCCTCCTCTAAAGGAGAGGAGGAGAAAGAAAGTCCTCACCCATACCCTGCTCCTCCATGGGGACAGCACTCTGTTCCCTGTGCCTCAGCAGGGATGTCTCTCCATCTGTGCCCTGCTTCTCCACAGGGACACATCCCCATCCATACCCTGTTCTTCCACAGGACATGTTCTTATCCCCACCTGGCTCACCTGTGCTGCCGCTGTGGGGTGGAAGGCTCTTCCTCACAGCACCCATCCCACCTTGCCTCTCTTCTTCTGACTCAGCCCTGCCAGCAGTGGGCAGGGAAAGCAAAGGTCCTTGTGTGCCACCATTTCCCCACAACCCTCTTTAGGTCTCTGGGGAGACCTTATAGCCCCTTCTGGTACCTAAAGGGGGCCTGCAGGAGAACGGGGGAGGGACTCTATCAGGGAGTGTAGTGACAGAATGAGGAGTAATGGTTTTAAACTGAAAGAGGGAAGATTTAGATTAGATATTGGGAAGAAATTCTTTACAGTGAGGGTGGTGAGATGCTGGAACAGGTTCCCCAGGGAAGTCATGGATGCCCCATCCCTGGAGGTGTTCAAGGCCAGGCTGGATGGGGCTTTGAGCAACCTGGTCTGGTGGGAGGTGTCTCTGCCCATGGCAGGGGGGTTGGAACTCAATGATCTTTAAGGGCCCTTCTAACTCTAACCATTCTATGATTCTATAAGATTGAACAACTCGGTGTCCTCATTTAGGTGCTTTACAGCGCCTTGCACAATGGGGCCATTTGGGGTGACCCAAAAGCACAGTCCGAAGCTGCAAATAATTTTTTGTTAGTTTTTATTTTGTTGTTATCTGCACTCCAGCCTGGCTTGCCTCTGCTTTTGAAATGAAGTCGTTGTCCAAGTTCCCCAAGCCTAAAGCTGGGCAGGAGTAAGAGCCCTCTCACTTGGGTGTTAAATCACACCTCTCCCCCACCGCGGGGCTTTTTTTAGCTGGCCGAGCCGAGCCTTTCAGCTGCCCTGAGCTCCTTATTGTCTTCCCCACACAGCTGTGTGTGCGCTGCCTCTTCTGCCCGTACATCCTGCAGCCTCACCCAGCCCTGGCTGCGGCTCTGCTGCCAGCTTCCCTCATCCCCATCCCCAACCATCACCAACAGGTCCCTAGGGATGGTCTCCCCAGTGGTCACAAGCCAACTCCTGGGCAAAGCCAGCCACCAGTAAGGAGTCTGCATGTGTGGGAGCCACTCGCCCCTGCCCCATCCCGCTCCATTCTTCCCTGGCACGGAAGCGGGGAAGGCTCCAGGGTGGGGATCATGGACACGCTCTGCTTGTGCCACACACAGCACAGTCCAGTTGTGGTTCAAAGCCTGGCTCCAGCCTGTAATGGTGATAATGATGCTAATTGCAATAGCGACATCATAGCAATGGTGATGTAATAGAAATAGTGATGTAATCTGGAGATAATGGTAATAGAAAGAGTAGTCAAAAAGGCTAGAAATAGAGAAAGAGGAATAAGAATTTGAAATAAGAATAAGACTAGAATCACAGAAACACAGAATCTTCATGGTTGGAAGGGACCTTTGAGATCATTGAGTCCAACCACCAAAAAAAAAAAAAAAAGAAAGAAGAATAGGAATAAGAAAAAGGATAAGAATAGGAACTTTTTCTTATAAAAAAAAAAAAAAAAACAAACATAAGAATAAGAAAAGAATAAGAATATAAGAATGAGAATAAGAGAAATTCATTCACCCCAGGTGGCAAAAAAAGGGTTTCATAGAATCATAGAATGGTTTGGGTTGGAAGGGACCTTAAAGTTCATGAGTTCCAACCCCCCTGCCATGGGCAGGGACACCTCCCACTAGACCACCACCCAGCCTGGCCTTGAACACCCCCAGGGATGGAGCCTCCACAGCTTCTCTGGGCAAAGGAGACTTCTCTTCACCTCTGGGTTTGAAGGTGAAGAGTTTGATTCCAGAGACTGCTGCACATCTGTGCCAGGGGAAAACAGTCTCATCTCCCTGTGACCACTGGCTGTGGCCAGGCCAGCTCAAGCTTAAGCCTTTCCAGATAAAAATCTTGACCTGATCCCAGGGATTGAGTCTATGTGGAGAAAGCAGGATGATGCATTCACAGGAATTGGGTTGTGTTTGAAAACTTTTTATTTCATTACATACCCTCTGGGCGTGTAAGTCCTCCTTGCCTCATCATCCGATTGACTGGTTCAGACCCAAAACAGCTACCACCGGCCAGGTTCATTTCGGTTTTCGAGAGGAATTTCATACACTTCTTTAGAGCAAACACTTCCCAGCACTTGGCTGCATTCACATGGCATTTGTCGGCTTTCTCCTTGGATCCTTCACTAGCAGCAAGATTTTTCCCATGTGAAAAATGCACTTAAAGTCCTAAGTAGAAGAGATTTTCTCAGATGCCCCGACTCAGCCCCAGCTCGGTGGGGAGCGGAACACTGTTTTGGAGCCTGCCCCAGGAGCAGTTCTGGCATCGCATTGCACTGGGCATCCATCAGTGGGACCTGCTCTGGGGTCCCAGAGCCCCTCAGCAGCTCTGTGTGATCATCACCTGCAAAAATCGTGAGCCAATCTCCCAGAGGTGGCGTGGAAGGGCACACTAGCCCCGGGGTTGCTCAGGCACTGACCAGCAGCTGGGAATCCCTCAATCTCCTCCTCACCCCGCTGGCTCCGTCTGTCCCCTCTGCCAGCCCGTGAGACCATCAGGGAAGCACTTGTGAAGCCAAAAATAGCCTGCACCCAGCACCAAATGCATTTGCTATCTTGTTGGCTGCCACATGCAGTGAAGGTTTTCCTTAGCAGATCATCATAGAAAGAGGGAGAACTGGAAGGGACATGTATGACCATGCATCATTCACTGGGCAGCCTGGGGCACTGCCAGGGTGAGCGCTGCGGGCATTCCCCCTTGTGCTGGTGAAACATCTCTGTCGCAGAATCACCATGTTTGGAAGGGACCTCTGAGATCAGCGAGTCCAAACACAAAAAAACCCCAAACAAAACCAAAAAACCCGAAAACACCCTCACACCACAAAAACCACAACACCCCACCACATCAAACCCAGCCACAAACCAACAACCATCTCAGGCACTAGAGCATGCCCTGAAGAGTCACGTCTACACGTTTCTTAAATACCTCCAGGGATGGCAATTCCACCACCTCCCTGGGCAGGCTGTTCCAGTGCCTGACCACTCTCTCAGTAAAGTAATTCTTCCTAGTAGCTAATCTAAACCTCCTCTGCTGCAACTTTAGACCATTTCCTCTGGTCCTGTCATTATTCCCTTGGGAGAAGAGGCCAACACCCACCTCTCTACACCCTCCTTTCAGGTAGTTGTAAAGGGCAACGAGGTGTCCCCTCAGCCTCCTCTTCTCCAAACTAAGACCACTCCTCGCTCTTCCAAACCTTGACTGATGGAGCAAATTGTTCTCAGTCATGTTAATGTTTGTTGGGTTCCAAGTTAGCATGTGCTACTTAGCTGTAATGAGGAAAAAAGCTGTGTTTGCCAAAAATATCAGAGGACTCAGGCCTTGTGTGGTGGAAGAAGAGCAAATTCCTTCAGGTTTCAAGCTGTAGAGCAGACATGATCTAAGGACCTGATCTTACCTCCAGAAAGCCAACAGAAAAGGTGGAAAAGAGGATGAAACAATTCAGGATACTTCTGTCATTTAACAAGCTTTGCAATCATGGTACTAGAGATCACTGGAGAGATGTTGATAGCATGTAGAGGTCCTCCTAAATTACCAGTGGATACTATCATCTTGTTGGAGCAGTGGAGTACATCCCATTTGTACCTAGGTCCCAAAGAATTCAGCCTTCCAAGACCCATAAGCCTCAAAGCTCCTAAAACATATCTGTTCCTGTGGACTGGGAGGGTTACAAAGCTTCACAAGATGACAGGAATGAAGGGGCAAAGGAGACCAGAAGATGAGTGGAGAATCTAGATCAGAGCCACACTTAGCCTTATGGTTGAGGATGGGGCCTAGTTTCCAACCACATACAAAGTGACATCTTAATTAGGGGTCTAAGTTGAAACAGGGTCTAATGAGCTTAGATTTGACTGAGACCTGGTGAAGAAACAGTAAATAGAAAAGTTTTTGAAAAAAGGGTTTATTTTATTTCAAGCAAACCAGCTGTTTCTCATGGCAGCTTCTGGAGTGAGTCTGCAGAAGATGAGGCAAACAGTTGGGTCAGTCTGGGGAAGCATGCGGGACCCAATGAGTGGGACATAGACAGGGATGGAGAGGAGCAAGCAGACCCTGTAGTGGCTCTGCAGAAACACGGTCTAATGAGAGCACTAGCCTGGGAGAGAGGAACCCCATCCTTCAGTGCTTTGACTAGGAAGTATTTTGGAGGTGTCAGCAGTGACAGGAAGGAGACGGGACCATCAAAAGGCCATACGAGGGTAGTGCTGGCACTTTCCTCCAGACCATTAGGTCTAGATGTGGGTATGGACAGGGATTTCTGTACTGTTGTCATCCAGCTACTACTGTCAAGCACGGGAATGGTGGCTTCCTTAACTTCCCATCATGCTGATAGTAATGATGAGGTGTGGCTGCTCCTGGACACAACAGCCTGGTTTCTTCAGTGGAGTATCATTAATCCAACATCAGGAAAGCCTTTTTCACTTGGCTTTGGTAAGAAGAAAGGATATTATAAAGAATTTGTCATAGAAAATACCTGGGATTTAATGCCCTCATGGTCTTTCAATTTAAATAATTAAAAAGAAGAGGTTAGCTTCCTGCTAACTTTTTCAGAGGGACATTTTTGAGAAATCAAGGGCATTAATCAGGGAAATCAACTGAATATACAACAATATCTGGAATGCAATCCCAGGCAAGAGAAGAAATCTCTCAGGGGAAAAGTCAAAGCCTTAACTGGATGAAGAATTACCGCAAAAAGAATATTAGGAATAACCACAAGCCTGCAATGGATGGAAAAAGGGATTAACCAGCAAAGAGACGTTTACGTTAAAGGTCAGGACATGTAGGGGTAACGTCAGAGTTACCAAAGTCAAGCTGTGTTAGATCTTGCAAAGGAAATTAAAACAACTACTGATATGTTCATGAATCATAAATGAGATAAGAAAGAAGTGTGTCTTCTGCATGCCCAGGATGTGCCAGAGCCTAAAGATGCTAAAACTGCATCCCTCAAACAAGGTGGCTTTTTGGTGTCAGGCTTTGGGAAGAAAGAGGAAGCTGAATTTCAGGCCAAAGTGAAGATGGATGACAAACATCAGGGTATTGGAAACAACCACATCTAAAAGGGAAAGAAATCTCAAAGAGCTGTCTGCACACAAAATGGAGGAACTGGACCAGCTCCACCCTGGAGTCAGGGAATAAATGGCCGTGAAACAGCAAGTTCAGCATCAAGTATTTGAAATTAATCTATGGCGGTTTAGAAGTAGTGATGGAAAACAGTAATTTAAGAAAGGCAAGAAGGATGCCCTGGGCAACTACTCTGCTTGTCTACGGTACGTCTGCCAAATGAAATTCTTGCCAGAAAATTCTGCAAGCTTTCTGAATAACTGATTTTCTAAGCAAAGGAGACACATTTGGTCATATCTCACTGGAATTTAGCACTTTTTTTTTTTATGGTGTTTGATATGAAATTATTAGTTAAAATGGAGAAGACAATACCTGGGGGTGAAACTGTGAGATATTAGTAATAAATGGACTAAAGGACATCCCACTTCTCTGTCTCAGTAAGGATTTTCTCAGGCTACAAGGGAGGTAACTCTTGAAGATACTCAAATTTCAGTCTTGGTGCTCCTTTAGTATTTCTGGCTTTTCAGCTCTGCTTTTCAGCTCTGGGATTTTCTGGTTTTAGAGAAAACACTATGGGAACACACTTTCTCCCTGTGTTTCCAGCTGTAAATACCCTGGATCTCTCCTGGCACGATCCAACATGCTTGGGAGAGGACCAGCAGTGAATAACCGAGCACTGGTCCACACTGGGGAGCTGACACGATGGAAACCAGCCCTAAAGGGATGGAAAACACTAAAAAGCTGCTTAAATGGAACTCCTTTTTACTCTCTACTTTGGAGTGAGAATGTATGGAATAACCACACCTTGGGATGCTTGCTTCTACCCTCCCTAGGTGGACACTGCTGCAGTGGTCAACAGGTCCCGGGGTGGTGGAGTGGGAGGTGGTGCTTTCCTGGGCTCCTTCCAGAAGGCTCTGAGGGGATTTGGGCAAAATGTCCTGCCAACCAGAAATCCCAGGAAAACTGTGGATTGATGCAATGACTTCTGATCCCACTGGGAAGCCTAAGCCTGCCAAGCGTCTGGGAGCAGGTAGCGAGAGCCACATCCTTTTAAGGATGAGGAATCTCAGCCTTAGAGAGTGAAGAAAATTGTTTAATGGTCAACAGGAAAATGATTAAAACTGAAAGCTTATGAGGCCAAAGTCCATCCCCCAATCAATGGGCACTCTTCATCAAAAAAACCCTCCACTTCTTCTGAAACCCATTATTAATTGTTAATTATCTTTTGGCAGCTCACTGTGCAGAGCCCACAAGAAGGCACTTCTCCCACCATGCACGTGCAGCACTGAGCCACGGGCTTTGAAGAGCTCCCTGAAACACTAAATAGCAATGAGAACCAAGAGTATCATGAAATAACTGAAGCAGGGTCTCCCAGAAACCAAGACATCCAATGCCATGAGTCAATTCTGCACAGCTCAGCCCATCTGAAGACAATTTTCTGCCCAAACCCTCTGAATTCACATGTCAGGCAGCAATGGTTGGGAGCTGGTAAGAGGGAACCTCGCTGAGCACCACCATCCCCAGGGACCTGCAGCACATCACACAGGCTGAGCATCAGTGGCACGCTGCACTGTCCAACTGCCCCGGACACGCTGACACGTGTGGGTTTTTTTCCAGAGAAAAGGGATTCCTACGGAGGCAGCAGGCCTCTTCCTGCCAGATGTCTGCCAAGAAAAGCAGTTGTTTAAGCAAGAGGAGAGAAAGATCTGCTGTGACCTCCGTCCCTTTGCCCCAGGCTGTTGCACCCTGAGGTTTGCAGAGGTGCCACCTGGGTGAAGCTGCTTTTGAATTGCAGACTGCTGCATCCCTAAGCAAAAATAGCTGCTGCAAGGACCCCAAACCTATAAATAATAGTGGCAGTAACAAGAGTAATAATAAAGACAATAATATCAACCATTCTTGCATACCTACCAGCAAACCTCCCCGTTTGTACAGCTCGCTTATTTCCAACCAGGAGGCGTTGCTATGGGCAACGTGGCAAGGCAATCTGCTGTCTGACAGAGCAGAACTGAAGAAGCTCATAATGTGTCGTGATACATCATAACGTTTCCACAGGAAAAAAATCCATCCAAGGATCACAGAGCACATCCCCAAGGGAAAGGGACCTACCTCTGCAGTGCCCTGGAGGCAGCTGCCGCCATCCCCAGGGAGGGAGATGCTCTGAGCCAGACCCTTAGACCCATGGAAGGTATAAAATTGGTCCTGGCTCCCACCAGCACAGCTACAGGCCTCAGGGCAGCCAGTGGGGCTGGAAGCAAGCCCACCACTTAAGTGGATTTCCCTGCTGTCCTTGAGACCACCCCCCAAAGCACCTCCCCAGCTGACCAGGGAGCTTGTCTCAGGCTATGGATAAGTCACAAACCTTTTAGTTTTCATCCACAGAGCCAAAAAATTAATCCTTGAAGAGGAGTTGGAGGACCCTGGAGAGGTTCTGGGTTTGGGACCCTCCTTTTCACTCACTTCTTGGTGTCCCCAGTCTGGGGAACCTCATCCCACCAAGATCTGCAAAACAGCTGCAGGAGGTACCTCTGCACCACCATCTGGGTAAAAAAGCTAAAAAAGCCTCACCTGGGATGTTACACCCAAAAAAAAAAAAAAAGAGGGTGAGGGAGTAAGCTTAAATCCTGGACCTGCTGGTTGCCCACAGCACAAAATTATTCACCCTCTGTGGTGCAGCGAGCTCCAGCCAGCTCTGGCCAGGATGAAACCCCAGCCTAGCTCCAGGGACCATGTACAAAAGGCACGGGGCCAGATTGTCACAGCCCGGCTCCTTCTGCCCCACAGGCTCCCCCGGCGCTACCCCAGCAGGCTGCGAGCTCTCAGACACTCACAGGTTCCTGTGAGCCACCACCCGGACACCAACACTCCTTGGCTTTGTGCATGGAAGACCCCAGCCCAGC
Organism: Gallinago undulata; assembly: GCA_026546715.1. Classification (NCBI taxonomy): domain Eukaryota; kingdom Metazoa; phylum Chordata; class Aves; order Charadriiformes; family Scolopacidae; genus Gallinago; species Gallinago undulata. The sequence goes on along the minus strand of JAOTQQ010000001.1, from coordinate 194,764,056 downwards.
AGGTTAAGACACATCTCTCACTTTATGGTGGAAATCTGAATAAAATTTTTTAAAAATCACCAGTCAAACTAATGATAATGCCTGTGACCCCTGGAGCACCATGGAGGAGAGACGACCCAAACATAAGGTGGTGGGGATGTGGCTGTATGGGAGGGAGCAACCCTGGGAATGGTGGTATCCACAGTCCCTGTCCCCCTCCTGCTGGGTCACACAGCCATCCCCCTGCATCCCAGATGCATAACTTCACCTGGCACAGCCACCAGGGATGAGTCATTCCTGCTAAGCTGGGCTGGCAGGATCCATCCATCCATCCCATAGAACTGGTCCAGCCTTACCATCTTGGTTAGGAAATTTGGTGGGAAGCAAGTGCTGAATGTTACCTGGGAGGTGCATGCTCAAGACATCTTCTCAGGTCCAGGAGGATCAACGTATGCTCCCTTGTGGCCAAGAAGGCCAATGGCATCCTGAGGTGCATCAGGAAGAGTGTGACCAGCAGGTTGAGGGAGGTCATCCTGCCCCTCTGCTCTGCCTTGGGGAGGCTCCATCTGGAGTACTGTGTCCAGTGCTGGGCTCCCCAGTTCAGGAAGGACAGGGAACTGCTGGAGAGGGTACAGCAGAGGACCTCAAAGATGATTAAGGGCCTGGAGCATCTGTCTTATGAGGAAAGGCTGAGGGACTTGGGTCTTTTTAGTCTGGAGAAGAAAAGGCTGAGGGGGGATCTGATCAATTCCTATAAATACTTAAAGGAAGGGTGTCCAGAGGAAGGGGCTAGTCTTTTTTCAGTGGTGCCCAGTGACAGGACAAGAGGTGACATAAACTTGAACATAGGAAGTTCCACCTAAACATGAGGAGGCACTTCTTTACTTTGAGGGTGGCAGAGCACTGGAACAGGCTGCCAAGGGAGGTGATGCTGAGCCAGACCATCCCAGTAGAGGGGGACATTACTTGTGGAGCTGGTACAGATTTGCCCCCCCGTGGGCAGGGAGGGAGTTTGGCATGGGACAGGGTCTGAGGGGGCAGAGAGCTTCCTCTGGCGGAAGTGTGGTGATTCCTGGGGGAGATGCCAGGGCTTCCAGGAGCCCCTTTGGCTCTAAAACCAGCTTATTGTTTCCAAAAGCCAACAAAGCAAATCTTCTCCCCGGTTTAGCTGCCCTGCGCTGGGATGCCTGGCTGCAGGAGGGATTGAAGGGGAGGGGGAGAGGGAATGAGTTGGGAAAAGAGAATTTCTTCAGCACCGGGAGTAACGGGAAGGTTTTGCACTGGGCATGGGCTAGTGCAATGGGGCAGTGGTTGCCCTGCTCGCTGCCTCTCCGGCCCTCAGCCGCCCCGGAGCTGAGAAGAGTACTAGAACTGGTCAGTCTTGTATAAATAACAGCTTTTACACTTTTCTTCTGGTTTTCCAAAGAAAGAGGATTCTATTCCCGGAAAAGACAATGACTTAATAGAAGTGACCTTCATGTAAAACACAGCTTCTGTGTAAATAGAGATTATTCTAAATATTATTAAAATATTAGTCTGTGTTATCATGACCCAACGTTTTTCATAAATACCAGCCAGCAGTTTTGATAGAGGCTGAAAGCTTGCTTCTTTTTGTTTCCTGAAGATGGGTTTTCTTTGACCCTTCTGAATCAGTGAGTTGAAATGCTGTGCTTGACACAATATTTTATTTTCCCTCAAACTTTTAAAATAGTTGGAGGCACGTGGAAAGGGAGCAGGGTGCTGTAGCCTTCCCTCAGTCGCTTTTGTGCCGTTTGCTCAATCATTTTAAAAGGAAAACACAAGCAAAAGATACTGTTTAAACAAGGCATGGAAAAATCCGATGCTGCCCTTCATTGCTAATGAGAGTCGTCCCCTGCCAGATAAACACTGCTCATCAGAGAGAAGTCAAAAATGCAGCCTCTAAATTGAGCGGGGACAAGAAAACATATCATTTATATTAAAGGATCTTGTTTTCATTTCTTTCTCTTGGGCTCTCTGGCCTTGCCTTGACCCATCACGCTGTGTCTTACAGCCTGGAACGTGGAAGAGCCCCCTGGGCTGGAACAACAAAGAGGCCATTGCAAGAGTTATCCCTGGTGAGGATGTTTTGCCTTCGCCGTGATCCCTGCATCATGTCGGGGTAGCATTAAGGGACTGCAAAGATGCAGCCGAGCAAGCCCAAAGCTTGGCTTCAGGACCTGAATGCTTCAAAGCAAGGGAAAAAAAAAGAAGAGGGTATTTTCATGAGCACTGGGCTCCTTCCACTTGCCCGGAACTGAGGAGAAGAGGTGGCCCTGTCCTTCCATGGAGGCTTTTGCCCTCCCAGGTGCACCCTGGTGAGTCCCACTCTTGGTGGGAGTCTTGTGGGAACCAGCTTCTGGCGGCTGGAAACCCAGTGGGTAGCCCTGGATGAGAACACCTTGAGAAGAAGCAAGGTATTGGCATAATGATGAGCACATTCAAACATTGCAGCTTGCAACTTGTTAAAATGACATAAATAGGTAAAAGTAAATGAGAAGACTTCAAGGCAGCTTCTTGAAAAGGAGTCTTCCCAATGGGTGGGGAGGCAGGGTCTGCAGGGCTGGTTGCAGTGTGCTGGGTTTCCCCACCACCACCGTACCCATGCTGGAGGGTCTTCAGCACACGTCCCCCAGAGAATGGCATTGTCCCCTCTGGTACAGGGTGTCCTGGAAAGCAGCTTGGTCAGACTCTCCTCTTGATGCTGAAGTGATACTCTAAGGTCTAGGTGGAGAGGAGCAGAGATGCACCTCCTCTTCTCCTTCCACATCCCCCTTTTTGGGTGTTGTGGTCATCTTCCCATACCTGTGAGAGCTGCTTAGCTACCCTAAAACCAACTCAGTGAAGCAGAGAAGAGCATATGCACATGTTCAAAAGGTGCTCTCCTCTTCCTCCAGAGGTGCGGTACCTGAAACTCTCATTCCTCACCCAAATCACAACTGCTGCACCTTCTGCCTCCAAGAACATCTGCAAAGAGGTCTTTCAGAGCTGTGTTTTCTGTCACTCTCCAGTACCACTATACTGGTAGCCATGGAGAGAGAGTGAAAGCAACCCACGCATATCTGCAGAGCCACCCCAGATCAGTGACTCCCCGTCCACAGAGCTCAAACACCCATGCATCAGTTGTCACAAGACCTGAACATTTGACCCAACTAAAACATCATTTGCCAGCTTTGCCTGTCTTGCTCCTCAGGCAGAGCATACACTTGCGACCAGCAAGAACCCCAAGCTCCCTTTTCTGCTCCACCAGCTGAAGCCACTGCGATCCCTCCACAACACAATCATCACATAGTCCTTGCTTTTGAGGACAACCAAAAGCAACCCTTTAGGGTTAGCCTCAAACCTTTTGCAGAGACAGGAGGAGCATTGGAATGGGCTGCCCAGGGAAGTGGTTGAAGCACCATCCCTGGTTCAAAAGATGGGTTGACATGGTGCTGGGGGACACGGTTTAGTGATGTTTTTTTTGTCAGAATTATGTTGATGGTTGGACTAGATTATCTTGAAGGTCCCTTTGAACCTAGATGATTCTATGATTCTATGATTTCAGCTCCTCTGGCCATTTACCGTTTGGGAAAAGCTAGCTCTTGGGACTGGATTTTGGTCCTGCGTTAACATAATCCTCCAAGGAGGTGTGAAGCCAACGGTGCTGCCCTACCAAAGCCAATGGGCATCCCAGAAGTTCCCAGAGACTCTGTTAGGACCAGGCTCAGATTGTGTAGGTGTTCTGTCTCTGAGGCTTAAGCTCATGCAATAAAGCAGCTACCTTGTCCCACCTGACACTCACTCGTGTATGCCAGCAATGCACCCACATCCCTGGGGAGCTATAGGGGTCCTGGTCAGGGACGTGTCCCAGGCTCCATCCATGAGTGTCCTCATGATGGAAAGGGGAGCACACGTGTAAAATTCCACATTTCCTTCACCAGGATGAGTGAGGGGGTACTTACAAGTGTTTGAGAGGACCGGATTAGATTTCAGCATAATCCCAATGAATGGGGAAGTCTCCTCCACCCCAGTCAACCCGAAGACAGCCTTAAAAGACAACTAAAATGTTGGAGAGGCCCAGCCAAAGGCAGAAACTCCATCAAGGAACGAGCCACCCATGACAGGGCTGTGGCTACATGGCAGCACAGGGTAGTGGCAACTGACCTGCCCTTCAAGAAGACAGCCATCACCCTGATTCCCTTCTGGGACACACCACTCCACCGCACCTGTGCTCTGCTTGGCAGCAGCTCCATGGACAAGCTCAAGACCTTGAACTCTAGAGTTTCATATGTTCTCCTCATTCCCCTCCTCCAACTGAGCCTTCGACCACAGTGGTGTGCAAGCACCAAGGGCAAGGGGTACATCCACTACAGGAGATGACAGGTACAAGCTGCAGCCATCATTCCTAATGCATCTGTTATGTTCAGTTTATGGGCATTTATTGTTACAGCAAAGCTCTCTCCAGCCATGGTGCCCAATGCCAGTTCACGTCGGCTTGCACAAGGCAGCACCTGCAGATGTCAAGTCCTTCTCAGTTCCCAGCTCAGAATAAAAAAAAAGCAGAGGAAGCTTGGGAGCATCTTCATACTTTCTGAGCCCCCTGGATATTGCTTTTAAACTACGAGCTATATTCTGTCCTACTGAATCACAGAATGGCCTAGGTTGGAAGGGACCTTTAAGATCATCAGTCCAACCATAAAAAAAAAACAAAACAACCAACAACCAAAACCAAAACACAACACAAAACCAACACCAAACACACACACCAAACCATATTCCTGAGCACCATGTCAATTTGTCTTTTGAACACCTCCAGGGATGGTGCCTCAACCACTTCCCTGTGCAGCCCATTCCAATGCTTGATAACCCTTTCAGTGAAGAAATTTTTCCTAATATCTAGCCTGAACCTTCCTGGGTGCAAGTTGTGGCCATTTCCCCTTGTCCTGTTGCCTGTGACTTGGGAGAAGAGACCGACCCCCACCTCTCTACACCCTCCTTTCAGGTAGTTGTAGAGAGAAGGTAGGTCTCCCCTTAGCGTCCCTGAACAACCTCTCCTCATAAGACTTACTCTCCAGACCCCTCACCAGCTTCATTGCCCTTCTCTGGACCCGCTCCAGCACCTCAATGTCTTGTTTGTGGTAGGGGCCCAAAACTGGACACAGGACTCAAGGTGAGTGCTGTGCATTTCTTTAAAATTTAGGCATTACAGAGGAAAGAAGATAATTTAAAGCCAGGAGGAGAAAACAAGCCCTGGACTCACTCCTCTGCTGGCAGAAATTGGCTCAGCTGAAGATTCAGTGCTGGTCCCACTGTGTCCTCCACGCCCCCACTGTGCCACCCCTACCTCTCCACTGTTTCTGCTGTGTCAGCAAAGAAAACTGGTGTGTGTGTGTGGTGTCTAACTTGCTTTCCTCAGGAAGAGCAGCTGCTGGGTTAGTCCCATAATGATGGCACTCGGCATCAACCCATCCCTCCAAAGCCCAGCTGCCACCTCTGATTTGCTGCTGGTGCTCTCAGTTATTCCCCATCTCTGTGGCTGGCAGGGGGCAGCTCTTCCCTCCAGACGCCCTTCACGAGGCAGAAAAAGATGCAGCTGACTCTTAGGATGTTCAGGATATTCCCAAAAAAAGTCTTTGGTTTATTGTTATTTCCGCTCAGAAAACATATTTTACTAAAAAAAAAAATCATTATCATAATAATAATAAAAAAGAATTCCAAGTATTTAGAAACATCTTGGTCTCGCTCTCCCATTTACAGCAGCGAGGACCAAGAATAACTCCACAGCAGCCAGCGGTGTAACGCTGGGATGAAACCAGAGCCACACCAGTCACAGGATTAATGTCTCAGAGCTCTTGTTTTCGAGCATCCCGGGACAGAAATTAGATCTTCAAAAGCTCCTTTTCAGACACTTCTTAACTGACCACAATTTCAGATGTTTCTCAGCGTTTTCCCGCAGTCGTTGAGTGCTTCAGAAACCTGTTGACAGGCCCCTGAACTGGTTGTCAACAGAGCAACAATCCACACTGAAGCTCTGAAACTCATCATTTGTGGCTGCTGAAACGAGTTCTGCTGAGCTGTGGAGAGCAGACAAACGAGTCCATCTGGTCCTAGTTAGTGAGTTATCACCTCTTCGGCTAAGGCACATTACGGGAATGGGAACAGCTTCTCCTCGTCTGTTTCTCTACTCCTTCTCATCTCTTGATTTCTTCCCTTTACTTCTTTTCCCCATTTTGTCATATTTTTTTTCTTTAACTTTCTGCATCTTCTTGTCCTGCTCTGTGTCCATCTCCAGTTGAGCTTGGTCCAAATGCCTTCCAGGTCTTCTGTCAAGTCCCTCCTCCCATTGCTCTGTACCAAGGCGCCTGGTGGCATCTCTCTGTTTTCTTGCAATACGCTTACCCCTCTTCTCAGATTTGATGTTCTTGGCAAGGAGCAACTATTGGGGAAAAAAATGGTTGAAATTGAATAACAAACCCACTGCAAACCAACAAAAGCCAAAGAGGAGCCAGTCAGCCAGGCTGCAGCAGCCTGGCAAGGAACAGCTTTATCCATAAACGCTCCCATCTGTAACCATCAGTTGGCAGCAGTTTTCTATTAAAAGAAAGAGTAAAATTAAAAATATATTTCTGAGACAGATCCCTGCTAATTGACCAAAAAATGTTGCCACTGGCAATGTGTAATTTTAATAAAGTCTTAATGCTAAAGGCTGGAACTCCCAATGCTGTCCTCCTGCAGGAGTTTGACCTGGAAAGCAGGAACCCAGACAGGCTAGTGCCACCCCAGGCATGTCCCTGAGGGTGAAGATGACCGGGCGGACGAGCGGTACAGAAGAGGAGTTAGGTCCCCTTCCTACATAAACTGGTGCCTCATAGTGAATCTACATTTACAAGTATCTAAAGGGTAGGTGGAAGGATGATGGAGCCGAACTCTTTTCAGTGGTTTCCAGCGATAGGACGAGGGGCAACAGGCACAAGCTGGAACAGAGGAAGTTCCACTCAAATATGAGGAAAAACTTCTTTCCGGTGAGGATGACAGAGCCCTGGCACAGGCTGCCCAGGGAGGTCGTGGAGTCCCCTTCTCTGGAGATGTTCAAGCCCCGCCTGGATGCAGTCCTGAGTGATGTGCTCTGGGCAATCCTGCTTTGGCAGGAGAGTTGGACTAGATGATCTCTAGAGGTCCCTTCCAACTCTGACAATTCCATGATTAGCGACACGGTTTAGTTCACACAAACCTAACCCTGCTTTCCTCACATCTCAAGGTAGGGCTGAAATCATTGCTTCACCCCTTAACTTCATGCCTGACTCCACAAACATAACAAGATCTACATTATAAGTCCATCAGGGGGAACGAAACCCAGACCACCATCCTGGGTTAGTGGCTGAAATAGACTCCGTGAGTCGTGGTTACCATCCCCTGCTCTAACGCCTACATAACACCATCTTGCTTTTATTCTGTATCGGAACAAATGGCAGAAAGGGGTGTTACACAAAGAAGGACTTTAATTTGTTTTTTTTTAAAATTCTTTGGATCTGGAATTTTCCAAAGTTATTCCTTCTCTCACTGTCTGCACTGAAAGAGAGAATATACATTTTTAAAAAGCCAGTGTTTGAAAAGCAAGCGTAAGTTAAAGTAGGAGGTGAGCATAACACAGCTATAGACTTTAACATCTATGAATAAATTCTAAAGCTCCCAGAAAACACGATTCATTGTCGTTAGCATCAGCTTACCTGTGCCTCCGACTGAAATTAATTCAGCCCTGAAAGTTTGAAATCAGAAAGACAGCCCAGTGAAGCATCGTCCCCCCACCCAAGCCATAACGCTCACCGTCTTTGCTGCACTGCCCAGAACAAGCCTCACAGTAAGGATCACGATGAACCCATGTATTGGTAGCAGGAGCAGGCTTTGCTGGGGAAAGTTGGTTTAACAGAGTCCTTTAAGACGTGCCAATGATAGTTTATCAGAAAAAAACCCAACAGGACCCCAACTCCTTCCATTGTTCTGTCTTGTGTTGACAGCCTCTGTTGCTGCCTGGTTTCAGAGCAGCCTCCTGCTGCAGGACCTCTCCAGATCAAGGAGGAGCCTGAGTCCATCCCACATCAGACTTGAGGGCTTGGGGGCGTCAGCCTTTGCAAACTATGAGTTCGGCTACGTGACTGGTTTTATTGGAGCTCATTGTCACGCAAAGGGACTGTGACATTTTTATGGAATTGGTCTGCACCAGAAGGACAAATTCAGCAAGAACTTTCACAGAAATCTAGATCGTGCTGGTCTCACCATGACAGCATATCTGGGGCTCCTACATGGCACACCCGAGGATGGATTTGTGGGGATTTCAGTTGGTAGAGACCTCTGTTTCAGAGAGTTAATTTATCCTGCAATGGGAATATCCATCAGTTTAGCCCCAGGATTCAATCACCCACCCAAGTGATGGACAGGAATCGATGCTTCAGCAGGGCACACCATCCATGTACACCACCAGTCCCAGCAACTTCTGTGCCACCAAGCCCAGCTGGGCCACCCCAAGGGACAGAGACCAGCCCCTGGGGTCCCCATCTGAAAGCGAGCAGACCAACCAGCAGACCTGCCTCCACCTCTATTAGATGGAACTTACAGCTTGTCCTCCTGGTGCAGTAAAAACAACCCTTCTCCACCCGAGGAGGACCAGCTGCTCGAAACCCTGCCCACTGGAAATGATTCTGTTTGAAGCTGCAGAAGGGGCAGAGCTGCAGGCCAGGCAGCAGGCAGGGACTGAGGGCAGAAGGGCTCACCCCTCATGTGCCCCCAAATTCCATTTTTTTTGTGGGACTGAACAGTCTGTCTCTGTCCTGCCCAAACTCCCAAGCGCTGAGATTGGAGAACATCACCTGCAGCACAGCCCCCCCTGCATTAACCCTGCCAGCACAGACCACCCCCCGCCAGGTATAAAATTATATTACAGGGCAATTCAGGAATCAGCTTATTTTCCTACCCAGACGCTACTGATTTCAAGAGAGGGCAACCAGACTCACCCCTTCTCTCGGCTTTGTTTTTCTCCCTCCTGTAGAGCACCGCTTCCCCCCACTTCAGGTTATTTTTTGGGCTTGGTGGCAAACTGGGGTTTGGATTAGGAGATAGGATTTGTTTAAAATCCAGACAAGTCTTCCTTCTGGTTAGAGCTGCACTAGGAACATTAGAATTCCTAGTGGGTTTCTGTAGTTGGGTTTTTGGTTTTTTTTTTGGTTTTTGTTTTTTTTTTTTAAATCACCAAGCAGCAGTTCCCACTTGAAGGAGCAAAATTTGATAAGATCAGTGACATTAATCTTCTGCTCCTGAACTGCCGGTCAGAGGATACAACAGAGGAAAAAAAAAACCAAGTCCATACTGCACACACATGCTTTTATCATATCTCTTCGAACCGAAGCAATTTAAAAACGAGAAACAGCCACTATTTAATTTTGAATGCTGCTTCCCTGCCTGTCGCAGTGTGGCGGTTATTCGTCTTCAGTTACATCCCATGATATGTCCCCCTTGGAAAAGGAAACAAAGCCAAGTCTGAAATTCATCAAATCCAACCTCCACCATCTCAGTCAAAGGAAGAAAGCAGCAGAAGAGCAAAATGTAGCTGTGATTGAAAAACTTAAAGATTCATGTTTATTTATTTATTTATTCACTTAAAATTAGTGACTTGGACACTTATGGAAACATCTTTTTTTTTTTCTCCTTATCCCCAACTGAAAAAAAAGAGCTAAGAGGAGCCTCTCTTAGGAAACAGGACTTTCCCAAACATGCCTATTTACGCTCTGCTTGAGCACGGTATTGGCCTGCATTTGCCTTTGTGGCGAAACGTGACAATCTGTCAGTCTGCCCAGGGAAAAAGGAGCTGAACTTAGGACAAAAGACAGACTTTATTCCTTTGGAGAAAGTATCCCAAAATTTTCCTCCTAAGTAAAGCAAGACAAAATTTGGCAGGAAGTTCTGTTCTCGGCCAACAGCTAACAAAATCCCATGCTGTAAGTTGACAGGAGATGGAAGGACTTCCACGGATGGAAAAATTTCTGTGGGCATATTCTTTCCCTCCCCCTGAATCTGTACTGCAGAGCACCAGGCACGGAGACGGAACTAAAATCAGAGAAGCTCCTACATGTGATTCTGACTTTGCTTAGAAGAGAAATAAGGCTTGAGGCTCCAAGTGGCCCTGGCTGCAGAGAGGAATAAACACTTGAGCCTCAAGCACTTTCTGAGCATTAGCACATCCCTTCCAGGCTTCAGTCCTACACATCTTCGTTTGAAGTGAAGTGCTTCAAGGCAACATCCCCCATCCAGCCGATATCTCCTCTCCAGCATGAAAGACTTTAAGGTATTTGTGGCTGTAGGGAAAAAAAAAAAACAAACAAAACCAGAGAGACATTTCAGCAGTTCAGTGGGAACTGATAGGGGCCTGGGGGAAAGGAGACACCAGGCTGTCACCACACCAAGCATCTGCTGGGCTGCCCATGAGGCACCCAAAGGTAAATAAAACAAGAACCAGGGCACCTCTGCTCCAGGATTCTAGTTCAAACAAAATCCAAGTTAACAAAGGAACTGGAAAGTTCCATTCACTGGAATGGCTTTTTTAAATTAAAAAAAAATAAATTAAAAATTCATAGGATGCCTACATGCTATCCATGACCATGTGAAATCCTGAAAAATGCACATAATTTTGCAATAAGAAGCCTTTAATAAGCCATTGCTTGAGGAAGGCAAATAGATGCTAAACATTTTAGAACCCCGTATGCACACAGCTCAGTTATTTCCAGCTGCAGAACTATCATTAAGCTTTGTTGCTTACCCTATTAATCCCTTTAGAAGTAAGTATAAAACTTACTCCAAGACATATTTTGAAAGACAAGGCTTTTAAAAAAAACCCCTTTCCCTGTTAGTCCCTATAGAAAATGGAGCCTGGTTTTCAGTTCTGACACTACACTGAAGATAACCATAAACAAGAGGAAACCTGTTTATAAAGCAAGAGGCTTTGCTTCAAGCCATCAGTTATGGCAAGTTCAGGTGTTGCTTGCAAAAACTAGGATAAACCACCCCGATTGCTACGACCTGTAAAATACTGCATTCCTTGAAATTCTGAATGTTAACTTCCTTCCACTTCTCCTTCTGAAACAGCCCCCTCGCCATCTCCACTGCCTTTGTTGATCACTATTTGTCGCACTGAACAGAGGTTCCTGGAAAAAGCTGTGCTGGGAGCAGAGCTGTACAACATCACTAATTTTTTAAAATTTTTTCTTTAAACTTGCAGTCTCACTGTGGTTTTACGAAACCAAATAATCCCCTCGTCTTTTCCTAGGTGAAGAACAAGCAGCACAGCAGAAAATTAAACATCAACACTGAAAGCACGGGGCTCTTCCCTGAGGAAAAGCACAGGGCGCTTTACGGTTTTCCAGTACCAGTGAAGAAAATTCAGCAGTTAATGATGAGAAACCCACCAAGAGATAAGGCTTGAGATTCCTTAATTGTCAAACTGCGTTTGTGTATTGCTGGCTCCTCAGACTGTGGGTCAGCTTACACTAAAATACAAAAGTTTTGAGGGTGGAGGTTAGAGACAGGACCTGCAAGTTCTATGGCTGAGGTGAACACCGAGGCCACCAAACCCCCTCACGTAAAGCTGCAGCCTGGAGCCATACGGTCCCTGCAGCTCCTTCTCCAGGACCAGGGAGGGTGAGAACTACTGGAAAAAAAATGACCGAGTACACCTAGGCAGTATGCAAAAGTTTCAGAAAGGGATGTTCTTTCAGGTGTGAAAAGCAACTGCCGGCACAGCTGAAGAAGAGCTCATCCTATCCTGGCCATATGACTTCTTAAAGTGGGTTATTTTCTGTAGGAAAAGAGTCACATTACTTCAGGGACACAAACGAAGGCATGACGCACTCGGGGTTTCCATGAAGGCATCGACCTGGCTCTTCAACTACGTCCCTCCTTCCCTCTCCGATGAAACCTAATGCTCACTTGCTCACTCTGGCACAGGGATTATATCTTACAATATTGTGAGACCAATGTATTTTTTGTTGTTGTTGCCATGACAACCATGCTGTTAGGCCAGACCTAAAGCAGCAGCTGCCTTCTCCTCTGCCAGACTCTGACAAACACAGCTCTCAACCTTTTTTTTTTTTTTTTCCCCCTTCTAAGTATGTTGCCTATATGCCAATATTTTAGTAGCTTTAATTTAAAGAGAGAATTACAAACTACACCCATTTTTCTGCTTCCCAGGAATCATCACTTCCAAGGGGCAGGCAGCAGGAGGGACACAAACACGGATTCCTCCGGTAGCTGCAGGAGCTCACATGACTTTAAGCTCGCTGGAAATCTCGCCTCCAAGTCAATACGGGTATTAGCTGCTGGCACTGGTACACCATGCACAGCTTAATTAAAGTGTGGAAAACACAGCTAAAGCTAATGAAAGATTTTACAGGATACTAGGGTCAGGCCCAACAAAAATCTAAAACATTGTGCTCTGCACTTACCCTCTTAAAAAAGAAACCCAGATATTTTCAAATTACGAGCTCGAAAACAGCATTCCTATGAAACGGTGTCTGTAAGAATAAGCTAAACTGAATATAACCCAGGCAAGGAAAAGAGCAAGAATTCTACACGAAGACATCCGAGTTCTGCCACTGTGGCCTTCTAGGCAGTGAGGTAGCTACTGCGTTTTCCAAACATTAGATTTGTAGCCAGTGCATCACTTGGACAAGATTTCAAATGCAACCTAGATGGCAGAAGAAGGGGTAGAAATGCCATCACAACTGAGATTTTTTTCATTCATTCATATTTTATACTGTTGTATTGTGTTAAAATGGACATCTAAGAAGCAAATGAAGTGTACTACGGTATCTTGAGGAGATCACTCATTTAATAAAAAGACTCACTTGACAGTTTCTGACAACGCTGTTAGTACTGAAGCACACACAGACTGAGCCTTGCAGCCGCGTGGCTGGGGCTGAGGCACCGAGCTCTGCGATGGGTTAGTAAGAAGGAAAAAAAAAAACCCCGGTTCCACAGCGCCTTTCCCTCCCAATGTTGCCCCAAGCATTGCATGGGATCACCCCATAAGTGCTAAGCCCAGAAAACAGGTCTGCTAAGAACTTGCAGCTACCCCAGCAAACCCTCACTTGGTTGACATTAAGAAGAAACTAAAAGAGAAGATGATTAACTAAGTTTCTAACTAGCTCTTAAGAGAACTAAGGCCAGTTTGCTGCAGAAAGTACAGCTCTTTTCAGTTCAGTTTTTATCATACTCATCTAATTACCCATCTTGGGTAATACTGACATTTCTATAAGTTGCATAAGGTACAAACCACCATCACTACAAACACAGCTTGGATCATGGAATTGTCAGAGTTGGAAGGGACCTCTAGAGATCATCTAGTCCAACTCCTCTGCTAAAGCAGGATTGCCCA
>JAOTQQ010000001.1:194700337-194750557 GCA_026546715.1 Gallinago undulata | reverse complement strand
CTACATTTGTCCTTGTTGAACCTCATTAGGTTCTTCTCTGCCCAGCTCTCCAGCCTGTTCAGGTCGCGCTGGATGGCAGCACAGCCCTCTGGAGTGTCAGCCAGCCCTCCTAATTTGGTATCATCAGCAAACTTGCTGATGATACACTCTGTCCCCTCGACCAGGTCATTTATGAATATGTTGAACAGGATGGAGCCTAGTATTGACCCCCTCAGGGGGTCAACTTGTTCTGAAAAGCAACTGAAACAATCAGAAGTATTTATCACAAACCAACTTCTCTCTTCTACCATTTACAGGGCGGCCAGTAAAAGTAAACACACGTGAAAAGAAAAACATTTGTGAAACACAAACTGGTTTAATTAAAACTGAAAAGGAAAACATGCTGCAGGAATAAAAATGCCAGATACGTAGCAATCACTAATTATGAAGCTGTCGATGATCTTGATAAAGCATTTGGGAATTCATAACCGAGCATTCAGCCTTGAATTCTAAGGGAGAGGGAGGGAACAACCATGACCTTCCAAGTCCTTCAGCATCACTGCACATAAAACTGTACTACTTAATATATTTCTCCATGAACTTTTTGTGAAATTCTGATCGCAGGGTATCATTCACGAATCTTTTGTCCTTTTTTGTTTCATCTATCCCTTTGGCACAATTCTTGAAGACAACATCATCATCCCATCTGAAAAGAAAAGTTTTTAATTTCAGTAAGCTTGCATGAAAAACAGGTGAAATTTACAAAAAAAATTGTATATATATATATATGTGAAGTTTGTCTCTCCAATTTAAATGTACTAAGAACAACTAGTATTAGATCTTAATCTTTAAGAAAAAAATTTCTCTTTTTCTAATCCAAGCTACCTTCTAGAAGTGAGATGGGTATCAGTAGATTAAAGGTTATTTTATCTCAACAGAAAATAACAACCATTTGAACAGAGCAGAAAGAAATTTGAATCTAACTGCCCTAATTTTGATAAGCACAACCATAATTGTAATAGCTGCAAACAAGAACTGTATTCACAAAAAGGCTGTATTTATCAGTTCTAGTTACGCTAAAAAAACAGATAAACAAAACCTGCAAGTTGGCTAGATTTTAAAGAGCATAACTTCAAATTTTTTGAGGAATTTTGGTCCTGTTACCTTTTGTATCATTATGATTCAAGTCAGACAAACACAGTTCTCGATCTTTCACTTTTTTTTTTAAACACCAAGTAGCAGGAGGATTTGTTCAGAGAAACACACAAGACAATCACTAGGTGCATCCCTATCCCAATTCTACATTATGCTGCTTGTGACAAGATTTGAGGAAGGAAATAAAACCCAATAGCAGCGATGACGTTTCCAGACAACAACAGGGAGCGAGGGGATGGATGTCATGGTTCAGAGGGCACGGTACCTCCTCTTCACTTTGAAGTTTGCTTGAGGCTGTGCTGGGCCAGTGAGGTTCAGCAGCGGGTTACCACTCAGAATGTTCTCCATCCGAATTCTTTCTTCTTCAGCCTTTTGCTCTTGTTCCTGAGAACCAGAAATGAATACGTTACTTTTCTGGACCATTCTTCTCATCCAGTTGGTAGAGATAAACATGATATAGCTGTGAACACCCACACAGACAGAGCTTTAATTCCTAGCTCAAACTTTTCAGAGTGTCTGACACTCACATATGAGTAGAACAAGGATAGAAGCAGAGACACTCTAAAGAGCTTAACATTGCTAATAAACTGTCAATCTAGAAACACTCATATCTGCTCTACTTGCCTCTAATATTCCATCAAATATTCAGTTAAATTCTAGCTTTACCATTTACATATTTATTATATTAAAAATTGTATACAGATGAAAAGATTTTCTTTATCCTCATGAGAAACGAGAGCACATTATACAATATTCATAAGGTGGAAGAAACGTTACAGCATGTTGAAACTTCTCTATCTTCAACAATTTGCTTGGGTTTTACAACTACAACTTCCTTAGGGACCAATTAAAAATAATATTGAGAAATTTAAGGTGAAACTGAGGAGGGGATGTGATAAGACTATTTAAGATTTCCAGTGTGAAGGAGCAGAAACAATTTCTTCTGCTTGTACTGTCAAAAGCATGTAACTCAAGCCTAAGTGAAGCACTGCACTACACGCAACACAAAGTAGATTTCACTGCCCACGCTTCCAAGCTGTCATTAATAGATTTCATGACTTAAATGTTTGCAGATTTCAAAATTAATACCTAAGACTCATTTTACATCAACATTTTTCCACAGCTTTTCAAATTTATTACAAGGATTGCTCTTTCATGAAAATACCAGAAGGAAAAAAAAAAAAAATTCTTCAATTTGGGTGACTACCTAGGTCTCCTGTTCTCTGTATGCTGAAGGATGGTCTGAAGACATTCTACTTAAAAAGTGAACTAAAGTCCCATTAGCACTGCAGTAGGCTCAAACCATGGCTTTTATAAATGATATAAAGTGAAGACAAAGAGATCACAAGGTTGGGTGTTGGTTGGCTTCCCCCCCCCCCCCAAACTGCAGAAAATTAATGGCTGAGGGCTGCTATAGGATCCCAAAAGAGGAAATGTTTTTCTTGATGATAGCACTTAAAAGGTTTAAGCGCTAAACTTGAACACTGATGCTAACCAGAGCTCCCTAGCTTCAAACATTTAATCGATACTAAGTGATATATTACTAAAACTATCCACAACTTACAATGTTTTTTAATTGGACTGATCATATATGTAGACTATTCCTATAGAACACCCCAACCCTCTTAAGAACAATACCAACTTAAGATACATTTGAATACTAGACAATTCAGGATCACTGGTAAATATTTTACCTTCCAAAATCTACCCAAGTTTAAGTTATGAAAAAACAACTGTCATTATGCTGCTTCTCATAAACAAAATTTACAACCAGCTGCAATTAATTGCTAGTGCTTTGGGAAAAGCTCCCCGAAAGGGCATGTTGCTGAAGAGCACGTCACAGTCTTGTAATGCCCTTATTATAACACATGCGTCGGCAAAACCTGCCCTTGTGCTGTATCCACGGAGCTTTAACACAAACCACAGCCGTTAAAAGTTATTATTACAAACAAACTAAAGTTTTGCATTTTCAAACATAGCTCTAAATCTGACATTTGCATTCCAACTTTGCATTTGTTATTACCACCCCAGTAAATAAGGAAACAGAGAGAGCAAAGATATTTGATAAGGAACAGCAATTTCCCCACATTAAAATACAAATTCAAATTATACATTTCTTTCCTCTGTGGATAACACACAAGAAATACATGCAGCATTTGTAAAGTGTCCCAACCTCTGATTTATTGTCTTCTTTCCCCATAATGTGGGGGAGCCAACAGCAGTGAAATCCCATTAACCGCTGTCTGTGCCTTGTTCCCACCAGAACTCGGGCAGCTCTCAGACCACCAGATAGTATGCATGCAAAGCAGTAATTTTAAACTAAGCAAAATCTAAGATACTGGTAGAAGCAAAAAAAATAATTCAGTACTGATTTTCAGGTACCTCCCGAGAGGAGATCAGATTCTGTTTAAGCTCATTAGGCAAATGCAAACATGTGAAGGGTTCTCTGTTGTTCAAAATGAGGTTAAATTTAATCTCTGATCCTCCATTAAAAGTGGGACTTTGGAAAAACAAAAGGTCTGAGACAAATATTAAAACCAAACAAGAATGCTACAAACCAGAAATTCATACTGGACTACACTCAAGAGAAGGTAGCCCAAAGAAGAGCATTGTAAGAAATTAATACTCCCCTGATGCCAAATGTTTCTGCAGAGAGAACTTCTTCCAGGCTCTAGATATACAAAGAGACACGGCAGTTTTCCATTTCAGAGCTGAACTCCAGAGGAACTCTTCTCAGGGTGGCACACGGAGCACGGCACAGTCTCACCCTCAGATTTCTAAGACATTAACCTTGGCCGTGATCCAAAGTTACTGAACCTGAGCATCATGCACCGCTCCATATGGGGCACACATAAATATCTTATGCTGTTTTTTTTATTATGCTTTAAAATCCATCCACACACCACAAAAGCTGAACTACAACGCACACCACACACGGTGTTTATTTGATGCTCAGAAGTCCACTGGAATCAGTCAGCAGCTTTTCTAGGAGAAGAATTACAGTTCTCCCCTCTCTTCCTCTGTTTCAGATTTAATCTCAACAGCTCCTAAAAAGCTGATTGTTCCAGCATTCTCTGCCATGGATGAAGAGAAGTGAAAAGCACTCAGTCACACAAATCACTAGAAGAAGATACAGTCAATATTAAAAATCATTAAAATAATACACATATGGCAGAAAGTACCCCAGTGCTCTTGTTACACACAGATGCACGTTTAATTTTTCTATAATAAGATTTGAAAAAGGCATGTGAGGCATCATCCTAACTTTTACCCGCTTTACATTACCCATGGAATATCCTTCAGCCTCAATTAGCCTGAGAATTCACTTTCTCAAAACAAAGAAGTGTTATCAGACTGAAGTGTTAAAATACGGTGATAGGAAAATAAAAAAGGAAATAAAAATTGAAATAACATTTTTAAGATGCATTACACTAGAAGCAGTAGTACAAGACTAAGAGCAGGATTTAACTCCAGATTAAGACACCTACATCTAGATATTTGCCTTTAGGCATCTGAGCTCACGTCTCAGCTGAGATCTAGAGAATACAAGAAAGAGTCAGGATGGCTCTTCTACTCACACTGAATTACACACACGGGAGACCAGCCACACTCCAGGCTCTGGTGACTGCACCTCCCCTGTGCTACTATGGAAGCTGGGATACAAAACTTGTACATTGACCCCATCAACTTGGCATTTCAAGCTCAACTGAATTCTGTTTAAATTTTTTTTTTTAATTGCTAACGAGTTATACTGACACAAGTCAACTACAATTTCAGAGGGCTGGAGTGTAACAAAAATTGCACTGTAACCAAAAGAAATGGTAGGGGCAATCCAGGGAATTTCAAATTATTAGATTTTACTTTTGCACCTATTAAATTATTAAAACCAATTATGAACACAACACAAACAGAAGGTGTCAAATATTCTTTTATAGTGACAACAGTTACAGAAAACATCCACGAATCTTATTTTGAAAGCTTAATCTTCCCTACTGCCTGTCAGAGATGCTGCAGAGCCCCTGGGCCCTTGGGCGGCCGCTGGCTGTTTCCCAGCTCTGTTCCCAAACAGAACTCCGCTGCCTTTCAGACCCGCACAGCCCAACTAGAAGTAGTAACAAACTGAATAAGCTTATCTTTAATGACAAAGATCAACAGATTAGAGTCTGAAAGCAAACAGGGAACAGATCTGTTCTGGCACTGCCAGTTTTAGTCCCTTTACAAAGAAGACCTGGAACACATTGTAATTTATTTATGGAATACAGTCGCTCAAAGCTGTTCTAGGTTGGATGACATTTCAACATATTTGCTACAGGTTTTAGGAAGCAGGCTAATTCTGAAGGCTAGTCTTGAAGATTTTTTTTTCTATCATTTAGCTTCACTAAAACCTCCCAAAGAAAGTATCAAAGACTATAAAAGAAAAGGCAATTAGTACACCAAGTTTTGTAGCTTAGAGACATGAGGAGGAGGAAATACCAGGTGTAACTCACAGTGCTGTAACGTTGATGTTTAAGCTTCAGCTAAGTTATGCATTTTGGCCAGAGCTGTGGAATCCCTCATCTCCAGCCAAATGAGGTTTTCATTATGTCTCAGAATTTTCCACATAAATCTTCCATTGCCCACTCCTCCACTGAAAGCCGGGTTGCTGCAGGCAATGGAGCATGGGTTGTATCAAACCAAACAGACCAGACGTAACCTTCAGAACTGTCTGAGCTTCACACCTCTGAGGCACCATCAAGCACAGCTGTTCACAAAATGAGCATCTCAGGTTGCTCCAAAACTTACATTGTTCTTTTGTGTGGTGGAACAAAGGCTTATTAAGCTCAAACACTATGGATACAACAAACCCACAACAGAAAAAAAGCCTAAGGGGGAAAATATTATTTCTCTATTCACTCCACCTTTCCTAAAATAATGCCTCTTTGCTTGCCTTTCCTTCTCTTAAGCCATTTTAGCAAAAAAAACAACCCCACAACCAACTACAGATTGTTCCATCACTACAGACAGCAGCGTTGTGCTCGTAACAGAGTCACAGAATGATAAGGGGTTGGAAGGGACCTCTGGAGATCATCTAGTCCAACCCCCTTGCCAAAGCAGGTCCACCTACAGCAGGTTGCAGAGGAACTTATCCAGGTGGGTTTTGAACGTCCCCCGAAATGAAGATGCCACCACCCCTGTAGGCAGCCTGTTCCAGTGCTCTGTGGCAGCGCTGAATGGCAGCGCGTTGCACCAACTACCTGCAGTGATGAATCAGAAGTCAAGCATGTTGTAACTGCCGTGTTAGAGGCAGAGGCAACAGAACAGGAGTATTACGGTGTGTGGAAAAAAACTGGGCTGGCACAGGGAGTCCTGTACCCCAAGGAAGCAGGTGGGAGACGCTGCTACATGAATTACAACTCAAAACAAGCCTCCACCATACAACTGAACTCACCACATGGCATCACAGCTGAGGGAAAAAAAGAAGCAGACAAACTATATTAACCTTAACTAAACAATTATTCATTATCTTCCTGTAAGAATAACAGTCCCTTGGCATATTTGTTTCTGACTGCAGAGGAAAGAAAAACATTGTTGTTACCATGGTTATTTTTTATTTAGTGTAGTTCCTACCCTTAGCAGAGAGCAAGATTACTTTTACAGAAAGTGCTGAAATTCCTGAAATGACTCCACTGTATTAAAGTTATCCTACTCAGTTCTTATAGATGTTGAGCAGCCACATTTCATTGAAGGCTGAAAAAAAAGATCACAAAGCCTTATTTAAATGCTAATTTTTGAATGACAAACTATTACAGCACTGCCTTTAAGAGCAGGGAACAAAACTTAATAATGCAGAGATCCACCCCAGTTATTTGATCCTATGCAAATTACTAACTCTATGCAACACAGTGATTCAACTGATTGAAACTTCAAAAAATAAGAACACAGAGTAAACACAACTGCAGCGTCTATATGCAGATTTGTTGTCATTATACTTGAAAACTTTAAGTCTGTTCTCAGATAAGCATAAAATGACTGGATGTTAAAATAGCTTTGCTGGAACTGCATGTGTGCAGTCAGCTCCTCACTGGTTTGAGGTTTGTTTTTAATTATTTCAATTTACCTTTTAAGGAAGTGCTTGAAAATTGAAAATCAAGAGCATTGTAATGCTGAGTTTGGAACATTGAAATGTTTCCATAAAACCTATCTTTGCATAGTTCACATACATGGCAGACTTAGAATTTAGTTTCAGACAGACCCAGAATTATTCCACAGAAATGGCTTTCAAAACTTAAATTTCCTGTTCAGCTTAGTGCCTACTAGAAACAACCTGAGAGATTAAAATTGTGGAGGGTGTAAGAAAATTCAGGGCTCCCACCATGCTCAATCAGTGTTTAGAAACATTTGTAGTATTTATTCAATGTTTCTACAGAATTCAAGGGAATTTTAGTATTTTGAGAAGTTAACAAGCTTTGACAGCAATTTCTTATTTGGTTGACAAACTATTTGCTGCACAGATTAAAGGGAAGTATCAGTGTGAAGGAAGTTAGAACCTCTTAATACTAATATTTGTCAATATTAGATTTAGAGGATTTCTATGGAAATTGGTATTATCACATAAGGGAAGCTACAGAGAGCACAATGATCTGTAAAAAACCTCCCAGATTCTCATCTTTTGTTTTTAACTGCTGTCTCACTAGAGAATTCATTTTAAAAAGAGTCGTCCTTTCACAGCAACTTGAAAACACCAAAGCAATGAGTGAAAACAGTAAACAAAAATACAGTTTACTTTAAATGAAGTCTCAGAAATAAATGGACTAGCATTTGAATAAATCAAACTAACTAAAGTATCGGGGAAAAAAAATTACATATGGCACACATTTGGGATATGTTACTCTATTTTACCTGCTTCATCTGGTTAAAACCCTGGCATGTTTCAAGACAACACAGAGACATGTTATCTGTCTGTGTAACAACAAAGAGATTTGAAAATCTCTTTGCACAAGAGCAAAGAGGTAGAAGAAGAAACTGCAGTTTCCCTTCACCTTGCCACTGGCTCACCCATGCTGACCAGTATGGACAGCAGCATTTCAGCAGACAAACCATTCCTGTATGTAGACTAATCATGACTACACAAATAAGACTTTACATGAGATGTTATCACGAAATCAGCTGGATGACTAATAGAAGGTTACTTACAAAATTGGGCTGAAATTGTGGTTTGTAATACATATTAATATGAAATCCCACATATCTGAAGGGGAAAAGGACTTATATAAGATGGCTACAAAATGCTTTGCCAGTAACATCTTATTTCAAAGCCATGGAAAACAAGGCATAATCTAAACAGATTCCATCCCTGAAGCTAATATACATAAGTATTTTTCCAAGGTTGTGCCCCACCTTGGTTTTTACATTTTCCATCAATGTAGCCATAGTTTCCTACTCTGAAAAAAAGCCAAGAAAATAAAATTCCAAGTACCTGTAGAGCCCCCACTATCTACCGAAGATTCATGAAAGTAAAAAATAGTACCAATTAAGAGACAGCAAAAAAGATACACTAAATACTTCATAGCTTTTAGCACCCCCTAGTGACAAAATAAGAATTTCATAGAGATTATAGCATTCCTGCTTTCTACACAGGAATAGAGAAGCAATCGCTTGGTTGCCTGTGCTGCAATTTACTATCATTGTTTTCCCAACAAAAATTTTCCACACTGAAATGTGACAGTGTAACTATATATGTGCTGTTTAATCTAGATGTACAATTTCAACTATCAGGCAAAGTAAAAAATCCATACAGATCTAAGCTTTGATTTTAAGCACTGTACAAGAACTCTTTCCTACACATCACTACACTTAATTTGTAGTTTAGTACATTTCACACAGGAATACATGGAAGAATTGTTGCCAGCATTTTTCACCATGTGAAAAATGAAAAATTTCACATGAAAATGAAAAATTCATTTTCAATGAAAATGAAAAAAAAATGAAAATTTCACAATTTCATTCCTGTGTGATGTGCTTCAAACATCTGGATGAAGACATAAGAGATGCACTTTAATGTAAAAGACCACTCACAGGCTAGACAGAGATTCAAGTATCAACAGTCTTCTACAGGAAAATTTCACAGCACAGTACAGCTTTTAGCCTTCCAAAGCACTTAACTCCAAAATCGCAGAGCTCGCTGCTTTTACAGGTGTTGTTGATTCTAAAGAGAAATTTCTATATTGTTACCCAAGAGTGGTCAAGCACTACAACATTTAAAGCATCATTCTCTACTAGCTGTTCTGACTGTCTGCTAGACACTACGCCCCGTTCACTGCCAGCTGACTCTACTGGAGAGCGTTTGTGAAAAACATGAAACTGTAAGTATGCGTGTTAAGCCCTGATAAGGTTATAAGTAGATTAGAGGCACCACAACATTTAGTTGTCAAAGCAGCAAAGACAAGGATCAGCATTTAATATGTTTATTTTGTGTGTTCTAAAACCATCTCAGATTACCTTATACAAAGATGACAAGGCTGGGATTTTTTGTGTTTGCTTTTTTTTTTTTATATATATGAATGTAGAAACTATGTATAACAACATAAAAAACTACTCAAACTGAAGTATGAAACATTTTTCAAAAGCACAAAGCACTAAAATGATTTAAGCCCTACTTAAAAAAAGGAAGAGCTTACTAAAAGCAGAATAAGGAATGCCAGCCACTTCCCTTGCACCACCAGAGGTGGAGAGATTCAGTAATGGAGATGAAACACCTGGACTCCAAACTCTGTTGCAACACAATGTTAGAGCCACTACGGTTCATCCTAAATCCTGATCAGTTTGACAACAGACTATTCCCCAAAACAGTCCCCAGAAATCCATTCATCAATCAGTGATTTCATTAACACGTTCCACCCCAGCAATCTCTCTTACACCAAGGAGGTATGGGAGCCAACGACACAGGGTTTGATCCCCCTCACAGAAAAACAGTCTGTAACTACAGGGACTTTCCTTTCAAGGGCAGAACATGGTGTTTCTGTTTGGAGAGAGAGATTATAGGGATGTACAAAGGCTACAAGAAGAACAAATCCATCAGACTCTACTTGAGAATAGTTTTGGAGGGCACACTACTTTGTTTTCGCTCATCCTAAGTGCTTTAGGCACACTAGTTGTAATAAACACCAGTTTGCAAAACAAAAAAGCTCTTTAATGGGTGAGATTTTACCTTTCGTGCCTGTTCCTCAGCTCGTTCTTTCTTGATTTTTTCCAGCTCAGCCAGAAGAGCTGCAGTGTCATCATCATCGCTGTCTTCCAAGTCCTCATCTTCATCATCTTCCTAATAGCAACAAAAGGAAACAAGAAGCAGTGCATTCATTTCATCTCATAAAAACAGTCCTGGTCTGCTCAGCTAAAGCTCCAATTTGCTGCTGGCTGATTTTGTACTTGGATGCTTGTATCAGCAGCAAATACAGTCAGTACAAATGGTTTATTTGCTGTTGTACAGTAAAGTCGAGACAAAATCATGGTTTTGCTTTTTGGATGACTGCAATTAATTTTTTATAATTCAAATTGTAATTCAAATGCTGTGTGGCTGACAGATACTAGAGAGTGACTGTCCTCAGTCCCTCTCTAATCATTGTAACACAAGTGATTATAACTGTGTGCCTGAATACCCCATTCAGTATTGCTGGAATCAAATATAAGAGGATTATAAAACCCTCAGATTACTGTCAAGCCTCAAACCTAACTGCTAGACATCAGCATTACGAGTCAACAGGAAGAATCCACTGCTCATGCAATGGGCGTTCTAGGGGAATTCTAGCCCAGTAGTTGACTGAGTCTAAAAAGTCATTTATTCCCCATACTTTAAGAGGTATTTTCAGTTCCCTAGTTTTTTGTGAGCTTTCCAAGAATACCATCACAGCATGGACCAGAATCCTCTGAACCACCCTAGACTTCCACCACAACAGAGAGCAAAAGGAAGATTTGTTGGAACCTGCCTTAAATCTTTAGCAGATCTAAAAGTATGTATACTATTAACACTAAAATCCTGAAGGCAGGACAATGAAAGGAAATAAGACATACATCACAGTAAGAGATACATACATCAGTAAGCGGATCATCTGCATCAAGATTTGCTGCAGGAATCTGGTCTAGCCGAGGCTTCTTAGACACAGAAGATGATGTTGTGTGTTCTATGGCATAAGATTTTAATAACAACAACAAAAAAAAAGAGTAAGTCCATTTAACAGCATCTAATGTCAAAAAGCAAAAATCTTCACAAAGATTATCTCAGAGTAAGTGATAAAAGCTTATGCTTACTTTTTCCTCCCTTATCAATCTTAATGTCCATGCTAATACTCCCATTTAGGTATCCCTCAAGGGAAGCAACAACATCCCCAAACTCACAATTTGATCCAAAAAAGTCATTACTTAAAGAAGAAAGAATAGCAGGAGAAAAATCTGTGTATCAAATTGGAGGGTTCCCATTGCAGACCACCCCAAAGCATTACTGTTGGCCAGTTTGGTTCAAACCACTGCAAACTTGAAAACCCCACAATACATCTGCACATTTCACATCTAAACCTAAAGTACCTAAATTCCATCAAGTTTAATATTATAATAGAGTATTTCTCAAAAAAACCCACCTTTGATTAATTTTAATTATCACTATATCTGAACAGAATCACAGATTCATTGTCACGCTGGTGCTGCACCACTACAAGATGAGTCATTCCCCTTCTCCTTCCTGTCTCGCTTGCCCAAGTTCAGAAAAAGCCCTTTATTGGCTGTACATACTTGTTGCCAATTCATTACAATCACATCGTACCAACTGGCCTGCATGATGGCATATGCTTTTCTACTGCCTGGCCTAGATTTTTTGCTAGCAGGAAGCCAGCATGAAATTCCCATGCAGGTCAACAGCTCTGAATTATCAGAGCAATACCCTAAATTCTGCTCTCATGACATGTTGTCTGCAACCTTAAAACTTCTTACAACACTAAGTTTTTTTTTTTGTGTTATAAAAATTCAAAGGTATTTGGAATTTTCTTTATTTTTTTTTTTTTTTTTTTTTTTTACCTCTGGTTGGTCTGTCTCTATTCTTCTCTCTTGCAGCAACCCGTTCCCTCTCCTCCAGCTCTCTTCTGAAATCACGGTTCCGCACCTCTTCAGGAGCATCTTGAGTGGTCTGTCTAAAACAACATGAGGGAAGGGGAAAAAAGGTGAAGTTGACAGTCTGCAGCTGGGATCAATTTTTTCAAGGAGGCAAATAAATCCTGGGGTGAACAGATAGGTGTACAGAATAAGAACTGGGCACCACATAGACATAAATTTCTCCATCAACCCCCTTCTCTGTATATATTACACACGCATAGACAATGCCAATCACACACATGCTCCTTCCAGTGACCCTCAAATGAATTAAAAGACCTTACATAAATTCCTACAGAAATCAGAGTGACCACATCCACCTCTTGTTGCTATGTCTAAGTCTCCTTTCCCCCAGCAGTCCGAGCCCAGTGTCCTAGCAGACAT
The DNA here is from genome assembly GCA_026546715.1 of Gallinago undulata. Taxonomy (NCBI): domain Eukaryota; kingdom Metazoa; phylum Chordata; class Aves; order Charadriiformes; family Scolopacidae; genus Gallinago; species Gallinago undulata. The sequence continues at coordinate 194,737,924 of JAOTQQ010000001.1, read as the reverse complement.
CCACCAGCATTGTGGTCAACTTTCCTCACCATTTTCTCATCCCAAATTGCTGCTGCAAACACAGTCTCTAAGGCTTACAGGTAAGACCATGACTAGAACATACTTTTCCCCTCCAAGAGACATTGGAGACAATCTACCATGATCATAAAATACAAAAGAAAAAAGTTGGGAGAACAGGCAAAACACTAACTTTAGTGAAACATATTGCAAATACATGTTTTTGCCTTTTTCATGTAACATATCCCAGCCAAAAGCAACAGACTATTTATATTTGAGTCACACTAAGTTCCACATAGAGAGCGCTGAATTTTCTGTGGAAATCTTGAAAAGAACTAATGAATAAAGCCAAGCAGCAATTCTTTTCACCTTTCTGTGAACCCAGTGCTGGAAATAAGAGTGCCTGGAAGAAACCCAGACTTGAGCCATTATAAACACATTGTGTGCACAGCCTGTCTTTATGATGAAGTATTTCATTTGTTTTTGTAACTAAAAACCTGAACTTGGAACCCCTGATATAGCTGCAAAATACCCCCAAACCCTGTGTCATTCAAGTGACCATGAGTGGAAATGAAACACTGAACTATTCCTGCAACGATGTGGTCCTGGCAATTTAACAAAGACAACTTTGTATTAGGTATTTGGGAGAAAGAAGACACTTAATGTCCCCTTCATCTCTCTCTCACACACATGGAGGTATTTATTAGAACATACATTGTATATTCCTGTACGTATTTGTCCCCACACACTTCTTTCAAAGCAACAGACTGGTGTTCCAAACCCTGTTTAAAGAAAGAAACCACCAGCATAACAACAAAATGCATTCAATGGCACTTTTTCTGCTGTTGGTTTTGGTATTCTCCAAAATGCTCTGACTTCCTTAACCATACGTATTCTTCAAAACCAAAGGGGCAGGAAGAAAGATCTTAAAGGGTAAGCTCTGCACAAATACATCACTGACAAAACTAACATTAGTTACATTAAAAAACCTCACTTTTAGGCTGACATAATATAAATTTTAAGTATCTATATCACACTGACTCCAGATTTCATTTAATCTTTCAAAACAATAATGAAGATTTATTGTGCATTTCAAACAGAGAAAAATATGCCTAAAATCCCATTATCTTTCTCACTGATTAGAGCAATGTCCTCTCCCAGGACTTGCATGAACCACCTGCAGTGCTCATCATCAGCTCTTCCAACACGTTACTTCCTGAGTGCTATTCCACGAGTTCCCTGCCTCCTCTTAATGTCCTTGCCCAGTGGTCCTTTGCCAAATACATGATGTATTTTTCCTGCTTTGAAGATGTGTTCAACTTCACTCCTCTCATCCCATCTTGCTCTGGCAGTGACAGCACCCTCCGTGGCTCAGTCAGCTCCTGCTGTTCCCACTGACAACTTTCTTTCCACTCCATTGCCTGAAATGCTTGGTCTCCAAAACTCCCCTTCCTCTGAGAATTCACTTCCATATGCAGTAGTAATAACTACCACTAAAATTAAACCTCTCCAATTACTTGCAATGCGTTCAATCTCTTAAGTCTGCTTTCGAGACTTACACTTTCAGCCCACTCATTCAGCACCACTGCAAAATCCCTGGTGTCTGCTCAGTGTCAAGTACATCAACATCTACTGTGAAAAATTTCAGAGTATCGCCCATAATGAAAAAATTATTCCCAGCCTGTTTTGACATAAGACCAAAAAAAACCCAGTACTAACCTGTATTTGATTTTAGTATGAGAAGGAAGGTCTCTGCTGGAATACTGTTTGGATAGCTGACTTAAGTCTCCTTCACCTTTTCCTCTTCCTCCTCTTGCAGGCTCAAACGTTGGCCTCGCTGCTGTCGTCATTTTAAACTACTATGGAATCAAGGACAAAAAAATAGCTGTTACTACAACTTACAGTGAAAGACATTCACCTGAAGCTACTTTGTTCCTGGAATTGTAGTGGCAATGTCAAGTCTCACTACACAACACCAGCTATCATTTGCCACACGATCCTCAAAATTGAAGGGGCTTTTTATTGAAAGACTTGACAGAATCTATCCAGATTTTCAAAAGAAAGTCCATTCTAACATAGAATCACAGAATCACATGGGGTTGGAAGGGACCTCTGGAGATCAGGGAGTCCAACCCCCCTGCCAAAGTAGGTTCACCCAGAGCAGGTTAACATGTTGGAAAGATTATACACAGCCTCTAACAGGAACGTGAAGCTATGTTTAAAGCAAATAAAAGCAGCAAGGAGCTGGTCTCCTATCCGTAAGGCAAGTGGTACAGTCTTGCAAGTAAACTCCTTCCCCTCCTGAAAAATGACAGCCAAAACCAATTGCCTACTGGGAATGACCCCTCCATTATTTCCAAAATCGTGTGTCACCATCACCAGAAACGCTGGCTGACACAGACTGTACCATGCCTAGAACAGTACTGATAATTAAATACTGATGAAGACCATGCAATTTGAACGCTCCGGCCTTTGTCATGGCCCTGTTCAGTTCTCTAGTACCAACACAGCACTGTCAGCCCTTTGGGACTGACCTGTGCAGAGCTCCAGCTGGCCAGGAAAACCTTCTGAAGGGTTAGGGTTAATGTTTCCCCGGCAGCACAAGACTGACAGCTTTACCCTTATGTAAACAAAGTGCAATTAAAAAAGCTCAGACAAATGCAGAAGCTTTCATCAGCTCTCAGTTAGAAACTGCATACCACCAGCATGTCCTAAAAATCAACTAGCCGATGTCCAAAATTGCTATGATCAATTCTTCTGGGGAAAAGTCAAACACACTTCAACCAGCCTCAGTCACGCGGACCCCTGTCAGCATGCACTGCACTCAGGCGCTGCCAGGTAGGAGCTGGAGACACTGCAATCCCAAACCAATATGCCAAGAGTTTGTCAATCAACATCAAAAAATCCTGCACAATCAAACAGCGCTATCTCAAACCTGTTATCTGAAACTATGCTCCTTCCTGCTTCACCAAGACATGCTCATCCTTTAACCACAAACTAAAGATACATAAGACACAAGAGAGATATGTCTGCAGAAATACATAAAGGCACCAGTCCTACCAACCAGGAGCTTGGATGTTAAAGGACGACAAGAAAACATTTTAAAGCATACTAAAAAACACAGGAAAAAATATTATATTGTTTTATATGCTTCTGTGATATCACAAATGAAAGTTATCTATTTTTGCTCTGCTTACACTATTTGTTATTGTTTCATTTCTAATGAGATCACAAAGCAAATGACTTCAGTGTCAAAATCATAAAATAGATTGGTTGCTTAAAGTAACATCCCACCAGGCAGAACACAGTTACTGCCACTGAACTACTACTCAGAAAATAGAGTTAACAGACAGAAACACTTTTAAAAATAAGTAGGACAGTAATTAGCCTTAGGCTGGTGACGAAGGATTGCTGATGCTTTTCAGTGATACTGTGCAAGTCAGCTGGAGCTCAGCAAGACACCTGAGCTCTGTCTTGGCATCAACTCTGCCAGACTCATCATCCAAGAAACTCACTTGCTCTCAGAACTTATATGTAACAGGGGGAGAGGGATCCATGAATTCAGGTGAAGAACCAGGTCCAATGCAGCTGCATAGTTTCATGAAGCACTAACAAAATCCCTGGAAACTGTCCCTGCTTCTTTCTTAAGTCAGTATAAAACTTGGACTCAAGTATCAGGACGCAAATTCAATCTGAAAGCACCCAGGGACTCTCACACTGACCTCCAAGTTTCAGAAATACACTCCTAGAGAAGCCTCTTTAGCACTATACAGGCGTTATTAGCCATGAGAAAATGACGGAGCTCGGCCTGGAGCTGAGCTGCCCCAGCCATGCACATCCCCGCTGGACCCCTCCCGATCGCCTCCAGGGGGTACCCCCCGACTCCCGGCACCGGGCCCGGCCTAGCCATCACCCCCGGAAAGCTGGACCGGCAGTAGGAGCGAGACTGGAGCGCCCCACAGCTCTCGCCTCCCACCAGCCGACCCCTCACAACCAGAGCCCCACCACCCCCCGCTGTTCTCCTCAGAAACGCTTCCGCCCCACCTACCCCCAGGCGCCCCTTCGTGCCCCAGCCCCACACAGGGAGCCTTTCGGCACCTCCTGCCCCAGGGCCGCCTTTTTTCCCCTCAGGGACCCCACCACAGCCCTCCCAGACACCCCCGACCAAACTCGCCCATCCACCCCCGATACTTACACCGCGATCTTCCCCAACCCTGCGCAACCAGGCCCTAGGCTGCCGCCATAATTCCGCCAAGCTCCCACAAGCCACCGCGCGGGAACCCCAGACACAGCGCAGCGGAAGCGAGCGCCAAAGGAGGACTTACCATAGAGAGGGCGGGCGGGACTGTCCGCCATGATGGCTACCGAGGCGGAAGTGGGCGCTCTGGTGGCAGTGCTGCCTGCCTAGGAATGGTGGCCTCCTCTTCCACACCGCCCCATCTCCCCTTCTTCCTCCTCAGACTGGGGCCGGGTGAGCCCAGCTCTGAACAAGGAGCTTAGGGCGCCAGTCCTGCGGGCCCGGGGTTGCCCTGGAGGAGGGTCTTACCCTGAGGTGCTACCAGGCCGTGGCCCTGTGCTGATCCCACTCAGGCAAGGCCTCCCCACGGCGGCCTGTGCAGGCCATGGGGCTCTCACGCGTGTGTTTGGGGGGAGCCAGGGGACAGGTTGGCAGAGAGAGAGAGAGGGCCTCAGGACATACTGCAACCATAACTGGAACCTACTGGTGTGAACCACTGAAGGGTCTTCCCTCAAAGATTAGCTCATCGATAGACTTGCATGCTGCGCATCTCAGAGGCTGCTTGCTTGATGTAGGAAGCTTGGAAAAATACAAATGCCGTTAATGTGAAACGGCACTTCACAGTTTCAAAGTGCTCACCCTGGGTCTCAATGTGAGGGGTGCTGGAATGATGAGGGAACAGCCATGGAAGAGTGAAGGGATTAAGGAGATAGGGTGGGATCCTCATGGGGAAGATGGGGAAGGACAGAAACAAAGCAGCAGGATAAAGAGGGAAGAGCTCTCGGTCATTCCCTTTGCTCAGAGGTGTGTATTAGCAACATTAGCCTAAGCCCAGCTGTCAGTCAGCAACCCCCCCTCCTCTCCTGTTACAAATTGTTCCTTTACATGATGTATATTCACTGTTGTCTGTATAAATAAGCCAAAGTGTAAATGAGCATCACTCGGGCATTAAATTCCCCCTGTTAAAATGCAGTCTCTCGTGTTTGCTTTTGATTTCAGATGCATTTTACCAAACTTTTGTGAATCCACACGAGGGCGTGTGAAATAAACGGTTCTTTGATGCTTTTACAAAAGAAGATGACAGCATTTTCCTGAGCATGAAGTTTAGAATAGAGCCCACAAGAGGTCCCCAAAGATGTTGCTATCCAGAAAGCTATGTAAATTACAGCCTTTGGGTCAGCCAGTTATCTGGGAAAGCACTTGGAAGAAGTGGGCCCTCTGTATACAAAGAAACCGGTTATTTTAAACAGCTCGTCAAAAATGTTAAGCTTCACTCAGAAGTAAATAGTAACAATAGTAAATAGTAACAATAAATACTGTGTCATTTCCTAAGAGTTACACCTTTCTGTTACCAAGCATCCACTATTGCATTTTCTTATATGCCTCAGTCCGCGCCCTGTGAAATGGGTTTATGATTTCTTTCAGCACAGGCAGTTTAGATTCAAGATCAAACCTGGCAGAGGAGTCCGGCTTCCCAGCTGGGCGGTTGGGAGCTGAGTATTGTCGGGCTACAGATCACTGCAGCCTGAGATCAGTGCATCACCCTGCAATGGTGGGTGTTAGTCATAGATTACAAATCTGTGGACTTTAAATCAGGAGGAGCTGTTACGCTAATTTGCAGCAGAATGTTGTGTTTTGCTCAGTAACTTGTCCTGAGGGCAGCACCCCCTGATCGGTTGTAACATCCATCTGGTAGAAGGTATCAAGTCTTGATTAAAGACCTCAAGAATTATAGAATCATAGAATGGTTTGAGTTGGAAGAGACCCTAAAGATCATCTAGTTCCACCTCCCCTGCCATGGGCAGGGACACCTCCCACTAGACCAGGTTGCTCAAAGCCCCACCCAGCCTGGCCTTGAACACTCCCAGGGATGGGGCATCCACAGCTTCTCTGGGCAACCTGTTCCAGCGCCTCACCACCCTCACAGGAGGAATTTCTTCCTAATATCTAATCTAAATCTCCCCTCCTTCAGTTTAAAACCATTACCCCTCAGTCCTATTGCTCCGCTCCCTGATAAAGAGTCCCTCCCCGTCTCTCCTGTAGGCCCCCTTTAGGTACTGGAAGGCTGCTATAGAACAGAGACTTCTCCTGCTGTTGGGTTAGCATTCCCTGTGTGGAGGATTAATTGAAGATGAGAGCTAAAAAACTAGCACAGTCCCTGCTCTGAACAGATACAATGGCTCTTCAAATAATAAAGGACTGGCTTAGTGTCTTTGGACAAAATAATTCCTTACAACCCCAAGGTGTTTTCCTTCTCCCAACTTGTGTGTATCCATGTGAAGTACAAGTAGCTATGATCGTGTTTTATGGTCAAAGGTTTGGATTCCTTAGAAGACTTGGACACTAAAGAAGGGTATTGGTGGAGTGGAGGACCCCGAGTCCATACTCACAAAAATCCCTATTCAATATTGTTGCAGAGGCATATAACTTTCACAAGACCACAACTTTTGGGTTTAAAGATCTCTAAACGTACAGAGCTTTGCCCAATCTTGAATTTGTTTGGATTTAGTTTATGTCTAAGATGTTTAGCCTCATGCTTTTCAGGCCCTAACAGATATTCCCCCCAGCTCAAGAGCTCAGAGAGCTTTCATCCAACAGTTATTCTCAGAGCATGTCCAGCACTCATGGATATCGCAATCAGCCTCTCAGTCCCTCCAGGAAACATCCCATAGCCCTTTCCCCAACAGAGCTGACCCCGCATGTGGAGAATTGTTGCCCCATCAGTCAGGCAGCTGGGAGCTGCTTTACCCCCTGCAGTGCTCCAGGCTTGGGGAAGAGTGGCTGGAGAGCTGCCCAGCAGAAAAGGACCTAGGGGTGGTGGTCTACTGTTGGCTGAACATGAGTCAGCTGTGTGCCCAGGTGGCCAAGAAGGCCAACAGCATCTTGACCTGTATCAGGAACAGTGTGGCCAGCAGGACTCAGGAGGTGATCGTTCCCCTGTACACAGCACTGGTGAGACCCCACCTCAAGTGCTGTGTCCAGTTTGGGGTCCCTCACCACAAAAAAGACATTGAGGTGCTGGAGTGAGTCCAGAGAAGGGCAATGAAGCTGGTGAGGCGTCTGGAGAACAAGTCAAGCTAAGGGAGCTAGGGTTGTTCAGCCTGGAGAAAAGGAGGCTGAGGGGACCTTATCGCTCTCTACAACGACCTGAGAGGAGGTTGTAGAGAGGTAGGGGTCAGTCTCTTCTCCCAAGTCACAGGCGATAGGACAAGAGCAAATGGCCTCAAGTTGCACCAGCGGAGGTTCAGGTTGGATACTGGGAAGAATGTTTCCATGGAAAGGGTTATCAAGCATTGGAATGCGCTGCCCAGGGAAGTGGTTGAGGCACCATCTCTGGAGGTTTTCAAAAGACGGGTTGGCATAGTGCTGGGGAACATGGTTTAGTGATGGTTTTTATCAGAGTTAGGTTGATGGTTGGATTAGATGACCTTAAAGGTCCCTTCCAACCTTGACAATTCTATGATTCTATAATGTAAACAGCCAGATAATGACAAAACCCCAGGCATTCCCCCCTCCCAGGCTGTTAGATCCTGTGCACGCTAAGCCTTGGATCTCTCTGTGCACGGTAACTGGCACCACAGGTGCACCCTCAGTTACTTCTCTACTGAGCAATTTGGCTGTGGCAGCCCTTAGAAAGGTATTGTCTACTGCATGGAAAACATGCAAAGCAGGAGAAGTCACCACTTCCCTTGATCATTTCCTCCAGTGATTAATTATCCCCACAGTTTAAAAACTGCACCTTATTTTTAATTTCACTTGGCTTTATTCCCAACCACGGGTGCCTGTTGTGCCTTTCTCTGGTAATTTTGAAAGCCTGTTTTCTCACCAGGTATTATCCTTTGTAATCTAGTCTTGCAGCCGCCTTTGGGTAAGGTAAGCAGACTGGGCTCTGCTTGACTCTTAAAGCTGTTTCCTTCCTCCCACCAATTCTTGGGGGCTTTTGCTTGCTCTCTATCCAATTTATCAACATCAAAACCATAAGAACTCTTTCAGCATCAGCTCCAAATAATGTGAACTAGAGAGATAAAAACACTTTCTCCCCCAGCTTTCTAGACGGTTATTTATCTATCTGAGGATCACACTGGCCTTTTCACCCACACCACCACACTGGGTGTGTGAATCTGGGCGTGTGTCCACAGTGACTCTCGAATCCTTCTCAGGGTTGTTGCTTTCTGGATTAGAAAATTCCGTGCAGTCTTTGGTCTGAGATGAATAAACAAGTTTGGCTGTGTTAAAGGCATCTGTCTTGAAAAGAAATCCCTCGCTTATGTCACTGGCATGGCCTCTTGGTTACCATCCCAAATTCTTTATGGTACCTGTATATATTCTCAGTGTAATTTTATATTTGCTTGTGGATCACACCAGGAGACCAATATTCTTTGATAATCTCAGTGCTCTCGGATGCAGGTCTCTCCTAAATGATGGTCCTTCTCTGAGGTTATTGCAAGACTGCAAAATGTGTTGCATCCTGAAAGAGAACAGAAACATTTATAGAAACCTTATGCCTTGTTGATGTGTTTTTCTCATCTACTTCTTGCCCTGTAGTGTCATGAAGATCGCTTATGTTCCTAATGGATTTTAAAAACTCCCTCTTAGCCTTGCCAATGCAGGGATTTTCCCCCTGGTTTCCTGTGTAATTTTTCTGTACTTGAGAGTTTTGGATGCTCTTTGCTCTTTGGTTCCCCTTTCTTCCATCTGCAATGTTACTCTTAACTGTTGTTTTTAACTGATTTTTTCTGAACCTGGATGGGAATTTAGTCACGGCAATTTTCTCTCCTGAATTTTTGTGTCTCCCTCTGTAGACTCCCGGGCTATCTTCTGCCAACCCTTAAAGTACAGCATCAGGGCATCCAGCCTTCTCTTCCAAAGCAGTGTGGTAGCATCAACATGAGCATATCCTTTCAGCAGGGTAGAGGTTCAGTTCCAGAATGGAAATCTCCCAGCTTGAATTTTCCCCTTTCCTCCCTTCCTGTAAGAGCCTGTCTTTTGCCGTTCGGGACACAGCTTGCATGGGTTGAGCAGCAGTAAATCCCGTTCCTGCTTAGGAGAGCCTGCGGCACGTTTCCTCCCTCGGCACACCATGTGCTTTGAAGGATCATGCCTCCCGCTGGGTTACAGGCAGGCACAGGGGATTGTCAAGAGCAGAGGCTGGGTGCAGGAATGCTCAGCATCCCAACGGCAGCCTTAAAAGAAGTTTGTGGGAATTTGCTGTTTCCTTGATTAGGAAAAGAATAGAGAGGCCGGGCTGGGCTGTGACTCAGGCGGTGAGTCAGCCTGGGGCTGCTTTCCGATGAGGCCATCCCCCACTGTTCAGCTCCAGTCACACACCCATGGGGCAGTAAAAACCTTGTGCTGCTGCTTCTTCCTGCTCACAAAAGTCATCCTGGCCCTTAACCTCCTCCCTGCCACCTCCCACTGCGCTGTCTCTCCGACTTTCTGCTTCTGTGCTCCATCCCATCCCTGGGCTGCTGTCTCCCCTTATGCTTTCAGTGCTGGGTGGATTTAGTGAACTCCTGCTTTGCAGAGAGGGAGAGACCCTGTAACCTATTCACCACAGAGGGAAAATCCCAGGAGTCAGCAGGAATTCCCTGGAAGAAAAGGTGCAGGACGAGGACCTGATCTGGATCCTGCCCGAGGCAGCGATGACCTTCATCAGACACTGCAGGCTGTGGTTCCTTTGCCAGCCATTGAACGGGCTGGACCAGTGCTGCAGGTCCCACATACTGGTTTTGAATGTGTGTTCTGTTTACTGTCTTTCACTGTCTGCTTCCCCATGCCCACAGCTCCGCTGAGATCCCAGTGCTCTTTCCACGTGAGACGTGATGTCAACCCAAAGGCACTCGGGGACGCGGGGAGGGAGGGTGCTGGAGGAACGAGTGACGCCCCAAGACGCGCACAGCTCACGCTTCCTGGCCTCTCAGTCTTGGATGCACGCTCAGCTCCATGGAGGCTCTCTGGTTTCTACCGAATTGATTTTTTTCTGAGCTTGGACAAAGCAAATAATTTCAGCCATGCAGTGTTTACATCCAGGCGAGCAGCCAGGACATACCTCTGTCTATGGTTGCATCCACTGTTAAGCAAAAGTGTCCTACTGTTTTATTTATTAGCCAAACATTTCTACTAATAGCTAAGCTAATTTTATCCTTTTCTTAATGCTGGCAGACGATGACTCAGTCTGGCTGGGAGGAGTCTCAGTAGTGCAGTGCCCAGACTCTGAGCAAACGGCATTATACAGCAGGAAGGGCCAGCCATCCACACACCACAGTGGCTCTGGCTTTGGACTTGCTTGGTTTCCCTCTGTCTTCTCTGTGCAGATGTGGAACATAGAAACCAGTGAGCTTAATGGGCAGGATGGAGTGGAGACGCACTTGTCTCTCTAAGAGCCAGCTGCAACTGAAACTTTTAGCAATAGCATCAGGAGTTGGTACCCGTACTGCTCTATCAGTTTTTTCTCTGTTTTAGCTCTTTAATAACATTCTCTGAGTTGGTCTTCATTTTATGTTCTGCTCTCCCTTAACTTTAGGATTACCCTTACAGGGTTCCAGGTAAGTGAGGTATCTAATCTAGGCAAATCTCTAAGGCTCCTTTCTAATCAGTGGACAGTGACAGGTTCATTTGGGAGGTGACTCACTCGTCTTGGCCAATCTCATAAAGTCCTGCCTTATATTTTGTCAGTATGTTATAAAGGCAGGCAGAAGATATTAAGGTTACAAGGTAAAACAATATAAGCAGATTTGTTCCAAAGACAAGATTAGGTTAGATGAGATCTGTCTGGATTGAATATTTTTGTTGCTGAAAGCATCAAGATGAAGCGAAGTACTTTTAATACATGAGGCTGTAAAGGAATGGAGCAGACAGTGTGAAAGCACAGACTCTCCTAATTCATCTCAAGACTCCAAACCAGGAATACAAGAAAGAGTTTCTAAGAAGAGTAAAACAGCTAAGTAGCATTCTGACCAAGTTAAAACCCAACTCAGGTTCCATTCCAGCAACATCTCAGGAGTCCTCAGACTCATTATAAAGAAGGTCAGCCATAGCATCAGTACCCACCTCCTGCAAAGGTGCCGTATGAATATATCATGTTTTCCTGCCTAAGAGGATTCTAGCTGGAATCAGCCAGCCGTGAGCTCCCAACCACCGTGATAATCTTTAGTTACTCCTAATTATCCTTCAGCTGGTTTATCCTTAGTAACCTTTAGTTATCCTTTAGTTACTGAACTAGTGCACTGTGCAAAGGGTTCGCCCAGTAGCGAGGCAGTTCTGGCTTTGGAAGAGTCTTAACCATTTGCATTGTTTCCTTCAGACGTGGGCAGGAGAGAGTTTACTCTGATTCAGATGAAAACAAAGGACAACAGCAGCTTGGAAAACAATGAACTCTTGACACACAAGTGAGACCAACCAGGTGGATTCTCCTTTAGCTCTTGATTGCAAATTCACAGTATTTCAGCTGCTGAGGCTTCGAGGGAGCCTTTTGCTGGTGTGGGGCTGTGTCAGTGCAGAGGGCAGAGGGCTGGCACCCATGAAGCTGGTGCTTTCTTCCCAGCTCTGCCCCTAGCCTGGGGACCTGGAAAAGCAACCCCCTCTCCCCAGGCTTTTGGTCTGTGGATGCAATATTCCATGTAAAAGCAGGGAGCAAAATTTGATTTCCTGTATTAGAAAGCCCAGAGGGCTTTGCCGTGTGATTTTACCATCAGAACCATCAACTCGGTTTGAGTTAGACTTGTACACTGAGTCCTGCTGTGGGGCATGAGGCAGGCTTCTCCTAAAAGATCAGTTACTAACCATGACCAAAACCCTTACCAGCTGAGCTGAGCCTGGCAAAATTTGTTTCCTTCCTGTTCTTTTTGTGTGGTTTGGGGTTTGGGCAGGGCAGCAGGAGGTGTTCAGCTGAAGTGTAAGTGGTTTGTGCTGGTTAGGAGTGTTGAAACCCAATAAGCAGAGCCAGGTGGTTCAGGATTTGTGGTGGCCAGTGCCTTCAGCTGAATGTGGAACTCCACAGCAGGCGTGAGCGAAGCCCTACCTGCAGAAGGAGGAGGTCTTCTGAACAGGGCGTTGCGTGCTCCCCTGCAGGCTCAGGGCACAACCACAAGGTGTGGGCTGCAAACGCGTCTGCAGACGTGCCTCATCTTGGCAAGACTCTGCCTGTTTCTGTGTCATCGCTGCTGAGGATTAGTAACTGAAACCGAAATTCATGTCCCCCACCCTCCCTTCCCTGGGCTCCCTGGCCTGTCACCTGCCTCGAGCACGGTGCAAGCAGCCACTTCTCGCCTTTGTCCCTGCACCTCATGCTGCTCACACGCAAAAACATGCATACGAAGCAGCTTGACCCCATTATAGAATCATTCAGGTTGGAAAAGTCTCTTGGGATCATCAAGTCCAACCATCAACCCCACTCTACAAAGTTCTCCCCTCCACCATATTCCCTACAGCATATCCCCCAACACCACACCAAACGACACATTCAGGGATGGTGACTCCACCACCTCCCTGGGCAGCCTGTTCCATCATTCCTACCCAGCACCACCTTAGTGAGCCCTTAGGAACTTTGTTTTGCCATCCTTGCAGGTAAAATTTTACTCCAGAATAGAGTGAGGAGCCCTGGTCCTGAGCAAGGTGCTGCGTCCCACTGGTGGGGAGTCCCACCACAGCACAGGGGTTGGATGAGGGGCTGTGGAGGGAAGCACTGATGGAGCTGGAGCCCATGGGGGTTGGGCTTGCACAGGAATGTTTGGCGTGCAATGAATGTGCTTTCTGCACTTTTCACATCTCTCCCCCCTTCAAATTTTCATTGCGTTGGAGCCTGCCTACTCCAACAACTCCAACTCCTGTGGATCTTCACCAGCTATGAGCTCTACAATCTGCGCTAGGTAGGCTTCAGAGCACTCCCCACCAGCTGTAAGGACGTTTGGTTAGAAACACGTGGAGTGGTTACATGCTGCCTTGTGCTGGGGGAAGGGCAGGGGGCTGGGGTGCTCTTCTAGAGGGTTCCTATTTATTTGGGTTCTGCACAGAGGAGACTGAGAACATGGTGGTGTGGCACGGGCATGGGGGCTGCTGCTCAGAGGGACTGTAAGCAGCGTGGTCCAGGCTGGACCACAAGGCTCTCTCTTGTGCTTTCACTACAGAACTAAAGGGCAGAAGGTGTTTTGCCTTCTGATCTTGTGAATAGGGGACTATTTGTGCAAAATCCAAGAGCAACGGGTCAGGGCAGCAGGACAGGGACTGGAGCACTGTTACGGGAGTGAGGCAGTTGACCCCAAACCTCTCCTGCCTCCTGATGGAGGTATGACTAAAACCTCAATCTCCTAGATGCTGATACTGAGCTTAAGAGAGAGAGAACAAACAAAGTGACCTTTCCGTGGCTGCCTGCAGCCAGGAGAGGATTCATGGCTACAGATCTTGAGGATGTGCAGCCTTTTAATTCTCTTTGCAAAGCAGAGCCAAAGCCTTGTATTATGGCATTAGTTGCTATGTAGCGTACAAGCATTCCTGTGCAAAATGCTGGCTTCAGTGGGTTCTGTTCTGCTGCATCCTCTGGGGAGCTGTAAAACCTGCCCTGAGATCCTGAGTTTTACTGTGGGGAAGGAGATGTAGACATGAGACTCTACAGCACTGAAACTGAGTGCACTTGAACATCGCTTGATGAGCCATGTGTCTGGGGACTGGCTGCTCCTCAGCCCGGTATGTGACAAGCGTTACACAGCCACAAACACGTTAACTCCATCTCCCAAGGAAGTCCAGACAGTTACACAGCAGATCCCAGCTGCAAAGTCCGACTCCTCATCTTCTGAGCTGTGTTTGAAATCAGAAGGCCCCCAGATCTGCTCTCCACATGCTTTGGGTTCTGCACTTGCAATTTAACCTGCAGTCCCAACCTTTATTTAAAGCACTAATTTAAGGGCAGTACTTCCTTCCACCCTGCTGTCAGTTAGCATGACTAAAGGCACTGCTGCTTTTGTTTTCTGGAGGAAATACTTTTGTCCTGGCTGTCACACACCAAGTGCTGTTCTGTGAGCTCTGAGGGCAGAGGCTGTGTGCTGTACTCATGGCAGTGGCAGGATACTGGACTGGGGACTGTGTTTTCCACATCTGAACCTCTCCCCAGGCAGTACTGGCCAAGAAACAACATATGTGGAAAACATGACATTACATTTGCGCCCAGCGGCAGTTGCCAAGGCCTGAAAGGAGCACAGCGAAAGACCTGCTCACTCCTCCCTTGCACAGCCAGCACACTCCATTTTTTACGGGCTAAATCCCCACGGTGGCAGGAGTATGTTGGGTCCTGCCCAAAGTTTGCCTGATCAGTTGTGGACACCCTGGGCTCACTTTACAGCCGGTGCAGAGACAGAGACACATCTGGAGGATGCCATCTCATCCTCGCCTGGCCATGAAGGATGGTGTGAGTCACACCCTGCTTCTCTGCTTTGGTTGTTGGATGACTGGGATCCATGTGGGTATCGCCAGTGCTGATCCGAGTGGCCCGAAGGGTGTCGGAGCCGGGGGGCATGGTCGGAACCTCACCTCCGTCTATTGGATCTGGCCAAACCCTTGAAACAGAACATCTCTCTCCTCCTCCCACTCCTTGGTTCCAAAACACGCTGGTGTTGCTGGAGACAGGCAGTCCAGGGTGCGGCTGCTATCTTGCCTCTTGATTAAAGCTTCTGGATCCTGCCAGCAGGTTTAGCTTTCCCAAGGATTATGGTTTTCTCATTCCCTCTTCTGAGATGATGCAAGCCAAACAAGTCTGTACCTCTAATTTTGCTCCCACCCATCAGTCTCCTGTCAATGCAGATTGTCAGGAGCTGTCTCACACCTTGTTTCCAAACAGCACACTGCATGGTGAGCTGTCAACTTTTTGCTACACTCCAACACAATATTTAAAAAATAAAATAAAACAGACAAATAAAAAAAAAAAGAAGTCAGTAACAATACCTAGAAGAAAAGCATGCAAGAGAGTAACTTTCCTGTCCAAAACAGATTTATGGTGTGAAAGAAAATTTTAAGGCTTTCGACACGGTCCCCCAAAACATCCTTCTCTCTAAATTGGAGAGATACGGATTTGACGGGTGGACTGTTCAGTGGATGAGGAATTGGTTGGATTGTTACTTGCAGAGGGTAGTGGTCAACAGCTCAATGTCCAGATAAAGATCAGGGACAACTGGTGTCCCCCATGGGTGTGTAGTGGGACCAGTATTGTGCAGTATCTTCATCAATGACATGAAGAGGGGGATTGAGGGCATCCTCAGCAAATTTGCTGATGACACAAAGCTGAGTGTCACAGTTGACACACCTGAGGGATAGGATGCCATCCAGAGGGACCTGGACAACTCGAGAAGTGGGCATATGTGAACCTCATGAGGTTCAACAAGGCCAAATGCAGAGTCCTGCATGGGGGTTGGTATCAATACAGGTATCAATACAGGCTGGGGGATGAAGAGATTGAGAGCAGCCTTGCCCAGAAGGACTTGGGTGTACTGGTGGATGAAAAGATGGACAGGAACCAGCTAACCATGTCCTGGGCTGCATCAAAAGAAGTGTGGCCAGCAGATTGAGGGAGGTGATTCTGCCCCTCTACTGGAGTGCTGTGTCCAGCTCTGGGCTCCCCAGTACAGAAAAGACATGGGCCTGTTGGAGCAGGTCCAGAGGAGGGTCACAAAGATGATCAGAGGGGTGGAACACCTCTCCTCTGAGGACAGGGGGAGAGAGTTGGCGTTGTTCAGCCTGGAGAAGAGAAGGCACTGGGGAGACCTTATAGCAGCCTTTCAGTTCTTAAAGGGGGCTTATAAGAAGGATGGGGATGGGCTTTTTAGCAGGGCCTGTTGTGATAGGACAAGGGGTAATAGTTTTAAACTAAACGAGGGTAGATTCAAACTAGATACAAGGCAGAAATTTTTTACAATGAGTGTGGTGAAACTGGCACAGGTTGCTGAGAGAGGTGGTAGATGCACCATCCCTGGAATCATTCAAGGTCGGGTTGGATGGGGCTCTGAATAACCTGATCTAGTTGATGATGTCCCTGCTCAAGGCAGGGGCTTTGGACCAGATGATCTTTAAATATCCCTTCCAACCCAAACTATTCTAAGACTCTGTGAGAACTGTTGTGGCTCTGACCAACTGACAATCTGTAAAACAAAGACCACTACATTTGAAGCATCAATTCTTTTATCATAGTTGTTGCTGTGTTAAAAAGCATCTCTTGACTTAAAGAATTAAAGCATCGGAGCTTTCAGCACATCTCTAAATAACTCATTCTGATAATTAATTATTTGCACTATTAAAATAGTTGCCTTGTACCTCTATTCTGAATCTATCCTAATTCTGTTGTAGTTGTGCTTGTTTCTAACAGCCTGAATAATAACAAAGAACTCTTGAGTCTGAAGGCTGTGATGAAGTGATTGCTAAAGGAATTAGCCTCTGGATTTTATTAATTAAATTCAGTATTTATGCAATGCGTTTGTGCTTCATGGTTTACAAGGTCCTTGTCAGAGGACAAACCCAGAACTGGTCCCTGTCCTAATGGTGTTATTGCCCAGAGAGCAATAGGTTTGAGTGCTTCACCACTCACAGTCGTCACCCTCTTCCTCTGACTGTGCATCACAGACAACCTCCTCCATCATTCTATGTCACTGTCCGTGCTTAATCCTTCCTGTCTTTTTCTCCTCTGATTTCAACTGTGACACCGCTTTGAGGCATCCACTGGCTGCTGTGGTTGGAGACTGTGAGTGCAGCCAGGAGGAGCGGCAAGTGAGGAAGGAGAAGAGCCAGATAAGCACCCCTGGCAGTTTGAGGTGGTTAGTGGCCTCTTGCTGGCCCACCCTTGATTGTGAGCATCACAGCAGAAGATGAGCAATGAAGCAGTATGACTGGTGGTGGGACATTCCTCACCAGCACGCGGGGCACCACGGGGAAGGCATGAAGCCATCTGTCTAAACACCTAACAAGCAGGCAGCAGACTGGCATCAAGACCTGGTTTAAGGCGGGAATCAAAATCCCAACAGCATGTTGCTAAGCTCTTCCGCAAAGACTTTATTGTCCTTCTGCCCTCCTGGCTCTTGAATCTCTTAATTTTAGCAGGAGTATTGTTTCACTCTTGCTTTCTCCCTAGCTCAGCACTGGGCTCCTTTCCCAGACCAACTTTTTAGGCTTATTTTAAAAAAACTCTTTCCCCATGAGACAGTGAGGAGGCAGATGTGCTCTCTCACATGCCATGGCCTGTTTGCTGGCACTGCTGTCCTCCAAGCCCAATCTTTAGTATCTCCCCTGAATCAGATGGCATCTCTCCAGTGGGACTGATTGCCCTTGGAGACACTTTCTTTTTCCTTTCCTTCTCAGAAGAATGGGAAAGTTACATACAGCACCAGGATCCCACCCTGAGGTCGTGGTAGGAGACAGAAGATCCGGCCTGGAAAAATATTTGGAGTTAGGAATGTTTTGAAAGACTAAACTAGAGGGGTCAGGCATGCGGGGAGAAAGATTTGCTATTTGTAGCAAATCCAGTGTCAGCCGTGTGAAAGGAGAGACAGGGCTGGAGGCACAGTGTGGGAAAGCAGGCAAACAAGCCCAGCGGCTTCTCCTGGCTACAGGGTTTGGATGCTGGCACGCTTTTCAGGTTGGTGTTTCAGGGAGGTATTCTTTCCTTTGAGACATTGGTCTTGGTGCTTGAGACCCTTGAGGAAGAAGAGGATGGGTCACCCATGTTATGTCAATGAAGATGGATGAAAACCTCCTTTCATTCTCCTTTCCCCCTCCTACTCCTCATATTTTATCCTCATTTTCTTATCACAGAAGGAGACAGCTTTCCTCAGCTCACTTGACCCTTGTTTCCTCATGCCTATTTCCATTCATCTTCCTTCTTAACCTTTCCTTAATATTCCAACTTTTAAGGAATACAGATTCCCCTTCAACTCTGATTTTTGTCCTAATCTCCTCCTTTTTGTCCAGATCAGCACCATTTTTCAGATCCTTACCTGTTTTCTTGCCCTTCCCTCTCTCCAGTCTCTCTGTCCTTGATCTGTGTTCTCCAACGCGCTCTATCTCTGGTACTCCTTGCAAACTCTGTGTCCGCACAATCTCTTGCCTACAGCCTCTCCTGTCCACCCCCACACCTCTGCCTGGCCCTGAGAGATCCCTTTTCTCACCTGTCCCCTTGACCACATCACCTGCCTCTGTGTCTTCCCTGGCTTCCCTCTCCTCCATCAGGTCAAACGTCAGGTCCTTGCCTGCACTGCGGGGCTTGTTGCCCTGTCACCCCTCGCTGGGTTTGGAGGAGGCAGCCCTGCTTCCTGCGAGGACACGCTGCCACTGCTGGCTCAGGCTGCCCGCTTCCAACCCACTGTGCATTTTCCCTTCCGCTCACATCAACAGCCTTGGGGCTGCTTTGGATCCAATATTAATTGATCCTTTTGCATCACTGCCTACAGGCATCACAAGGAGTGATACATAAGAGCCTGCGACAGCAGATAAGCTGCTGCAGCACTGAGTTTTCAAAACCTCTGGCCAACTCTGTCTCACTGTGTTTGACTCCTCTGTCTGTGATCCCTTCGCGAGAGCATGATCTTCGCAAGGCAGGGCAGTCCTTTGGCCCTTATCTTCTCAGCGCAGTGAGTGCCACACCATGATGATGGCACTGGTCTCTTCAGGAATGGTGATGTTAGCAAGAACAGAAAAAAATGTAGACCTCCACATTCAAGGGTTGCAACAGCTATCTTAAATTAGATAGAAACTGGAGAGGGACTTTGAATGGAGAGAAAATGGAATTGGAAGTAGAGGAGAAGATCTTTCATGTTGATGGTTTTCATAGGAGGTGAGAGCCTGGGGCTCTTGCTTTTCAGGCTGAGTCAAGGGTTTCCATTTGCTGGGAAATACAGAGCTAAATAGGCAGGCGGATCCCAGCCTCACAGCCTGAAAGGAAAGAGCTGCTCAGAGTTCCCCAAAAGCAGATAAGAAACCCTTGAGGCTCTGAAGACGGCTTGGGGCTGTGCATCCTGGTGAGACAGAGGTGCTGCAGGAGGCTGACGCGCCCGTCCAGGGCAGAGGCAGGATGCCTGTGTTTCCTGGTGGAAGTCATCGATCTGCTCAGCGTGCTGGTCACTGCCATGCCCGTCTTGAGACACCTCATCCTGCCTTCTCCTTCAATTGGGATCATGTCTGTCCTGGGGTCATGCAGGTCAGTCTTGGAGCAGGGTGTTTAAAGGCATCACCCAGTCTAGCTTTGCCTGGGCAGCAGGGCTTTCTGTGCTTGTGAAAATACTTTCCTCTGCTGCCCAGGAAATTGCAAGCCTCAGATCAGAAAAATATTTAATAGCTAAGGTTTAGCTTCAGTTCTTGATTTCCCAGGAGCCTTTTTACATTCAGTAAAATGAAATGTTAAGCCTGTCTTTTGGAGCTGCTCTCTTCAGGTCAGGATGTGTCCATGCTTTCATTTCCAACGTCTTTCCTGAACGTGACTAACTCTTTCTGTCACGGCTGGCTGACCAGGCATCTGCCTGGACCCAAACCAAGCCTACTACATTTCCTGTTGCTCCCCAGCCTGGCCAGCCCACCTCTGTCTCCCTCAGTTGATGACACCCCACCAAGAGGTGCTGAGGTATTTCCTTGTCTTGCTACCTCTAGAAGTCATCCTAGCGTAGAGGAATGATAGTCTTAGAGTCTAAGCTATTTTTAGCACTTTTATAGGCTTCTTCTCTGACGTTTAGCCACCCGCTGTCCTATTTCATCACTTGCAAGATAGACTGCTCCTACCTCGGCTGCAAAGCCTTTGTGGGATGGTAGCACTTGGAGTTTTTTTGCTTGGAAATCACATTATAAATGGGACCTGTGCCTGAGACTGGCATTTTTAAAGTTTTTGGCAACACAGCTGATCACATCTAACTTCTTGGGTGGGAAAATGCATGTTTTCTTGATGCTGAGGGACAGCTCTGTAGCCTCCTTTCCATCCCCATTCTTCTCTAAACATAAATTTCCCAGCCACTGAAGAAACACAGCCTTTTACCTGAGCTGAGGCATCATAGGCAGCTGTTCACTGGGCAGATGGTCACTCTGCTGATCATAAACTCAGAGGAGCCATTTCATTCCTTTTCTATTTTTTTGGTTGGTTTTGTGATTTTTTTCTTCTTTTTTTTGCTAGTTCTACAGGTTTGGTCAAAATATTTAGAGATGGGTGTTGATTAGGGGTATGTGATCTGAGGGTCTTAATCCTTCTGCCTCTTCTTAATCTCCCCTGAGGGAGGGTCTGCCAAGGTGAGGTGTTACTGCTCCACAGGAGGTTCGGGATGCCCACTACAGCTCCCAGAGGGAGGGGAGGAGAATGCCTTCCCCAGGCACCTTAGCAGCATGTGGCTGGCAGCAACAGTGGTGACAGACACCCCAAAAAGCATTGAGCTGCTGGAGCGGGTCCAGAGAAGGGTCTGGAGCAGGTCCAGGGAAGGGCAACAAAGCTGGTGAGGGGTCTGGAGCACAAGTCTTATGAGGAGAGGCTGAGGGAGCTGGGGTTGTTCAGCCTGGAGAAAAGGAGTCTGAGGGGAGACCTTATTGCTCTCTACAACCACCTGAAAGGAGGGTGTAGAGACGTGGGGGTCGGTCTCTTCTCCCCAGTCACAGGTGACAGGACAAGAGGAAACGGCCTCAAGTTGTGCCCGGGGAGGTTCAGGTTGGATATTAGGAAGAATATTTCCATGGAAAGGGTTATCAAGCATTGGAATGGGCTGCCCAGGGAAGTGGTTGAGGCACCATCCCTGGAGGTGTTAAAAGACGGGTTGACATGGTGCTGGGGGACATGGTTTAGTGATGGTTTTGTTTTTTTTGGTCAGAGTTAGGTTGATGGTTGGACTAGATGATCTTGAAGGTCCCTTCCAACCTAGATGATTCTATGATTCTAAGTGGGTGCCCAGCAGTTCCAATATCCTGCTGCCTCTCTTCCCCCTCCCTCTCCCTTGGCCGTGCTGGCAGCTGGACAAGGCAGCTAACAGAGTCTTCGGGGTGGTGACTCTGACTTTGCAGCATCTCCCCCACACACACCCTGGCAGCCCCAGGAAGATTTCTGGCTGCGTCAGCCAAAAATTCCTGCCGGGGACTGTGCTGCAATGCAGCACACACCACCCCCCCGCCGGGCTCAGCCCCAGCCCCGGGGGCAGCCCTACGCCGCTCAGCTCCAGCCCCGCACCGCCCCAGCCTTCCCTCTTCCTCCTCCTCCTCCTCCTCCTCCTCCTCCTCCTCCCAGCGATCCCCGATGCTCCCAGGTGGGCTGGCACTACCCGCTGCGGGCAGCCGGGCGCGGGTCGGGTCTCGGAAGGCGCTGCCGTGCGGGACGCACCGCCCGCCCCGAGGCACCGGCTGCGGTTCCGCGGTTCCCTCCCCCCGCACGCCGCCCCCGAGTCCTTCCAGAGGCTCTGCTGGCTTGCCCGCTGCATGGACTCAGCGCACAGGTCCCTTGCCGGACCCAGCGGCGGCGGACGGGGCTCCCCGCAGCTCCAGGGAGCGGACCATGAAGACCCCGGTCGTGTTTTTCCTCTGCCTCGCCGTTTTCCCAGGCTTTTCCCAGGGCAGAGTTGTTGGAGAGGATGAAGGCGGTTTTGCTGAGTGTAACGTGTTCTTCCCCGGCCAAGTCCCACCCGAGGGGTTTAGGGAGCCGTTCCACGTGAAAATCTGTCAGCAGTACAACAAAGAGCCGCGCTTTGCGACCCTCTACAGCACGAAGGACAAAATCCCTCTTTATTCAGCTTTCAAGTATACAAAGGCAGCCCAGAAGGAGGAGGAGAGCTGGCTGGTGGAGCCGCAGGTAGGTCAGCCTTTCCTTCATTGGGAACCCAATGTTCCTGGAGAATGTCTCCTCTGGGGTGGAGCCGGGGGTAGGATTTTGTAAAGGAGACAGGGGCTCTGCTCGTTGAACTTCTTTTGATGTTAATTTAACACGAGCGGGACTTATTTCTGTGCTTGGAAACCGAGCAAACAAATATTTCCTCGTCCCGTGGGGCTTGTTAACGAGAGCTGGGAGAGGAGAAAAAGTCACCTTTGACACCAGCTGATGGACCTGTCCTGCCCAGCCAGCTGCAGCTGGGGGGAAGCAGGGTTCAACACCGCGGTCTCTAGTTGAAGCTTGTTCTGTTGCCAGCATGATCCGGGCGTTGATAAGAACTCTTCAGCCTCGCTGCGCTGGGATAAAACACCCCTTTGTGGTTCACCAAGTTGGCGCTGCAGCTTTTTGACGTGTCCCCGAGCTGCAGCCATCGGTGGGGAAACGAGCTGCCGTGTCCCGGGGCGTGCAGGCTTCAGTCGGGGCAGACGTCTGCAGAAACAAATTTCTCCGGAACCTCAGTGGTTTGTGTCTCCCTTGGCACTAGGTGTGTTTAAGCAAACCCTTCAGGCTGTTCATATTTAAAGGAAATCCTTAAAAAAGTTGCCGGGACTTTAAGAGAATAAGTACTCTTTACCTCTTTTTTTAAATTTTATTTTTATTTTGCCATGTTTCAGGTCTTTCAGCAGGATCATTGGGAATTTTGTAACAAACACTAAGCTGCCCCCAGCTGTCAAGCTCAGAAAAGACTGGCAGGGGGCAGGGGTGCTTTGTTGGGGTGGGAATGGCTGCAGCATCCACCCGGTGTGGTGGGAGCAGGGCCCTCGGGCGCTGGAGCCAGGATCAAGGCTCACCCCTGTGCCGGGAGAGTGGCTGCCATGCTCATTCCTCATGTGGGGTGACAAGATACCAAGGCCACAAGGTCACAGGCAGTGTGACCTTGACACAGGTCACATTTTGTAAAGGAGGAGACAGGAGATCCTGCATCCCTGTCCTCACCTCGGACTGGCTGCCTGATCTCCGGGCTGGGTTTTGAGTTGCAGAAGTTCCCAAGGGCCCTTTGATCTGATCTCCTTCCACTTCACAGACAACTGGGGGAGGTGTCTGCCTGCCCTTTTAAAACAGAGGGAAGGTTTTTGCAGGCTCTGGCCCTGTGGTGTTGCAGAAGGGTGATGAATTTTTAAAGCACAAAGAGGACCTAGAGGAGTGAGCATCTGCTGTCAGTGCCTTGGAGGCAGCGATGCAAAGCGGCAGAGATGAGATCCTTCCCCATTTGCCTCAGCTGCTGGTGCCCTTCATCACCTCCAGCCACCGTATCTCCTCCTGTTTCTCATAGTCTGACTCTCCAGACGTGCCCAGGTGGGCTTGAAGACTGCTCCTGCCATGAAGCAGTGGGCAGCCCCTCCACAGCGGCTTTGGTTCCCCAGCACTTCCCTCCAGCTGGCTCCTCCACCTTCCCTGCTCCATGTATCTTCACCCCTCACATTGTCATCACCCCTGCCAGCACTCTGGAGCCCCAAACCTTGTGTCTTCTGCCTCCAAACTGTACTGCAGCCCCAGAAATAATTGGCTAAGTGGACTCTTTTAGTTGCTCTGTCTTCACCAGAGCATCCCCGTGGATTGCTGTGGGGTCTGTTCTTAGTTTACACTGATGACTTCCCTTCACCCATTGCTGAAATGCAGGTGTCTTGGAGGTGGGAGGTAGCAGCTCCGTGGTCAGTCTTAGACAGAAAACTACTAGGAAAAAAAAATGGCAGAAGAATCTGTAAGGGGAAGAAATCAGGCGTACAAAAAATTCCTATAACTCAAGAAATAAGCACGTGCACCCCTCTCAGACAGCACCACCTGGGAGGAGAAAGCAGGGGAGACATGTGACACCCATTATGTATGTTCCCATCAAGGCTAGGTCAGAAGGTTAGGAAAGGTTAGATAGCTGCTGAAGGGAACCCTTAGCACCACGGGCTCTGCAGCAGAGCCCCATGGGGTTATGATGCCTGTTTTCTGGGTAATTTCCTCATTGACACGGGTAGTTGGGTGTGAGCAGGTTCAGTGGCACGGTGGCATGTGCTTACGCCTGTGTGCACACAGAGACACAGCAAGCAGAAAGGAATCACTATAAAACCACTCTCTGCCCTCTGGAGAGGGCCTCAGGGTTGTCACATGCGGTTTTTTTTTGAGTAATGATGTAAGTGGTGAGGGCACCCTCTCACTCCCTGCAGTGCCTACCTCCTCAGGAATGTCTGCCCGAGAAACAAATGCCAAATGTAGCAGAGGCAGTAATTGGGTGAGAAGTGTGAGGAATGTCAGTGCCACCCACTGCCGGTTGGCAACTGGAAACAGCAAGTTAATTCAGCAATTAGTGAAAAATTAGAGAG
The DNA here is from genome assembly GCA_026546715.1 of Gallinago undulata. Lineage (NCBI taxonomy): Eukaryota > Metazoa > Chordata > Aves > Charadriiformes > Scolopacidae > Gallinago > Gallinago undulata. Next base: position 194,713,524 of record JAOTQQ010000001.1, on the reverse strand, counting down.
CAGGGAGGGCAGGAAAATGAGCAGGGCACTGAGGGGACTCCCCCAGGCTCAGGTCTGGAATCCTGCTCTGCCACAGATTTTATAGGGTTTGAGAGCAAGTTGCTTAGGTGGCTTTCACCTCGTCTTGTTTCAGTTGTCTGAAAATCTATGGGTTTGACTCTCTCTATAGCTTTGAGAGAGATGGAAAACTCTGGAGTTGCTTTATCTCTCCTAGCATACGACAGACTGGATGATTCACCTTGTGTTTTCATTTGGTTGATGGCTACCACCAGCCAGATGTCCAAGGTGGGATTTGCATCACTATTGCTACCAGTAGCTACCTCTGAGCTGCTCCTGACACCTCTCTTGGTGGACAGTCCAGAGAAACAGGTACTTCTAGAGCCACTCATGTGAACGTCCTAGGACAGAAAGCTTGGCGTAAGACACACCATGCCTCCTCCCTGAGAAACAAGTCCCACACTAAGGTTGGACTAAATATTTCCATTGCGATCAAAGGCATGAGCGTGCCTGAGGCAGTGGCGAGGGGGGTGGGATGATGAAGTTCACCTGGGGTGGGGAAGGTGGGAGGTAACAGTGTCCTACGCTCTCAAATGGCCAGACGACGGAAGATACCTGCTCTAATAGCTGTGTGTTGCCACACTTATAATCCCCTCTCTGCCTCATGAGACTGCAACTCCCACTTGATGAAGCATATAAATGTTTTTAGGTGCTCACATCCATCCCCACAGGTGTTCAGATGCATAATTCATTTTTAAATCCCCATCCTCGGAATGAGATGTTTACCTGTCTGCTTGGATCTTGCCCTTGGCTGTTCCGGGCTATTTGGACAGGTGGCCTCACGGCGGGCTCCATGAACGCAGATATGCCTTGGCAGTGACACAAGCCAAAAGCTTTTTGAAGCAGTGAGGAAAGGTAGCTTCCAATGCAGATTAGATGCAGTGCTGGAGACAGCTTGCTGTTGGGGCTGAGCTGGAGGAGGCATGAAAAACCTCAGTTACACATGAGTTATTACAAGCCATTATGTGAGTTATTATAAGCCTAACTGGGTGATGTCAGAGCCTTATTCACGAACAGCACACGGCCACATTGTTATCGTCTTCTTTTTTAATTATGCCTAAACAATCCCAATGGAATGTGCAAAAGCCTGCAGCAGGTAACCAGAGACATATTTTCTTGATAGGCACCTCGAGGTTCGCATGCGTCGGCTCATAAGGAGAGAAAATTAAGTCTATACCATCATCTGTTTCGTGTGGGCTGGAAATCTCTGCCAGGAGATTGAGCTGACCCACCTTGGGTCTTTGTGTCCCTGTGGTACAGCAGCTCTGCCATGGGAGCAAGAGGGGACAAGTGTCTCTCTGTGGGTGTTGGGTTCAAAAGGACCATAGCATGGGGGGCAGTTCCCAGGCACAGCCTCTCACCTGCGCCCACTCTCCCCTCACTGTGCTGTGGGGTTAAACACCCTGGGTGCATCCCTCCTCCCGTGGCACAGCACTGTCTGCGCCAGGACAGGGGGAATGAGCTGGGGGGGGGCAGGAAGGGACAGTGATTTTGCAGAATGCAAAATGTCTGGCCTCATCAGCCAGCTGTATCCCGTGAGTTTGGGGTGTCTGAGCCAGAGGAGCAGAATAAAGCAGAAGCAGTGCAGGATAAGCCTTTTTAAAGTGGTATATTTAGAAAAGGCTATGACTTGTGCATCAGCGCTTAGGACCCACTGTGATCCTTTCAGTCCTGAAGCAATAAGCATCAGATGCTTCAAAATGAAGAGCAAGAAACCTCCTAGCAGAAGATGGGGGTAATGCAGCCCTCTGCAAGGGCCAGCATTGGCACTGTCACCGGCCTTGGTGCAGATGGAGCTCTGAGCCTGGACCACAGGGGCTTGGCTGATGCAGGAGGCCAGCCAGAGCTGAGTTCCGATGGGGAGGGTGATGGATAGCTGCTGGCACGGTCCCTTTCATCCCAGCTCTCAGCACAGGCTGACGCAGCGCTGCGAGGAGGGGATGCGGCACTGAGAGGACTCCAGCTCTAAGGATATAAGGACATAGCTGGACATCTGTCCGAGTGCATTGCAGGGTGGCCAAGGGATGAGGAGGGATGACTGGGGAGTGATTCAGGGTAGACTATGAACTGTCTTGCCATAGGTGTCTCCAAAGTAGGTATTATATAGCGCAGTAAACAGTCTGCAGGGCAGGAGCAAAGACAGCAGGTTTAATTGGGCCAGCACAGTGCTGGGAGCTGAGGGTCACAGCCTCTGAAGCAGAGACTACAGGAGGCAGTGACTGCCAGAGACTGTCTGCTACCCCCGAGCTTCTACCAACATGCTCACCCTCTAATTTGGGGGAAGAAAATTACCATCTGGCAAACCCCCCAGAGTGGCTGCAGGCAGCGCTGCTAGGAGTGACTAAGGAGCAGACAGAGCTGCGGCCACCAGAGAGAAAGACCTGAGCATGCCCTGGCGTTCAGTGCTCCTGCTCCCACTGCTCGTTATCTCCCCAAGCAGGGCTCTGTGCCTGGCTCCAGGGTGAATTCCCGCTGCGGCAGACACGAGATTCCATCAAGGACCTGCGGTGGTGGCATCCTCACCCATGTTATGCAAGGTCATTAGGGATGAGGTTCAGACTACTAATGACATGAGGTTCAGACTACTAATGAGAAGCCCTGAGAGAGCCCTAGGAGCTCAGTGCCGAGTCTGTTCAAGGCAGGGAAGTTCAGGTCACCTGCCATGGTGCCTGGCTTCATTCTGCCTTCTTCCACAATCAGTGGTGAGAGGTAAATGCCTTCTTTAGGTGTCTTATATACCATGGTGTTTTTTTTCTTCATGGCTTGGATTTGATAGTTCAGAGGGACTGAATTAAGGTGCCCTGGTAGGTGCTTAAAAGAATTGGAGGTGAGGGAGGTTCTCACCATGGGAGGTGAGAACATGACGCTAAATCACACCATCTATTGATCTTAAAAATCTCTTCTAGGAAAAAAAAACCACAAGTGAGAAGCTTGGTGGAGGGTGGCTGGTGAGATTCTGGAGGCTGTGTTCTGGAGGCTATGGACCAAACCGGAGAGCTGCAAGTGTCCCTTGCAGCCTAAACTGATGTGTTTGGTGGGATGGCCCAGTAGAGCATTCACTCCTCTGAAGCGCAAGAAAAATATGAAGGAAGCACAGAGGTGTATGGTCGAGGCACAGCCTGTAGTAGCAGCCATAATGGAAAATACACTTTTCCATTTATATAATTTTCCAGGCCCATTTTATACGTTGTTTTCTGGAAAGGCAAATTGCATCCAGTAACTCTCCTCCCTACTATTTCAGATAGACGATCCAGAAAATGACCTGCATGAGATGGTGCACGAAGCTGATATCGTTGGCACCGTGGCCAACCTTGGTGCAAATCAAGCCTTGACCTCAGACTACGTGGGCTCTGGTTATGAGAGAGGGCTGCTCAATCCCAGCCTGCTCAATGAGGAGGATTTCCAGATGGCCACTTACACGCTCACGAACGCCGTCCCTCTGAGCCCATCTCTGAGCAAAAGCTGGCACAGAGACATCGGGAGGGTAGTGGAGCAAGCTCTGATCCCTCACTGCTCCAAGAAAGATCATCTGTATCTCCTTGCAGGTGCAGTTCCTTCCAATGTCCAAGTTAAAGGCAAGGTGACTGTGCCAGAGACCCTCTGGCTGGCAGCCTGCTGTGATGCTCCAGAGGGATGGTCCCTGGGACTAGTGAAAAAAATAAATGATGAGAACAGCTTGGTGGACCTCACGGTGGGAGAGCTGGAGAAGCAGCTTCTAGCAGGCATTCACTTGTTTAAGGGCAGCTGTGGGGAAGACAATCAAAGCCAGGAGAAAACAGAAGCAATATTGCAAGCTGTCGGTCAGATCCGCTCCGGGGAGCAAGTAGGAACAAGTGACAACCAGGAGGCCAAAGACAGTGGCTTGGTGAGAAAAGTGGCTAGCATCATTGCTACCCCTTTCATCAAACTTCTGGAACTCCTCATCTACGTGTTTGTGGAGCTGGTGAAATTTGTATTTTATTTTCTGTGGCTTGTTATCAAGCGGGTTGGTGGTACAGTTCTGGATGGAGTCTACAGCCTGTGGAACGGGGTGGTGTCCTACCTTAAAGCCATCACCATGGTGCTCATCAGCATCCCCTATGATGTGGGGAGGGTCATCATCAACATCTTTCTGGGCTTCCTGGAAATCGTTCAAGATGTGGCATCCCTCACCTACAGGATTCTGAGCATCCCTTTGGGGTTTGTCCTTCACCTCGCTGCTTTTCCTTACCACTCTATCTGTGCCATTCCCTCTGTCCTCAAAGACTTGGCCACCGGCATCGGGGGCACCTTCTCCCTGGTCATCGATGCCACAGCCACACTTCTGCATGGCTTTTATTACTTGGCTGGTCACATAGTCAAGCGGTTTGTCCCTAAAGGCTCCTCTGATGACTGATAAGGATGGAAACCAAGGCTGCAAAGACACAGAGTGTAGGAGGAATGGGGCAATGCTTTAAGATATGTGGCCAAATGCTGTCAATTTTGTTCTGGTATTTATTGTAGTGACATTAATAATAATGAACCAACTGGGGAGTAACAGGGAAGGCTGAGGTAATGTTGCTGGGAGACACCACCATTGTAACTCAAGTTCTGCTGTTGTAAAGTGTTTGGGTTTTATCGGTGCAGGCCACAAAGTTCCTGTGATTTTGCAAGATGCTTCCTCTGGGAGATGTGTGCTAAATGTGGTATGGGGTTCTTTCCTTCCAGCAGAAATAAAACTGGGACCTACGCACTGGCAGAGAGCTCCAGAGAAGCCCATCCCTGCTGGGGAGGAGGTGATGGTCGGGGAAAGATTTTAGCTACAGAGGGTTTTCTGGGACCTGGAGAAGGGAGAAGGAAGTGAGGGTGCAAGGGTTTGTGGCTGGGAAATGATGGGGAGCGAGGAGGGGTGGGGACGAAGTCCTGCTGTTGGTTGCAGTGCCAATTGTACCGGGGTCCCACTGGTGGAGGGGATGTGACCCCGTGTATCTCATAACCCTCAGGCCTTTCCAGGCAGCTGAAATCACATGTATCTTGCTGTGAGGAAGGACCAGCTGTTTGTTCTTTTGCATGGTGGGACAACATTTTCCCTTAGCCAAACCAAGGTCATCTTCCCCAACCCTTCCTTGCTCTCTGATGACCACTGAAGGTCTAAACCCTAAAGCTTCAAGATGTGGCATTCCATGATGGCCTAAGTCCCTGACGGTCCCAGCCCTGAAGCCCTTGTGCCTTCTCCGAAGCCCAGCAGCACCCAGGAGTCACGCTTTTAGCTTTGAATCAGCTGCCACCTGCCCTGCCTCCCTCGAGAGCTGACAGCTCCCCGGGCACGCAGCGGGATTTACGTGCCTGAGGTCTCCATCAGACAATTCCCAGGCTGGGGATGGGTAACACCACAAGCTGTCCTTCTGGGGCTTGTTTTGAAACCCAGCTCCCAGGGGGGAAATGATCCTCCTGGGTTTCCCTCTAGGGCAAAAGATAAGCAGCTCTGCCCTTCCCACCGGTCTGGGTTGGCAGCAGGGACATCCTTTCAAAGAGGGGACAGGAGAGAGGAGATGCATGGGGAGCATGAGGGGACTTTGCTGCTTTTGCATGCATTGATTTGGTGCCTTCATGGCCCCTACCCAGTGTTAGGGTCGGAGTGGGGTGGGAGCCAGGCCTGGGCAGGGCAGGAGGGTCCCCTCGGTGCTGTGCTGGCAGCGAAGCTGGCCAGAGGGATGGCAAGGAAGGGAGTCCTGCAAATAGGGTGGAGAAGGCAGAGGGAATAGGATACTTGGGCTGAGTTGCTTACGCTTGGAGGTCCTGGCAGGACTCACGGAAGGGGCCTGTGCTGCCCAGGAGAGGAGGAGAGGTCCATGTGGCTATCGCAGCTGCAGGGGCCAGCGCGGCCAAGCTCAATGTCAGCCCTAGCAGAAAAGGATTTTGCTGGCCATTTCCCTCCCCTATCCAATTTCAGAAACCTGGAGGAGGGAAAAAGGAGGTGCATTTCCCCTTTACCTCTGGGGGCTATGGACTGCCATGTGTGAAGAGAGAGGGAAGGGGGAACTGAGGCAGGGTTTGTGTTGCTGTGTAAATACCCACCCGGTGAGCTGGTGCACTATCACGGAATCACAGAATTGTCAGAGTTGGAAGGAACCTCTAGAGATCATCTAGTCCAACTCTCCTGCCAAAGCAGGATTGCCCAGAGCACATCACTCAGGACTGCATCCAGGTGGGCCTTGAAAATCTCCAGAGAAGGGGACTCCGCGACCTCCCTGGGCAGCTTGTTCCAGGGCTCTGTCATCCTCGCTGTAAATAAGTTCTTCCTCATATTTGAGTGGAATTTCCTCTGTTCCAGTTTGTGCCCATTGCCCCTTGTCCTATCACTGGAAACCACTGAAAAGAGTCCAGCTCCATCATCCTTCCACCTACCCTTTAGACACTTGTAAACGTAGATTCACTATGAGGCACCAGTTTACGTAGGAAGAGGACCTAACTCCTCTTCTGCACCATTCATCTGCCCTTCATCCTGCTCGTTCTTCTTCACCCCTTCTTCCCCACTGGAGTGAGCAAGGAGCCACAGCACCTGGGACATGGGAGCCGGGGTGCATGTGGGGGCTTTGCAGGGGACCATCAGGTGTTTGCAGCCAGATGTGGGCCACAGGGACACCCACTGCTGTGGGAGGAGGGCACAGGGCTCAGTGAGGGGCTTTGGGTGGCTTGGTACAGCTGCCTGCAGGAGGAAAGTTCTCAGTCTCAGCAGCATTTGCTCTGGCCGGACTCCCAGCAGCATTTGGAAGTCCTGCATGGATGGGTCCTGCCCTTCACCCCCGGTTCTGTCCCTCCCTCCAGTGCCAGGTTGGCTGTGGACCCCTGATCTGCCATAGCATAAAGGGTCCCAGGGGTGTACCAGCCGGTGCTGCCGTCCCTGTGGAGGACCCCCCTGCGCTGTGTTGCTGGTGGCCAGTCCTGAACTGGTGGGGATGCCAACAGTGGGGGTGAAGTGGAGAGGTGGTGGGCTGAGCAGTGACAGAGGGCACTTTGTTTCACCCTTCATGGGCCATGGACGGCTTGTGGAGAAAGAGAGGCCACCCTGCAAGCAGCGCTGGCTTGGTTTGAAAGGCAAGGCAACTTTTATGTGCCAAAATGAGTCTAACAGGGTGAAGTCAGCAGTGTTTGACAGATCCCTTCTCCACCTTGGAGCTGTTGGTACGGGAATTTTGGGTGCAAGGGGCGAGGTCCAGGCAGACAGCAGCCCGTGGATGGTCTCCAAATCAAACTTTGCATCTTTGCCTCCTCAAACATGCCTTCCGCCCTGCAGAGCCAGGTGGGGAGTTAGTTCTTTGCTCCTGTCCCAGCCTCAGCGCTCCTCTTGGCTACGTGGCAGCCGTCAAGGCAGGAGGACAGGCAGCTCAGGTCCCAGATGCTGCCAGGGTGCAGGGACAGGGGCACCAGCCTGGTGGAACCAGGGTCTCCAGCAGCCTCTGAAGGCACGTGTAGTGGCAGCAGCTCTCAAGTTCAGCCCAAGCACTGGGGAAGAGGCAGCTGCCCCCCACAGCTGCCCATCTCATGCCTTCTGCATGGCCTTATCTCTGGCCGCTGGTGGTGGCTGCCGCTGCACTTCTCGGGGGTCCTGCACCCACAGCAGCTTCCCCACACCTTAACCCAGCAGCAGCTCCCGCATCCCAGCTCCACCAGCATCTCCAGTGCACCCCCCCTGCTCACAGTCATATGGGAGCTCAGGTGCTGAGAGGCATTAAAGCTGGGACACCTCGGGAGGTCTGCGGTGCTACATCTCCATCACCATCTCTACCCAGCCCAGCTTGGGTCAGGCCATGATGCTGCAACCGCATCTTCTGACCACAGGTGGACAGTCCTTGAAATCCAAGGGGCTGCAGCACTGCAGGATTCAGGAGTGGTATGATTAGAAGTTGTCTTAACGTGCTCAGACATCTAACGCTGGGAACTGCAGGCAGCACGGGGCCTTTTTCTCCTGTGCTGCATGTCCGAGCGGGTGGTGGGAAACCTGCCTCTGACCCTGAGCAATTACCACAGAACAAGCAACATAGAATCATAGAATCACAGAATGATACGTGGTTGGAAGGGAGCTCTGGAGATCATCTAGTCCAACCCCCGCGCCGGAGTGGGTCCACCTAGAGCAGGTTGCACAGGAACTTGTCCAGGCGGGTTTTGAATGTTTCCAAAGAAGGAGACTCCACCACCTCCCTGGGCAGCCTGTTCCAGGGCTCTGTCACTCTCACAGTAAAGAAGTTCCTCCTCATGTTTAAGTGGAACTTCTTATACTCAAGTTTGTGCCCATTTCCTCTTGTCCTGTCACTGGGCATCACTGAGAAAAGACCAGCCCCATCCTCCTGCCACCCTCCCTTTAAGTATTTGTAAGCATTGATCAGTTCCCCCCTAATTCTTCTCCAGACTAAAAAGACCCAGGTCCCTCAGCCTCTCCTCGTAGGAGAGATGCTCCAGGCCCTGAATCATCTTTGTGGCCCTTTGCTGTACCCTCTCCAGCAGGGTTTGCAACATCCTGCTGCAAACTAACTATTGTTTGAGATAGATTGCTCTTCTGTGGGAACAGTTTAGGGCTTGTGAGCTTTACTCAATCCTTGGAAACGTATGGCTTCAACAAAATAAAAGTTACTTTTCCAAAGAGGGGCTGGTTTCACGTTTCTGTCACCGCTGGGAAGGAGAGAAGGCAGCCCCGGGGTGCTCTGACTAATCAAGAAAGCACCAGCAGCACAGTTGTTCTTTGTTAGGACTTGACATCTGATATTAATGGCCCTTTTGTGCTCTTAAAACACCTTTCCTCTCCCAAAGCACTTCAAAAGAGTCAATTCCGTAAGCTGCGGCACATGTAGGTAAAAGCAGGGGGTTTGCGGGCAAATTCAGCTTTGTGGTGTGCCAGAAGAGGGAGAGGGGACATCATTGTATTCTTGTGAAACGTGAAATGCACCCGGTGGCAGCACCATGGCTGCGTGTGACACAGGAAAATCACATCACGGCAGGATGATTCGTCGCAGCTGACAGGGAGAAACTCCCTCTTGTGCCACACTGTTCCCTTGACTGGTTTTATCTTCTTTAGAAGGAGAACAAGCAAGGCCTAAAAGTGGCCATTTTCCTCCAGTATAGAGACCCTGGCATGAATAAACCAGGTGCTGGCACCTGCACTTGGAGGTACCTCTGTTTGGGCAGATGAACCCATCCAGTGGAGTCTGTGTTCCTCTCAGGTCTGCAGGAACTGGGGATACCCTGGAACAGGCTGCCCAGAGGAGTTGTGGATGCCCCATAATTGGAAGTGGTTGAGGTCGGGTTGGATGGGTTTTTGAGCAACCTGATCTAGTGGAAGATGCCCCTGCCTCATCCAGGTCACCCAACGCTTCTACACAGGGGTCTCTGTGCACCTTGAGGTGATCCTTGTCTCTGTTGCATTCACCCTGGGGGTGGGCACAGAAAACAGCAGAGGGACTAGGCAACCCTGGGTAACAGCCCTGGGGCAGAGTCCTCTGGGTCACACCTCTGCTGACGGTGCACGTTTCAGAGCTGCACGGAGTTCCACCACCAGCTCGGTACTTCCCTCCGGCCAGGGAGCTGCTCTGCTTCGAGGAGCTGCTCTGCTTCAGAAGGGAATGGAGCCAATCTTGTTCACAGCTTATCTTTTAGTCCGCGCCAGAAAATGGAAAAGGTATTGTAAAATAAATACCAGTGTAACTCGTTTGTCCGGGGAGGATTGAACTGGGAGCAAGGAGCGTGAGGTGTGTCCGGGGTTTGGGTTTCAGTGAGGCTGTGACCCCGCGGAACCATTTCCCTGCGCTGCACAGTCTCCCGGGCTGTCGAAATCACAGCATCACAAAATCACATGGGGCTGGAAGGGACCTCTGGAGATCATCTAGTCCAACCCCCCTCCCAAAGCAGGTCCACCCAGAGCAGGTTGCACAGGAACTTGTCCAGGCGGGTTTTGAATGTCTCCAGAGAAGAGACTCCACCACCTCCCTGGGCAGCCTATTATGGACTCGGCGTTGGTTTGGGAATGGATCTCACACTGGGTAACATCTGCCATTGATTTCCACAGAACTGGTGTTTCCAGCCAAGCAGAAAGGCCTACAGACTTTCCAGCAGTGTTAGTGTTACAGCTGGCTGGAAAATACCCAAGGAAAAATATCCTGTCAGAATGGGGTGATTTATCAATTTATTTATTTTTTTTTAATGGCAATTCGCCTTTTTTAGTGGAAAAGATTTTTCGGGTCCAGGCTGAAACAAGGACCAGAATCATCCAAGAGCAGCCTGTGGTCTGGTTTAGAGGTTTAGACGTGAATATTCAGCACTCACTCCTGCCTCCAGCCAAGCCTGGCATACGAACGTGTCTCTCTCCATCTCCGAGGAGTGCCCTTCCAGCCATGCCCCATCTTAGCTGATGTCTCATCTTTTCCCATTTGTAAGGGTGAAAAAAAATAAAATTGTTTCCTTTCCAAAAATACTGAAATCAGGACCATTTTCCTGGGACGTAGAAGCCTCTTTCCACTGAGCCAGCAGCAAAGTCACCTGCAAAGATGAAATGAAGCAGGGGCTCCAAATCCCTCTGCAGTATCATATTTATTAATAACTTGATGTCTTAAACTAATTTTATGTGGTGGAGAGCAGACATTTGGAGCAGATATCGCTGCACATTTACTGGTGTTGATTTTGTGGCTTTTGCCAAGCCTCCTAGTGTCTGCTGGTGGAAGACGGGTATGGACCAAAGCCAGGAGCTGCAGCAGGCAGGCAGGATGATGCTAGTGGGCAGGGGAGGAACCATGGGAGCTCCTCACTGGTGGGAGAAGAGCAGCAGGTGGATGGGATGTTTCAAACCAAGTGGCTGGTAGCTAAATAGTGAATGGTAATGGCTGAGAAGTGGTCTCTGCTTGTCCCTGACACCAGCAAGCTGCTGAGATGACTGGAGCAGCTCCAGAGGGCCAACACAAGGGAGACATCACTATCTGGATTTATGCCACCCCAGTGTGGACATTTAAAATCTGTTCTCTGCAGGCACTGGACTCCCTCCATTCAGTATGCCTCACCAGCCTTTCACCTGGGCACCTCAGCTGGATGCCTAAAGCTGGGGCCAATAAATCTTAGCTGGGGTTGGTGGCTGATGGGGCTTGTTCCACCTGTGGAGGCCTTTGAGGTGTCCATTGACGTGGGTCACCCAGATGATAGTACAGGTGGGATGGTCTTTCCCACAGCCCCTTGGAAGGCTCTTGGGTCACGAAGTCCTTCCATGAAGGTAGGAATGATACCAGGGGCTGATGCCTCCTGAGTGCTGCTGGAAACGACTCCCAGGGCTTGGAGCCACATTGCGGTGGTGGTTGGGATTTGTGTGTGGTCCTGTTGCAATAGATGGGATTATCCAAAACATGCACCTTGAACTCTACAAGTTGACCTGACCTGTGTGGAGTGATCCCATCCCTAAAGAATTCAGCCTGCATTTTTTTGAGTTCATGAAAAACACGCACATTTGGGAGGTGGCTGAGGACCTTCACCCTCAGGCATCCATGGGGTGTGACTGTACACCTTTGTGCTGTAGATGATAGCCTGCACTTGAAAAAAAACATTGCTCTCCACAAAATTGAGATGAGTTATTTCATGTGGAGGAAAAAGTGGCTGCCTTCTCCAGGGTCTGTGAGACCACAGACCTGCTGGCTGCAGAAGAGGTTTGAAGGGTAACAATTAGCATCCTGACATCAGAGAGGTGTCAGTGATCTCTGAGGCTCATCATCCCACCAGTAGACAGCTCAGGAAAAAGGGTGGCTGCTCAGACACCGGGTGCCATCAAGGACTAGGGAAGAAACACTCGTGCTATAGTGATGGAGGACAGTTTTGTCCATCCCCAGACCCTGTAGTGCCACAGATCATCCCCCCAGGCCCAATCACAGGGAGGGTTGGTGGAGTGGGATGTATCTGGGAACCTGGTACCTCTCCTTTATTCCTCTCAGGAGCATATTCCAGGTCTCAGTCTTTCTCCATCACCTGCTCCCAGCTGTGAGCTGACGCAGGTCCTCAGCACTGAGCATGTTCCTGCAGCGTGCCCTGGTGGGTCTGCTGGGGACACAGCACCAAGGGTCTGGATCTCTGCAGCGGTGGGATTGGCACTCAGGTCTGCTAATTAGAACTGGCAAGAATGCCTCCAGCTGAGCTGCTCCTGTTCCTGCTTTTTGCCAAAAATATTCCATTTTTCTTGTTTTGTCTTTTTCAGTGGGAAAACTGAAAAAAAGAAAAAGCACCCTACCTTAAATCTAATAAAAAAATGTTTCCAGCTGGTTTTTTCAGCATCACGGTGCAGATGAAAAAAATCCAGAAAGAAATTCTTTCCTGTGAGGGTGATGAGGCACTGGCACAGGCTGCCCAGGGAAGTTGTGGATGCCCCATCCCTGGAAGTGCTCAAGGCCAGGCTGGATAGGGCTTTGAGCAACCTGCTCTAGTGGGAGGTGTCCCTGCCCATGGCAGGGATCTCTGAGTTACCTTCCAACTCTAACTGTTCTATGATTCTATGTGCTCTGGAGTTCAGCCTCCTGTGAGCTGAACCCTGCAGCCCAACCGCATCCCCCTGGCGTGGAAGGAGGAGGCGGGTTAGACTCACCCAGGAGGTGATGCAGGGCAGATGTCACCCTCTGGTGGAATCTCTCTGCCTTTCCACCGGTTGCAGAGGAAGCCAAGAGAGAGCAGCTAGGTAATTTAGCAAGACAAACTAAAAGTCTGTATTTGGGTGGTGTGTAGCCCAGCTCTTCTCCTCCTAGAGCTTTCAGGGCATCACGAGAGGCACTGGGCCATGAGGACAACCTGGGAGAGTTGGGCTGAAGCTAAACCCTCTTCCATGGGATCACAGGCTGTAGCAGAAAACTGCTGGGGAACTCATTCACAGGCAAGTCATAGAATCGCAGAATGGTTAGAGTTGAAAGACCTTAAAGATCATCTAGTTCCACCCCCTTGCCATGGGCAGGGACACCTCCCACTAGACCAGGTTGCTCAAAGCCCCATCCAGCCTGGCCTTAGAATCATAGAAGCATTTCGGTTGGAAAAGACACTTGGGATCATCAAGTCCAACTATCAACCTTACTCCACAATGTTCTTCCCTACACCATATCCCCCAACACCACATCTAAACGACTCTTAAACACATCCAGGGATGGTGACTCAACCACCTCCCT
>JAOTQQ010000001.1:194687543-194697683 GCA_026546715.1 Gallinago undulata | reverse complement strand
ATGTCCTTCCTGTAGTGAGGGGCCCAGAACTGAACGCAGTACTCGAGGTGAGGCCTCACCAGTGCCGAGTACAGAGGCACGATGACTTCTCTACTCCTGCTGGCCACACTGTTCCTGATACAGGCCAGGATGCCGTTGGCCTTCTTGGCCACCTGGGCACACTGCTGGCTCATGTTCAGCCGGCTGTCCATCAAACACATAGATTAAAAACCAGAACAAAGGCATAGAGGGGAACGACATCTCCAGGACTGGATCTCATTGCAAAATTGCAGGCAAATGACGGATTGAACAGGAAACAGGTTTTATCCATTTTATTTAACCAATGAAATTCCTACTGATAACAATGAAAGTAATTTCAGCAAGTATAAATGCAATACAGTTTTAAACAAACCCCATTGTTCCGTACCTATAAATAGATTTTTCAAAACCTCATAAAAAGTGCAGATTTATGAATTGCTGTTAAAATGTTAATACATGATTCCTTTGTTTAAAAATGCGTTTTTGTCTCATAACTCACAAAAAAAAAAAAGTTCCTTCTGCATCTGTTCAGATAAATTCAAGTTGGGTAACTTAAAAACTAACAAAAGTCACACACACAAAAAAAAAATCCATCCCACTAGGTCAGTCTGTCCTCTGCAAAAACAAAACAAAACAAAAAAAAAACCCAACCAGGAACAACAGAAAAAAAATAACTAGTAGAAGCTGCTGTGGAAACCCACAGTGAGCTCCCAGCAGCTGCCTCAACCTTGCAGGGAAACCTCCTGTGAAAGCACGGAGCTGTGGCATCTCTGGAGCCCAGGGCAGGTGGTCGCCCCGGAGGCAGGACAGGTGAGGTGCCACCTGCCTGTGGGATGCTGCAGGGACCGTGGGACACACAGAACTACCACTGAGCTTCCCCGATTCCTGGTGGTGGGAGGGAGCAGCTGGATCAGAGCTTTGTCCTTAATCCTCTGTCCCAAACCACCTGCACGGCCGCGGCGGGAGGAGGAAAGAAGCTGAGAGCTGTCGGGCTGGGGCTGGGTACAATTTACCCCCCGTCCAGAGGGTGAGAGGTGGGAGATGCAGTGCAACATCACCCCCGGGCACTGCCCTGCCCTCCTGACCCCCAGCCAGGGGGCTCAGACCCACAGCCACCGACGTGGAGTCAGCGCTGCTCCTTGCCCCCGACCCGCCGGGCTCTGCAGACAGCAGATCGAGGCCTGATTGTTGCACTCGGGGGAGGCTTGGAAGCTTTTTGGCTGCACAGACACCGTGCCCTTGTTTTCGGTCCAGCAGCCGGTCCGTCCACCGCTCCCACACGGACAATTCGGGATTCCCCCCGTGCACTGGGGAGGAGACGGCGGGGGGTCAGCCAGCAGCAGCCTTATGGGCACAGGGGGGCTCAAACAGGCGCCGGACCCCGGCCTTCCCGGCGTTTGGGTCCGAATGCGGCCACATGCGGGGCGGGAGCACAGCTCAGACCGTGCCTTTCGCAGAGAGGAGCTCAGCTCACCCATGGTGGAGAGAGGTCCGCCGGCCTCCCTCCTTCTACAGTGGTATTTTATCTACAGCAGGGTCTGTTTAGCAAGAGCAGTTTAAAGTGGCTATGTTTATCAAGTTTGCTACTTTATGAATTAAAAAAAAAAACAAACCGAAAACAAACCAAAACAAAACCAACAACGAAACAAAAAAGAAAAAAAAAAAACAAAACCAAACCCCAACAACTATAAATACAAAGACTCTCACACACCAGACACTTGCAGCCTGCGTGACTCATAAACCGCATCAATATTCTGTTAAAAAGCTTATTCTACTTAAAACTATACATAGTACAAGAGACCGAAAAGTGGCAGCCGTGTGCGGGCAACGCTGCCTGCCCCGGGGTGGCCCACAGTCAGGTGCTTCCTAAAAAAAAATAATCAAGGAGTTACAGTAACACGGCACAGGACTGCAAAGCCGATCACAGCTTCTGCTTACACTGCATACGAAGTACCAAGGGGAACACAAAAAAGAACTGGTGTTAATACTGATGGATTAAAGAGTAACTATAAAGATCAAAACAGACGTTCACAGCATGCTACATATATTGCTCACAAACTTTCTTTTTTTTAAAAAAAAAAAGAAAGGCTAATACAAAACAAGGAGTTGGCAGTCTGATTTTCAGTTATGTCGGATAGAAAGGTAAAGCATATACATTCATAACGTGGCTTTCCAGCAAAAGGAGAAAAGGGTAAAACCAAGAGATTTCAAGTTTACAAAATTCATATTTTTTCAAGCTACAGTTTATATCCAGTTCCGGTCACAGTCATGAAAAACATTTCTGACCGCATCGCTTCACGGAGTCCAAGGGCTGTAGCCTAATTATTATTTTTCCCCTAAAAGCGGCTGCATCTCCCATCACCAGGAGTGTGCTGCTCCTGCAGCCACCCAGGGACGTGGCAGCCAGGCTGGAGGGATGAGGTTGGGTCTGGTGGCATGACATGAGCGGGAAGCAGGGGCAATGAGAAACAGTTTTGGACCGTGAATGGTTGGACCTGCTGCTGTTGCTGCCCCCCAGGCCCGTCAGCTAGAGACACAACACTTGGTGATTTACCCATTTTGGCTGAAAACTCCCTTCCAAGGGCTGGTGGGGGCAAGAAAATGTAATTCAACAGCAGCACGTTCTTCTCAGGTGGAAGTGAGGGGCTCCCTTCCCCTGCTCCATCCATAGAGTATGGAAAGGTTCATTATTGTCCTACCGAAGCCCTCTGGACACTTCAGAAGAAGGCATCTCCCACCATCTCCCCTAGGCACAGACATACACAAGAACCTCTCAGACACATTAGTGAAGTTTCTTAAACTGATCAACAAGTCAGTTCCTGCACTGGTTGTGTCCCCTTGAGAGTACCTGTGGTCTGTACCTTCTGATGCTTTGGCTTGCTCCCCATAATTAGTATATTAACTGGCATCTTCAATACCACCTCCGACTACTGTCGGGAACAAGAGCAGAACTGAGATATCTATTCTCCACGAGCCCTGATGATACTCAGTACCCGTAGGAACACCCAACCCTGCCTACATCTCCAGCAGCCATTCCATGGCATGTATTTGGATTTATCCTGCAGATAAGCGAAAAACTCAAATCCACCTGGATTTATCCCATAGATAAATGAAAAGCCCAAATCCACTTGTTCCAGAAGCTGGCCACAGCCTGTCTGGCTGCAAGGCACCCAAGGAGCTGCTGACCCAACAGTCCTGTAAGCCCACCTGGCACAAGAGGACCTCAAATTCCCCCATAGATATCCCTCAAAGAAACCTGCACACCTGAACAGCTCAAGCACAGGGAGTTTTACCAAAGAAAGCATCTCCTTAGTGGATCCACTGGATTAGTACTGTACCTCCAGAGATGGGATCTGACACACTACCAGCAAATGCTACCTAAACATTACAAACAAGTACTGACTGTCATCATTTTGAAGAGATTTAAAATTGACCTGTCCAGAAATAACCTATTACGGCAATTAAGTGTTTCTGAACATGAGAAAGACTCTATGAAGTCAATAGCAAAGGATGATGTAGGAACCTTGTGCTGTTTTACAAGGTTAAGGCTAGAAGGTTGTCCCTGCATGGCCGCTAGGGGCTGTGAGTTAGGAAGATAGGAAGCACTTGATGCAAGGTGGTGGTGGCGGGTTAGAAAATGACAATTTTTGCCCCTGGTGAGCAGCAGAAAGATTAAATGTCTGCAAAAGAGACCTGATGTGTGTTGGGAGAGCAGCAGTACAACTGCATGCCAGGAAATGCGCTCTAAGGGACAAATTAATACTGATCAAGATGCTCCTCAAGTTTTCTCATGCTACTGTGCTCTCTCCATCTCCCACACCTGTGATCTATGCAGTAAGTATGAAATGCTAAATTTGTCTTCATTTGGAGATAAAAATTTCCATTTACAATTCCCAAATGTGGAAAAGCTGGTGGATTCATCTCTTCAAACAAATATAGTGCTGGGGGACATTAGAGAGAGTAAATCTGAAGTTAAGACAGTGAAAACTGACATTTTTGTCCAGGTCTTGGAGTGATTGCTAACAACAAACCAATTCTTACAGCTTTATATTCAGATCAGCTCTGGGAAAGTTCATCTACAATGAGTCTACTCCCCTCTCCCTCCATTTTGTGCAACAGTCTACTACCCGCATTTATGGGAGAATGATTCAAACCTCTAAGGAAAGTAACTAAAGCAACATCACTTCAAATGGAGAAGATTTGGAGTATTTCTTTCTGGCCAAAACTTTTTAGTCTGGGCACAAGTTATCCCCTTGCTACCACCAATAAATCTTCCCTGCAAGTAGAGGTTAAATAATCCAGCTCTTCTGAAAGGAAGTCCAGCCTCTGGAACATGAGCCTGAAATGCACGCCTATGTCCATGGAAAACACACATGCATGAGAAACATCAAAAACCTGTTCTGCAAGCGCAGCAGCTTACAGTTTAACTGCTTTGGGAAAGATTTCTTTAAGCCTATATTAAGCCCCCAAAACAACCCATTTCATTAACAATTGCTGCAAATCACATGGATCTGCTACACATTATTCTTTTAATCTCTATGGAAACTGGTTTTGTTCTATTGAATTTAAGTGACTAGGTATCTTTAAAAATCTGACTCAGAAATGCAAGTGGGCATGTCGTAGGATTTTGCTAAGTGCCTGGGTGCTTATATTCCCATGGAAATTTAGGCAACTAGCTGCTTTTTCCAAATCCCTTGAAAACATCTATCAGTATCACAAGAGTGATGGCGCCCTTGTGATGTTCTGCGGCTGGCAGTGTTCTGGGAAATGCCAATGCTTTTCTCTAATTGGCACCTTTTTCTCTTCTCTTCATTACCAAAAAAAAAAAAAAGGAGCAATTTCAGCCAGAATATACTCTATCGCAACATATGTTTTGAAACAACCCTGCAATGACAGGAAGCTTTCCACGCTCAAAAGCTCTCTTCCTTACTCGCAGCGTTCCCTGTGCTGGCTGGTTAATTTGCACCTACCAAGCTTTCTCTCCAGTAGACAGGAAACTGTACACTTTGTTTTTATGTTGGTCACCACTGGGATTCTGTGGACTAACATTCATTAATGCTGGTAAATATCAATTCCAATAAAGGAACACAGAGGGAGAGTATCTACACTTTTGACGATTACGGTACTCTTAAGAATAAAATTAATGAACAAAGATTCACATTTGTGAGTGCTTTAAAAATGCAAAAAATCCAAGAACACTTGCACAGTAAAATCTGGCACAGTGTGAGCCTAAAGCGTGCGTAAAATGTATGGTAAAGTTGTCTGACTTTAAACACCTATTCTGAACAAACATCCATTAAAAATCATAACTTTCAGTATAAAAACTAGGCTATAAATTGTTACACTGTAAATGCAATACTTTGGAAAAAAAATGCCACGTGGAAAACATTTCCAGAAGTTTCAAGTTTGCATTTAATATTAAAAAAAAAAAAAAAAGAAATAGCAAACTAGTTGTACAATGACATTTCCTACAGTGGAATGTCTTGCAGGCCATATGTGACTTGATATGGCATCTTAAAAAAAAAAAAGAGAAGAAAAGAAATCACTGGTTTACTACAAATTTTATGAAGCAATCCATTTATGGTTTATATAGTTCAAATCTGCTCATGTACTTTGCTCAGAAGGCATTTGAGCTGGCAAGTATATTTCATAAGGAAAGAAGTAAAGGCACTCATGTTTCCAAACATAAAACTCAACCTACTCTAAGGGTCTTCACGTTTCTGCAGGGAAACTAAACCATTGTATTAGTTACCCAAATCTAGTTTCACCTCCTTTCCAGAGCTCAACTGTGCTTCTTGAGAACTACTTGACTTTTCAAAGCAAAGGAATTTAAAGTGGTACTGTACAGTTCCCATCACTTGAAAAAAGCAAAAGTATTGCATGAAAACTTCTCTCAGCAGAACTGTTTTATGCACAAAAGCCATTGGGTGTGGCCACTACAGTCACAAGAAGGAGCAAAAAGGACCATAGCAACTCAGAAAGTTAATCTAAGTTCATACATAGGAGCATCTCAACACTTCTGAGAAATCTTTGCAGTTAGCTATACAAGATAAGTAAGTCTGATGTTTTACCCAATGCTCTCTCTAGAAGAGAGTCTGATGCCGTCTATTGGGTAGTTTTCTAAATAGCCAATGTTACATAAAAAAAAAAATAATTACTGATTTCTTCCTCAAAAGGTTTTCACATGCAGAGCCTGCAGTCTGAAAGTGCAGAAAAGTGTACAATCATTTAGCTTTCCAATCTGGAACAGACAGATAAAGCGAAAAAACCAACATGCAAAGTCACAGCAAAGTATCAGGAAAAGGGAAAAAGAGAGAAAACTAACTTTAGTAGCGTAGTGGTCCATAATTTTGTCAATGAGAAGTGTTAAAATATGACTGATAGTATTTTTAAAAACTATTCTGCAATCACCAATGGAAAAAAATCCTGTAAAGTTCTACAATCCAATGGAACATTAAAAATAAACCTATCCAGTTATTTTTTAATGTATGCAACAGAAATAAAGGTCACCCTCCTCAAAGAAATATGAAAAGTCCAAACCAACAGACAAAAGTTGAAGCAGTGACAACTTGCATCCTACTGGGTAAGTTTAAGCATCTCTTTAGGCACTTCACTGGTTCATTAATGCAATACAAAATAAAGCTATAAATATCAACATTTTGTGCTCTTAGAAATTAGCCAAAAGCAACAGAAAACAGCACAAAAGTGTGACATTTTTGGCAGCTTATTTCTTCCCTTCCCCAATATCACTGGTTGTCCAAGAATGCTTTGTTTTGGGGATGCTTTGGCATCTCAGTATCAGGTTGTCTTAAGCCATAAAAGCTAAAACAAAACTGCTAGGCCTTAGACAATAAAGAAATTTGGTTTTAAAATTTCTTTATGGCTATATAAGAAGGACACTTTAGCAGTGGCATGACAGGGAAAAAAGCTTGCTTTCTTTTTAAATATTGCACTTTTCTTTTGTTCACTCACACTAATGCATAGAAACTTTTAAAACTTTGAATATTAAAATTTCATGCTATGAAAACGTTATGGGAAATAAATTTCTATACATCCAATATGAAAGAACAGATATGCTAGCCTTTCTTTACTTTCCTTAGTTAAAACATTGAGAAAGAAGAGAGTGCAAAAAAACCCACAAACCTATTTTTTGGTCAGCCTGTGTATTAACTTTCTAGGTGCCAACTACACAAATTGCAATGTGATGAGCATGGGTATTCTAAGGACAACTGAGGGTGACTGTCGGTAAAACAAGATTATGCATGATCAAAATACAGTAAGTGTGGCTGAAATGGCAAATTGTGAGGCCTCTTCTCTGGGGAAGGGGCATGACAAAGCAGATGAATTTCGCACTTCAGTAGCATGCTGTAGGATTTATCATGATTAATTTCACATTAAAGTGTGCTCAATGTTTGCATCCACATCTCGCATCACCTTCAACTGCTGTAGTAAGACAGTGACTGGCAAGCAGCCTCCAGGAGACACAGAAGAATCCAGTGGGCAATCCAATGCAACGCAGCCTGTGCGTTTCTGTCGCGAGTCACGATGTGGTGGTACATTCTCAGGACAGGCAGGACCGATCTTCTGCTGGACTCCACTAATCTGAAAAATGATTGCTTGGAAAAAGAAGTCTCTAAGCACTTCACTCTGGTGCTTAAAGAACAAAGCGCTAGGATTGGATATAATAAAACCAGTTTCAGGATCCTGACCACTGCACAGAAATCCAGCCGGAAACAATGCAGAGTAGTGCTCCTCAGTGTTACTTTTGTTATCATTAGTAATGTTAAGCATCAAGAAAATAAAACACGTCATTGCACATTACAGCCGTCAAGAAGCACGGCTAAACTTTGACACTAGAGAATTGAATAACCTGATGCTACATCACAAACAGCTTCTGGTGTGTATCTATTTCGAAAGGTCTTTACATACTCAGTAAAAACTCCTTTACTCCTGCTCGGCGAATGCTTCAGGTTAAGTGACGAGTTATGGCACGAAGGGCATACAGAAGTTCGGCTTGCATACGAGCTTCCATTAGAAGTAGATTGACATGAACCTGTTAAAAATTATATCAGCCATTTAGTTCACCTCTGAATGCAACATCGTTTACTCACTTAGGTTAAAATTTTTAATCTTTAGTGAAGTATCGCTGCCAGAAACTATGTCCTTCCTCCCAGGGCCCTGCCGCAGGACTCCAGTTCCCCTTGAGACAGCTGTGTCGGATGCCAATACCAGACAACATCCTAGGACTGCAAGGAACCAGCCTCAGCTGCTGCTTTAAATAATCTCCCATCTGAGAAGTCCCACTAAAACCATTTTTGTATCCTAATGGTTTTAGTTCTTTACAAATACTATTTTGTTTTCTTCACTATCACCTGTGACCTCTTTATAGGAGCATAGAATAAGGAAGAGTTTATGTGCCAGGCAGGCTGGGAGGCACACAAGCACTGATCCCTTGTCAGGAAGCATTTACCTTGAATATCTGAAGACATGTTGAAATTTTTATTGATGAAAAACACCCTGAAGATTATATTTTTATATATATATGTGTGTGTGTATATATATATGTGTGAGTTAAGGTCTTTTTTGATTCCCATTGGTCATTGGCATAGTTGACCGCTTCTGCATTTCCAAGTTTATCCACTTTCCTTTTACAGTTGTCAGTTCAATTTTATGGAGAAGTCACTCAAAATAGTAATAACAAAAATAGGATCAGTATTTCCAGTACACGAAGAAGAATTTTTGTAAAATTGATACCTAACACTCAATGAATTAATCTCATTTGTTTTTCTCTTATCAAAACCGGTTCGTTTGGTAAATCCTGCCATTTTTAGGTGCTGCCATATTCTTAGTTTCAAACAGCACAGGGTCTCTGTGAGTCCATTTTGGCTTTGAAATACGTACCTTCTCTGAGTGCTTGAACTGCCGCCAGTAGCTATCGTACATGCGCTTGGTAGTTCTCTCTGGGTAGCAGGTCACTGTCTTTATGTAAACCTTCAGGCTGCGTTCAAGTAACTGATTAACTTCTCCATAATCATAGTCATCATACCTAAGTAACACAGGTAACCACTCAGTTGGATACAATTTTTAAAAGCATAGTCTTTTGCAGCGTTATGCTCTTAAGTTTGGGAATTGGAGCATTTATTATACACACTAGAAAACCACCTGCTAACAGAGGATCTGAAAAGCTTAGTACTAGGATGTTGTCTTTTCTGAACTGGCTTCAGAGAAGACATTTTTGTGACAATTTCCATCCTGATTCATGGTAATTTTCTCCACTGGAAGCAAAAGTTACACTGATTGATATGCCAGGAAAACCACTCTAACTTCCAGACTGAGTTATCATCTCTACTTTAACACCTGGAGACTAAAATCATACTTTTCATGTGGTTCATTTTTCATTCTGTTTACACAGTTCAAAATGCACTCCTAAGCCAGGGGATTTTTGCCCATACCTGATTCCATACATACAGTGGACATAGTTAAATAAAGCTCTTCTTAGCGTAGTTGTATCGACATCTTCATGTGTTGCCATAGTGTTATACGTGAGGTTATATACCATCCGAAACTTCTCATCCAGGAGATGCCCAATATCAGAATAAAGCCTGTTTACAAGGGAAAACCCATGATTTTCCCAAGTATAGTCCTGCAGGAAGAGAAGGAAATACATAAATGTACAAATAAAGTGAAGTCCCTATCTGATCCCCTCTACAGCTCAATAGGGTTTTTGTCTGCTAGTTAAAGCTTTCTTCTCTTCAAAAAAATTTGCATTTTGCATCCTTCATCCATATCACCAGCTCCACTCCCCCAGGCTCCCTGTCAACAAGTATCATGTCACAGCACCCCAATCTCCAGCTGGCTGCCGTTAGCCTACAAGGGAAAAAAGACCAGTACTGTGTGCAGGTCTGGAGCCCTCAATGTAGGAAGGACGCAGACCTGATGGAGTGGGTGCAGAGGAGGGCCACTAAAATGCTCAGGGGGTTGGAGAACCTCTGCTACAAGGACAGGCTGAGGGAGCTGGGGTTGTTCAGCCTGGAGAAGAGGAGGTTCCAGGGAGACCTAATAGCGGCCTTCCAGTACCTGAGGGGGGCCTACAGGAAGGCTGGGGAGAGTCTGTTTACAAAG
>JAOTQQ010000001.1:194558427-194687443 GCA_026546715.1 Gallinago undulata | reverse complement strand
CAGATTTAGATTGGATATTAGGAATAAGTTCTTTACTATGAGGGTGGTGGAGCACTGGAACAGGTTGCCCAGGGAGGCAGTTGAGGCCCCTTCCCTGGAGATACTCGGGGTGAGGCTCGACGAGGCCCTGGGCAACCTGGTCTAGTTGGGGGTGTCCCTCCTGACTGTGGGGAGGCTGGACTAGATGACCTTTGGAGGTCCCTTCTGGCCTGGACCATTCTATGATTCTAAAACCCCAAGCTTCTCTTGAAGTGTTGAGACAATTTTCCACTGTCTGCTGTGCCATTCCAACCAGTGTCATTCTATGTGGGATGGGCCTATAAGTTTAAAAATCTGTTTGGGAGCTTTGATGACTCTGAGCAGAGATGGAGTATTTGCTTCCATCCAGGATGTACACTCATTGGATAAAGTGGTGAACTGTGCTTAAACAAATTAATAAAATCCAGGCTGCTTTGGTCATGGACAAGCACCTGGATTGCAAGGATAAAAGCTTGTCTGCTCATATCAGGAATGGGAAGTCTTTGCTAGGAGTGGCACAGCAACAGTAGCAGAGAACAATCCTGCTTCGAGCAGCGTGCAACCACTCTCCCCGCTGCAGTTACACAGACATTGGTTTGCCCACATCCTTGGCAACTGCTCAATCATTCAATCACTGATCGAGAGCATCATCTCCATGTCCTTCCAGTGCCTGGCTGTTTTGAAAAGGTACTGCTGGCCAAGCGTCCTCACCCAGACACTTTAGAGCACATCTCCTGGTCTGGCCTCCAGATCAGGACAGTGGGACAGAGTATGAAGGCTGACATTCAGCTAAGAGAGGCATTCAGTGACATCTGAAACACACCACAACATCACATTTGGCCTCCAGCTGCCAGTCCAAAAGACCGAAAGGCTTGTGAGAAATAAGCTGTACCTTCCAGCCCTGTAAAGGTGTTCAGGACACCTGGGGAATCACAAAAGCCTCTGAAAACCAGAAGCCTTGGGAGGGAAAGCGCTGCTTACTAACAGCAGTTAATCCACACTAACAATGAAAAGGAGAAAAAAAAAATTAAAGACATTCTGCTGTGTATGGAATAACTTTTGCTGTTAATAAATTTGAACCCACAGAGATAAGACAGTCTTGCTTTATCAAAATTAGGATTGGATGTATTGCGAAGTTTTGGGATGATACTGTGATTTACACAGCATTAACAGCAGAGAATTTGGGAGGCTGTGGGTATATACATCTAACTGCTTAAGAGTAGGACACACTAATAAAGTTAAATTATCAAGGTGGCTCCTTTGAATGTAGGCCAGAAGCTATAGAGTCTTTACGAGTAGAGATGTTTTAGTTCCAATTTCAACTTCTGTAGAGCTCTTTTCCATGGGAGCCTGCTGCTCCTAAAGTACTTAAACAGAATATTTGATTTACAGGCACTGACTCTGCCTTATTCTTTTTGGCAATATCTACCTGCTTTAGGCTCATATAAAGACTGCAGAGTAAATTATCCAGATCAGCAGAGACTGCTATGGAGCTAAATACATTTCCTGAGAGTGATCATGGATTCTGTATTTTACAGCCTTAGATACATGTCCTGACCATGAAATTTTCCTTCACCCACTGATTTTTTAATTCAAGTTCTCTGATTTGGTTTAAGATTTCTTCTGTTGCTTACAATTTACTACTAGACTGCTGATTAATCTACTCTATAAGCTGGAACAGAACCACCTAGAATGCGCCCCCTGTTATACATATATATATATCTAATCTATATGTATCTCATGAAGAAATTCATGAGTCTGATCATGGAAAAAGATGCCAATAGGTAAGACAATGCACAGGTAAAATTAACATGCTGTTCTTTCAATAGCGCTAAAACCATATATTCAAATACAGCAAAAAAATTTAGTTATCATGTTTAAGAACTCCTTTTCTTTTCTGCCATTCAAAATCCAGTGATTTGGTACATATATGAGAACAACAGGCACCAAATTGCTCTCACAAACATATATATATATATCTATGTATTGATAACCACTGGACAGATAAGACTTGATAAAATGACAGAAATAAAGAGTTCTTCCAGTGGATTTTTTTTTTTTTTTACAATAGCTGGAGGGAAGGAAAGGGAACTCTTTGTTTTCTACCTTTCACTTTTATTCCAGATTCAGCAAGATGCTTTACAGTTTTCAAACATTTCTGGTAATAACTGGAATAAGACTCAAAGCTAAGTATTCCCTTGTCTGAGATTTACAAATAGTAAAAAATTAATTTCAGGTCAATTTATGGAAGCTTTTAAGTTATTTAATGGACCAGGACAAAAAAAAAAAAAAAAAAAGAGCATGCAACAAACATGCCCCACTACAATGGCTTTAGGCTATTTGCGCTGTAATGAGATATATAAACATTCTTTGAGTGTGAATGTTTTTTGAAGAGTGGTACCTGAGCTCTGAATGTTGGCAGATGGTCTTCTCCTCGCCTTGCAAAGTCTTTGTACCCAAACCCAGGATCTTCAATATAGCGGGAGACATCTGTAGAAACTATTTCATCATCAAATGCTGTGAATAAAACAGCAAAATGCTTTACTTCAGGCAAGCACAAGAGTTAATGCCAACTTCCAACTACTACTCTGCTTCAGGACTAGAGAAGAATTTCAGAAGTTGTGCAAAGGAAGAGAGTGGTAGGAAGGAAATAAACATTTAAATCCCAGCCTGCTTGTATGGGATCCATTCCTTTCATTGAGCCAACTAATTGTCAGCCTACACCAGACATCTAATATACTTCTACAAAATGGGAAGAGATGAGCTAAACTTCTCTCTGGAGTTGTGCTTTTCTCTGGAGTTGTGCTGTGTTGATGTCTGAGAGCAGCTTGGTATCTTAAATGAGGAAGACAAATCCTGTTAGTAAAGCCATAATGCTAGGCTCAGAAACAGAAAAAAGTACCCTTGACAAGAGGACTGCTGTGCTGAGCAGGTATAGTGTAAGCTCCATTCTATAAGCCAAAGTATGAACAACCAGAAAACAATGCAACACTCCACTTGTCAATAGCAGTTGAAGATTATATGAAAGCAAAGAGCTCTACAGTACATCAGGCTGAAATTCTGCCAGAAGCTCTAGTAACTAAGCATCTTCAAAGAGCTCCAAAACGTGTCACTAAGCAAGCGCAGGTTCTCTATCAGGAATCAATCTTTCCCTCCCAAATAAACAGGTGGCTCGATTGTGTAACTACCTCTGCACAAGTTGACTACTGCATAGCTGACTGCATTTGACCCTGATGTTAAAATCCTGGCTCGCTTCCACATGCATTGACAGAACAGTTGCCATATGTCCACTGTTAGCACCTTGAAAAGTCAGTTCATCTAAGAATTGCAGAAGTGCTTTATCTCCTCTTTGCCTCATTAAACAATCAAAACATAACTGCATAGGAAGAAGCTCACACAGCATCTGCTACAGCAAATCCTCAGCAAAGAATAAAAAGCCTGCACACACAGACTCCTCTCCCCTGATAAGGACTGAATTTCATGAAAGGGTAAAGGCCTGATCCATACAGACTCCTCAACTTAAACCAGCACAAGGCAAAGAGGGAGGGGAAGTCAACAAAAATATCAGCAACCACATTGAAAAAACCCTTCTGTCCCAAACAACACCTCTTCCTTACACGCCTTCAGTTGCAGAGACTCATGGAGTCTTAATTTGATAATGAACCTGCAACGGGTGTGAGTTTATTTGCAGTGTTGATGCTGTCTGACCAAAGAAAAATAGAGCAAGAATGGACAATGTCTGTTTCTTAAAATCCAGCCACGAAGTTGCTGGATGTATCTTCTTTCAGAGATTCTGCACGTTCCTAGAGAGCCACAAAACAAAGTCTCCACTGATCTACAATACATTCTTCCTCTCCTTTGGGCTCAGTGCACAAAAACTTGGATACCTTCAAACACATTTTGTCTGAAGCTACTGAGATTGAAATTCAAAAAGAATAGTGTTAGTAAATTGTGAAGTATTTTATAGGTCAATTCTTTAAAAAGACACAAGCT
Source organism: Gallinago undulata (assembly GCA_026546715.1). Lineage (NCBI taxonomy): Eukaryota > Metazoa > Chordata > Aves > Charadriiformes > Scolopacidae > Gallinago > Gallinago undulata. The sequence continues at coordinate 194,683,432 of JAOTQQ010000001.1, read as the reverse complement.
ATCATCTTCAAGTAGCCTTCACTATGAGGAAATAATTGAAGATTCTGATTGTCTTAATATTATTCCTTCTTTGAACATTTTCTTTGGAAAAAAGCCCACATTACTGTCTATAGGAAACTGATTTCTTTGTACGGTTTGTTAGAGATGAAGACCTCCTGAAGAATACTGGAAAAGAAGCTTTCAGCTCGGAATTTTGAACACTACTTAAGAATCTCTATCATAGCACAGGCAGCGGAAGAGCACAGCAGCATGATCACTCAGAAGAGCAAGTTAGAAATGTCCTTGCCAGGTGGGCAGTAAGTGGCAAAGCTGAGTATCATCCTAATCTATTTCCTGAACTAAATGTCGTATCTGAAGACTACTTATGAGTGTCATTGAAGTTCTGAGCACTGTAGAACCTAAACCGGTGAAATATTATTGAATATTTACATGAAAGAATTAATTTGAAGATACAGAGCATATAAAGAAAGAGAAATTTAATTTACACCCAGCTTTTTGAAGAACCCTACAAGCAATTTTATTTTTTTAAATACAGAACACTAAATTTCAAGTAGCAAAAAGAATGGTGTTATTTGCCAATCAGGAAATCTTAAGCAGATGAAGCAAGTGACAGGACCACCCTTATTACACTCCTCCTAGACCAAGAACCAGAATAAAGAAAAAGTTGTAGTCACTGAAGTGGCCTCAAGTGTTTAGCTCTTACAAAGCATGAACAAAAGGGAACTGGAAAAGCACAAATACCTCCACTAATTACTAGCAGACTCTCCTTCTTCTCCTTTTCAAAGCGAGTTGCCATTTCTTCTTGAGAGGCTTCCTCGTCCTCTTTATCTTCTTGTAGCCTCTTCATCCTTTCCATTAAGGCCTCCAGCTCACTTAAAGAATCTGCAATCTGCAAAAACACCATGACATTCTGCAAAATTAGAAGATAGACAACATGTGTCATCTTCAAATTTCATGCTCGACAACATACGTTCTCAAAAGCAGACAGCAGCAACAAACACAGAAGCTCAAGCTAGAACACGTTTTGTCACATAGAGCGTAGACAAACAGCTTTCAGACAGTGAGAAGAAAGGGAGCTGGGAAGTGAATCTAAACTATGGCAGTAATCTACTGCAGCAGGATTAACAGCCAAAGAGGTGGTGGATGAACGTGGAAACCACAGTTGCTTATATTCCACCATGTAGATGGCTCAGGAAAAGCCATCTGTGTGCCCTATGTGTATCAAAAAACAGATTTTAATATTAAAGTAACTTCTTTTCAGTCTATTGGTAATGCAAAATATGTTTCTGAAGAGATACAATGCAGCACTGCAATACAGGAACACAACCTGAGACAACACATCAGGTGGTTTTTTTTCATTACATGTGATCAAAATAACCATTACGTTGACCCTTTGCCTTGCCTTTGTGAGGAAAACAGGCCTCTGTATTAGAAATACATCAAAGTTTGGGATTCTGTGATGTGTACTTATCACTCAGATTTTTCAAAAGATAAATTGTTTGTTTTTTCTTTTCCATCTTTTCTTTTTGATTCTGTTATTCTGCCCATAGCTGTAATTGTTTTCTGGTTTGCTACTCACTGCTGAACAAGCAGCACAGAGTCAGCAGCAGCCCTTTGCCCGCTACAAATGGGGAATGAGACAGCCCAGTGATTTGAACTACATGTCTTATAGCCCAGAAATTTAAGATACAGCAATTAAACTGACTGATCACATGTTCACATTGTACTGCTAATTTTTAAAGATGTACCTAGTGACTCTGCTCATAATCTCGATCTTCCATCAAAGACAATGAGGCTAATTCATCAATCGGCATTAATTCAAGGACATGCCTTCAAAGTAGTATAGAGCCACTTTCATAAAAAAAAAATCTACATTTAAATTATTTAAATAGTAATCAAAGTTCTCTGATGGTTGATTCAAGACTGGAACACCAGCACGGAGAATTAAGTAATTCTATTTCAGACGTTTCCTCCCATCTACAGAGAAGTGTTCCAAACTTGACCTGCTTTGTGATTGTAAGCCTTGAAGTCAAAATTATTACAATTATTATGAATTCTGTTTTTTTTTTCCCCATTTCATTTTTTATTCCACATAATCAGGAACATGGATGACACAATACTGCAGTCAGCGGCATTTTATCTGAAGAAACTGGGACTTCAGGCTTTCAGCTGAAAGCGAAGTTTTAGTCTTGCCCAATGGGCTGAGAGATTAATGATCAGAATCACATTCCTCTGACTTCCATCCACCGTTACAATGTGGTTTTCAATAGATTACACTGAAAACTGCTAGCGTGAACATAAGAGCTGCCAGACTCAAGCATTCCAGTAAAGGAGACAAAAACTTTCAAACTACTCTGAAATTTAAACAGGAAAGAATGGAAGAAAGTTTTCTAATGCAAAACAGAGGCAAGCAAAAGAATCTTCTTGCAACACTAACCCCAAAGTTGCTACTTGTGAGGGATGCATTTTCTATGTTGTTGTCATTGGCAAGATCACAGACACAGAAGTTGTTGACTGCTATAAGTCTGACTCCATTAGATGTATCCGGATCTCTCTCTGGATTAATGCCACTACCAAATACAAAACTTGCCAAGGCATGATAATGTGCCAACAGGACAACAGCATGCACCAGTTCAGGAAGAGACCAATTATTTTCCCCAGTCTTGACAAGTTTCTGAAATGAGAATAAAAAAAGTGTAAATATAAAATTTCTTTTGGCCCTCAGTTTTTCTATAAAACACTATGTATTTTAAAAAGTGATCAATTCCTTTGCTTCCAGTTATACCATATAGCTCTTGTGCGCAAACTCTCACTGGATAAAAAAAAAAAGAGACACCAAATATATTACCTCCTTTTGTTTGGGGTTGTTTTAGCCAATGCTATTCCTAAAAAGTAAATCTTGTTGGCTTTGTCACACGGAAACATTTATTGGCTTATTTGATGCTCTAGTACTTCCTTGAATTTTTAAACTCAAGGTAAGGAAGCCTAACCAGACACTTGCGTAGTTCTTAGCAGTTCTTATTACTGGACATTTACTGCTATTACAGGACATGACTTAACAGGTACCTGAATGTGCTCTTTTGTGATTAGCCAGGGCCGGTGTGCAAGGAGTTTGTTTATTTCATTCAGATTTTTCAGTCTTTGGGGAATGTATTCTAAACCGTTCAACCACTCTGCAATCCCACCAGTCTTCAAAAACTCATCAACGTGCATATTTATTAGGTAGGAACACTGATGTCTGGCAGCAGCCTGGAATAATTAAACACAGAGGGAAAAGGGCAGTGCATTACTATGTAACTAGATTTTGCTGCAGGTGGAAGACAGGTTACTAACACAAAACAAAAATACAATTTCATTCCAAAGGGTCATGTTTTATATTGCAATGCATTTCTATGCAGGATGGAGAATTCTCCAATAAAAGTACATTTGATTACTTTATTCTGAATTGCATAATCTAATTTAGGTTGGAAGAGATTTCTTAGAGGAGATCTGGCCCAGCCCCCTGCTCACAGTAGGGCTGACTTAGATTAGGTTGCTTGGAGCCTCCTCCAGATAAGATCTCCATTTCTGGAGATCACAGAACCCCTCTTGGCCCCTGTTAAAATGTCTCAACATCCTCAGGGTAAAAACTGTTTTCCTAGTGTCTACCTGGAAGTTGTGACTTGAGTCCACTGCATCTCATCCTACTGCTGTGCACAGATGATTAAATATCCATAAATAAGGTTAAACAGTTTTAACTGCTCTCTGTAATACCTCACTCTCAGGGGCACGTGAGAAGTGTATTGCTGTGGGAAACATGGAAATGTGTACGTTGCCAATTCTCCCTTATCACTGAAAAGTTTTTGCTATGCATGCTTCATTCTGATGAAAATCGACTACAAAAATTCACCTCTGCCAAAATAACACACTAGTGCCTCCTTTCTAAAGTCTTCCTTTTTTCTTCTTTTTTAAATACACAAGTGTAGGTCGCAGGAGAAAATATACAGCCTGTTGGTACATACCATTATAGCAATGTAGTGCCTATAGGGCAAAGGAAGGGGCCCATCCATGCGTAGCATATAGAACTGGCTGCGGAGGAAAGACTCCAGGTACTGAGTATGGATACTCATGACCTGCGTGATGTTGTCCAGGCGACCAGACGTAGAGTATTCTTCCACAAGAAGATTAGTACGTTCATCCAAACCATTTGCTTGCATAACCTTAAAAATAAGATGGACAAACTAAGTGAGGAAAGAGATTTTCTCTAGCTTTAGCCCTGGAGAAAAACATACTGCAGTATGAAAGGTTTGCTTGTGTACAAACTTAAGGGAGATCCGGATGTGTATTTGTAAATATACATGCTAGCATGCGTGTGAATCACACATACAGATGCTGTTGTATACTGAGAACTGAAGAGCACTTTATACTGTACCTCTGCTATTTTAATGTGTTCCTATGAAAACCAAAAACATTTTTCTGTAGATCTCAGTAGTAGATTCTCAAAGTCATAGATTCTTAAAGTCAAACCTGTACAGAGAGCTAGAAGTAAGCAAGAGATAAATGGGAAGTGAAGTCTTTATGGAAGTCTGCCTGTATAGACACACACAACCCAAGCATCCAGCCCTAAAACAAATTCCAAAATTAATAGAGAGGAACTGGGTTATGTAACCAAATTATAGAAACAGCCTGGCAATCCACCCCTTCTGTGCCTGTATAATTGAAGAGGAGATCAAATGCTAATTTGTCCATAACATTCAAGTATTATTTAGAATAGGAATTTAATGCTTTCTTTAAACAAAAGTTGTTCTTTAATTATTCCAACCAATCCAGACCTTGGGCACAAGATGAAATGAAACAGCAAGTGTAAGTAGTTCTTGCACTGCAAGCCCTGACACAGTATTAGTGCTATTACTCAGTGTTATCACCAAGAACAACCATTCTCAGTGTGTTCACCACTGAAGGTACAAGCACAAAACTGGAAAACCTAGTATTTAGTCTGAAATAGCACAGTATTACACCAGCCAGTTCACTATTACAAACACCATGAAATGAGAAAATATTTTAGCTGGTTTATTGCACATCAAGATAGAAAGAGCCTAAAAGCAAGAAGACACAATGCTTTCGCTGAAATATTCCATTTAAAATAATTTTCCTTCTTTATGATAGGTTGATGAATGGATCATGTCTCAAATATTTTTCCATCAAATCTTATATAGAAGTTATACAAAAAAACTACAAATAGCACACTAGGTTTTTGCTTTACTAACTTGTTTTAATTTTTCGCCCCAGAAAGAAAGGGAATAAGCACCTACAGAGTCAGGCAGCTTTTTACATGTTTAGCTCTTCACTATGGCAGCTTTTCTGTGTTTTGTACCCAAAACGATGCCTCCTCAGTCTTCCTTAAAATATTTTTATCATCAGAAGTTGATTCATACACTAGAGATCATTTTATCTCATTTATTATTGTATATCCCTTGCTCCACTGCAAGGAGTCCCCCTTATTCAGCAAGTGTATTTAAGAGATCGTTGTCTCATTTAGTAGTTTCTTGGGGAAATCATGCATTTCATGTCTCTGGTAAGGTTTCTAATCTTCTCCAGCATGTCAGGAGTTTTCTTTGTAACAGTACAAGTTATGGTGAAGAAATTCTGCTGTCAAAATTGAAATATAATCCTGTAGGACTGCACTGTTGCTATGTAAGGCATAGCAATATGCCGCATTATTGCTTCTGAGATTTATCTCCACCTATATTACCACCCTCTTCATACTGTCTACGTACTTCCTCCTGATTTATTACCATCCATGGATCCACAAACATGGTTTTTTATTCTGCTTGTAAAGCCTTACTGCACTTTAACAGGAACAATTACAATTACGTTGCTATTGCTCTGTCCAAATTCCTTCCATTACGACAATAAAGCAGGCTTTGACACGAGCAGTGTTATTATGAAGATTTGTGAGACATTTGGTGCGTCACTAATCTTTAACTTCATTCTTCCTATCCACTGTATTATTTCATGCCAAGGCACAAGGGAAAAAGGTAGTCATTTGCTTAAAAACCAATAAAAAACAGTATTTAACATTTGTTCGTGATACTGAATAGCTGTTTTATCCACATAGGTGGAGGTTCCCTGCTTGTACTGCGCAGCCTCTGGGGTTACTCCTTTCTGAGAACTGGTCAGTGATTCCTCCTGCACCCTTGGCTAGCACCTTTACCAGTGTATCAGCTGTGAAATAAATCAATTGTCTCAAAACATCTTTTCTAACTACATATATTTTTCTACTATTTATGCAATTATTGACTTATGAGAGAAATGAAATCTTTACAAAGTTTGGCATCTCAATTTCATCTTGTATTTCACATGAAAAGGAAGTCCTCTTCACAAGTTTGTCTGGATGGAACTCATTCTGCTCCCTTCTTCCCAAGTCTAAAAGGCTCTTTTCACCCTCTCTTCCTTTTTGCTTCATTATGTTTTCTGGTTGCCAGCCTCTACACTCTCTCTGTTCATTTTTAAATTCAAACCTTGCCAGTGTATAAATGGAGAGAGAGACTCAAAGAGCAGCAGCTATCTGGTCTTTCTGTCTTCTTGGCCTTTCTAACATGTGAATTATCTGCCTTTAGCAACTACTTAATAATCCCAAATAATTAACTGATCAATAAATACTAGTCTGTGAAGACTGAGATCACAGGAGAACACCATAGCAAAGTTTCTACTTAGTGCAGCAAGCTGCAAATCAAGGCTCAAGTTGAACATTAAATCATGGGCTGAAATCTTGAGTTTGAAGTCAAACTGTACCTTTCAACCATAAATTCTCTCAAGGGCCACAGTTACGCTCTAAGGAGTGAGTCATATTTTCAGGTTCTCTCAAACTGAAGGTCAGACACTGCTCTGAGAGCTATATAACCACGCTGCTGCAGCACTGGACAGGCCTCCACTTAGGCCCGGCATTAAGAGTAGTAAGTGATCATCTCCCATGAGAAGAGCAGAGCAGCACCCACAGCTCTCTCTGGGGGCGCTGGTGACCAAAAAGATGTCAAATGGCATCGCTTGTGTGAAAGGGCAGTTTCTTACCCACTGCTCCAGAGAAACCATCGCTTTTGCTCACAAAGGAGCTCACCTGGGTATCACAGGACAAGCAGGATCATAAAACTGTCCTTCAGTATCTCCACTTTAAAAGCTACCACCCACCCGGCGCAGCTAACTGCAAACTTACTTCGTTCTCTGGTATAAAGGCACTTGGTCCTCTTGTCAACGGTGGGGAGACTTGCACTCTTTTTTCCTGCAAAACAGTCACATAATTCAGTCAGCGTCAGGAATATAACATTAACTTAATTCATCTCACAAGATGAGATCTCCAAGGCCTGGATTCGGTTCTCTTCCCAAGGCCACCTGGGTGTTTTACAGCCCACTGAGGAGGTGAAGCCACCACACCACATCGGTTAGATCAGCTTTGCATCCCCTGCACTTTGCACGAATGAACGGCACCAATTTTGGCAAGGGGTAAGACAGAACAAAACCAAAAATCTAATCCCAATTGGTTTACAGACCAGCTTGAAGATACAAAGAAAACAGCAATAAAACATTTGGCGCAATGCTAAAATTAGCCATTTACTGGATTGAATGGAATTCAGAAAGCAGAGGGGAAAGAAAGCCACATTCAGGAAATAGCAAGCAAGATGTTGTTTTCTTCAGTATCAGCATCTGATGAGATCTTCAGTATTGAGAAGCACTTTGTATGCCAAATATTGGCAAGGAAAGCACAGTCCACCCAAACCAGCAAGACCCAATTAAAGACTTGTTCTGGAAACCCGATGGAAGGGCCACTGTGCTCAGCTGCTAGGCTGGAGGAGACCACCACACGTAGCCTTGATGCCCAAACACCAGCTAGAAGTCACGAAGCGCCCATTGAGGACAATATATTTATTACAGAACAGGCTGATAGCACAGCAAGAGCCAAGGGACTTTTTTGATATATTTGAGATAAGAAACTGAACTAAGATAAACTGTAGAAGGTTTCACACCGTGGCCGCTGACGGCCGGAGAGGTGAAGGGACCTTAGGGAGGTTGCCTGCTCCTCTGCTTCACCAAGGGGCAGGACCTGCACTGCCCACATCATTCCTGACCAACGTTGGTCCAACCTCCTGTCAAAGACCCTCCCAGAGGTTCCTCCCTCTCTCCAGGTCATTTAGTTCCTCAGATCTTTAGAATGTTTTCCTAATGTCTAACCTGAATTTCCCTCACAGTAATTTAAAGCCGTTGGTTCTTGTCTTTTCCCCTTTCCCTCTTTATGGTTATATTCCACTTATCTGGAAACGTCCCTAATTGCTCCACAGCATTGGTGACTCTTAATAAGTTATCCATCAACAGTGGTATCGGATTTGCATACTAAATATTTCGTGCCTTTAACATAGAAGTTCAAGGTTTTCCATAACAAATGACCCTCGAATACCCCTACCAGGGGGCTTACGCTTAACCCCCATGTGCACACGCAGCAGTGCTTGTCCCTGAAGGCGTGTGCCACCGATTTCCACACAGGAAAATGAAGCCACTGGAGCTGCATAATTATTGTCCTGCTCCTTAAAAACATCCTGTCCTTTCTAAATTAGATTATGAAAAAACATGCAAAAATCAGCAGCAATTATTCAGGAAAGATGTTCCAAAGCAAACTCTCGCATGACAATTAGATTAGTGACTTCAGAATAATTAGCTGCTAAAAGATGCAGAAAGAAGCTGGATCTACTGTGTGAAGCTCAGCAGCCAACTTGCTGCAAACACTGCCTGCTATCGCAGCCCCAAAATCCTGTAAAATACTTTTTATGAATCAAATGTAGTCAGTCTGAAGTAAAGAAAGGGTGGAGAGAGACTGTGTATCAGCACATGCAACCCCTTCCACGCACAGCTATAGGAGGCACGGGAAGACATCTTCCAGCTTTAAATACACAACCTTGCCAGCAGCCAGTCATTTCTGCCAACGTTAAAAAAATAAATGCTTTCCAAGATTTCTATTAAGGTTGCATTTTGCGCGTTTTATGAAGGTTATCCGAACGTTAAGTTTAAAACCTTCGTTTTATACTGAATAGTCTGGAGGAAGCAGCTTCTGTGAGTGGGACAACTTGGATTGCTGCAAACTGTCCGCTCTGCCTGGAGCACAGGTCTGAACCGGAGCTGAACCTCTGCCTTCTCCATCTTGCTCTCTGACCTGCACCCTGCTTCTGCCGGCTCCCAGCGCTGCTCCTCGCGGCCAGACCAGGGAAAAAAAATGCTTATGCTTCTTCTAGAGGTATCTGGGCTCCGTTCCCCTGTTTCCCCATTCAATGCGACTGGCATTGCTCCTTTGACCCCGCAGATAAGCTACAGCTGAGAAGGAAAGGAGAAAAGGGTACTTGGGTGCATGAATGTAGGGAAGTATCTCCAATTAATTCCTTTGAATAATGACAGAAAGCCAAGGACATAGTCAGACACAGAAAACAAGGTATGTTAAATACACTACAAAAAGGACAAAACCCCGCTCCTTTTGGGTGGTGGTAGTTCCAAAAAACACAAGCCTGGAAAAAAAAAGACAACCAACCAAAGGAAGAACAAAAAAACAACAGTCCAGACATGATAATTCAAGTTGCTAACTCTAATCATGGCATGCTTTCAGGCAGCTGGGTTTTTTTCTATATTTGAAGTATATACTCTTTCCTGCCATCAACACAGAAGATTACTTTGCCTTCATGTCAAGGCTTTTACTCTATTAAAACTGGTTAAAACAAGATTGTCAGAAGAAAAGGAGCAAACACCATCTGGTTGCACAAGTTCTCAGGATGCTATTAATAAAAACATGGGAAGTTTACAAGCATTAAGAAAGATAACATTAGCTTTGTCAAACTGTAGATAAGAACCACTGCTTCTGGGCACGCTTTATCTAAAGCAGCGATTTAAGGTCTACCCAACAACCCAAATATGAAAAAGAACTTATGGGAATTACAAAGTAACATTGCAGATATGTTGTTCTTTTTGGTGAAAGTTCTTCCAAAGCTTTTTGTTTCCCAAGAAAGCAGGTTTGGTTTCCTGTCCAACTCGACTTTGCAGATTACACTTGCGATCGCTAACTCAGCCGGGGTCCCTAATATCTTATTTGAAACTGGATTCTTATGCTAAATGGCTGAAGCAAGAAACAGGTTGCCCAGCAACCAAAATGCCATACGCACATATATCAGCCATTTTCTGCTTCACGTTCCTCCAGAAACGCCTCGCCAGAATAGGAAAAAGTTATCTTAAAAGGTTTGCAACCAATTCCACTTATGTTAAAACCAGGGCCTTTTTTGGGGGTGCTTCTTCAGAAGGACAGAGATGATGAGGAGATTAAAAGATAAACTGAGAAAGCTGAACCTGGGCAGGTTGCTGGGAGAGGGGCCACTGCAAGCCAGAGCCTCAAAGTAGGTTTTGGAGGAGCACATCATGGCCTTGGACAGCAGGAGACCTCTGCAGACCACAGGAGAGCTGCTGCAGAATCCATTTAAAAAGAGGCCTGAGCAAACTTTATCTGTGACTTGTTTTCTCTCCTCAGGCTGCATTTGGAACGGTGTCAGGAGTTAAATATCCGGAATTCTAATAGTGATGAAATGGAACCATTTCCCATTTGCAAGTCTGTAATTGTCGTGGTTTGGGCAAGAAACACCTTCATCCTTGGGTGAGCTATACCCAAACTCCCCAGAGCCAAAAGCTGCAACTTGCCATCTCATGGGTTTATTTTTAGTTGTGGCAGTGACCATGCACCTTCCCTCCAAGAGGCCGCAGGCACTGGAAGATGGCACCTGCATCTCAAATAGCTGCCGTGGCAAAGGAAGGGATGCCAGGGCCACCCGGCTGGCAACATGGCTGTGAACCCAAGTGAGAACAAGCATGAACCCAGATGGTGCTGAGGCAGCATGGTGGCTTCTCTCCCAAAGCCTAAAGCAAAAGAAACAACCCTCCTTCCTCTTTGCTATCACATGAGTCACCGTGTCCTCAGGCTTTAAAGAAATGAATATTTTTAGCAAGCTGTAAAAGGAGGCTGTTTTATTTGAAAATGGAGCTGCTAGATGGCAGGGCAGATCAAGCAGCTGTTTGGGGAGTACTTCTGAACGCCCAGGGACACAGAAAGCACAGCCATGAAGCAAGTGGCCACATCAGCACGGGTGTATGGGGGGCTTCTCACACACGTGGAGCATAAAAGTTAATTTATCCTGAACTCAACATCAACGTGCTCATGCTGCCACTGGGGAAAAAAAAAAAATCACCAGGAAGACACATTTTGCACCTCAAGGGGGAATTTTGCAAGTCACGGCGATGCTGCCACTCATGTCCCTGTGAACTCCTAGAGCAGACCCAGGGGCTGGGAAACACCCACGATGGGGCTCAGAGCCTCCACTCTGACAAAAACTGCCACCGCTGCAAAGACATCAGGAAAATAAACAGCACTAGATCAAATATACATCCCAAAATTAGTTTTTCCTAAGGAACAAACTATTTTTCCTGAACAAGCAAGATTTTTTTTTGTGGGGGGGGGAAGGTAATCCATATGTTTTTCTTATTACACCTTTTCTTCTATTATAATCTAGAAGTAATTTTACTACGATGTAGCATTTCTAATGATCTTTGTTATTAAATTCAGTGGTCTATTTCTTTATAAGACACATTATCATCTGTGGCAATAATTTGGAGCCAAACCCATTGTTGGGACACCTACATGGAGACGTCTCCATTTGTAGGAGGTGTCTTAACTTCTTCTCCAGCAGAAAGTGAGAGCCAGGTGCAGCATCATTAACAACAGGAGCTGAGTGCCACTCAAGACTCCCTGAAGTCTCCTGCTTGGCATCCAACCACCGCCCCAGAAGGGAATGGGCTTCCCATAGGTAGGTATAGTGGCTGCCAGTCCCTATAGATGCCCTGGATACCCCTAAGCATTCCAAATGGTACTTAATGCATGTGCTGGGTACTGTGTTTCTGGTCACAGCACCTGGACTGCGGTCTGGGTTACCCTCAAAACCAGTGTCAGGTGAGCCAGGTGCCTGCTGGGCTTTGCTGGCTGCATCAGGCGTTGGGACACTGAGGATGGCAGTGGAAAACCAGGTTTAGGACCCCCAATCTGGGGCTGGTTTTCCCCAAAGGGAGCAATTTTATCCCAGTCTCAGATTTACCTTACAGTTCTTCAGAACATACTTGTTCAATCAATCTCATGGACTTGATGGTACAGAGCACACTTTCGGTTTTCAGTCTGGCACACACAAGCGCCTTGTATTTTAGTTCAATGGCACAGGAGTTTGTATTATTTGCTGCTGGTTAAAAACCCACCTACAAACTGGCTTCCCCGGCCCCCATTATTCCTTAAGGAACATATTTCCATTCTTGGTTCTTGGATCCCAGAGCAGGGTCCACCTGCATTTGTTCTGATCGCAGCCAAATGCTCTGGCTTCATTAATGCCTAACTCAATTTTACAATTATACTGGACCGTCTGCTCATTCTACGCTCACTGAAGACAAAAGAAAGCACGGGGAAAAAAATTATCTGAACACTTACCATATCTTATCTTTTAGTATTATTCAAACCCTTCCTTAGGATGGAAGAGGGCTGCTTTTTTTTTTTTATTTCTACATATGCCAAGCTGCATTTTAATTTATTCATTTAACTTTGTCAGAGGAAGAGCAGTTTAGAAATGTGGCAGAAGTTTAGCTGGAAACTTTAACACTTTTAATAAATTTATAAAGGATTAATATGATACTTAAAGCTGTACATAGTCTTGCTGACTAAAAGGAAAACCTAGTTGACACAGTTTACTTGCTTTCACATGTCAGTACTCCTGGGAGGTTCTGATTGACAAGAACAAAAAAGTATATTCATCAAAACTGTGAAAACTTGAAATTTATGGACAAACATTTATTGATGTATCATTTTTTAAAGAAAAAATCTGCTTATTGGCATCTAGTGTAATAAAATCAGGACCTTTACAGCTTCAGAATGTATCTGCAATTCATCTCAAATTAAGTTTGTGCTGCAAGTTCAAAAACGTGGATACACATTAGAAAGCTAAACTTCGGTGCCCTGTTTTTCAAAACAACTTCCATTGAGAAGAACCGAAAGAAAAAAAGATAAAATGTGAAGAGGAGTAAGTTGAATGATGAACAAGCACTTTATTTGCTGACAGTGCAGAACTCCTCTTTACGACCGACCCATGCCTATAATTAAACCCAGGACATATCTCCAGAAGCAATAAAAGAGGTGTTCAGAACAAACAATATCAAAATGTTATGAATTCACAAAGTAAAAGTCCCAGCCTACAGTCATTTGTTAAGGGTATTTCAAGTGATTTTGCAATGGTTTCTTCCTCTTCACAGACTGCACAACTCCAAAAATGCAAAATAAGCGATAAAGATGAAAATTAGCAGAGGAAGTCAAACAGTAGGAAATCTTTTTTATGGAGCAGCATTTCAAAATACTTAAACCAGGCACTTTTAACATTAAGAATTTGACATCTTTGTGCCTAACAGCTGATGAAGTGTTGCAAGGAGCTGGGACGAGAGCCAGTGTAGTACAATTGAGGAGAGCTTTTGCTTTGGTAACAGGTTACAGCCCTTTTGGATTTCACACAATAAAAGGAAGCCTATCCCAAGTTCCCATTCCTCCACCAGCTATTAAGAACACAATCCAAACTAATTAGAAACCAAAGGGCAGCAATTTCTACCCAACCCAAGATGGATGACCAGGCAGCAGAAGTCCAACAGTGGTTCCTCAATCTTTGAAAGTTTTCCAGTCCATTCAGCCTACTGGAGAAAAACTCAAGTGAACACGTAGTTACTGGCAGAAAAGCCCATTCCTTTTTCATAAAGAAAGCTTAAATCTACACCCTCTTTTAGTGCTACTTCTATCGTATCACTCTCCCTATCCTGGAGATAATTTCTATTAACCAAAGCCAACCTTCAACTGCAACTGAGAGCAGAGCAGACAAGCATGGACTGCAAGTCCAATGTCAGAGTAACGGGTACGCTACGAAACACCTCTTTATTTAAGCAGCCCAAATTGGGTTTTTCATTTTTGTCAGAATAAATCTGAATATATCAATAAAAGACATGCCTGTTACTTAATGTTGGTGTCACTGAAGTACAGAGTATATCTCAATGAGAAAGTAAAGCTGAGATTCTCGACCAGAACAATGGAAATGAGAAGATGTGCTCAACTAAAAGTGCCAACAGTCAAACCTGAACATTGATTATTGATATAAGGATGAGAGACAAACAGATATTTCTTTTACTCCCTTGCTGGCAGACATAAACTTGCATCTAATTTAAGACAATCCTCCAAATCTGAGTCTTTATTCATGCCCCAATCCTTATCAGATCCCAAGGGTGAAACTCAACTGACCAAACACAGACACTCAAATCAAGAGTTAGCCAGCTGCACCCTGTTTACAACTAAAAAAGAAAGGTGGTGTCCAACTCAGGATGAGACCAACTGTGCCATGGACAGGCCTCGTTTTCCTCCATAGACTAACAGGAATCCATGCCTAATCAGGTCAAACTTAGTGATCTGAAGCTAGGCAAGATACGTACCACCAGCAGACAACAAATGGTTTTCTCGTCTACTTTAGCCTTCAAAAAAAAAAAAAAGAAAAAAAAAGACAGAAACAAAGGTTCCCTCTTATCATTCTGTAGAAAACCTCGCCTCCTTCCCTCCCTGCACACCCAACGGTAACACTGGAGCTTGTGTGCTCCCCAAGAATGCCCTCAGGACAGAAGATCTTGTGATCATCACGATGACTCAAAATCCTACGAGCACGGCAGACGAGCATTTTCTATGTTTCAACAGCATCAGATATCAAGGGCAAAAGTTACAGTGGAAAACTTCAGCAGTTTGAGCTGGGACTTGTTTCATCTGTACCTTGGCCCACTTCCACCTTCAGATTTAGTCCAAGACTGACATACTGAGACAGATCAATATTATCTTGTTTGGGGAACGTAGCCTCTAGCCACTAAATTGGCACAACTGCATGGAGTTAATCTGCCTCATCATCAGCCAGGACAGTAGTGCTGCTGGCTAACGCAGAGTCTCTGAGGCAGCGCGGCATATCCTTTAATCCACCGTCTCCTGTGCAGAGGGCTGCCTCATCCTGCCCGAGCACAGCCCGTCGAACCCAGCCTGGTTCTGCTCTGCCAGAGGGGTCCCACGTGCTTCAGAGGCTGCACGCTCAGCGTGGGCAGGGGCAGCAGCTGTGGTCACACACGTAGGCTCTGTCCTCCCACGGAGAGACCGTTCTGACTTCCCCATTCGGTCCAGGCAGCAAACCACTGCCAACAGGTAGAACAAACGTCTGATAGAAAACACAGATAAAGCAGCAGCTGCTTTGACAGGCCTGAATTAATACCTAAATTAACGACTGATAGCACAGCCTCTTCACAATACAGTAATTGAACGGTTAAATAATTCAATTCATAAATACACACACATTTGATTTATTGGGCAAGCTGCCAATCGGAGAGGCATAACTGGTGGATAGTAAAGAAAAAGAGAGAAAGACTCCTAAGGTTATGTTAATTTGTCATGTATTTCTGGCAGAACTGCCTCCCAAGAATGCTCTGTCGAATTTTTAATAGAAGTATTGTCTGAAAATATGTGCCTTGTAAGCAAGCAAAATGGAAAGGTATTCATCCATACTGTAAATTCATAATGGCACCCTTCTACTGTGAAAAAAAGTGGCTAAGTTGTTTTTTTTTTGATTTTTAAAGTATTTAAAAGATGTTATATGTTCAAAATATTGGATTAATGTAAGTGCAGTAAACAGCAAAATTCTCGATCAACATATTTTAAAGAAAAACTTCAATGGACTTCCTTGCAATTCATGCTGGAACATCCTCAAGAGGTTCAGTGTTCCAGCAGAGATCACGCTCACTGAGGGTGTATAGAAAGGAAGATGCACTTAACTGTAGGTTACTATAAAAGCAGACTGGGTGAATTGTTTAACCAGGGATTGGCATCAAGGCTGCGTTCTCTCACCTCTCCTCTTTGTCACTGCCATCACATTCATTATGACAAAGAGCAGAGACAGACACAATTCAGGCACAGTGTGTCTTAAAACATGAAGATTTACATTTTTACCAAGGGTAAGACTCTTAGGGTTATGGCTGCACCGCAGTCCCTAATACAACTGTTGCTCTTCTAGAAATAGTTGAAGTTAGCTTTAAAGAAGTCCTTGGCTAACCATAGTTCTAAAGAAGTCCTTGGGTAACAGTTCCCAAGTCAGGCAGGCGCATGG
The DNA here is from genome assembly GCA_026546715.1 of Gallinago undulata. Classification (NCBI taxonomy): domain Eukaryota; kingdom Metazoa; phylum Chordata; class Aves; order Charadriiformes; family Scolopacidae; genus Gallinago; species Gallinago undulata. The sequence goes on along the minus strand of JAOTQQ010000001.1, from coordinate 194,667,182 downwards.
AGCTCAGCTGCACAACCTGCTTGAGAAACCAAATGTTAATTCAGCCACTGCAGAGTTTTTGGTCGAATTGATACAGCCAGACAGTTCAGACTGAACACTATCATCAAGAGGTCTGCTCACAGCAAGTATAGAGTCCTACTTCTGCACTTCAATGGAAAAAAATAATATCTTCCTCTGATTAGTACCTCAATCCTCCCACAGTTGCAGGGGAGGAAGCTGGGCTCTGACCTCCGCGCCAGCTGGCTGAGATTGCTTCCTTCCCCGCTTCAACTACTTCCATGACAGGCCATCAGAAGCAACGAGGCTGCGCTGGTGTCCTGGCCAAACAAGGTACTTTGCTGGCTGAGGTTTTGGTCAAGCAATGTTCATGACTATTGTCAAACACTACATGTTTACTTCCTACCAAACACTGATAAATCTTTACTAGCAAAGCGTGGAAACCCACCAGAGTTTAACTCAAGAAGGCAAAGGCTGGGGATCTTTCCAAAGTGAAAAATTGTTTGACCTGTAGCTGTAAGATCTCAGACCATACAGTCCTGCTTCCCAGGAACTTCCACTACTTTTCACCAAATATTTCACCACGCAATGCCACTGCTTGGTTACAGCTCTTGCTTCTTGTAGCTGTTTTCTTAAAATGCGCTCTCCCTGCTCCCCTGTTCAGCCAACTGGTGAGAACCTTCAAACCAGGATGTTTAAGTGGAAAGTATTAATTTTAGCAGAAGGGCAGTGCACTCACTGCACAGGAGCAATTTGTTGCCCGGAGCGTATCACAGGTGCTTCTTAGCTGCATCTCAAGGAAAAGGTAAAATCGCAGAAGCCCCACACTCCAGAAATAAACTCACCATGTGTCCTTGATAAGTCTGTGTCCTTGTAGTGTTTTCAGCTTGACACAAACTCCTACTGAGCAAATAAATAGTGTCCCAGAATATGCTGCTACAGAAACATGCTCCCAAGCACCTTTCACTTACCAGGTACTATATAAAACCAATTTCTATTCTGAGACATAGGAAAGTCAAGCAGATGGCAGAAGCATGGGTTTTCAAACTGCTTTTCCCACACATTTTAGTACAAAATGATCATAGCAGTTATTTTGAATCTGCGTGCAGGAACTATCTTAAGAGTCACGGAAGTAACTTGCCAAAATTCAGAAAAACAAATCCTATCACCCAGATAAAAGAGGGAAATGTGCTCAACTCAGTACTGGACCCCTCACCCCCGCTCCCAGCCAGCTTTCTGCAATCTTTTTCACACAAGATTGTGAAACACAGTAGCTTGAGTCTTAGAAAGCTCCTCAGAACTGCTGAGCTTGCTGTCACCAGCATGTCAAGATATTTTAATTGATTGCCTCCTGGCTGTCACAGTCCATGCATAGTGTGCTTTTACCACCTCCAATAAAAGGATTAGGAAACAATCAGCAGGTGACAAGCTCAAGCAGAGGTACTTAACCTTTTCCACAATGTGGAACTAAGCTGTGGAAATCCTTGCCGTAAGATGCTGCGGACACCTGAAGTTGGCGTGTGTTTAAAAGTGAATTGTTTGAGCTCATGGAAGACAGATGCAAGAATGGTTATTAAATACAGAGAAACCACCTCCAGCTCAGGAAGTTTCCAAGTTGCAAATACTTGGAGACTGGGAGACAGTGCCAAGGGATTGTCACAATGAACTTGCTCTACTTTGTGTCCTTTTCCTTAGATACCTTCCCTTGGCCACTGTCAGAGAGAGGAGGACACCAAATTTTGATCTGACCCACTATACCTGCTCTAATGCTGTTATATTATGTATCTGCAGCAGATCCATTCAATAATACTATTTATTCTATAAATGTTATTTTAAAAAAAAAGAAAAATATTTTCTAATATATATAGGAATTGGCACCACCCAAAGAAAGAGACATTTCAACTGAACTGGACCATTGCAGAAACAAGCACTGTGCTAATCCAGTCTAAAAGATGCAGCCCATCTGTTGTTAGTTTTAGTGGCCAGCTCAGCTGAAACCACCACACCACACTATGGAGCTCTTTAGTGCCTGGGTGAGCACATTCCTACACTGTTCAACACGGATGGTATCATATCATTTACTTCATAATCTTGAGTACATTACACTTCAATTATTTACTAATACTGTTTTTAGGAAGCACGTTATTTTTTTGACCTTTTCTGAATGTGCCTCATCAGAAGTTACATCAATTTAGATCTAAACAAGGTTAAGAAAAAAACCCTGAAGAGTTGAAACATGAAGACTATAAATATGTAACCTTCCAACTCACTTGATGGGCAGATGATGTTTGTTTGATAGTACCTACCTGGAAGAACATAAACAGATGTTGGCTATGCTACCTCAACATAAAGAACTTGAGCTAAGCTGTTCACGTTAAAATTCAAGCAGATATAAAAATATTAAAACATTAGGCTGACATAAGTTTTCTAGTTTATAGCAAACAGAACTTGTGGCTGACATTCCTTAAAAGTTTAAAAGTTAATCCACTGAAAAGCTTTTTAAAAAAACGAGAAGCCCCCTTGGCACAAGTTTCTCAGACGAATGCTCATGTACATTTGAAGACCACTGAGCATCTTTGTTACAGTTCAAATAACGTAAGGAACGCTGCTGCTGTTCCCACAGCTATGCCTGGAAAGAGATAGTCCCTCTGGACACCCAAAAGGACCAACGTCCTCTTGCTTTAAGAGAAACACCCTTTTTTTTTTTTCTGCCATCTTGCTTTGGTTGATGACTCAAATAGAAAGAACGTGCCAGACGAAAAATAAAATCTCCCTGACTAACACGCTTTACCTCTAGCCTAAAGGTACAACTTCCAAGAGCAAGCGTCTTGCTGTCTAAGCCAGTAGTTTAAGCCTTTTTTGATTAGTTGACTTGTAAGCAGTTTTCAGAAGGAGGTGGCATCTACACCATGCCTCTGAGTTTACTGGAGTAAGTTTTCCTACAGAGTCTCCTTGAGACAAATCCAGAGAAATCTTAGAGGTGCTAGGGCCATGGATGGAAAACCACAGGTGAGCCCTTTTGATTCTTCACCTGATATGAAATCCTAAAATAGTCACCAATCAGAGCAAATTATTTCTCCAAGGAGTCTTGTTTGCAAAAGCTGGAGAATGTTTTCCAAGGAGCTGACATGCTAATCATTTTACATTTGATTAGTCTGGGAGAGGCTTGGGCAAGAGACCGACAGAGGAAAGGCTTCAGCTTGGCACCACATCCAAAAGCCACCGACTTGCTGGAACAACCATAACAATACTTGCAGTCAGGCAGTTTCTTCCTCTTTCTTCTTCTTCTTTTTTTAAAGAACATTTTACATCTTAAGCTACGTCTTACCAAAGTGAGTCACTACTGAGATACAATCTCCAAAACACACTGACTTAATGTGGCTGAGCTGGTGCCAGCGAAGACCTAAGGTAGTGTTCCTGACAGGGCTTAAAAGAGATGCTCATTTTCAAAACTGAAGACTTGTAACTGTTACAGAAGATTTATTGCATGTAAATACAGAGACGTGTCCGAGACAGATGAGCTATTCCTGTTCTCTTCAGCCATTCAGGCCAGCAGACTGGCAGAACTTCAGATTTACCTCCAATCTCAGAGCTGACAGGCACTCCTGTCTCCTCAGATCACTGCCTACACTTCTACTAAGAGGACTTACTATATTTTAGTGACTTAGTGACTCTACAAAGAAATCACCAGCAAATCCTACAGAAATAATAAACCCACTTATTTTATATGCTGCCTGAATAAAGACTTCTGTAGCTATGGAAAAGTGATTAATGTGTGTTGCCTAATGAGACCCTCCACTGTGTTTCACTCTACTTGCCCTTTTTATGAACGAAGTCACTAAACTCAAACTGAGCCCTTTGATCAGAGTAAGCCGAACTCCCAGAAGACATGTTCACAGCCTTTATTTGCACCCAGCTTAGCTCTGTACTGGCAGAAGTCAGGCCATACACCAAGTATGCCAACTTTTCTGGGAAACAAGAACCAACACCATAGACCTGGCTTCTCAAACAAGATCAATTACTCATGTTGGATGGCTGGATGCTGCCTGGAAGTATTCATGAGGCACAGCTTAACCCAAAGGAGTGTCCCACACAAAACACCAACAGCGCTGGAGAGTCAAACTGCTTTTGCTTGTACTGCAAGTTTCTTTTGGATAAATAGGTCAAGTAACTACAGCTTTATCTAATACCTTTTATATAAGTGAGCTAAAGAGCAGGGGCATGGAGGGAGACCTTCCTTCCAGTTCTATTTCCATTTTGCTTTTCTAAGCTGTATGTTAAAGACGTCTCCAGCACAGCCTCCCTTGGTGCAGGCTGCTCTTTTCCCACTCATCCTCCACTCAGGTCTAACAACCACCAAGCTGCATCTCCCCTGAAGAACTCCAACACTGGCTGCCAGCTCCTTCAGCCTCTAATTACACTACAGTTGACCTTTTAAACTAACACACCTTTTCTTCTAACTACTTGCGAAGCACCAGCGTTGAAGCGAGACAACAAGTTTTAAACTGCTGGAATAAAAGGCACTTATCCCAAAGCAGGTTCTACCTGCACAGTCCCTGATGTTACTGCCTCGTCCAATCTTTCCCCAGTAACACAAAAATCAAACTACTAATGTAGGTAGCTTTTCTGGAAGGAACAGAAGATGAACATTTCCAAAGTCTCCTGAAGCATTAATACAGCTAGCATTAATAGATGGAGTTCTTCTGGTTCAACACTTCTGCTGTATTTCTTTAAATGTAGAGACCGCAAAACACAAAAATATTAAATACAGTGGAGAAACAGAGTTAAAAAACCTACAAGGAAGAAGACAAAAGGCTGTATGATTCTAGTTCAGATACAGTAGAGCTTATCTTCCGTATTTCAGAGGAAGGACCTAACCAGGCAAATGCCTAATGAACATCACACACTTGAAGTGCTATTTTAATGTGTTTCCTACCACTAGGGACTGGAAGATTCAGTTGCAGGATGGTAATGAAGAGTCCTGATTCAGAGTTTTCCAGCAGTAATTGAGTGAAAACTGCTGCAACTGAGTTAAAGAGGACTTAAATCATAGGTTCTAGAATGGCTGCCATGGCACCCAATCAGTGTTCCAATCAGCCTTTGGAGGGAACAGAACAAGGCAGCTCCTAACGGGGAAACAAATGTGAAGCTTTACATTTTCATTTATAGTGTTTTGTTACTTATTACCACACAAGAACAGTGTGTGCTTTTGAACAGGAAGATTCTACCCCATATATACTGAATCATAGAATCATAGAATCATTCGGGTTGGAAGGGACCTTAAAGATCATCGAGTTCCAAGCCCCCTGCCATGAGCAGGACTGCATACTATGTGTAACGTATGTGCACATCCTCTCCCAAGTCCAGCTTATGGAGTTAGCAGTATGGATGCTTCCACATAAACAGTTACCATAATTTTCTAACTCTAAACTAATTATTGCAGTAAGGCCATGAGTGCTCAGTGGAATAATCAAATCCTGACGCCTATTTCCAGGGAGGGTCAAGGTTCACTCTGCTTGCTGAACAGCCAGCGGGTATTTGCATGCAGGCAGCACAGTTGATTTCAAGACACAAAACATATTGTAGTAAAGCCACATTTCAAGTGTTCTTCCATGCTGGATGTGATCCAAGTGGTGTCAGGTAGAATATTTAGACAGCGTGTAGGCGCTCCATTTCATCAGAGGTCTAATCAAATTTCTAAATGCTAGAACAAATTACTATTTCCACACCTCTAATCAGCAACGAGGGTGCTTTACTGAGAAGAATGTCAATCAACTTGGAGTGAATATTTTTTATTTTTTTAGTTAATAGGGATAATTACATTAAAACAGATTTAGAACCATATGGCCAAAACCCCTCCAGATACATTTAACCAATAATGTAACTATATTCCCTTCACCACATGCTAAAGGAGGAGATATTAAACATATTTACAAGCACATGCTATTCAATTAGGTTCAACGCTGTTAATATACTATCTTATTAAAAACTTTTTAACTGTACAATTCATACAGAGGAGTGAACATATGGTGGTTTTCAGTTGTTTTGTTGGTATCAGCCAGAGCAAATCCAACGCAGTAATAAACAACCCAGAGACAGATAGAAGATGATGTTGAGCAAGCAGCTCTGTACTGCTCTAAGAATGGCTTACATCAATACAACTAGCACTTTTTCACTATCATCAACATAACTTTGTTTTACTTAGGTCATGTGTCATTGCTCAGAAGCACAAATTCTTAATTGCCAAGTAACGTACCAGTCACATTTAATGTTCATTTTTGTGTGAAAACATTAAATGAGTCATTCCTTGCAACCATTTCTCCCTTCTAAGGAAGACTTTAATTGATACTTTAGAGATTGACTCTAAAAGAATTTACAATTCTCTCATCTCATGTCAAAACTAAGTTCAAATTTAATATACTTTAAAACAGATACACAATTATTCATTTTGGTTCTGAAGTGCAGCAATTGAGACAGACTGGTTGTATTTATGAGTATACTGCTCGTTCTGAATAGATAAACCCCTAAATTTAAAGTCATCTTTTACTTTTTTTCCAAGTGTTATCTGCGCTTGAAGAGATAGTAGAGAGCTATGGTTCCACATAATGCTCAAGAATGTGATTCTTCCTGGCTTTCATACATGTTAATCTAACATTTGTGTACACTGGCAAAGACTTAAACCCCAACCCTAAGGGTGGTCCATGCACTGACCTCACAATATGGAGCAAATCCACGAAGAACTTACTTCCTGTGTGATGCAGGCTTATCCATCGCTGCAGTTCCAGCCTGCTCATAACACATGAAGCCAGGAATACCTCATATTCCTTTCCACTATTATTTTTCCCCACCTGATCCCCTGAGATGGGGACTGCAGGTAGCCTTATGCTGTTACAAAATTCACTAGGTTGGGTGCCAAGCTCAGAATCCTTTAGAAACCCAGTGCTGGTCTAACAAAACAAGCAGCTTACCTTGAGAGAAATATGAGAGTCATTAAGAAGAAAAAAAAAAATAGGTGTTTAATCAGGAGGTTGTATCTGTTTATTTATCTTACTCTAGCTCGGGTAACCAGGATGTTCAGGAAAGATTCAAGATGCCTTTTTAGATTTAGAGCACCGACTTCCATCTCTTATCCTGAGCACCATCACTTCTACCCTGTTCAGGCCCTCCCTAACTTCAGTCCCCCATTGTCACAAGCCCTAGCAGACAAAAGCTTACTTTCAATTTAAGTAAGATGCGAGAATGAAGATATTTGAATAAATTGGTGGTTGATATGGTCTATACCAAGAATAAAATAGTTAGTTTCTCAGCGCCCTAAACACGTAATATTAACTATCATCTACACTAGCATTTTGCCCCAACTGATAGTTATCCAGTGCCTGATATGCAAGAAGCATCCTATAATCAGAATTTGAAACTAGTGGTTAAGAGAGACATTTAAAATTAATACTCCTTGATCATGGCCTCCCCTATCATCTAGTAACACTAGTTTGCCCAGGGTGGCATACCGAGAACCCCGTAAAATTTCTTGACCTATCCCTAACATGCTGAATGGACTGACTGATAAACAGTCAGAAAAAGTTGTTTGCAGAGAATATTCCTACCTCCCTGTAATGGAATTTCACAAGACACTTGAGTCATCTGCGTTACGCTTCCTACAGCTTCTACTTAAAGCGCACAGACTACCAGGCTGGGTTGCAGAGACAACAATGGGAAGGACCTCTGCATACAAACAGGGACACCTGCAAAGAACAGAGAAATTAAACAGCATAAATTATTTCCATACAGGTTTTTCCAAAGCTGATGAGGTGCGATTTCTCATTAACTGAGGTCTTCCTCCTGATGATTCGAATTTCTTTTCTACTGAAAACACCCCTTTCCCCCCAGTCTATCCTGACCCACTTATACAAGAACCCGGACAGGCGAATTATGATTGTGATCCCTTTTTACTCTCCAGCCCTGGAAATGGAAATCTGATAATAAAATCTCCAGACCAACTCCCTTAGCTTCACGAAGCCAGGGAGAATAATACCACTATCTTCTCTAACTCAGATCTCCCTAGCCAGAAAAAAAGGTTCAAATAAAGAACCAAACGCGTATTAACAGCTCCCTCACCAATGTGGGAGAGAGGAAAAACCAAGGATGCTTAACAAACCATGTTATTTTTTTCAGATTTCAAAACACCGCCATTTAAAGAGATGTGAAATTTGAAGCACTAATTAAGTAATATGCATAAATTTAAAGCAAATGTTCACAGAGCTGGCATCTCCAAACCACAGCCTGTGATTTGGCTAATACAACGCTCCACTCCTACCAGCAGCAGTTAAGTCTTAACAGAGGACAACCTCTGTGCTTGGCTAACCCACTCCCAACACTAAACCTCAAAGTTTCTTTTGAAGAAAATCCTCCTCCCCACTTTCTTTCCTTTCCTGCCTCCACTCACTCCCTGTAATTCAGAGGAGACTGGGTTTTTTTTTTGGTTTTGTTTTTGTCTTAAATAAAGGTGACTGCTCTAAATGAGTGTGGTTCCTATGAGGCCACCTCTTTGAGCTTTTCATTGCAAAACAGCGTCCTTTACCAGAGGTTCATTTCACTCATGCCACTCTCATTACAGGTCTAATGAAAATTTAATAGTTCTGCCTTCTTATTTTCAGTACGTGAGACTAGAAAGGTCAAAGGAAAATTTTTTACACTAGCTTTTAAGAGAAAAGTGGAAGAAGCCAGGAACCTTCAAGATCAGCGTACATGTGCGAAGAGCAATAGAGCTCTACGATTCCAGGCAGCAAAGCCAATAATTAACACAGGGGAATGGAAGAACAATTATTTCAAAGGGTCAGACTCTGAAAAGATACAAATCACTGCAAGACTCATGAGGATGGGGAAGGAGAGAAACCACAGTCATCTCTGGACTTGCACTGTATTTATTTCAAATGAAAGAATCCTGTTCTGTAAGTTGGTTGTTTTTTTCACCAAATCTTTCCAGAAAAAGTAAGAACAAATGATGAGGGTGAGGGGCCTGCTGCTGACAATCTTAACTGCCCTGAAAGGTTGGGTTTGTTGCTTTTGGTTTACAGCTCTACATTTTGGACCCTGAAAGACCCATCTTCCCCCCCCCCATCTCTGCACGTGGGATTAGTGGTGGAGTGACCTGAGCTGGTTTCACCACAGCAGCGCTCCAGGGGACTGGAAGACACAAACACGAGAGGCAGATACCAGGTTGTAGACAACTGAAAGTTGCTAAAATTAGAGTGGATAAAAACAGAGCTAGATTTTTATGCTAGAGTTTGAAAATCACTTTGAGAACTCCTTTACAAAGAGGCACATCAGAGATTTAAAGCCATGTAAGCAACTGTAAATTAAGACCAACTACAGCATGACAAGGCTATTATTAAGAGTGGTCAAACTATGGAAGACATCATTTGGGTTTACAAAATAAGATTCTCTGTGACAGTCAAGTTTGTTGATCAGATTTCCAAAGCAAACTCTGCTATGCAACTCGATGACAAAAATGCTGCATTGTGGAAAACCCAGGGTGTGTTCCCAGCAAAGGCACAGCAACTTTCATTTGCCTGCTTTCAGAATAGATTGAACCAGGTTGACTTTCCTCAAAATAGCTGAGATGTCCTTGAAAGGCCTCTTGATTTTTACTGAACAGGTAACAGCATCTTTATGCACCTTCATGACTCATGGTGACACATATTTTAGCTTGCACAGGCTTATGAGACCTGACATTAGACTATTTTTGGTTCACTTTTGGGCTACTTTCCTACTCACCCACACAGAACAATAAAGTGAATGAAAGTGTGTCTTCTTTTTTTTTTTTTTTTTGGATATGACCTCAACTCCCTGAGCCTCAGCTGGTGCTATTGTAAGCACCACATCATTTAATGACGTTCACACATTTTTCTCATCTTAAAAGTAGGTGCTTTTTTTGACAGCACCAGAACTAGAACAAACTCTTCCAGAACCTCATGCCTCTGGACACTCCAATTTTCCAGCCCAAATATATTTACGTCCATTTTACATCAGTCTACTCTTGGACTAATTTCTCCTCACTGGCTGTTACCACTGGCTGTATTTAGAGACATGGATCATATCCCCTCTCAAGCCTTTGTTTCTGCTGGATTAAAAAAAGCAAACACTTTTAGTCTCCTCCTGCAAAACCAATATTCGGTTTCTCCCAGCACCCAGCCAGCTCATCTGTTTAATTTGGGTCCCTCCTTCCTGGCTTCCCTCATCCCCAATGACCTTGCCCTGCAGGGGGACAGCAAGCTGCTGGTCCTCCAGCACACTAACATCCTTCTCCTGGCTCCTTCTGTGAAGCTGCTCTTAAGTCATGAGTAACAAATAGCCAAGCCTATAACTCTTACATCTCATAACCACTGGATTTCACCGCACTTCTAACTACACCAGTCCTCAAGGTCTCCCAGCTTTTTACAAAATACTCCGCTCTTTCCCTGGCCCAACAGTATTTACCACTTCTGCTGTGTGTACGTATTTCAGAAACAGTCACACTGTCATGGCGACCCGGGACAGTGTTAAACCAGATTCGTTTCAAAAGTGGTGCCCTGAAAACCCGCTGGAAGTCTCCTCTCAGTACAATAACTTCTCCTTTCAGCGTGGCCCACCACCATCCCCACTCCCATCAGTTCCCGATCACTCCTCTACTAATTAACAGGAACAGAAAAATAGGCAAATTGTGTCAGCTCAAAGGTCCCTATTGCCCAGTAACCTGTCACGGCCAGGGGGCAATAGTAGCCACGTAACAGCCAGGAAGGCATATAGAAACTACACCAGAAAGTGTTATTTCCTATATACAGGTCTTGTTTAATTTTACTGTTATGAATCTGCCCAAATACTTTTCAAATGCACATAAACTTTTTGGTATTTAGAAAATGTTGTGTTAGCAAATCCCAAAGTTTAATTTCAACTGAGTTGCTAATGCAGCAAGGAGTTCAACCTGTGACGTTACTTCAGATGTTTAATGAATGAAGTCTAGTTTCAGTCCACCCAAAGCTTTCAGAGGACGACACTCTAGCAGATGTCTTATCAACAGAAGATGACTACATAAATCTAACGTGACCTACTTTTGGTGGTTTCATGTCATACATATTTTTTTTTCAGGTATCTGTATGCTTTTCCTTGAAAATTTGCTTTAGTAACTTGTACAGTACTGAGACTCATGCTAAAGGAGGAGACTGGCAGGGAGGATGAGGAGCCCTGAAAATTACATCCATCATACTGATGGCTGTTTCCCTCTCACAGGATCACCCTGATTGGGTAAGTCTATGAAAACACGGAACAGATCCCAGGGTTTCAATTACCTTTTTCCAAGACTCCAGGACAGAGAGCGGCTCAAACCAGGAGGGTGGGCTAAGCCAGGTTCACTTCCACTTGCCAACAGCGATGGATGCTTATAAACCACCCTCCCCCATCACCCATTTTGCCATCGCTTGTATACCTTCCTCGCTGAAATCTAACAGAAAACAAATATTTAATCCTGGAACCACTCTTAAACTTGCTTTCTTTTCAGTCCTACTGACCTGTATGTACATGCAAAAGAACCATTTACTTCACACACTTCGCAATTTGCAACTAAGCTTCAACAGTTGGGAAACTCTCACTCTTCCTACGTTTCCTGACATATCAGGATTTTTCCATCCTCAGAAGACTTATTCCTAAAAGCCTTCATGAGGCAGTCATCTGTCCAAAGAACTACTGAGCCCTTCCTGTATACGCCCTTCTTGCTTGCTTGGGGTTCCAATTATGTTTAGGCAGGAGAACTCTGGGTTTCCAACAGGCTCCAGACCCTCTCCAGATCTATATAACCCAGAGCTCCCCAGCCTGGGGATCCCACACACATTGGATTTTCAAACCTGAGAGCTGAAGGCTGCGCCGGTTACAGCAACAGGCAGCGACTCTCAGACACCTCTACGAAAAACCTGGCTACAGCACTCATATACAATTTTAAGCACTTTTCCTACCAATACACCACAGTTTGGTTACAAAGCTTGCCCACCAATCCCACGAACTGGAGCTACTCATCTCATTTAGCTCATTCTTCCATTTATTTTAAGCTGAGTCAAAGCATTAGCTTTGGTTGTCTGTTCAACAAATTCAGTCATGAAATCCCCAGTAACATCACCTATCACTGATTGTCATTATTTGATTTAGGGGGAAAAAAAGGTAGATGCTGTTTAAGCCCTTCTGATTAGCAGCAATTATTCTGCGAGTAGATCTGGTTATTTAAAGTGTCCCGTAACAATAAACCCAACTGCAAATTGTATCTTTTTAATATGAAAAACCTTCCTCATAGGCAAATTTAACCTATGGATCCTTAGCAAGTTTCTAGTGCTACCCCAATAGAACTTTCCGTAATAAAGCATAACTTTGATTAATTTGAAATTAGCTGAAACCTAAAGCGCTGCATCTAGCTTTTCCTGTTTCCCTGGTCCTTAAGGAAACTTACCTTCACCCTTGAGAATCCCAAACCTGCTAGACTATTTCAAATTTCATTATATGTCACCAAGTAGAAAGCTTGCATTGTTCCTTATAATTTTGACAACAGCACTAACCTAAACTGCGAGCGTTGAAGTAGCTTCAAATAAAGACTTAAGACTGAGGAGGGCAGAAGAGATTCAACATGTTTTAAGGCCAATCATTTTTCCAGTATACTATCACATGAGCATTGAAAAAAAACAACCCACAACCACCATCAAAGGAACAGATGAGGCAGCACTTATCTGGAGATTATTACTCTGAGACTCAGGTCAAATTTGCATCTCACTTCCACCAAGCCTTTTTTTTTTTCCTCCCTGTTTTCTGCTTGCATGCTTGTCAATGAAGTGCAAAAGGTTAAAATTTACAGTGATTTTTATTATACCAACTTTTAAATGAACACAGATGTAGTCAGAAGCTTTGTACTTCCATGTTTATTGTCCAGCCTAAAACACAGATGCAATGATGTCCTAGTGCAGCCACTGCAAGAACAAAGCACCTATATTTCAAGAGGGTTTCATGGGCTGCTGCTCAGTTTCTTTTTTATTTTCTCCAATTTTGCAATGGAAGTAGTTGAACGGGCCACAGACAAACCAGGATAATATTGAGCTGTCTTCCTCAACAGACTCAGATGGGTACCTATGTTTTACCCCCATCCTCCCTATATTACTTAATAATGAAAATAAAATAAAAAAGAAATCTAATCCAGCAGGTTTCCTGTTACAAGGGAAGTAACATCTACTCCTACCCCCCCCCCCCCGATATTAAAGAGGTAAAAAGTCCTACCCAGCAGGATTAGACTATGGCTTCAAAAAAATTCAATAATTTATATTTAATTTTAGATCTACAAGTGCTGCCAAGCACTACTTTATTTGTCAACAAAACATTTTGATTATTTGGCAGAACAAAGCAAGCTCCCTCCCTTCTTTCTCCACAGACATATTTGGCACCAGTTAATTTGTATGTCTTTAGACATATGTCAAGTCTGAAGCTGTTTCGGGCTCTAACCCCGCAGAACTTCTCTCTTTTAAGTACTTGTTTTTCTTAAAGCGGTAACAGCAGCAAGTTAAAGCCAAGAAGGGGTTCGATCCTGCAACGAAATAGTTAAAAATCAGACTCTGCTGATGTGCACTTCTCTGATCCATTACATTTCTCGCAAGCTGAGCTGAGAGCTGAGCACCAAGTATCAACTGTAATATGATCCAAGAGTTTATGGAAAAAATAACTGCACATACCAAGCATGCACATTTAATAAGATTTTGTTTCCATTAAAATATTAGAGAAACATGATTTTTAAGATCTGCTTCTCTCTCTGACCGATTTTTAACATTTCTCCTCCCCCCTCCCCTAAATACACACCTCCTTTCCAAAAACCAAACCCTTAAAAAAAAAAAAAAAGAAGAAGAAAGAAAAAAGCAGTCCTACTGCAGGGAAGAGAGGCTTGAAAAACAACTTTGATTGGCACTTGGCCTGACCCACAGAGGAAGAAAAACAGTTTTTGGACAAAGAGCGCAAATATTTGAGCTCATTGACTTACAGGCTTTCTTAGCATTCGCAAGAACCAACCTGGCGCACAATGTATCGGGCGAGATTGAATTAAAATAAAACCCCAAACGGCATCGCGTTCATCTCGGGCGCTGGGGCTCGGCGCGTTTGCACAGCTCAGCAATTTTAATTCATTTGCCCTGGACAAACAAAAAGCACCTCAACTACTGCTCCCCGTTAAGCAGCTGTGGGGAGGAGGTGGGACGGGGATTACACCCCTCCTGAGACGGAGGGTCCCCGCAAAGGAGCTGCTGACAACGGCGGGGATGGGGTTTAGCGGATTGGGGGGGGGACAGAGGCTTTTGAGGTGTTTTTTTAATTTTTTTTTTTTAAAGCTCTGATTTCGGATGTCCCCACACAAAGGCTTGCCAGAGATTAATTTTGCCCGTGAGATACGTGGATAAACTTTCCAAGCGCCGCTGGGGCTCAAGTCCACCCCCCCCCCCGACACCCCGCTTCCCATCGGGGAGGCCGGGCGCCCCCTAAACCCTCGGGGGCAGGCAGCCTGGGGTAGGGGCAAGTGACAACCGTCCCAGGGGGAGGGAAACGATGGGGGTGCGGGCCCTGGCACCCCTCCTCACCCCTGGGGCCGCGTCCCCCCCACACCCCACAGGCGCTTCTCTCCCGCCAGGCCCCCTCCACACCGCCCCAGGTGCCGCCCCCCCTGCTTCATCCCCCCGCCCCACCGCTGCCCGACGCCCCATTTCTCCTCACGGCACTGCCCCCACCGCCCCGCTCCCCCAGTCTTCTCCCAAGTCTCTATCGCCCTCAGCGCCCTCTCCCCCGCCCCCCGCCTCACAGCCGCCCCCCGCCTCACAGCCGCACCCCCCCCACACTCGCCGGTACCTGTCTCGGCACCTTCCGGCAATTGCCGCACACCCGGTACTGGCCAGCGGGGGAGGCGGCTGTGGCGCTGCCCACGGTGCCGGAACCGAGCCGGTTCATGCTGCCGGGGAGCGCGGCGGTGGCCGGGCGGGGAAGGCGGGAGGGGGGGGGTGGCTCCGCGCCGCTCAGCAGCCCGCGCCGCCGGCCGCCCCCATCCTCCAGCCGCCGCGGCCCCCTCAGCGCCCCGCTCCGGGCCGCTGCCCCCCGCGCACACCCCTGCGCGATTCGCCAATCCGCGCCGCCCGCCACGCCCCCTGTCGCCGCTCCTCGCCAATCAGAGAGGTCGCCTGCCGTCGGCCAATGGGCAGAGCTTTTGCCGGCTCCCCGTCTCCAGGCAGCCTGCGAGAGGGGAAGGGGGAAGGGGTGTGGCCACCGCTCCGCGGAGGGGCGGAGCCAGCGGCGTCTCTGGGCAGCGTTGGGGAGGGAGGCGGGGTCGGCGCCTCGGCGCGTGCCTTCTTCTGGCCAATGGGGTGGCTCAGCGGGCGCTATGCAAACGCAGCGCGGGAGGCCCCGCCCTCGGAGCTGGGGAGGGGGGGGGCCGCGGCCTGGAGGGGGCCGTGAGGGAGCGGTGGGGGCTTGGGGATTACAGGGGGCTCGGTTCCTCACGGCCGGTCCCCCCGGCCCTCCACTGGGATGCTTGCTTCCAGAAGGGTACCCCAGGGGTCCTGGGGGAGAGCGAGGGATCACCGGTGCGAGGTGGTGCGGGCCTCGGCTTCCCGGCCTGCCTGGTTGCCGACCCCCGGGGCAGGGCCTTAGCCCAGGCCCAGGCCCAGGCCCAGACCATCCTCCCGGGGTATCCTCTCCCCAAAGCCGCGGATCCGTTAATCGTGGTGAGGGTGCTGGCTGCGGCCGGCCGATGGCATCCAGGGCGAGGGGCTGGCTGCCTGTGTGGAGGGTGAGCTGCTTTCCGCAGAAGCGGCTGCTCTGAGGCGGCAGCTTGTGCGTGTAGGGGCAAGACTGCTCTGCTGCCAGGCAGAATAGGATTAGGTATTTGCTTTAGGGGAAGTTGGGAACGTTCGGAGCGCGCATGCCAGTGTGTGTGTGTTTGCCTCGGGTCGCCAGGATTGTTAGAAATGATGAGTCAGGTTTTCTAGGCTCCATGCTAATACACGGAGATGGAGTGTATAATTAGGACAGAGAGAAATCTATAATCTGCAGGATAACTGGGGTATAAACTTCTTTTTTACATCATAACATCACTGCAGTTTTCCTTGTTTGTATGCTCTGTAGCTTTAGATTTTAAATATGTGTATATGAGCTTAAACTGATCTCAATAAAAGTTTATGTATTAAATTATGAGCAGTATGTAATTTCTATCGTGAAAGATGATGGCATAAAAGGACTTGGTTTTTTATGCAAACAATATTATAACCCTTTGAAATTTCTAAAAATATTTGAGGTGTTACATACATTGTTTTCAAGGTTTCTGCTGTCAATTGTAAATCAGCTCCTTGAGAACTCTGATCTGCTTTATATGCTTTTATCCATGGGAATACTTTCTGTTTTTGCAAAATGAAACGCTGTGTAATTTAGTCAACTGACTGGCTATAAAGGGCACAATGCAATTAGTAATTTACATCTCTTGAAGGAGACTAGTTGAACCTAGATCTGACTGTCTGAGAACTGCTGAATAGTTTCTCAGATCAGTTTGCCACCATAAGTAAAACGGCATCCATAGCAGCATCCTTCCCCTTCCATCTGTTTCCAAAGGGATCTTTTCCTGAGGCAGAGCTGCCTTCAGCAGACGGGCGCGCTCTGGGATCTGCAATTGCCCATCAAGTCAACGCGGAATGCAGCCAGATGTTCCAGGCAGCCATACAAAATGCGTGGAGAGAGAGACATGGAAGAGGTTTGGTTTTCCTTGCAAGCAGTATAGTAGAAATGGCATCCCAACGTGAGAAAATGGTTGGCTGCGGTGCAGGTACTTGCTGTGCCGTGTCTGCATCCCACATGCTACGGCCTGGTGGCATTACAACTGCAGTGACAAAGGGAAGCCAAAGAGCTTCCCTCCGTCTAATCTGAATATAATGCTAAAATGTAAGTAATGAATGTGAATGATGTAAATGGCTTTTTGTTTATTGCTGAACTCAATGTTATCTGAATTGAGAAGTTTTAAAGCCTGCAGAAGCGATTCAGAGTCATAGCCACAAGCAATGGAGAGTTGACACTTGTGCTCAAATAAGATCACTTTGAGCCATTTGGTGTCAAAGCGGCTGGTTCAAAACTCAAACCCACTGGCAAGGATGGTACCAGGCACATTTGAAACACAGGTAAGAGAATGATTTCAACTGAGTTACTCTTAATATTTTAACACTGGAACACTGGCAAATATTCAGATTTCAATAGTAAAATCCATTTGTTAATTTATTTCCACAGTGGCAAGTACACATGACGGGACATCCTCAGGAATGTGGTTGGGTCCCATTCCTCTCTGCTGAAATGATTTCCACCTTGAGTGACAACTTCAGACCTTTAGTGAAGCCCATTAAAACCAGCAAAATTTTCTGTTAGCCAAGTGTAAAAGCTAGGCCGACTTGTATGGCAGTTTAAAATTTGAGAAATTTGATATCTAGCCTCTGTTCTGCCACAAACTTCTTGTGAAAGGCAGTGGGACACGTATGCCCAGATGCATAAAGTATTTGGTTGACTAACCCCATACCTAAACCATAAGCACTTATATATCTTTGTGGCTCCCAGTCTTGCCTTTCAGTACTTCAGTATCTGAGAAATGTCAAGAGAAGCATAAACTTCAAATACTACAAAAAAGATTCAGGGCTCCCTTCACAATTGTCTGACAGCTTTTAGGATCCAAATGTACCTCACCTGCCATGCGCTGCGGTGGGTTCCTTCAGATTTTGCCATAAAGGAAAACAGGGTCCTGAAACTAAGAGTTAATTAATTGAGTTACAGGCAGCCTGGCATCATTGAGCTACCTGGAAATTTTAAGGCAGCAGTCAATTCTATAAACCCAACCAGTCCTCTCTGCCTAAAGAGGCAGCGAGTTATTGCTGTGTGTGGGAAAAGTGGAGATTTTATTTTTTTTTCTTGATGAGCCGGAGCATACTCACTTGAGAGCATCGCATCCTTTCAGAGAGGTTATTGACCTGCTGAGATGGAGTCGCACAAGCGGTTACTGGTTTAAGCAGATTTTTATCATCAATGATCGTAACTTTTGCAAAGTTTAAAAAACAAACACTACAATGAAAGAAAAAGGCAGGAACAAACTTCCCAGGGAAGTAGAGGTTTCTCGGCCTCCTGAAATCATCAGATGCATTTTTGGCAGACACGTTGCAGCCAGGCGTGGACTGCTGCCCTCGCTGTAGGGTTGGATGGGATGTGGTGGCCTTTGCTGGAAGGTTGAAGTTCTCCTAATGCCTTATGTACCCGTCATGATAACGTGGTTCAAACGGATCGGCTCAGAGACGCAGCACATTCAAACATCAAGCTGCTTTCATCCCCCAGAACGAGCACTTACCCCACAGTTTAGTGGTGTGATACTGGCTTAGAACTCCTACCAGGACTGTGATATTTCTGCCTGGAAATTCGTGAGAGAATCACAGAATCAAGGAATTGTCAGAGTTGGAAGGGACCTCTAGACATCATCTCGTCCAACTCCCCTGCCAAAACAGAATTGCCCAGAGCACATCACTCAGGACTGCATCCAGGTGGGTCTTGAAGATCTCCAGAGAAGGGGACTCCACGACCTCCCTGGGCAGCCTGTTCCAGGGCTCTGTCACCCTCACTGTAAAGAAGTTTTTCCTCATATTTGAGGAACATCCTATGTTCCAGCTTGAGCCCGTTGCCCCTTGTCCTGTCACTGGAAACCACTGAAAAGAGTCCAGCTCCATCATCCTTCAACCCACCCTTTAGGAACTTATAAACATAGATAAGGTCTCCCTTCAGCCTTCTCCTCTTGAGGCTAAAGAGCCCCAGCTCTTTGAGCCTTTCTTCATAAGGGAGGTGCTCCAATCCCTTAATCATCTTAGTTGCCCTACGTTGGACTCTCTCCAGTAGTTCCCTGTCTCTCTTGAACTGGGGTGAGCTGGACACAGAGCATCTCCACAGCCTTCCAGAAAGCATCACACCCAACAACCATCTGCCATACAACCAACCTGTGAGACAGTACAGAACAATAAGCATCTTGTTATTGTTCTTGCATAAAGAAGGTGCTCTGTAGGTCGACTGTACAGTATTGACCCTGCTGTGTCCCCCCCTAGCAGTCAGCCCAGCTGCAGTGTGCTGTGCAGGTGCTACCAGCCTGCTCAGTCAGTCCACACGATGTTTCCCCAAAACGTTCCCCTAGTGTACAGGTGTGCAGTGCTTTGGTTGTTCATACCTTAATGCAACAGCTTGATGCTTCCTGGAAAGGTTGGTTTGACAGGATCAGTGCTGTAAAATTGAACTTGTTACGCAGGGAATATGTTTGTGATTCATAGATCTCCCACAGCTTGGAGAGACGGGAAGGGAAAGGGGCAGCTGCCAGGCAATAGCTCTGCCTGGATGGCTGCAAGATTAGAAATCCTGCCTGGAATTGAAAGATCCTGGAGTTTTGCTGAGGAGCAGGAAGAGAGGGCATGCCTGAGCACCCGGCTCCAGAGCCTTACCCACGCTCCCCATCCGACTGCCATGATAAAGTGCCACGTGTGTGGTTAGAGGAGGTGATTGACACGTGTCACACGCCTTACATTTCAGGAGCCCACGAGTCATTCAGTAAAGCCATAATGAACGTGGATACATAGGAAAATAGATGTGGTTTCTCAAGGACAAAAATCCGGCCCATTGCCATTACGTCAAACGAGTGATAGTCCTGCCTTCATTATCATAATTTTTGTTGCACCGTTTTACCATCACTTGCACAGGATTTGTGTTACGGTGTTGGGGGAAGGAAGGGCAGCAGGTAAAGTTTGTGCCCTGAGTGATGTTGCGCACGCTTTGGCACTACAAAATGACTTCCCATCCTAAACGATTGCAAATCCTAATTTGCAAAATGAGTGTTCAGATAATTAGGTGAGACAGCGAGATGTGATTGTTTGTGGAATTCTTCCTCGAGGGTGGGGGTACACGCCTTTTCATTCGCAGCATTTAAACCCTGACTAGATAAAGCACTCAAAATGATGTTTATCGTAAGAAACAATTACAGCCTGGCCCAGGAGAGCTGAGCTCGCTGACCTAATAGGCCTTTTTAATATCTAATTTCTTTGACAGTTAAAGAACTCTAAAAAGCGTTAAATCACTACCCAGCCAAGAAACCTCTTCTCCTTTCTCTCTTTATGTTCTTCTGTGGTTTGCATGATAATTCGCTAAATATATTTCAACATGTTGTTTACTTCAGTTCAGCCTTCTGAGACCACACTGGCCAATGCCGCGAGCCTGTAAATAGGGATCATCTGGAAAAAGTAGGTTATGCTTCGAGTTAACTTTGGAAGTATTTTGGCCTGTACCATTTTTTGGGAGTGATACAGTGGGGAAATGCATTCATTGAAAAAAAATTTGAAAGGCGGGACAAAGGTAGCCTGGTCTTACTCCCTGCAAAAGGAGAATTACAAGTAATCCCTTGCAATGTATTCATATTAATATTGAAGATAGTCTTACTGAGCAGATTTAGTGACAGCAGCAGGACTTTCTTGGGTGAGGGAAACGTCTCTCTCCTGCAGCGCTGGAGGTGGACATGGATGCCTGGGATTGCAGGCACAGAGCAGGGACAAGTTTGGGTCTCGGCACTGGCTGCATGGCCATGGTGTGAAGCACCAACCGCAGCACCGGGAAGGATGCGCCCCAAGTTTCATCCCTTTCCTGAACGTGGGTGCCAGCATCAAAGCTGTGGTTATGGCATCTCTGTGAGGTGTAGGTGCCCACCAGTGCCTTGGGCCTGGGTCCAGGTGGGAGGATTTCCTCAAGAAGACAGAGAAGTGCTGCTGGCCATTGGCTGGGAAGTGGGACCTGCTGCCTCAGCTCCCAGCTACATCGCACATCACTGGAGAGTACAGCCTATCCATGACCCTGCAGGTCAGGCTGGGTAAAAGCACCTGGAGACCTCCTTTTGCAGCCAGGCCACCGAGAAACCAAGGGTTCAAAAGCCAAGGAGCTAAAAGAGGGCAAGCAGGAGGCAGCTGGCTCAGGTACCTACTGGTTTGGGAGGTGAACTGGAACCTGGGATTCTGCTGCCTGTTTCCTCCCACTGCTTTGGCTCAGTTCTGTGCCTGGCCAGTGAGAAGCACACAAATGTCTTTGTCTATCTGAAAAAAACTAAAATTTCTCAAGCAGCAGAACTTGTCTGTTCCTATTTTACAAATGAAACACATGTTACAGCATGATGCCACATTAGGAATGGAGCTGATCAGTGAAATTTGCTTCCTGTATTCACTGGCAATGTTATCATTTTCATTATTTTCACAACAAATACAAAACTCAGCGGCTTTTCGGATATGGCACATAATTTAGGTCCATTTCCTATTGAAGCCCTCGAGATATGAACGTAAGTACTTTAGAAGATCAAGCTCAATTATGACAGAGTTTTGTTCTTTGTTTCTAGACAAAGAAGAGCTGAAGTGTTGAAAGATTTGCATCTGTTATGGACTTGGCTTATTTTGATTTTAAAATGTTTTTACTCTGCCTCATTATTTTCCAATGGTTACACCCTGACAAACCCGAGTGTCAGTGCAAGTGGGATTTTTTCAGAAGGTACCACACTTAGAAGCAATTAGGCGTGGGACTCAAGGCAGTTAGCACGTGGGATCTTCCCTGGTAAAATTGGCTAAGCGCTGAAGGCTTGTTTGCACAGTGTGTTTCTTCTTTCATTGATTGCCATCCGGATGCCAGGTCATCTTTGGACAGGCAAAGTGACAGAATCACAGAGTCACATGGGATTGGAAGGGACCTCTGAAGATAATCTAGTCCAACCCCCCTGCCAAAGCGGGTCCACCTAGAGCAGGTTGCACAGGAACTTGTCCAGGTGGGTTTTGAATGTCTCCAGAGAAGAAGACTCCACCACGTCCCTGGGCAGCCTGTTCCAGTGCTCTGCTACCCTCAAAGTAGAGAAGTGCCTCCTCATGTTTAGGTGGAACTTCTTATACTCAAGTTTGTGCCCATTTCCTCTTGTTCTGTCACTGGGCACCACTGAGAAAAGACCAGCCCCATCCTCCTGACACCCTCCCTTTAAGTATTTGTAAGCATTGATCAGATCCCCCCTAAGTCTTCTCTTCTCCAGACTAAAAAGACCCAAGTCCCTCAGTTTCCTCGTAAGGGAGATGCTCCAGGCCCTGAATCATCTTTGTGGCCCTCTGCTGTACCCTCTCCAGCAGTTCCCTGTCCTTCTTGGACTGAGGGAGCCCAGAACTGGACACAGTGCTCCAGATGTGCCCTCACCAGGGCAGAGCAGAGGGGCAGGATGCCTAAATTTTGAGATTCAGCTTTACAGAAAGGTGTCTGCAGGGGAGCTGGTTGAGAGCATCAGCAGCGCATTGTGCCCACAGGCTGCTGCGTAATCCACTAACCTTGGCACTTCTGCCTCCCTCCCTCCTGCGTGGGCAGGCGGTGCCCTCTGCCATATACCCACGTGCAGCCAGCAGGATAGGGCCTGAGGAGCACGAGAAGAGGAGCAGCAGCTCCCCTGGATCAACATCAGTCAACTCCTCTCCCTTTCTGCTCCCGTCTCCTCCAGCCTGCCTCTTTGCCTGCTGCCGCATGGGAATGCAGGACTTCCCCATGTAGATTTTCCTTTGAAGACTCTCTGACCTATTTCAGCCCGGCTTTGCAGTGGGCACGAGCTCTATTTATAGTCTTGGAAGAGGGGAAAGGGAGGGTCAGGCTGGTAGGGACAACCCCCCCCCCAAGGTGTAAGCAATGCACCTTGTCCTGCTGGTGAAGCCCTGGCAGTAACAGCTTCAGCGCTGGAGCCCTCGAGCTGGAAATGGCAGAACCCCATTCCTGTTTGGGGCAACAAAATGAGTAACAACAGGGGTCATTGCAGCTTGCTCTGCTAACTGCCAGAGCCATCCCGTGTCACCGGCACACAGACCTGACTACCTGCTGTCGCCACCGGAGCATTTAGATTGATGGAGACTGGGGAGAACACTGGACGGTGGAAGCAGAGAAGTGACTGTTTTATAGGCAGAGAGCGGTGCCTCTGTGCAGAGCAGGAGCACGATCCTGAGACGGAAAACATAAAAGGATTGTATTTCCACAGCAAGGTCATGTCTTAAGAATTTTATTTGTTCTTGTTTCTATTAAAATGAACTTTTGCAGGGAGAAATGACTTTTTTTAGTCATGTTGCATTGCTCTTGAAACTTAACCTTCCTCTAGCTGGGCTCTATAAATCACTGGAAATCGTGGATTTTCTTGTAAAGAGGCTACAGATCAGCTTACGTTGTCGTATTATTTGGCTCCTTCATTTCAGAAACAGTATGGGCCAGATTCTTCCCTGGCATAACTCCAGCCCTAGTACTCCGATTTTGAGAATGCTGGGTCAAATTCCTGCTCCTTCTTTTGACGATATATGTTCAGAGCCGCTCTGCTGGAATCACTGGAGTCACATATCATTAACACTAATGTACTGCTGAGCAGAACGTAGCCTTCCCTATAAATATCCCTTTGGTCAAGGGAGGTAAGGAAAATAATGTCGTATGTGGCCTTAAGCGTATTAGTTATTCTGTTGAAAGATCATTCACTCTTGGCTTAACTTATTTCAAGCATGACAGTCCAGGAAAAAAGTGTATCTGTGAGTGAAATGAGACCCAATAAGAGTCAATAAGACCCGATGTATTGCGGTATTAATAAATGTATGTTTGTGCTGAAGCATGCTAAACCTCAAAGGCTGGATATAAATATCAATGTCTATTGAATTTCAGGAAGAGATGGCTGACGGTAACCATGTTCGACGTTGTTCTGAAATATGTGATCTGTGTTTACACAAGGGCTGTTCACAGGCACGTTCCTGTTGGTAGGCAGAGAATTTGTCTCTTTGTAGTCAGTTTATGAAAAGTTAATTTCTTCCCTTGCTTCCCTGGCAGGATTGTTAGGTTTCCTTTCAGTAAAGTAACAGCGATACACTACCGTGTGAGTTACGTGTCAGCTGCAAGCGCTGGAGGAAGAGTGCCGAGAAGCCCACTGTGGGATGGGGGTAGCTCTTGGCTAAAAGCAAAGAGGGTCCTGGTACCTCAAGCAAACTCCTGCAGGCGATGGGCAAAGCGCCCTCCGTGCAGACTGGAGATCCTCCCAACCTCCACAGCCACTTCTCCCCGCGACAAAGCGCGGCATGCAGGCATTTAATCGGAAAACATGTCAGAAACGGTGGGGACAAGTCATTCTGCAACAGAAGGATGTGGTTTATAAGCGGTGTCTGTAATGTGACTAAGCTAGGGGAGGCAGAGGAAAGTGACTGGTAACTGTTTGTCAGTGCGGTGCACAACTTGCGACCGTGCCAGGTAATTTCGTGGGTTGTGTTCTGAGCTGCCACGTGCAGCTGTTGTTAAAGCAACGCCAACTTGTTTGGCTACGGGTGGGAGAGAGGGGCACAAGTGGAGAAATCACGTCTCCAGGTTTGCAGACCTGTAGCTGTCTGCCCCAAAGCTGAGAAGCTGAAGTTTAACCTGGAAAATTCTGGACAAAATAGTTGGTATCTGGTAAAAAAATATAAATTGAAGCATGTCCTATCTGCAGAGTGTTTTCCTTTTGCCCACTGAGATGATGGATGTGAGAGATTATTCAGAAATGAGAAGGGGAGCTGGTCGGCTGCTGTGGAGACACCTGCCCTGGATGGGCATCTTGGCAGCAATGAAACCCCTCATCTTCTATCTACCATCATCTTCCCAGGCTGCCTGGTCCCCAAGCCCTGGTCTCCACTGCCTCTGTGTGCTGAGGCTTACTCTTAAAACAAGGTGCTGGGAGATGGGTCAGCTAACTGCTGTCTTCTACAGCTGCCATGGACTTCTTACGTCTTCTATAACTTGAGAATTATTCTCTAGAGACACAAAGCTCACCAGCATGCAGCGACATCATGAAAAGCAGCCAGGAACTGCAATTCTGTCAAATTGTGTTCTCCTTTCTCACACTTGGAATTGCTTTGGATATGTTCAAGCTTTATGTAGTTATTAAAGACAACGTGAGACACTGGAGAATCAGACCCCATCTGCCTCCTCATACTCTTTTTCAGGGCTTCCTGAAGAACATGAAGATCTGAGTACTCATGCAAGGTGCTGAATGGTGAAAATAAAAGTCCAGAAAGGGTAGTCATCTGTGGAGTTATCAAAGAACAGCATCTCCACTGCAGAGAAAGTCTAAGTTGTCTGAGCTGCAGAGAAAGTAAAACAGGAAAATACTCAAACTGAAAACAAAGCTGATGTGGCTGCTGAGCTCTTGATAATGGCATCAATGAGAAGAGCTCAACAGATCGTGCATGGTGTACCTGAAGTTATCTGAGTGATGCAGGGAAATAAATTCTATTCTCCTCACCAGGAGGCTGTGTGATGATAGCTTTAGTGTGATCTCATTTTCTTCTGCTACCAACACTTTCCTGCAGCTCATGCTGAAGTGATTCACCAAGGCAGGGTTTCCTAGGAGAGCTACAAGGCCCGGTGGGCCATTAGTTGTCTAATTAGCTGCCACTGGTTAGCGCAGGGGAAAAGCAGAGCGGCAGATTTTCCCTCCCCCTCAGCACCATGGTTGCATCCATCCCTGAACGCTAGTGTGTCATCAGAAGAGGAGAACACTGCTTGCCTTGGGTGAACCAAGTCATGGCCAGAGCCTGGTCTGGAGCATGGTGCCCAGATCTCCAAGCTGGTATTTCCTAGAGCTTTTACTGACACACAGGACAGGTGTGAGCTGGTCCATGAGCAGAGCCAGTTAACTTCCCTGGCTCTGGGCTGAATGGCTGTCCCTCTTCCAGCCCCCGAGAAGAGCTGGTGAGCAGCAGCATGGGCCTCCAGCCCGTTTCATGGTGCCGCTGTGCCATCAGGCAGCCTTCCCAGGAGGACAAAGAGCTGCCTGAGAAGAGCCCGTAGAATGGTCCTAGGCCTCTGAGTTACCTTAAATGTCTTGCCCAATGGCTGCAAAATTTCCGGGGAGCTTGAAGATAAGGTAATCTCTTCTGCTGCCTGGCTTCTCAAAGCCACTGCACCCGGACACTAGCTTTTGAGTTCTTTGCTGATCTGCAAAGTTCATGTTTGGACCTGAACCCACCCACGGCGTGGCAATGGTGTGACGGGGGTTTCCAGCCCAGAATCCCGGGCGCTGCATCTGAAACGTGAGAGCTGAAAGCAAAAAGGGACCTGCCCAGCGGAACAGCACTGCGGGCGTGTGGAGAGCTTGCCATTTCTCCACTCAAGCTGTTGGGGAAGTATTAACATGCTTTGCTCTTCATATTTTTAGGAGGATAGTAGGAGTGCATGCCGCGGGCTCCTTGCACCACTGACGGCATTGGCAAATGTGTGGGTTTTGCTGAAGAGCCATTAAAAGCTGCTGGCTCAAGTCAGAGTGATGTCCACGGTATAGTGAAAACCCAAGGTGGCCTGCATCTAGCACCAAGAGACTTGTGTGAACTCTCGCATAAATACACCTTTGAGGTGAGAAATCCCCGAATGCTCAATGCTCTCCTTTGCACCTCTGTTATGCCTCTTGCCCTTGAAGGTCCACGGGAGACCTGCCCTCTTCTCTTAGCGGCTCTTCTCTTAGATGAAGAAGCAAAAAAGTAGAAAACAAGTAGACCCTCCGGAGGGTGAGGATGGGCTCTCTGTCCCTGCAGGCAGCATTCAGGTGACACCACATTCAAAACCCTGCTCCACAGCAAGCGAGGCTGCGGCAGTGGGTTTGAACGGAACTGCAGCAAGAGCCGGACGTTTCAGACAAACTCTGCGCCGTTTCTAGGTCTCCCGTGGCTTAATGTTGCATCGGTACGGCCCCTGCCCCCCAGTTTCCCCGTGGCCAGAAGGCTGCAGCGCCGTGGAGTAAGAGTCCCGCGGGTAATTGCAGGGGTCAGGCAAGTGCAAGGGTTTTGGCTTCTGGCTGGTGAAAATGGGGCTCTTCAAGCCGCAGATGAGAAACAGCGATACTGAAACTTCATCTGGGACAATCGCTACCGGGAAGATGAAACCAGCAGTTAAGGGTGTCGGCGTGAAGCGAAGCAGCCAGTCAAAGAGGCACGTCGGCTTCGGGCACAAAAGGCCACTTCATGAAGACGATGCCCTGGGAACGGGGCTGGTGGGGGGAGGAGGGCAGCAATCAAAGAGCGGGCAAAAAAATGAGGTGGCTGGATATCAGCGGACAGGGTGACTCCAAAGGCTGCCAGTCCTCCCAGCTGAGATGAATGGTTTCTTTTTGGTTACGTAGACCCGTATGCAGAAAAACACTATAAGTATGATCTAAGCAGAGTCACAGACATTTTGGCGCCTGGGCTGGTTCCCTCCTCCCACTCCAACCAGCAGAGCTTGACCCGGGTGGTGAAATGCATCCTGCAAGCCCTGCACGTTGCGCCCCACACCATGCTGAGCCCCATGGATGGGACGGACCGTGGTTTGCCCCCAGTTTCACACCTGGGCTGCTCCTCAGGGCCTGCCTGCAACCAGGTGACCCCATCACTTGGAGGGAGGGCATGTAGGCAACGTGTCCCCCCTCCTCTACCACTGCTACAGACCTCGGCCGTGTCCCACACATTTTACCAGATATCTCCGTGTGCGTTCTGCTGCGAATTCACCAAAGCCACCAGAGCCCAAGTTGAGCGTGTGCTGAAGTGCTCTGTGAGCAGCCAGCTGAGTCATAAGCCGATCCAGCAATTCCTATTCAAAGGCTGCTGTCTCTGCCCTTGTGGAAAATGCATTTATTGTTTTGGGGTGGGTTTTTTTTTTCTTTTTTTTTTTTTTTTGGCTTCTTTATGCTAAGGTTCAGGCAACGCTTTGCCTGTTATTGCATGCCATGCTTTGTGCGCAGCACACCAGCGCAGCAAGCTCTGATGCCAAGATACTGCGCAGGTACCCTCGGCAGGTACCCTCAGCAGATACTCTTGGCAGGTACCCTCAGCAGGTACCCTCAGCAGGTACCCTCGGCGAAGCTTGGCTTGGTAGCTGGCCCGGGGAGCCACACTCTGTGCCCCCCCCCCAGCATCAGATAAGCTGGGAAGCACATAAACTACTGAGATGGGATGGATCCAAGCATAAAGCTACCAAAGTGAGCAATTTGACTTGCTTACGCGCAAGGTTGAGTTTATGACGTTGTTTGTACGGTCACAAGCAGCTTTTCCCCCTGGCAGTCTCACCTGCCTCCTGTGCAGGTGGGTGAGGTTGGAAGAGGGTCTCACCTCCTCTCCCTCCCTTCGCAAACCTGGCTTCAGGCTGCACTTTGCCGCAGGCTTCTGGGGTGACCTCGGGGGGAGTCATTTTGCCCCCCACCTTGGGAGGGGCGATGCCATAAACCCGCTTTTGTATTTCACTCGTGGAAGTGAATACAATGGGAGGCGTCTGGCTGCCGACGGGAGCCCTGGCCCTGGGCTTTCCACCTCTCCCCCTTGCACCCCACCTTCCCCAGCGCCCGAGGGGGGTGACCCCCTCCTCAAAGGTGGGTGAGGTGGCTTTTGGGCGCTGTCACCTAGCTGCTGTGGCATACACACACCCTCCCCAGGCACCCGGTCCCTGTCACCCGACCTGGGCCATCTCCATCACCTGCTGGCACCCAGCGCGACAGGGGGGATGGGGACACACAATTAAATAAAGATATGCATTGTTATTGGCAGGATAATGACTCATTATCCCCACTTTAGAGACAGGGCTAGCAGGCCATCACATGCCATAACAAGCCAGCCGTAGAATCAACAACAAAAAAACCCACACATAGTCCAGGTTTCCTCCTTTCCAGCCCCTTTTCTTGCTCCCTGGGGGGCTGCCCTGGGTGGCACAGAGAGAGCGGATGGATTTTGGCTCGGCAGTGCTGTTTGGAGGAGGGGAGGGATGCCAGGCCAACGGCATCATGTGCAGCAGAGTGTGGAGCAGTGTGGGGCTGGCCTGATAAACAGGGTAAGAACCCTCCATGGACAGCCCCACGGCCTTCAAATGGCAGCATCTTCCTCTGTAAACAGAATATGCAGACACATTAGGCAACCCCCGGTAAATTAACTGAGTTTCCATGCTGTTAAATCACGGTAATTAGATGTTTGCTTGTCTAGTGCCTTTGCAATAGGAGCATTTTGACTCTCTACTAATTTTACTATTGTGGGTAAGTTATTTGTGTTCTTTCTGTGTTGCTGCCACGCTGCTAGCACCAAGTGTTAAAAATAATGATCATCACACCCAAAATAACACCACTTCACCTCACGTTATTTCCATTCTCAAGTATGAAATTCTGTTGCTTGCCTTTTCACGCTCCCCTAAAAATGCACTTTTCTTTAAAATGAGAAACTAATTCAACACATCGTCCCAGGAAAGGAGACTTCACGAGAGCCAGCGAGCATGCAGTAGATCCCCAAGAGCTGGCAACATCGGCAGAGCCAAGAGGCACAAATCAGGCTGACAGCTCTGGTTTAGTGTGTATTGTACAAACACAATGGAACTCATCTGCCCAGCTCGCAAGCCGTGGAGATAAATGCAAAAAGGTTGGAGCGAAAGGGGAGGCAGGGGAAGATGGAGTGACATGGCGCAGGTCACGGCACAGGTCAGGGGCACAGCTGAGAACCGAACTTTCCAATCTGTCTCTCTCCAGCAGGGCACTCCAGAAACCATTTTGATTCGACTGCACTCTTGCTTAGGTTGTACTGCAAGCTCTCCCCAACAGCAGAAGAATCAGCTGCCAGCAGAGATGCTCTTTAGCTAAGGGCATTGCATAGGACATGCTGGTGATATAGCAAAATCATCACTTAAAGGGATAGGTATTGAACAAGTGAGATGGAGATTTTCACTAATCTCCATCACCCTTACAACAGCCACTGTTTTGAGAAGTCCTTATTTATGCTTCTGCCTAGTTGTTGCAAATAAAGCAGGCCCTTGGATGTAAACCTTATTCGAAAAATCCACAAAGGAATAGGATATTCAAATGGCTGCTTTTCTTGAACGTATACAAGAGGTAGCACTTTGCTACGAGCTGCTCTGGTAGGCATCTGGTCACTTCTGCTGTAGTTGCTGAAGATTAGGGGGTGGTGAGGGACAGAAATGGACTCACAAAGTATTTAGACAGTGCTGCAGTTCCCCTGCTCACGCTTGTCCATCATGTAAGAGTGAGGTAGGAAAAAAGAAAAAATCTTTAGGCAACTTCAAAACTGAATTAGTTTTCTTTTTAAAAGGCTCAAGCTATTTTCCAAAAGCAAACTGCATCCTCCTCTGTGGCTCTTACTCTCCTTTTGCCACCTGTTTCAAAATGCCACTGCACCACGAGCCCCTAGTTGCACACAGAGCTAACCTCCGTTCTTAGTCCATCGCTGTTGTTGAGCCAAATTGCTTGGCCTGCTTTAGAATTTGCAGCATGCCAGATAAAGGATCAAGGAATGAAGAAACATTTTCATCCCAGGAGTTCAGTGCGTGTTTGCGCAGCTCCATGAACAACTCTTGGGCGTTACTCAGCCCACCTGAGTTATCTGTAGAGCAGAGGTGTTCAAGTTAGGACCACAGAGATGCCGGATTCCCTTTGCAGTGAGCTGGGAGGGGTAGACCTTACCAAAGGGTAAATCAGCCCATTTGACATCCAAAGCATCACTGGAAATTCCTATAATTATGGGTGATAGAGGATGAGTCTAAGCCTTACAGTATGTTGGTATTTCAGGTGTTACTTGTGTCTGATCCCGACCTTTGGGTTCCTCTGTTGGCCTCGTTGCGAGTATCCCTGCTCATACTGTAGATGTGTCCCATGCATGTAGCCATGCCCTCCCTAGTACTGCAGTCAGCATGGTCTGGGGACACCCCATGGTCTTGGGTTGTTCCATGGCCATGTCCCAATGCCCAACTCTGTACACCATGAGAGAAATGGCTGAGTCTCCCCAGGGCTCTGGCAGATCAGCCCCTAAGGCTTTACCTCAATAAACACAGAACCTTGAGGCCACCATTGGTAGCCATTCTCCAGCAGTGGGTCCAGGGCAGGAAGACAAACCAAGTCTTGGTGTTGGTGAGAGTCTTGTCATGGTATAGGCAGGAGAAACCAGGAGCCACAATAAAGTGGAGACTGTTTTGGTAGCCACTTAATGCCCTGAGCCTTGGTGCTTCAGTGAAGAGGTTTCTTATGCTGGTAAAGTGGAGGTGATTTGTATAGGTTTAAACAGACATAAATAGCACAATAATGTAGGATGCATAGCAATGAGACCCAAACCCCTGTGTATTGAAAGGAGGCCATACAACTGAAATCCTCCATCGGTGTGATGAGTGGAAAATCATCACAACCCTCTGTGCCCAGCTTCACTGCTCCAGCTTTGCAGGAGGTGATGAGGACCTAGGGTGCTGCAGAGGTTTAAAGCATGCCCCAGACAGCTTGCCTGGAAAAAACTCTGCTGTCCCAAGTTTGTCCTTCCATTTCCAGCACTGAGTACTAGTTCCCATCCCTTTTGTGATCCCGGAACAGCCCTTTGTCAACTGCAGTAGTTATTTATACAGACAAATGAACTTAGGAAAGAGCTTGATATCTTTTAAATTGCATCTCATGAAATCTGCCTGCAAGGGACACATTGGTGAGAAAGCCCCAGGGAACCCTTAGGCTCTCAGAGCTGGGCTCATCCATCACAGGCACTCCATCAGCCCTAGCTCAGGGCCCTCATAACTTCATCTGGAAAAGTCCCTGCCTGCCCAGCAGTCATGAACCCTTTCTCCAGCTTGTCCCACATTCACAAAGAAGCTGATTCTTCAGCCACTGCAACACATGGTGACTAGTTGATGGGCCAGCGCCAAAGCTAGAAGGCTCAGAATTTGCTTCTCTTCTTTTTTTTTTCTTTCTTTTTTTTCCCCCTGCATAAAATATCTAGCATTCTTCTGAAGTCAGTAAAAACCTTTCAAGTGACCTTCACTTGCTTTGATTCAGACCCTAGACGTGGAATTAATTTTTGAGCCAGTTCCAGTAGCGTCCAGTAAATTATTTACTTCCTACAAGCTGATCATCCTCAGCACAAATACGCACATACAGACTGGAGGGGAGGGAGAGGGGGAACAAAAAGAGCAAAGCAAATACAAAAGAAGCAAGAGCAATATGGAAAAATAAGGAGCTTATCTATCTTCAAACATTATTAGAAGTGGTAGTTTGTAAAATAAAACAAATCCACCTAACATGGAGAGCTGAGAACTATTTTCCTTGCGGGTAGCCTGGAGACAAGCTGAAGATGACCATGTGCTCTTGCTGTATGTAAGAGCCTGTTAAACCCTATTCATAATCTGTTAATACTAAAGAGGTTCAAATGAAAATGGAGCCCCACTTTCTCATCCACATTTCAAACCCTGAGCTTTCCCTGCACTGTCTCCTTGTAGTGTGTTTCCAGGGTGGTGGGCTGTAACCCAAGGTGCCCATGCCAACTAGGTGGATGTTTCTGCCCTCCCTCGGTGCCAGGATAGACACATGGCTATATGCATGATGACCTGAGCCGATGGGAGACAAATCTGTCTCCTAGATCTCTACCTTGCTGCATCTTGGCTAATTTGAGTGAGATTCATGTGTAGTATTGTATCTAATCCCCTAGTTGCTCCAACCTGCAGAAATGCTGGTGAAGCTTGAGGTATGGCTGAGTCCTGGCTTTCTGAAGTGACAGGTACCAGCAAGTTTCATCTCTACTTAGTGGATTTGGGAATGCAGGATGTTTGGGAAATTATGGGTGCGGATGCTGTGTAAAGGTAGAGGGTACAATTCATGTCACCTGGCGTTGGTCATCTAAAAGCAAAGTGCCCCGTTTCAGTTGCTCACCTTCTCTGGTCACCTGCAGAAGCAGGAGCCCTCATCAGATGGTTTGTCTCTTCTGTTTAAGACACTCAGGACCACATGAGTCACCGTTTCTCGTTGTTGACTCGGGGGCCTCGTGGCAGATTACTCCTCCTGCAACACCGGCATTGTCCCCCATCACAGAGGGACCTTATGTGACTCTTGGGACAGCTGCTCAACTTTGGGCCAGGCCACACCAGGGAAGAGAGGAGTATATCTGCAACGCACATGGCTCCCAGTGGAAGCTGGGCTGGTTTTGTGCTGACGTGAAAACAAAATCTGCTCCGTTGTTCCTACCCAGGACGGTGAATGATGGCACAGGCTGTGCTCTGCCTGCCTTCCCCCAGCAGATGCAAGGTCTCCCTTTTCGGCTCACCTTAGAGGAGTGCTAAAGATAAACATCTGCAGCTTTCTGGGCTGAGAGTGCTAAAAGCGAACGCCACCCCTGTGCAGCTTTGCAGATGGTTGACGAAGCACTTTGAAGGTCCAAGTTATATTTGGAAATGAAAAGATCTTTGTACCAAACAGAATATAGCTTGTGCGCCGTTGAGACCGGCAGTCTCTAAAAGCAAGCACATCTGCTGATGCAACCTAATTGCTGTTTTGATTGCCCAGCCATGACGGGGCATAAAAATATTGTCTGCCTACAAAAAAAGAATGAAACCTCACTTGACCATTTTGTGCCCAAATACCTTGGCACCCAGCCCTGCCGAGCTAGAGTTGGGCAATCTGAATTCAAAAATTCCCCAGTGGAACCAGCTCCTAACAATACAAAGCTGTGCCTGTCTGACTGGGTGGACTATTTTCATGACTCTGAATAAAAATGGTGTTCGGAGCACCTCACGTTTCTGTGGGGGCTGTGCGAGCAGGTGGGCACGCTGTCCTGTGCCCGGCAGCTTTCCAAGTTAAATGGGCAGAGGATGGGCCACTGCTGAAGGCCAGTCTCTCGAGACTTACAGGCTTTCTGCTTGCCTGGGGACAAGTGCAGGATCCTTGCAAAACTCTGATAGGAACATTTCTGAAGCAACACGGCAGGGTCAGAGCTAATCTCCAATTAGGAGTGACCACATCTGCTTACTGAGGTTGTTCTCGACCCATCTTGTGGAGCTTCCAGCATTGTTCGCTGTGGGAAACAGGAGAGTGACCTCCATGGCCACAGGCGTAAGTCAGAAGGACGTCCCTCTCTCACTTGATTCTGATCAAACCCAGGTGTTGGACCCGACCCTGTTGTTTAACAGTATGACTTTTTACCAGTACGACTGTTGCTATCTTCCCACCTCCCCACCCCCAACAACGTGGCCATTGCACAGCCCCAAGTCCTGGGCGAGGGGCGGGTGAATACCAACTGGCTGGACTGGGATGGACTGGGGACCCCTCCCACAGCCAGCACAGCCCAGCAGGGTCCTGCTCCAGCGGGAGCTTTCCGGGCCAAACTCCCCCAGTCCAGCTCTTCCAAATTTGCTGGTCTCCAATAAGTGAAATCAGGGGAGCAGAGACAGCAGTAAGCCAGGCAAGGAAAGAGAAAAGATTGATCTTTCCCTACCATTAAAAGGGCTATTGATTGATCTGTCCATTTAATAGGCTTCAGCTGCTAAAGCCCAGCTCGCAGCCTGTCTCTGTCCCTTCAGCCAGCTCCTCATAACACTGCTCTTGTGTTTTTCTTCCCCCGTGGTGGAGCCTTTCAAGTCTTTTCTTTAAAGAGTGAACCAAGTGCTTTCTATCAGCTGCCAGCCCAGCCCTGTACCAGCGAGGGGCTCCCGGCTGCTCCCTGGCCCTGCTTGGCACTGCAGCATATGAAATCCTCAAGATCCACCCCTCCCTCAACACAAGAAAAACACCAGACTGGCTTAAAAAACAACAGGGTTGGTTTTTTTTCTTTTTCTTTTAATTTGTTTTTTTTTTTAAATTGCCCTTGGGAACCAGCGGGTTTCACATACTCCATTAGTAGGATGCTGATGGGCAGCAGAGCCAGGCTCTCGCAAGGCTCTGACAGCAGCATCCATCGAAGGCACGGGGGCATTGCAGCCTCCTGATCGCTGGAGCAAAGAGAAAAGGGTGGGAAAGGTGGGCTGCCCGTTTTTCCAACTCGCTGGGCAGACCCAGGCTCTGAAAAGCT
Organism: Gallinago undulata; assembly: GCA_026546715.1. Lineage (NCBI taxonomy): Eukaryota > Metazoa > Chordata > Aves > Charadriiformes > Scolopacidae > Gallinago > Gallinago undulata. The sequence goes on along the minus strand of JAOTQQ010000001.1, from coordinate 194,632,284 downwards.
ATCACTGCTGTAATCAAACTACCAAGTAGCAAGCTGGGAGTCTAAAATCAATTCTGAATTGCAGATTTTCCCTGAATTACAGGAGGGTGTAATCCTCTAGTCAAGAGAGGTGGCATGGCTTTCATCAGGTCTCCAGGCTGCCATAATCACCCTCAGCTCACATGCGTGGGGTTCCCTCCGGGTTGTCCTTGGTGGTGCACAGGTCCCATGTAGAGGCTGAGCTGCATCCTCCAGCCCAGAGGAAAAAGTGACATGGCTTTGACCATTAAAGACCTGATAAAAAAGAAAAGAGACCTACATCTTGCTGAATATCCTTTCCCCATGGCCACGAGGAACAAGAGAGGTTGACAGGATTAACACTTTGTGGTGCCCCACAGTTGAGAGCCTTTAGGGAAGATGCTTGGGGAGTGGGACCGTTTGTGGAGATCTCTCAGGGAGAAAGAATGAAGCTGCTGAAGAGAGGTCACATCTGCTCCCAGAAGAGTTTGCAAGCAGTGCAGCAACACCTCCTCGTTGGTGGAGTCAGAGGTAATCAGTCATTTGAACAGATGGGTCTACATTTTTTTCCATGCTCAGTTCCACAGATGGGATAAAGAATAATAATAAAAAAAAGTTTATTCAAAAAGAAAAAAAGCCTTTGAAACGGCAAAGTTCCAAAAGCCATCTGAGAAAACCTGAAGATGTCATTTTGTGTGTCAACCATTTACAGCCATTCCCAAGACTCCCAGAGAGAAGGCTGAGGGAGGATGTCTTCCTTAGCACCGTGGCCCTGAGATGGGTCACCTTCGCTGGGCTCTTTCGGTGCAGCAGCAACAGGCAGCTCTGGGAACCCGCTGTACCCAGGAGCCTCGTGCCTGGGATTCAGCAGGGCAGCCTGCCAGGGGGGCTCTGCGTGAGCTGACAAGAAATGAGGAGGGCTTGGAAACCCACCTGGCAAGTGGGGCTGCACTGGAAACTTGCCTGGATTGTGTCAGAGTATTGTCAAAATCATCCCATTCCTGAAGTATGTTTTCTTTGTGTCAGATCAGCACTTTCGGGGGGGGGGGGGGGGGGGNNNAGGAAAAAAAGAAGCTCATTTGGAAAGTTTGCAGCCAGCAGTCAGCCCAATGGCAGTATGTCCCTGGTGATCACAAGTCTCCAAAAGGAGGTTTCTAAGCCAACTCTACATTTCAGAGAGGGCTACAGTGAGACTAAGGAGGGTGAAGGAGAGCAAAGGCACTCGGCTCCTGTGAGAACTGCTTCTCCACAATCCAATCCCAAATGAAAATGCTGCATCTGAGAGTAACCAGGATTACCAATAGTCAGCAATGACTTTTTGAGGAAAAGCCTCTTTACTGATTCCTTCAGAGCAAAATCAGTCCACCTTCTTCAAAAGGAGTGCTGACCACCTCTAAGTCAAGGACCTGATAGTTCTCCATCAGCTTTCATCCACCACAGATGACACAGATGCAAGATAAATTCTGTTCTTTCGACATCTACAGTATCTTAGGAGTACCTATAGTCCACACACCACAAGAGAAGATGGGACTGTGTTACCTTGTGAGTTTGTTCTGCCACCAGGTCAGCCTTATCCACAAAAAAGCAATTCCTTCCTGATTGTAGGCACCTGGCTTTGCTGTGAGATCAAGACCATCCAGATTTACCAGTCTATCTGAAAACAGAAGAAACCTCTGCTGGGATTCTGGATAGTAAAGAGGACACAGCCTTAGCACAAATGGAAAACAGGTGGTTTCTGGAGGGATGTGCCTCTCCTCTGAAATGCTGAGGTAGTGGTTGATGCATGTTGTAAGATCTAGTTTCCTATACTCCACTCCCAACTCAAAAATGAGATCCAAACACACGGCTGCTGGTGTCTCAGCCATGCTGAGACATGGCTACTTTGATGACCAGAAAATTCCCAGCTGCCTGCTCAGTTCCATCATCTCCAGGCAGACTGACGCTGCCAGGAGTGACCATGTCCAGTGTCACTGCACTGAAATATTCATTTAAGTTGTGAAGCGATATGAACTGATCTGATGGTGCAGCTGGGGAAATGACACACTAAACCCGATGTCATTTCGTGCCAAAGTAGACAATTTCATCTCTAAAGAAAATCTCCTTTTGGTCATCAGTACAGCATCCTCTTCTCCCTAATGGCCTCAAGTCATGGTGCATTGCTGAATGACAGCTGTGTTCAGTAGCAGTCTCATGTATGGGTAACACACTAAATTTATTTCTTGGATTGCAGGTGGCTGATTTTCCTGCCAACAGAACATTTCTTGTAGTTAACCAGGATCTTTGGGTGGCATTTATCTCACCCAACTTAAATGTCCACAGAGTAATAATCTGTATCTAAGCTGTTTACTCTGGGCTCTTTATATAGTTGTTGAAAGAAACAGGCACCTTCAGAATGTACTGCATCTGATTTATTTTAGAAATTTTATTTAGGTTGACATGAAATGAAACATCCAAAGTGATCTAGGTCCCTAGGTGAATCTCAGCCTTGTGTCCCAAGAATTTGAGATCACAGAATCATAGAGTAGTTAGAGTTGGAAGGGACCTTAAAGATCATCGAGTTCCAACCCACCTGCCATGGGCAGGGACACCCCCCACTAGACCAGGTTGCTCAAAGCTCCACCCATTCTGGCCTTGAACACCTCCATGGATGGTGGTTGGCATTGAACACCTCAGAGATCCTGAGGGGATGAACTGGAAAGGACCAAAATTAAACTATTCTCCGGGATCTGTATGGTTTCTGTGGTTTGTCATTACCTAATTTCAAGGTGCCCTAGAGACTGAAGACCCCAGACTCCCCTGCTGATGTTTATACTGGGTCCCTGTTATTGCAGCAATGATGGAATCCACTGAGGGGATGTAGCCCTCAAGGAGAGAAGTGGCTAACGAGTGTGACCTCCTAGCATTATACCAGGAAAGCACTCATATTTCCTGCCCAGCTCCCGCTCCTTTTCTCACACTGAAAGGCTTTCCAGATGCTATTCTACAGCCCCTCTTATGTCCTTCTTAAACCCCCTTTTGTCACTATGGCCAACTGGAGAGAAATGTTACCACAGTCACTCCCCAAACTGGTCTCTGGCTAACCACTAAGTCCCCTGCTTCCCAGCAGTCGGCAGAAACCCAAAACTGTTTCTTCTTATATTGCTAGGGGTTTCACCCATCCACAGTACAAAGCTCTTCACCCATCCTCTCCCCATAGTAAGATTGCCTTTGACGAAAGAGAGGACTCATGTAACCAGAAGGTTCCCTAGGGTCCCTAGGGTACAGGTGGCCCCCATTTCTGATGTTGCTCTTTCTGTCCCAGAAGCCAGACTACATGGATCACATTAGGAGATTCAGCACTTAACAGCATCTAACTCTTCCTGCTTGCTCACACAGTGGAACCATCATGCTCTATTCCACACCTAAATCTCTCAACATAACTGATATGTAATGAATGGGAAAAAGGAAATTTTACAGCCAGGGAGGTATGAAGGTAAGTCCTCATCCTCAATTTGAGTTCCCGCTGACAGAGAAACACAAAGTGATGGTAGGTGGAGAGCAGACAACAGCAAGAGCAGGTCCTGAGCTGGATGATGAGTCTCCATCATCTGGGAATGGTTCCTCTTGCAGGCCTTTGCTAGTAATCCTCTCTTTTAGCAAAAGGCCGGGTCTGCTGTGTAAGGTGAAGTGGATTTAAAAATCCAAACTGGTATTGATGCAAATGAAAAGCAGGACATATTTTCTTCACAGCTGTCACCTATTTGAATTCTTGCGAAAGCCTTACTGAGTGCTGGCGCTGAGTCATTCCTATGGTGCATGGCCAAACTAACATCGTGTGGGGAAGTGTTTGGGGAGGGGAGTGGGAGTAGAGGGAAGGGGGCTAATCATACTTCATAATTTCTCATCTTCCAAAATAATCTGTTTTCTAAATGCATTGCTAAATCCTTGTGCTAGCAATCTACCATCTGCTCCTTCTTTCAACACACCCACTATGTAGTCTGCTGTCTTGTTATACTGCCAAAAATCTATATACTGTGGATAGAAGAGAGTCTGTACTTTCAGATGCTTTTCTTAGGTCACAGGGAAAAAAAAAAGCCTTTGCAATTAGCACCAAAGTGAGTGCACTGCCATGCAGCTTGCTCTTATCCTGCAATCTGTGATGTAATCTCAGCAGCAAACAGGCAACTAAATTTTATCCCTCTAATTCCAGGCAGGGGCTCTGGTAACACCCTCCAGCATCGACTGGAGCTGGAATGTTTTGGTTAATCTCCAGAATGCCTCAATAGAATTATAAATCCATAAATCAAAGCAGTCATTATGTATTTGAATAATATGCGGATCAAAGTCTCAGATTGAGGGCCCCTTTGTTCCCATGCTCTTTTTATATCTTACTCAGTGAGCATCTATTCAATGAGAAACAATTACAGTGAATTTAGAGCAAAAACATACAGCGCTAATGGAGCTCTGAAGACATCATCTGGCAAAGTATTTAAGCACATGCTTAATTTTAAGCACATGAGTAGTAAGAGTGGAATTGCACACAAAAAAGTGGCATTTGGTTCAGCAATATGCTGAATCGATATCTAAATTTAGGTTATTGACCTCTCCAAATTGAGCCTTTTGGAAATAAAGTCATCTTTACTCTCCCACCCAAACACTTTCCTAGCAGCGTATCAGACTTATGCGCAAATACTGTGTTAAGTCTTGTTCATCCTACTCTGGAGATGAATCTATATTCAGTAGGAGCAATTAAAGAAAGAATAACAAGACAAAGGCCATTATCTCATTAAAAAATGCAATTATCCTGGGATATGTGACTGCTGGTTTTTTGCCAAAATGATGCTGTGGAACTAAAACCAAATGAGTTACAGTGTGGTGCATCAGTCAGGGCTATGGCAGACATGGGACTAGACCATTGGATCACCCAGTGTCAGCCAAAAGCCTCCTGCCTCCAGCCTAGGATAACCCCAGCAAGCCCAGGGCTCCATTCTTGTCTGGAAGGACATTTCTTAGGATGAAAAGCAGAGTTTATAACATTGTGCTGGTAAGCCTCTGAAAAGCAGTACAAACCAATACAGGTATGACTGCACCTCCAATAAAAGGAAGAGGAGCATTGATGGAACTGAAGGAGTTCTTCACATGGCTGTACTGATGATTGCTAACCAGCAACAAGGCCAATGGGAGAAGGATTGGAGATGCATCTTGTTTACATGCTGGGAAGTAGGAAAATTCTCTGGCTTTAAACTACATGTGCCAAACTCCCAGCAAAACAATTGTGGTAGCTCTTTTCTGCCTTGTTCCAGAGAGGCTCCATTGGGTGCTCTTCAATGTTGGGATGCAGTAGGGCCTCCAGCCGGCTTGCTCAGGCAGATGGGAAAGATGCATACTGTCCTGCAGCGTGGTCCCTGCCCCCAGTGCCTGAGCTGCTGCCTGGGGCCACTTCTAGCTGCACGTGGGCCACCTCCATGCTTCAGCCTGGTTTGTGTGGGTCTCTAGCTGGAAACTTCCCTCTCTGTGACTCTCCCTTCCACACTGGCAGGAGCAAAAATTGTCACTTGTCAAGGTGATTTGGAGCACAAATGAGGCCTGCTCACAAAGTGAAAATAAAACTTTATTTTAAAAGATAAATTATAGAATCATAGAATGGTTTGGGTTGGAAGGGACTTTAAAAATCATCAAGTTCCAACCCCCCCAACATGGCCAGCGACACCTCCCACTAGACCAGGTTGCTCAAAGCCCCATCCACCCTAGTCTTGAACACTTCCAGGGATGGGACAACTTCTCGGGGCAACTTGTTCCAGTTTCTCACCACGCTCACAGTAAAGAATTTCTTCCTGTATCTAATCCAAATCTCCCCTCTTTCAGTTTAAAACCATTGCCCCTTGTCCTTTCACTGCACTTCCTGACAAAGAGTCCCTCTCCAGCTCTCCTGTGCGCTCTCTTCGGATACTGGAAGGCCATTATATGGTCTCCCTGGAGCCTTCTCTTCTCCAGGAAGAACAACCCCAACTCTCTCAGCCTGTCTTTATAGGAGAGGTGCTCCTTCTGATCATTTTCGTGTTCCTCCTCTGGTCTTGCTCCAACAGGTCCATGTCTTTCTTGTGTTGGGGGTCCCAGAGCTGGATGCAGAGACTGCAAAAGACCTCCAGTCTGTGTAAAGGGCAGCAAGAGATGATCACAATGCTGAAAAAATGAGCCAGATTTTTACAAAAATGAGAGTGGGGAGGGCTGGATGGAGCAGAAACCTTTCCAAACAGAGGGAGTAAGCGATTGAGAATCTTTTTCACTAAAGAGTAGGACAGTTTTGCTTCTGCTTCAGCACACACCAATTCATGTACATAACTTTAAGCATATTTTAACCCTTTCTGCATTTCAAAGCTGCCAAATCCTAGATTCTCTGATTCTATTTAAAAAAAAAAATAAAAATCAAACTATTGCTTATGTATCAGCTCCAAAATTTCTCACCACACTTCCTATAGAAAAGCCAGACCAAATATGAGCCTCAATCTGAGCAACAAAGAAGACTTGTGGTTAATGAACATCTAGAGACTGCCATGTTTTGTGTTTTGAGAAATTCCATGTGCAGGTGCTCCTCTGCACCTTTCCTGGTGGACATGATTGAACTCCCATCAAAATAGTGGTGAAGACTTATTCAGGTCAGCTACCGTAATTTAAGAAAATGCCGTTCATACCCAAGCTCTTTTTCCCTTGAACGTGTTTCCCCCTCTTTAAACGCCCTTCAGTTTGGCCCCGAGTCACAGATCAAAGCATTTCAGCTTTTGAGGCCAAATTGCAATTTATAATGTCTGTGGTTTTAGCTAATCTGTCTCTGTGTCATCTCATTTTAAATCAACAGAAAGCAGCACAAAATAACTCATTTTGGTATGCCCTGCTGAACTAGGGGCTTTAACTCAGGCATCCTGTTACCAGTTCTCCCCACAGGTAAACAGGGTTTTCTTGCTTTATCTGCGGGCGCTTTGTTCCTATTGTAAACATCAGTTTTGTAAACAGCTTGTGCTCCACCGAGGTGAAACAACTACATCTCCAGGCCTGAACTAAGATTCTGGCTTGTCTCCCTTCTTACAATTTTAACTGTATCAAAGAGGAGCTTAATGCTGTAAAGAGCCTTTCATTTTTAATTAAGAAGGTCCTAATTTCAAACCCACTTGAACGGCCTGGGTTTAAAAGTTCAATTCACGCCATAGCCTTATTTGTTCTCCACAGCAAAGACCATGGCAAACAGATGCCGATTCTAGTGGAAACACTGCTCCCCGGCTCCCGAAATCACTGCTGTGTGATTCCTTGTTTTGTGCTGATGCTGCTGCCCTGACAACAAAGGGGATCCACCAAAGTGGCATGAGGATGAGTCAGCCCCAGGGCACATCACACATCACCACCCCAGCAGGAATAGCTGGGCACATGTCCACGGGCTCTCTACTGGGCCATCTCCTGCCACTCTATGTCGCTGCAAGTCTTGCTCTGTACCACTGTACGTGAAGAAACAATCCAGCCTAAGGTATCCCGTTTCCTGTTCAGATTTCATTCTTCCATCTCACCTTCCTCTTGTTTTTCTTGCAAACTGGCACAGGCTGTTGTGCTGTCCTCAGGTTAGCTGCCTCCCAACTCCTGCACCCCTGCTTTGAGCCCACGGGGGAGGTGGGTGCATGCCAGATGGTGGCTGCAGCAGCCACGAGTGACTCCCATGTCATCATCCCCTGGGAAGGTCAGAGACAGAGACATGGACTACTGATGTTGAGGCTACCAATTAGCGTTGTTGGAGTAGATCTCCTTGAGGAACAAATAACATATGAAACTCCCACTAATGCCAACCTGGCTTTTGTTTGGGATTGCCTAACTCCGATGAATAACACAAGAGTCCAACGTCTTCCTCTTTTCATTTTACCCCATCATTCTTCAAAATAAAACCAGCCAAAACCCAAGCAAACAAATTCCCTTCCAGAACAAGCAAACATCTGACCTTAAATTGTGGCTCTACAGCATAAGGTGCGCTGGATTAAAGAAGTTTTATGCTCATGGCAGAGAGGCCATGCATGGAGGGAAGAACTGCCTTTTGCAGCCAGAGCAAAAGTCCATGCAGCTTGGTCCGGGCTCAATCTGGTCAGTAACAAGAGTTCAAGAAAACATATAAATCTTCTCACAGTCAGCAGTCTGAGATCTTCCTGCCTGGAAGTTACATCCAAAACATTACTTTCAGCAGGTCTCAATAGGTCTGTCCTCTATGAACTTGTCTAAACTATTGGCCTCCACAACATCTCATGCCACAATGTAATTATGTGTTGGGTGAAAAAGTACATCTACTTGTTTGTTTTAAAGGCCAGTCTGGGTGTTGGACTATCACAGATCAAATATAGTGAAAGCTAAAAAAAATAAATGGAATTTTGAGAGCTATTATTTACACACACATCCTATTCTCCTCACAATATGATCCAATTTCTTTTCACTTCAGTTGAGTAAGTTAATACTGAGGCTGTGTGACCAAAAATTGCCATTGTATATTTGACTGTCCAAAGACTGAGTCCCATGCATGGCCTTGTAAATCCAGATGCTGCAGTCCTGTTCTTGGGGAGGTTTGGGCCTTGAAGGACAAAGGCAAAGTCCCTGGTGGGAGAAGAGGTGGATGCTGTAGAGCAGCTCATCTTTGCTCTCCATGATCTCCTTATTTAAGTTTGAGTCTCTTGCTTCCTACATGAATGGAAACCAACTATCTTCTCCCAGTCAAGGGCACCAAACCTATACTGACAGTATGGCCACTTCTGCTGCTACAGTATTTTCCAGGCCTCATCTTCCTCAGACAATGTGTCCTAGATCATTTGTGATCCTGGTGGAGATTGTGAGTATAAAAGATAAACATGATTAACAGACTGAATGGGCTTCTTGTGGGGACCACACAAGCCCGCAGCCAGGCCAGTGATGCCTCCAGCTCTGCTGGATGATGTCCGTCCTCCTGGGAGTCAACGAGAGTTTGTGTCATTGCGCGCAAAAGAGCAGAATGGAGACATGAATTAGACCAAGTCAGCAGTGTGGCACTTTGAAAGTTGGGATGTATCTTGGGAAGGTATCCAGTTCATCCAGTTTGGCAGGGGTGAGGGGGAGCGTGGGGGAGGAAGGCTCGCACGCTCTCAGGAAAGGCTAGCTTACCACAGAGGGCCTTTTACTCAAAAAGAGCAAGTGGCACTCTTCCCATCAGACAGAAAACAAAATAAACTCTACAAAATGAAGGGATTCCTGGCATCGCTGTGCTCTGCAGGAACACGTACCCCGGTCATCTCTCCAGATCTGTTGTCATAGGTTTACAGCCAGAATATAGGATTGACTGAAAAGTGACATTCCAAGAAAACAGCTCCGATTTGTGATGCCTAGCTCTGCCCCACGGAAGGCAGTGGCAAAAATACCTCTTGGTTTCTTCTGTGGCTTTCACATTATAATGTTCTGTTTTGCCCTCCAGTATCATATTTGTGTGCCCTGTACAGGATGGGTAGCAGGGCCCAGTGCTCATGCAAGGAAGACATGCACTGACATAGTGAGTCAGAGAGGCCACCCTGTGTGCCCAGTAGCCTGCCACTGGGAGTGCTAGTTGGGTTCAAGCACCAGGATGGATAGCAAAAGGTGGTAACACCAAAGAGGGGCAGAATGGTCAGTGTGAGTTGAAGTAATGGTTATGGCTGGGAAGGGGCAGTTGTGGGAGCCCATGGATGGAAAAACAAGGAGAAGACAGGTGGAGAAGAGTGGAAGAGCCAAGGAGTGAGTCAGGGGCAGAGGCTGGGTGGCAGCAGCTTCCGACGAGGCTGGGATGGGCCATTTTCATATGGTTATTGAGATATGTTTGGAATTAGAAAGCTGGATATTCCATTTCAAATGATTTGAAATATATTGTTTGGCTTTCAAGATCTTCAGCTGGTGAACTGTAACTATCCACTGTGTGCTAGGAACAGGGACAGAAGAGACATCACACCTAACTTTAGACACCCACAAATGTGACATCTGCATATGGACAGGTAGCAAAGCTCCTTTTACATCAGAGAGGAGAAACAGACAGTTGGAGGGTGCAGCTGATCCAGGTAGGTCCAATGTGTTGCTTTTGGAGGTCTCTAGAGAATTTAATGGGGTCTAGACAGCTATCTGATGTAAACAGATATTTATTGCATTCACCTCAAGCTAAGGAGAGGAATTGATGCCCAGCATCCACAAGATTTGGGTCTATGTTGAGTTTGGAGATCCTTTCCTGAGTTCATTTGCCAAGGTGTGTCGTGAAATAATTCTTTTTATCGTTAGCCCAGTCCAGTCCATGACACATCTTCCATATTATTTAGCACAAAGTTCTCCACCATCTGGAGGGAAGATGCACTTATGCTGATAATCTTTAGCACATAAACATAATTATGATCGATATCATAAGCACCCAGCGCTTTTTATATCTTGTGTAAGCACAACAGCGTGTTGGCTCTAAAGACACCCAAAATGTAGCAGCAGGCACATTCTGCCCATACCTTCGCATGGCAAGGCTGCAGGAGAGCGGAGAGAGCAGGAACCGAACAAGGAAAGCAATCTGGATATGTGGGCTGAGTTTTGTGCTTTGGAGGTGTATTTTATTTTTTACTTGTTTGTTTTGTAGCTTTTCAGATCCTTTTCTGGAAGCTTGTCACAGGAGGTGCAGTTTGCCCTTGGCAGCCTGTGTGGGGATGAATTCACGCTAAGTGTCCAAAAAGCTCTCAAACTCAGTCTCCGCGCCTGCAAATGGACATACAGACCATTTCACGCACAACGAAAGAAGCTGCACGGAGAACTACAATGCCTAACCTAGTTTTTATTCATCCCATTTCGATCAAGGCCTCTGGAAGGTCACCGGCTCTTTTAAAAGTAAGGAAAATGTGGATAGACGCCCAGCCGCCATCCTGCTGACAGTGCACTTCTCTGACACATGTACAGCGCGCTGCTGAAACACTGATAGTGGTTTTTCACAGAGGTCTGCAATCTATTAGACAGCACTTACTGGTACGTTTCAATGTATCAGCTGATCCAAGGCCAAGCAGACCATAAAAAATTATGAAATATTTGCCTAGATGGCAATGATCCATTCAACCAACAATGTGAAGGTCTCACATTACACACACACGTAAACACACACGTACATATACACAAAGTCTGTGGCAGTGATCCTGATAAATTGATTGGGCACCTTTGACCACCTCTGCCGTGCTTGGCCGCATTAATCCATCTCCTAAGGGCGCTTCTCTCTCTCCAAAACCTCCCCGAGGCTGCCAGCAGCCACTGGTCCTTGAAGTGAGATCAACCTGCCACAAAACTGTTTCCCTTCTTCCCCCCTGTTGGGAAATTCCTTTCCCACCCACCCCATATAATTACCCAGAGAAATGCAGGCTAGACGATATCAAGTCCTGGACCAAAAATGGGTTTGAGGTCCAATTATTGCGTGACCATGCAGGATTGAAAAAGGGAATTTTATCCGACTGGAAAAGATAAATTCCCAGCCTTCTTCAGGGACCACCGGCATCTTCTTTGACTGTCAAATTGAGACATAGCAGGCCTTAGAGTCACGATGCTTTTAGCTCCAGAATCTTCACATGATTTTTAGAGGTATTGAAAAGTCATTAATTGTATATTTTTTCTTGTTTTCAGTCCAGTGCAGCTGAACTTACAGAAACAAAGATTTAGCTTAATAAAAGTGTCTGTAAGAAAATTTTGATCTTAATATTACCTTCCACAACTGAGTAGAATCATAAAATACTTTGGGTTGGAAGGGACCTTTAAAGGTCATCTAGCCCAAGCCCCTGCCTTGGGCAGGGACATCTTCAAATAGATCAGGTTGCTCAGAGCCCTATCCAACCTGACCTTAAATGTTTTCTGGGATGGGGCATCTACCACCTCTCTGGTCAACCTGTGCCAATGTTTCACCACCCTCAGCATAAAAAATTTCTTCATTTTATCTGGTCTAAATCTACCTTCTTTTAGTTTAGGACCATTACCTTTCATCCTATCGCAACAGCCCGTGCAAAAAAGTTTGTCCCCATATTTCTTGTAAGCCACCTTTGAGTACTGAAAGGCCACACTAAGGTCTCCTTGGAGCCTTCTCTTCTCCAGGCTGAAATCTATAGAATGTATCTGTCGGCTCTCTTCTGTTCCCTTGTCAACTGTTCCCTTGAGAACAGTTTTCCCCAAACCTATTGACTAACTCCTTGAATTTTGCTTTCCTAAAATTCAGGGTTCTGAATGTACTCTTTGCCCAACTCATATCCCTTGCGACTGCAAACTCCAGCAGTGCTTGATCACTGAAGTCCAGACTGCCTCCAATCTTGATGACACCGATTAGATCACTTGCATTGGATCATTAGACCAACAGGTCCAGTATTGCATCCCTTCTGGTGGGGCTGTCTATTACCTGGCTTAAGAAGTTGTCCTCAATGCATTCCAGAACTCTCCTGGATTGCCTGCAGCTCACTGTGCTACTTTTCCAGCAGATGCCAGGGTGGCTGAAGTCCCCCAGCAGGATGGTAGCCAGTATCATAGCCAGCAAGATGATAGCACAACGCCTCCTGTAGCTGGAGTAAGAAGACTTCATCAATAGGCTCCCCTTGATCTGGTGGCCTACAGTAGACATCAACCACAAGATTCCCTTTGGTGCCCCAGTCTCTAATTCTTATCCATAAGATTTTAACCTGCTCATGCCTATTCTTCAGAGACAGCTCTTCACCTTCTATCCATTTCTTGATGTAATGAGCAATCCCTCTGCCCCTGCTTCCTCACCTGCTCCTTCTGAATAGCCTGTAGCTTTCGGTAGCTGCACTCCAGTCATGGGACTTGTCCCACCAAGTTTCAGTAATGGCAACTAGGTCGTAGTTTTCTAGCACCATGATGGCGTCCAGCTCCTCCTGTTTGTTGCCCATGCTGCCTGCATTGGTATAGAAGCACTTCAGCTGGGCTGTCAGGCTGTTGGCTGTGTCACCTTCTTAGAGGAACACCCTTTAATTACTTTGAGGTATTTCACTGGTGTTTCTATCTTGGCTCCTGTCACCTCAGAAGCCCCTGGCTCACCTCCCTGAGGCTTCAAGCTTGCTGCAGTGAGGCCAGCACATCCCAGAGCAACAGGCTGAGGGTCCTCGTTATGACCCAGTCCCTTTGTCCTTGGTGTGTCATCCCACAGCTTTGTCATGGCAAGCCTGATATTATAGCCCTTCAACTTTAAGTGTAGTGTAAAGCTCTGTCAATGAGCCCCACTAGCTTGTGAGCAAAGACCCTCTTCCTCTTTTAGAACATTCCAACTTCAGCAGGCCTGGTGCTGAGTAGGCCATCGCATTATCAAAAAATAAATAAATTGTGGTGGTGAAACTGGCTACAGAACCATGTATTAATAGCCTGAGTCCATCTGAGTCACTGCCTGCAACTGTAAGGAGAGAGGAAAAATAACCTGTGCTCCATATTCCCTTACCAACCGTTCCAAAGTCCTGAAGTCTCTTTTGATCCTCCTTGGATTGTGCATTGTGGCTTCATCACCAGCTACATGGAAGAGGAGCAATGGGCAATAGTCCAAGGGCTGTACCAGACTAGGAAGTTTCCTAGTGCTGTTCTTAACCCAGGCCCCAGGGAAGCAGCAGACTTCCCTAAGCAGAGGGACTGGACAGCATATTGGCTGTTGCCCTTAGAAGCAAGCTACCTAGAACTATGACCTGTCTTTTCTTCCTCATGGAGTTGGTTGTGGTAGTGAGGGTAGGCCTTCCTGACCAGGGGAACACCTCTGGTGTAAATGGATCATCATCCACATCATCCAGTGGCTGGCCTTCCACCTCCAGAGCTTCATACCTGTTTTACAGAGACACCTGAGAAGGCACGATGGGCAAGAAGCGGGTTCTCCTGCCACCCTGAGCAAGGATTTGTCTCCATTCACTCCTTTAAGTTACTGGCTTCAGTCTGTCAGGGAGAGGATACAGGATCTCCTTGATTTTGGATTTTTTCTGGTGATTTCTCCTGTTTCTGTCTCAGGGAGGACAAAGCATGGTTCCGCCAGTCTATGACTTTCTCACGCTCCTTGATGTTCCTTAACCTTTCTGCTTCCTATCATAGGTTTGCCACCAGTTTGAGCAGATCATCCACCTGGTCACACCTCACACATCTGTTCTCACCACTGCCATCCATTACCAGTGAAAGGTTCTGGCACTCCCTGTAGCCCCAGAACTGGATGGCTGCAGGTTTTCCTGGGAGCTCTGCCTGGGTTGTCACCTCCATTCTGCCAAGCGCAGAGGACATGGCTTTCCCCCATGGGGGGTACCGCAGCTAAGCTCCTTCTGAGAGGGTGATGACCACCAATTGAACTCATCTCTTGAGCTGGTAGGGTGACTACACCCTTCCTCCACACCCTTGCATGCAAACAGCCACACAAACTGACACACCATGCTCTGTTTGGTGTAAAGATTTTCTTTTGTGGATGGAAGATGCACAAAATGCATGTCAGATTTGAGTGGTGTAGATCGGTATTGTCCCCTTTTAGGGTACTTGCACGATTTGGTTACTGTCTTAACCAAGAATTTCCACAGACTTCAAGAGATTTTGGCTCAAATGTTGCTCTGCCATTTCTGGTACCAGGTGTCAAGTATTTGTGACAATAAAATCTTTATTCTGTGCCTTACACTGCCAGTTGAAGGCATTGCAAGTGGAGTCTAGGCATACATTTGTAAGGCTCCTCAGAGCCGTGTTAGCACAGTCACCCACTTTTAACCTCCATAATTTAGAAAGCAGTCTCTCTAAACACTGAGAAGACTCCTGAACAAAGAGCCATTAAGCTCAGCAGACCCTTATGGCTTGTTTTCCCCTAGAAGTGTACTTGCAAGGACTGGGATGATGTCAATTTGATAATGGCTTTTCCTATTTCTATCAGTGCTCAGACAGGACTGCAGAATTGACGTTAATATTGTGCCTGCTTCATTAGTTCACCTACTGGCAGTGGCCTTGCTGAGATCACTGGTTTTTCCCGTTCTGTATTTATAGCTTTGAGTGCTGCTTTCAGCATGCAGATTATCAGAGTCCTGATCGCTGTATTTTGTAGTTTATCAAGACCTTGTTTTGCTAATTGCGAAAAACTAGTCTCTACCAACTGGGGAGGAGGGAAATTTCATTTCTCTCTTTCATAAATATGTGTATGTGTTTCAGGTACTTAAACTACCAACCTTAAAGAGTTGGTGCTACCAACCGAGATCTTTAGAAACATCTAAAGTCAAAACAAGTTCAACATGTCGTTAGCTCGGGAGGTAAGAGAGGAGAGGAGATTTGCAGTTCACACACGATCCCATGTGTGGGTTTAGGACTGTGGGGCTACTTCATCCCTCCTCCACTGACACCAGTGGGTGCCTGACAGACAGAGATCAATATTTTGCTAGTTAATCGTGTAGTATCTGACGTCAGCTTCTGGAGCCAAGTGATTTTGTGTTATTATTGTCTTTTAAGGGAATGTCTAATTTTTAAAGTTAAAGATAAAGCTTGCAAATGAAGTGAGGAGCTCTAAAATCTCGGACGCCAGCAAGCAAATGAAGAAAGACATACATTTCCTATTAAAAAGAATTGAATGATATAACTCTTGGCCAAGGGCCATGGAACTGCTCTCAGTGTTATTTCCGTCAGCTCGGGCCAGGACTGAATGCACAGGGCATGTCTGCGCTCTGAAATGGGCTAGTGAAGGCTCAGCACACCCAGGCCAGGCCTGGCTGGAGGAGTCTAGATGGTGACTAGCTGGGCTAAGGGGCTGGATGGCTCCTGGGACAGCGTGGTATTACCATGGCTCTATCCTACCCTTGTCCCTTTTCAAGCTGATGCTGGGCATGGCTCAGCTGCAACTGGAGCACTGGGCAATCTCTGCATGAAGGCCCATCATGAGAGGAAGGATCCCAAGGAACCCCACCAAAGGGTTCCTTGTTCCATTTTGTTTTACTGAAGGATTATTTCTTGTAACTTCTTGCTTTTGAGTGTGGGCTTTGGCTTAACCGCAGAAATGGATATTTGCCCAAATGTTTGACTTATGTTGAGTAGTTTCCCTCTTTCAGACTTCCTTTATAAGATGCCTGGAGCCATTTGCATGAACCTAGCAATTTATTTCCATTCTGCTGAAGGGGAAAAAAAGAAAGTTGCAAGTGTTAACTCATATTTGACTGATTTGGCCAATTGCTGGTCTACAGAATATTGTTCTGTTAATGTGAGGCAAGTTCTCAGACAAGAAGATGTGCATAGGATGTGAGCAAAATACAGTTGTACAAAAAGTTTTGCATGTAATCTCCAAGATTAGATTAAAACAGCAGCACATTGTGAGGCTGAGGTGAGGTAAAAAAAAAAAAGTAATCCTAAGAGAGCTGCTTAAAACAGATGGGTTTGATCACCTTCTGAATGTACTTCTTGTTCTTCATCAGTGGTCCACAGAACCTAGACAGCTACCATCTACCTTACATTGAGTACTAAGTCATGATTAGGTTGCCTGAGGACAGTATTTTGTGCTATTGGAGACTCTTGAGGGCGTGTGAAACACCTTCATGAAGCTGGTGGACATGAGAGCCCTACTGAGTGATGGCTGGAAGACAGGCACAACAGTCAAGGATACATCACACAGTGCAAGAAGTTTATGATGAATAACCAAACCAAACCTTGAGGGTGGGGTGCAGCTGCAGATTCAGACACCTACTTTTAGATGTAGACTACATATGATTTGGGCGTCCAAACTCACGGTGTAATCAGGTGAGATCTAATCAGTACAATCAATGGAGCCTAGATTCAAGTGGGCACATACAGATATTTACTTTATGTGTCTAGGCTCCATTGGCCAGGGAATGATTTGATTGCCTACACATGACAAATAGTGTCATATGAGATGATTTACAATATCAAAATATCCACACAGGGTGGGTAGATAAGAGGAAGGGCTGAGATCTTCTGGAGAAGAAGATGGAGAATAGGCAGGATACCCTGGAATGTCTCAGATACCTGCCCATGTGAATCAAGACTCCAGACCTCAATGGGATATGGAGGAACTGAGACACCCAGCTCACATGTGCACCTTAATGGCAGCCACCCTCATAAAGGTGTCTCAATCTGCAACTAAATCTCACTGCTAACTTTTAGATGTTGAAAGAATAAATTTATCCCACTTTTCAAATGTATCTTTAGCCTAAAAAAACCAAGTTAGTTCACTGAATCCACTGAATTTCTAATTTTACATGCTCTTAAGTGCTTTGAGAAGGAAGGGAGTTATTGCTTATCAGCCAAGTCTTACCTTGGGAATTAACTGCAATTCAGGATACACCTATAAACCCTAATGCTCACATAATTGGAGAATGGCCATCTGCTGTGTTTCTCAGTTAACCTTAGAAATTACATCAGGTGTCTGAAGTCCTACATAACACTGGCCTTATTACAAGTTCTGATCACCCACTGCAGCCAGAATCTATAAACCTGTGACTACCATGAATCAACCAGAACTAGGGCATGACTTTTATGAAAAAAACACGAGCCTGATTTTAAATTTTCCTTGGATAGAGAATTCCCCATAGTAATTAGTGAGCTGTTCTGGTGATTAACCCTTTCACTATTAAAAGTCATGTTTCTACTCTGAATGTGTCAAATGTCAACTTAAAGGCATTGGATCACATTGCAGGTTGGTCAATGAGAGTAGTGAACCCTTTGTTCCGATTCCTGCATGGGAGTAACTTAAAAGGTATCGTCAAGGCACCATTTAATCTCTTCTTCTATAGCCAAAAAGGTCAAACTCTTTAAGTCTTCATCCATGTTTCTAGTCTCTTTGTTGTTCCCAGAGCTTTTCCATGTACCCTATCCAATTTTTTAAAACATTGTCACCAAAGCTGGACAATTATGCCAGAGACACTATAACTTCTGGATTCCTACTCAGTACTTATGCATTCATTCAATCACTTTGGCTTCATTTGGTTTTGGGTACATTTTTTTATTTATCCATGGCTGGCCTTAGTCATTGTTTTCCATAGCATCCCTCAGCTTGTATATAAAGCCAATTAAAACCAATTGTCATTGTTGTTAGATATTTGCTTTGTCAGTGCTGTGCCATCCTCGTTAGTTGCTGTTACACCTATGTTTATGCTATCAATCAACTTTATTAAATATCTTTCCATGTCATAGTGAAAAACGTTAAGTAACAGAAAGTCAAGAAAAAGTCTCAAGGGATCCCGTTTGAGGACGTTTCACCGGTTACCGTTACATTTGAAACCTGTCACTGCTAGTGTTTAACCCATGTCCAACCATGTGCTGTGATGTTTCTCCCATTGTTTAAACAAATTATATCTTATCATAACATTTTATATACCAGCATCCTGACAGAAGGAATTCCTTCTCTGTCTGCTGCCTTTTCTTTTCCTTTTTCCAGGAGGACAGTCTCTTTCCTTGTGCTTGGGAGGATGGACATGCAGAAAATGTAAGCGGCCCAGGTTGTGTTGGGTGGCCGTGGAGATCTGCATCCTCACAGGGCTTTCCTAATGCTTCTTGCCCTGCCTGCTGCCCAGGAGGGCTGCCAAAGCCCAGCTCAGCTCAGGGTGCAGTGGGACGGGATCCTGCCCATGGGAGAGGGACCAGGGAGTGCTGCCCTGGTGTTGGGGGATATTAGTTGTTTAACATAAGTAAGTTAGTTTTAATTGAAATAAATTACTTTAGGTGCAATTTTTGCTGTTTGCTTAGCTTTACATAGCATGAGTAGCTAGATTTGCTGAAGCCTTTAGGCCACAATAGAATTATTTTTCTTAGTAATTTTCCTAGCAGAGGGTACAGTGCTGGGTTTAGTCTTTTAGTATGGAAAAGTGTTTGATGTCATACTAGTGCTTTGTTAGTGTTTTTCCCAAGTCTAGGACTCTTCATTTTCCCATGTTCTGCCACTTCTTACACAAGGAGTGTAAACCAGAAGATACAGAGGCTCCAACCCTTGGCCGAAGTTGGAAATCAAGAAGATAAAAGCCTGCATGCCTGGACACAGGAAAAGAATCCAAGTAGATGTTAGAAGACCCCAGAACAAAAATAACTGTTGGACTAAAGTTGTGTGAAGAGCACATGAGGGGCAGGTGTGTACATTACAAAGGTATAATTGCCCAGGGATTTCTCTGTTTGGGGTCCCTCTCTTCAGAGGCACCCAGTCCAGGCTGTGCTTGCTGCTATACCTTCCAATTATTTTATAAAATACAATACCTGAGACTCTGCTGTGGGAAACCTAGGGTCGAGCTTGAAGAAGGAGGAAACGCACCCAAGAGTCAGTGCGTGTGTGTGTGTGTGTGTGTGTGTGTGTGAAGGGGTAGTCACAGCAAATCCCGACCCACCTGCTTTACTCTGGCACATGTGCTGAGTTAATTATTGCTTTAACAGTCCTTTGGAAACGCAGAGTGGCGTAAGGGCACAAAGCGTTATCATTATAAAATCAGTGCTAGTCCAGAGCCCTGCCTGAATATCCAGCTCTGTGCTAAAAGGTGGGAAAAGGACCATTACAAAAGAGGCTGGACTTCAGGTGTATGCTCAGTCTTCAGGAGGACACAAGGCACAGTGGCACTTTGGTAGTTTAGTTTGAATAATATGTCGGATTAAAGGAAGTCAGGGGACCAAAAGAGTACAAAATATTGACATTCTACTAGCTCTCTACACCATCTTAGCTCACAGAGAGCAAAGTCACTGGAAGTGATGGAGTGATATCAAGCTTAAGTTGTCAAAGACCATTGGTTCAAATAACCAGCATTTACCAAATGTACAGTAAATTAACAAAAGGACATGGAAGCATGAAGGGAAAAATAATGGAGAGATATATATTGTTAGTGCAATTAAGTATAATATGTAGGGAACAAAAAAACATAAAATAATATAGAAAATTAATATTTTTTAAATCCTCAAATTGTATTTTTGAGTACTTTTTGTTCTGTGAGCCATCTGGGCAACCGGGCTTTTTACAAATCATAGCTTGAATGTGAGAAAATAGTATAGCAATGCAGTGCTGTTGGAGTCATCTGCTGCTGCTACATGGTTTTGTCATAAGGCTCCTGCTATGTTGTGATTCCTCGCTGGATCAGCAGTGAACATCACTACCTTCAGACTCTGTTTACCGCAGCTTCTGAATATTCTACATTCTGCAGGCTTACAGGAATGGTGCCAGAGGCTCTCGGAGTCTGGCCTTGGTTAATATTTGTGGTGAGGGGAAGGGAAAAAGGGGGGGAAAAAAGGAGATCTCCATCTGGGGCAAGTTAAGATTGTGCTACACCAATCTATGTCTACTGAAGGCCACTTTAAGGAGAAAGAATATTCTGATAGCTCAGGGGGTCCCTGTTGAATAGCCCGCCAGGTGATGTTTTCATCCTTGCGTTCTGTTTAGCTGAGAAACATGAGTTAAATTCATGGATTTACTCTGGGTTTGTTTCTAGCTACCCACAGGTACTGAAAGAAAAAAGCTCTACTTGTAGGAAAGAAAAAAAGCCGTACTTGCAAACCACTTCAGTCCAGATATAAAGTTGAGACTACGCCATTTGAGGTGGGGTAAGATGAAAAAGGGTGAATTTGAGGTTGGTGATTTATTTCCTGGCTTTAGAAGGAAAGAATTGATTGGCAAAGTTTTCAGGAATTCCAAATATTGCAAATGCTTGGATACTCTTACCTAGATTTTGGTTTTCAGTCTCTATGTCCTTTAAGGGAAAATCACAAAAATGTTGAAGTCTGGGACCCCATGTGCTGCCCCTCTTTTGACATCGTTTCAAGTACATTCATCGTAACCTTCATGTTATGAAGGGCAGCTCAATTTTTCCAAGTCTTTCAGACAGGTTTGGGGAATGTCTGAGTTCTGGTATCATAGGATGTCAGCCTTCACCTCCCACGTGTGTGTTGGGGGCTTAGGTGATTACAGTTTGGGAAACATTTGCTCCTTAATGAATTTCATGCATTTCATGAACAGTTGTTCACATTGCCTCCTATGCCACCATCAGGACACTTTCACCGAAGTGGTGCATCAAGTGGCATAATTCTTTGGTTCAGAACTGTTCCTTCAAGAGTCAGCTGGATGTCTCTGAAAGTCTGCTGGTTGACCATTACATCTGATCATAGAATCATAGAATGGTTTGGGTTGGAAGGGACCTTAAAGATCATCTAGTTCCAGCCACCCTGCCATGGGCAGGTTTACCTCCCACTAGACCAGGATGCTCAAAGCCCCATCCAACCTGGCCTTGAACACCTCCAGGGATGGGACATCCACAACTTCTCAGGGCAACCTGTTCCAGTGTCTCACCACCCTCACAGTAAAGAACTTCTTCCTGATATCTAATCTAAATCTCCCCTCTTTCAGTTTAAAACCATTACCCCTCATCCTATTGCTCCAGTCCTGATAAAAGAGTCCCTCCCCATCTCTCCTGTACCCCTCTTCAGATACTGGAAGGCTGCTATAAGGTTTCCCTGGAGACTCTCCCTGGAGTTTCCCTTTTCTTCTCCAAGCTGAACAACCCCAACTCTTTCAGTCTGTCCTCATAGGAGAGGTTCTCCAGCCCTCTGGTCGTCTTTGTGGCCCTCTGGAATCATCCCAATAGGTCCATATCCTTCTTATGTTAGGGACTCCAAAGCTGGACACAGTACTCCAGGTGGGGGTCTCACCAGCGTAGAGGGATAAAATTACCTCCCTCAACAATCCGATGGGACTGTACGCATCAGGAGATTTCCATGCAGGATGATCAGCTCTTGTATCTGAGAGTTTCTGCATTAATGGGTTGCAAGAGGACAACTGCTACATCTGACGGATAAGGAGAATGATCATGTGGCACAGGACAGCAAATAAGACCAGTCTGCTAAATCAAATGAGTGGGAAACATCTCTGAGGAAGAAAACCAAGTGTCACAAATTAACGTGAAAGTATGTAGAGATCCTCCTGAATTTCTATGCAAATACTACAAAAGGACTACAATGTCCTGCTTAATACAAAGTGGGGACGCTTTGAGAAAGCAATTAAGTATTTACAGATGTTGTCAATTATTTCCATTTTGTCTGGGGCAATCCTGGGCCGTTCAAACCCTACAGAACCTAATCCCATTCTTACCAGCCAGTCTGGGTTGCACCAAGGGAATTGTAGAGATATTCCAGATTTACAGCAGCGCAACTGAGAACAAAGCCTTTCTGCAATTTGCGGTCTCGTATCTACTGTCACTTGGGCTGGAGCGGTCTCTTTATGTAGCTCAGCAGGTATGCAAAGCTGAGCTTGCTAGCCAGCATTCACAAACTCTTTCCCTACTGAGGATGAGGCCAGATTTGGTCCATCATCTCAAAAGGATGCAGACTAGGCAAGACTGTGGAGTATTTTCAGCAACTGCAGTAAGTATTTTCTTGGGATCAGCAATGGCTTGTCTGAAAAGGACTTTTAAGATTTAAGCTGGAATGCTGCAAATGGGATGGGCAGAAATGCATCACTCTGTTTCCCTGGTTTTCCAGAGCTGTTATCCCTATGAATATGACAACCAAACCTGGAGTGATTGTTGAACCTGGATCTCAAAGCTTCCCTGAGCTTCTACAGCACTGAACTGGGCACCTGTGTTTGAGGCTATTTCCTATCAGGGTGACTTCCCACAAGCTCGTTGCACCTAAGACCTGATGCTGGTTTCAGCAGTCACTAACAGCCACCTTTTTCAGAGTTAATCTTTTACTGGTGTCGCATGCACTTATAGAACAAAGCTTTATTTTACTTTTCTTTTTTTCTTCATCTTAATTTGTACTATTGAAATACTCTATTAGGCATTTCTAAATGTAGAACTTTTATATATCATCACAGACACGTTAACAAGTGTGCGCATCTGGCCTGAATTAGACCACCTATGAAGGTGGCCTACAAAATCTAGATATTACCAGAGGAAACACTGGAAAAGGCAGTTTACTACCAAGAAGAGAAACATTTTAAAACCAGCCCACCAGCGAAGAGACCCTGCCAGCCCATAAAGAATTCTTCAACAGAGGGTGGAAAGTGCATATGAAGGACAGATATTGATCCCAGTTCCACCAAAAGTAATTAACTATGTTGACCTCAGGGTATTTGCACTAGTGTTACAGTTGTGGGGCTGAATGAGACTCGGACAGAAGTTAAGATGCAGTTCTGAGACCATGTGAAGCCATTGTAGATACGTGCTGAAATTTAGCCCGCAGGAATAAAAAAAACATTAGAAAACCAAAATACTTCAAGAACTTCTCAGAGGACATTGAAAGTCTGGGTCTCTACTAGAAGTAGCAGGCTGTAACAAATGTAAAAATTTGTGGCTACACATAATAATCCAAAAAATAAAGGAAATGAAAGTAAAGATACATACATTTAAAGTATTTCCTATTTCCTCTCTACAGAGCTGGGAAGTCTTGATGCTTACCTCACATACCAGAGCAGAAGGACCACATGCTGTCCTATATAAACACTGCTGGTCCAAGCCTGATTTTATAGAGCTCGGGTTTGGCTCAAGAAATGAAGACAGCCTGCAGCCCTATGCATTCTTGGCTGCATCACTAGTGCACAAAGCAACAACTCCCACAAACACAGTTTATCTCTGAGCTACTGGGGGGGGGGGGGGGAGGGGGGGGAAGGAATGTATTATATTGTGGCAACCTGAGAAGGTAAACTGAAGATCTTGGCATATGCTACCAGTGTTTTTGCAAACTGCAGTTAGAGATCCCGTTACATGTCTGGTATTCCTTCAGCTAAATCATCACAAAGGATCTGGGGCTTGGTGTGTAGCTGTTATGTTGCTTTTAAAACTATTTAAGTGGTTGAATTCTTTGAATATGGTGTGGGGTCAGTGCGTTCTTCCATGCAGAGTGGTCCAGCAGATGTGGGGGGAAGCAAAATAAATGTGAAGTCTCTGGGGAGTCCCTACTTTGCCTTACATCTGAGTGTGCCTGGGTGGATGCCTTATCCTACACACTCGATGACGGTGGTGTCCCTGAGTCATCCACTCCCCCTCTGCTCTCTGCTAATCTGTCAGGACTGAGGTGAGGTGATGGTAGCCAAGAAGCAGCAGTTGCTGACATGGCAGTTTGCTAAATGTAGCCCAGGCAGTTGCTAAGGTGAGAAAGGACTGTAGGCCATTAGCATCACCCATTTTGGATAGTCACTCTTACCATCCACGTGAATACGCAGACTCTCCTACTTTGTGATTTTGGGAATGATGAGGGAACACCATCAAGGACCAACTTAAGGTACTTCAGTAGAAGGTGTAAGAAACCCTGTTAAGAAGAATGTCCTGTGAGAAAAGTTTATTTCTAAATCTTCTCAGACAGTAGTTTGTTTATACCAACTGCTGATTGGTCACAGGGATATCCCAAACCTAGCAGACTAATGAGTTCTGTGGTGGAGACAGGCTGGCACCCAAAGAGAAGAGTGGTTACCATCTTGCCCAGCCACTTTGGACTGTCCAGTCCAGGCCCTGTGGCGCAACTACCTGTGGTGACCATCAGCACAAACTGGAACAGGTTGCCCAGAAAAGCTGTGGATGCCCCATCCCTGGAAATGTTTAAGGCCAGGATGGATGGGGGTTTGAGCAACCTGGTCTAGTGGGAAGTGTCCCTGCCCATGGAAGGGGGGTTGGAACTTGATGATCTTTAAGGTCCCTTCCAACTCTAACCATTCTATGATTCTATGATTCTAAACCAAGGTGAAGGGCTGAGATCGCACCCCTGAGTTGAGGGCAGGAGCCTTTCAGCCATGAAAGCCTATGGATTACACTGACTGATTTATGCCTTCTGCTGGTGCACTGTCCTGAACAGGAGACATATTACTTGGTGCTCCTCCAAACCCCAATCCCTCTGGTTAAGAAGACAACATGCAAGCAGGCTCTTACTCCTTTCCACAGACATGTGTCCTTGTCTCCGCTCCAGCTAGAGTGGCAAGTGTCTGTTTGCCGTACATAGTGGTTAATACAGAGGCAACTGGGCCAAGGACACCACTGGAAAGGACATTCATTTCACCAGTTCTGATTTGGTGGATACTGGTGCTTAGTAGTGAATATGAAACAAGAAAGAGATAAGTGCTTTCATTGCAGCAACCCATGGTCTTCCATCTCTTGCTTCCCTGGTAGCTCACAGCAGCTCCCATCTTGCTTCTTAAGTCTAACAAATGGTGTCGAGGAACTGGAGGCAAGCAGGGAAGATACAACTAGGACCATGTCACTGATGTGATCTGTTAAGAAAGCTGAAATCTCCTAAGCCCTCCCACTAAATCTGTCCCTGCTTTGTGCCCCTGGAAGCTGTGACAGGATCTTGAGGAACAGACCAAGCTGGCAGCTTGAACCTGGAGCTGAAACGTTGCTGTGTGTGAGATAGGAGGGCAGTTGCTGTCCTCACTGAGAGCGTGGGGAAAGTGGAGAAGATGTCATTTGCACTGCTCAGAGTTTGTGAACTCTGAGTCCTATCAGCCTTTAGATACTTCTTTAACTGTTGTCCTCCTAAACCCCCACAGCAAAACATACTTTGTCTATTGCCACCAGCTTCCGGGAAACACGGGTTTAGTTGCTTGACTGTGCTGGCAAGAAGAATCAGCATCAATTTAGCTGTTTCAGGTATTTTACTGGCCTGCGTGGGATTTTTCATGAGGCTGTTCTGCACACCAAACACGGGAAGCAACTCTTGTTCAAGAGCTTGGGCATCTCCCTGATTAAGTGTATGAAGTTATGCACAGGAGCGCACAGCAAAATCTTTGTCTGATTGGCACAAAACCTCCCCAAGTTAGTGTCAGTGATGCTTTTGCTTGGATTATAACTCTTATCTGAGATGCAGGCTGCCAGCTCAGAACCACCTTAGGTATCTAGTTTTTCTCCAGTGAAGGGTCCTTAAACTCCTGTTTGTGCCACTTAAGTCACACTGACAGCCACATCTACACTCATGCTCTGATTTATGCCCAACAATTGCTTCAGAGGTTCATTAATGAGAGATGGTGCTGGAACTGATCCAGAAGAGCAGCGCAGGGTCTACTGGAGAAGCTTGGGTCCTGCACTCCCCATCTTAAGCAGAAGAAACCCCCTCTTCTGCTCCCACTGCCGAGGACCATTTTCACTACAGCATGAGAAATGCAGCCCTTGCCAGGTAAGCAACGCCTTCAACTACTTCATATAAAATATACTCATTACTCTTTTGCAAGGAGAAAAACCACCAGTGTTGCTAATTGCTTCCCAAACTTTGCCGTTTGCGTTGGCAAAACCAGGAGAACTGATGCTGTGGGTCTCAGAGGTGGGTGTGCTCCCCTGCGGGCCCTGTCCAGATGCTGTCCTCTCCTCGCCTCCCGCAGACTGCAGCAGCGCCTGTCGCTGCATGGAGCAATCCCCGACCTGGGGTTTGGAGGTGAAGGTCAGCTAATTGGGCTTAAAGCTTGTCTGGCAGTTTTGCAAATAGTCTGGTCCATCGCGTGTCCCAGGCCACTGAGCGATCACCTCACTACCTCTCTTCTGAGGCCACTTACCTCTGGATAAAGCACATCTTGTGCCTTTTGATTCCCTTTTCATTCATCTGAGCAGAGGTTTCCAGATTTTCCTGTCTGTTCCTGTGGAGCACAATAGCCATCCAAGACCCCCCGTTTTTCTCAGCAAGGCCCCTTAGCACTCCAGTCAGAGCTGACTCTCAGTTTTTGCCCTGATAAACTGAACAGCACAAGACTCACGTAATTCTCATTGCTGGAATTTCTCCTCACCCTCACACCGTTTGCGTGAGCACTTTCTGCCACCTCTACAATTTTTTTCAAAAGCCCTTTAAAAATGCTGACATTTAACTTCCATACAGTTTTATGGTACTGATCTCATCAAATCTGTATGAAGAGGTAAAAATCACCTTGTTGTAATCATCACTCTCTTGTTTAAATATCCAAAGGTCATTTAACCCCTCTTGCTATGTGCTTTGGAGACATGCTTTGCAGCTCTGGCCCTAAATCATCTGAGCTCTGCTCTGCGTACTGGCAGATACAAGTCAGGCCATATTAAAGTGTATTTTGTTTTCATGGATCCTGATTGCTTGTATAATGACATCATTATTTAATATTCTGCCTGTATTGGACCACCCATATAACTTATCAGCCATGGCTTTATGGTTCATTCCAGACAGCTGATGGCCCTAGAAGACCACCAGCAAAATATCCACCCTACTTTATGGGTGGTGCCCAGTAGGTAGCTGCTGGCAGACCCATATAACACAGGCTGCTGCTGTGTGCCAAGATGCGGCACAGCCGTTGAGGATACTGGCAGAGGGGTCTCACTAATGAACCTCTCCAACTTAATTCAGAGAACATTTCTCTTTGGAAAGGGCTGCAAAGCTCCCCACATCCATCAGGCCTTTCCATCCCAACACTGGACCCTTAAAGCTTTAAATATGAAGAGACCAAACCATGGAATCACAGAATAGTGTGGTTTGGAAGGGACCTTTAAAGGTCATCTAGTCTAACTCTGCTGCAATGGGCAGGGACATCTTCAACTAAATCAGATTTCCCAGAGCCCCATCCAACCTGACATCGAATATTTCTACAGATGGGGCATCTGCTACCTCTCTGTTCCAGTGTTTCACCACCCTCATGGTAAAATATTTCTTCCTCATGTCCAATCTACATCTACCCACTTTCAGTTTAAAACCATCACCCCTCATCCTATTGCCACAGGCCCTACTAAAAAATCTGCCCCCACTCTTGAACAATCTTAAGATCTTTGGCAACGACAAGCACAAAAAAAATTATGAAGAACTTGGATCTGCAATCTAACCTAAGTTTTGAGAAAAAATGCACTTATCATTACTGTTTGTTACCGCTGTTGTGTTTGCAGTAGTGAAGCACAGTGAGGGCCTGTTCACCATGTGTGGGAAGCCACCTGGCAGCCCCAGGTACCACCAGCATGGGTGCAGGACCCATGGTTGGCTGTTCAGCTGGACTCTGGAGCACAGAAACGAAGCATGCAAAGACCTTATCTCATCTCTCCCTTGCTGGTAGGCAGGGAAGGAGCCCAGCAAGTGTCCGTAGATGCTCTGTGCCTCAAAGAGCCTCCCAGATTAAGCAAAGTGAATGCACCAGCGATACTGTAGACCCCCAAGGATCATGCGAGTCTATGTCTGAGCAATATGGATGCAACTATTAGCTACCTCAACATGGCTGATGTTTTTCCTGATGAGGAAAAAAAAAGACTTTAAGGAAAATCTGGGACAAGGAGGATTATGCTAAGCGACATTTATTTTTTTACTGTAAACCAGCAATTTCTTGGAGCTCTTCTCTGCAGAACAGAGCTCTTCTTCCTCTCTGCCTGTGCTGATGGTTGCTTCTGTGCACCAGGGAGTGGGCAGGTGAGAGTGGGCGGCTGGTGTGCAGAGCTGAGCGCATCTTTGCAAATTATCTGCAGGCTTCAGGTAAAATGTAGATCAGAAAGTATCACAGAGCAGGAGGTGTTTTTCAGATTTGGATAAGCAATGTTTGATGTGGGATTTTGTGAGTTTTCTGTACTGTTTCTGGAGCACCTGGTTCCCACTAAGGAAACACTGTAAAAAACAGAAGTAAAACCTCTCCAATGGGGTTTTGAAATGTCTGTATCAAGCTGGTGCCATTTTGGACCTTCCTAACTGTCTGCCTGTTCAAAGCCCAGAGAACTCAATGGAAAATCCCACAGCTTTCAGCAAACGTTGTGTCAAGTCATACTAGACCTATAACCAGAATTTATCCACGGGAAAAGTATGGCTTGATAACTTCATTCTCTCTTCTAATGTATGGGAAACTAAGGTCAACAATATACCAGGAATTAATGTTTTTAACTCCTTATACTGTATAGCACCATATCTGAGAAATCCCAGTGACCTACTCCATATGTTATAGAGAAGCAACTTCTGGACTTCATGAAATGCTTATTTGTATGCCGGTCCTTGGTGGTAATCAGGTTGGCTTCAACTTCAGGTTGTCTTTAGCAAAGGACCATATCAGGTTTATAGCATTTTTGGTTGGTGAGAGGGAAGACTTGCTGATTAAACATTTTGAAGGTTGACATTATTCCTAGATCTCAGATGCTTCAGACTCAGTGACTCAAGCAACTGCACCCAAAGGCACTGCTCACTACAATGAAAGAAAATTAGAAACATGATTCAGGAAATTGGGAGAACATCCAGGATTTCAAAGAGCAGAACAAAGAGAAGGTGGCAAACAAAACACAGGCAGAGCAAGTTGTGAAGCTGTAGGTTCTCAGTGGTACCTGGTGCTGTCTAGAGCATGGGGGCTGGGCTGGGACCTTAAGGTCTCTGGATCTGCCACAGATTGTCTAGCTGACCTTGGGCAGGTCCCTGCCCCTCCACTTCCCTTCCTTGTTCAAAGAGCCAGAGCTATCTTTCACAAATATTTGCCGAGGTAGTGCCTACCACCAGGAATCAAATGTCAAACTTGCCCCTTATTCTTCTCCCTGTTTAAAGTTTGTAGGTGCTATTTCCTTTTCCCAAGGATGGTGCACAGGCCTCGCTGTCCTTCATGCAGCACCAGGGGACACAAAGGCATCACGCCCGATCAATGACCGTGCAGGCTACCTTTCACAATTCCCTCTGACCTTGTCTCAAAGGTGTCAGAGTGCCCCCTCTCTAAGTGGGAGGTTGAACAAGCCCTCTCCAGTGGCTGGGGTCTGGGAGGGAGCTGCCTCTCACAGAATCACAGACTCCTCTGGGACATGTTGGGCTGTGCTTGCTCTGCCAGCCAGGCTGGAAAACTACGCCTGGCATTCACTCCTTGGCACTTGTCACCTTGCTCCAAAGCATTCCTTTTCCCCTGGTGAGCCCCAACACTGTAGAATATCCCTCAGTGGCATTTTTCCTGAGCAAGGCCAGCAGGATCAGGCCACATGACACCAACGTGAAGGAACAGCTTTCCTGTGATCTAGGAATCTGATCTGGTGATGCCACTGGCTGAAATGCTTCTCTGATAGGGCTGGAGTATCATTTGTCCTCTTAGGAAAGACATAGACATTGTCCAGTTGTCAGTCAAGACAAGATGGCTTATTTGCCCCTTTTGGTGTAACTTACCGTGTGAAAGACAGAAACCAGATGGTGAGTAGAAATGCTGTGAAAGAGAGGGATGAGACTCATTTGTGTGTAGTGTCCACGAGTAAAACTCTTACTATGGGAGCTGCCACTGACCTTCAGGAGTCTTGTCCATCAGATGAGAACCCAAGAAAAGCTCCTGCTACAGAGGGTCTTCTCTCTGATGTTATTATTTGAATGGTTTGATTTTCATGTGGACCAAAAACCCAGAGATCTCAGCACTTCGGAGAAATCAGATCACTTACCCAAGTGAGTTTCCATTTTAGGAACACATTAAAAATCACAGAAATGAGCATAGCACTTCCATCTATTTACCTTATAATAGTTAAGGCCTTGACCTAGCTGTGGACTGGTGGAGGCCAGTGTCTGTGTCCTCAGCCAGGACAAATTGGAAATGTGTGGCTTTACACAACAGATGACAGTGAAAGGTCTTCCTCCAGCTTCTCATTTGGAGCTGACAGGTCATTACACACCTTGCTTTTAAATTCAACTTCCAAACTGTATTGTGTCAGCCATCTCAAACTGTAACCTTGCCATCTGATTCAAGGAGCTGCAGATCATCTGGGACATACTCCAGGGAGCCTCACAGCTGATGCTAGTTACCTCCTGTGTTTAAGCCACCCTTCCTATATGTTCAGAGATCATTTACTTATCCTAAGATGTGTCGCTAAGTTGTAAGACCTCACAGTGGTGAGGAACAGTCTCTCTGATCCTCGGAGTGTCAGGCAATGCAGAAGGCACCCAGATGCACTTAGTGCTCTAATCCTGATCCTCTCTTGTTTTATGCCAGACTTACCCCATTATAAATCCACATGGGGTTAATCTTGATTTATTGCTGAACAATTGGTATCAAAGTCAAACTTCTGCTCAGTCTTGCTTGTGGTTATAAAATTCGGATTTGCATCTCCTTGTGAACTTTAATCTCTGAAGATTTACTCATCCGTCTTTTTATTTTTTTTTCTGTTCATTTCTCCCCCCACAAATTAATCCAATGGGTTGTCATTTTCCTTTAAACACTGAAAATGACCTTGCTTATTTTGATGGGCTCTGAACAATAGCACTCGCTGTGTTGCTCTCATTTGCCATCCTGGGGCTGTGAGTCATTATGGTTATGAAAGACAGAACATTGAGTCACTGACTGTCAAACATCTCTGCTGTGAGGGATGGAGCCTTTCAAGAACCCCTCTCCTGCTAATCATTACTCTTGTGTATTTACATTGAAGTAGGACCCTGATCCCAAGTCGGAGCCAGGGCTTTAGTCATTAAGTGCAGTGCAAACACACTTGTCTTGCCATAGTCCTTGCCCTGATGAGCAAGTGTGGGACCAATTGGGACTATCTACATCTAGAGAAACTTCCATCTAAGGGTATTTAGAGATATTGATTAATTTAACCTTGCAACAGTTGTATCTGTTAGCAGTGAGTCAGCATGTGGAGTAGTAGTTGGGCTGGTCATTACAACACTGACCTAGGGCTTGGCTGCTCTTGCTTCTCCCTATTTGTCTCACCACATATCTCCTATGGGACCTTGCATAGGTCTTCAATAGATGTTGGGCTTCTGACTACCCATGAAATATGGGTCTTGGCTTTGGCGTGCCTCACCATCATCTCTGTAGAGGGTGTTAACACTGCCCCTTTTACAGCATGAAAAGATGAGAAGACCTGACATGCTCAAAGGTAGGGAAAGCCTGAAAACGAAGGTGTTTCTGGCAAATGGAAACTAACCTGCATGCCAGAGTGCTGGGCACACAAACAGCTTCGGCTCCTGCCATTTGGGCTCTGATGCTACTCATCCAAATTTGGTCTTTGGTGGAAACACACCCCATGAGGTGACATGGTTTACCAGCATCAGCAGCAGAGCCGGGGTTAGTACTGCTATTGCCATGCTCAAATTATTATTATTGTTTCCATGCGCCTTTCCTAATGCAAAGTACCTCTTTGCTCAGTCTGGGCTGCAGTGCCCTCAGGACCATGCCCAAACCCTGTGATGGACTTTCTCCTCTCCCAGCCCAGACCCCAGGAGTGCGGTGGTTTCTGATGGAGCATGGCTCCACAAGGGTGTCCCTCCTCCAAGCCCTTCTGCATGTTCCAGCAGTGACACCAGCTGCGGTTTGTTACAAAGACATGTCATACTGCTTGCAGCGCTTCCCAC
Organism: Gallinago undulata; assembly: GCA_026546715.1. Lineage (NCBI taxonomy): Eukaryota > Metazoa > Chordata > Aves > Charadriiformes > Scolopacidae > Gallinago > Gallinago undulata. Next base: position 194,600,115 of record JAOTQQ010000001.1, on the reverse strand, counting down.
CCCATCAACTCTACGGCCAAACTGAGGTTTATGTTAGTGCTTGCTGGATCCAGCTCTGTGCTTAATCCTTCTTGACCTGCTCCCTGTCCCAACAGGCCAAGTACAAGCTTTGGTGACGCCCGCTTTGAGGTTTATACAGGTGTCACTGGCAGCGCAGACGCCAGGTCTGAAGCACTAAGCTGTATGAATTTCCCCACGAGGGTTTTGTGTTTCATTAAGTCAGTTTTGCTCTCGTGCCCCAGGAGCTGCTGATGCAGAGGGGAGCAAAAACCCTTGGCACAGGTCTCTGGCAGCCAAACAGCCAGAGACCAATTTCTCATCTTTGCTGTGACTCTGCTGACACTGGTGTCAAACAGCAGAAATTCCCCTTGCACTGGTGGTGGTGGAAGTGCGGTTTTCTGTACAGGGTGTCGTTGCTGATAGTCTGTCAGCTTCTTCTAAGACCCCACATCATTCTTTAATGACTTATGCTAACATCAACAATCTTTTTGGCAAAGTGAAACGCATTTTAACAAGCTGCCCTCGGTATCGCATAAGTGATCCCTGACAGTGACCCAAGAAGTGAAGACAGGAGCCACTGTTAAGTAGACCTGTTTCTTTTTTAATATCTTCCTGGTGGTTGTTTTCTTTCAGCTGACACAAATAGCTGTGCTGCAGCGACTAACCTTCACATCTTGGTGATGAATGTGTCACCCCCGTTACACCAAGCACAAGCTTTTGCTAATGTCCACTTATGAAACCTTGCTCAGTCAAAGTGCATGGTGATTTGAAGACCATTATGTAAATGCAAGTTGCTCTGTCACTGAAGGATGGCTTTAAATATACTTGGCCAGTGAAGTTTGTCCAAACTACTTGCTATTAATAATCAGAGGGGCTGGAAAGGGAATGCTGCCCTGACTGGGTAGGCACAGGGGGCTTCTTCCAGGCAGGTGGGTTGCTCTGCTTACACTTACATGTCACAGAATCACAGAATGATATAGGCTTGGAAGGGACCTCTGGAGATCATCTAGTCCAACTCCCCTCCCAAAGCAAGTCCACCTAGACCAGGTTACACAGGAACTTGTCCAGGTGAGTTTTGAATGTCTCCAGAGAAGGAGACTCGACCACCTCTCTGGGCAGCCTGTTCCAGTGCTCTACCATCCTCAAAGTAAAGAAGTGCTTCCTCATGTTTAGGTGGAACTTCTTATATTCAAGTTTGTGCCCATTTCCTTTTGTCCTATCCCTGGGCACTACTGAAAAAAGAGTGGTCCCTTCCTCTTGACACCCACCCTTTTAGTATTTTGTAATACATCATTTTTGTAACCCTCTGCTGTACCCTCTCCAGCAGTTCCCTGTCCTTCTTGAACTGGGGGGCCCAGAACTGGACACAGTACTCTAGATGGGGCCTCAGCAGGGCATAACAGAGGAGCAGGATGACCTCCCTCAACGTGCTGGTCACACTCTTCCTGATACACCCCAGGATGGCATTGGCCTTCTTGGCCACAAGAACACATGCCTGCTTTGGGTTTACTCCTTGTTTTCAGATGAGTGTGAATCAGGAGCAAGGTGTCCATAAGGCAGAGCAGAGCTCCTCGGTCACGTGCCCACTTTGAGAAATAGGTCCTCTGAAAGGCTCTTGGGTTGTTTTGCTTGGGAAGCACAATCAAGTGAGAATTGCTGGTTGCTTCTGGAAGTACCGATTGCATTTAATGGAGGTGACAGGTACTTGTTTGACCCTCTGTGCATCTCTCTCTGCTCAGAGTTCAGGCTACAGAAATGCTATTTCTTGCCCTCTAGATAAGGGTGAAGGATGAAGTGCTGTAAAATAAACCTACTCAGAGTGTCTCATGGTGGTAAAGGACTGCTCATGTTGGAAGTTTATAGTTGAGATGGTAGAAGTTGCAGGTGGTGGGCATGTTACAGCAAAGGTTTCTTTAGATTATAACTGGGCAGCAAACTAAATTAAAAAACAGAGTGACTGGCGGTGCTAGGCCTGTAATTAAGTGTATGGGTGGATGCAGGGCTTATCTGCTAACATACGAACATTAAAGAATCCCCCTAAACCACATTAAAAAGTTTATACGGTTGAACTTAATTGCTCTTCTTCTTGTCTTGCAGTTGGTGAAATTAAAGGAAATTTTGGCCTTATGAAAAAAATAAAGAGGATAATTCAGGAAGAGAACTGTCTGGCAGTGCTCTGAAGTTTTATTGCAAAACACGTAAGAAATACTCATCACTAGTTGGATATATAGATTATTCTAATACAGGGCAGCAAAATATATGAATGTTACGCAATAAACAGGGTCTAGTCCGTGTAATGTAATTCAGGTCAGTAATTGCAGTGAGACCACTGGCTCTGTCAGGGCTTCTGCCGTGAGTTTCTTTCTGCACCAACTTGCGTCATTCCATAGAATTTTACTCAAGCTGGCCTATTTGCAATTATTCACCTGGCCTGCTGAGCCGCGGTGTTTGATGGCCTGACTGATATCCCCTCCTTGTTCTCTGCCGTCACACGCGGGGCAGGACAGGACGTGGCGGTGCTGCTGTGCGGGGTGCGACGTGCGGGGCCGGTGGAGCTCCTGGAAGCTTTGGGCCCAGCCAAGAGCAGAAGGAGACTGTTGATGAGCCCAGCCAGGAGCTGCTGCTTTATGAGCCTGGGGATTCGAAATTAAGCTCTAAGCTTCAGGAAGCGTCATGGGCTCGCTTGGGGTACAGCGTGACGAAAAAATCACAGGAACCACAAAGTGCATGAGAAAAAAAATAATGAAAGCAATGCACGAGGTGATTGTTTCTCGCTTTCTCCATCCTGAATGAAAAATGACACTTTTCCTATTTCTTTCTTTTTTTTAAGTTGTTTCCTCTCCCATAAAAATGACCTGTTAACCCTTTATTGACTGCATAGAGACTCTATTACTAGCTTTCATACAATCCCTCCGTCTGCTGGAAACTCATAATTACAAGCAATAAAAATACACCAAAAATAGGTGCACCTTTAGTGTTGTGTTCGGGAACCAGCATCCCACGGAAGGCTGCTTATGTTTTTTTTTTTCTCCAGATATTGTAACACACGAAAACAACCTCCCATGCTGCAAGGGACATTTAAAATGCATGCTTCACTCTTCTACCTTTTATTGCACTCCACTCCACAAGAGTTCTGAGCCTGCATCAAATTCTCCGTGACCCAGCTCTAAGCGTTCCACTTAGTTAGCCTAAACCTCTTTACATTCCTCAACTCTGATCTGCTAATCCCCCATAAATCACCGCTGTTTCTCAACGAGCTCAACCCAGTGCTGAGATTTATGTGGAAAGGATTTGTCATTTCCCACCAGCCTTAACCTGAATCTCGATGGGTGGGTGCTGGGGAGGAGCCGCAGCACGAGGGGGATGGTTTGGTGCGGGACAGAGCAAACTCCTTGTTTTGCAGGTGACCAAGGATTTTGGGGGAGGTGTGTGTGCAAAAGGGATTGTTTCTGGTGCTGTTTCCACCAGGACAATCCCAGCAGGGAAGGGCCTGGAGGAGTTGAAGGGCGTTTGATTGCAGGCACTGCGTATGCCAGACGCCCGTGCCAGAGCGGTGGCTGGGGATGCCGGGTTGCAGCTTGGGGGGGGGCAGACCCACCCAGCCTGCTCAATTTGTGGACACCATGGGGAGCTTGGTCCTTTGGTGGCTGGCCCCCAGGAGTGCAGGGGACAGGAAGCATGTCTGAGCTCCTTGAGGTAATTAAACAAATGGCACAAACCCTTCCGTGTCCCTCCATCAGGCCTGTCTTGTTTTCCTCAGTTTCGGTGGCCACGTTTCAAGATATTGCCTGTGCCACAGACACAGACAATGAGGTTTTGTTCTGTTACAGGCTGGTTTCTCTGCCTCTCCCCTGGAGTTGTCACATTTTCTTTTCCCATCCCGTGAGCAGGGGTGCAGTCCCCAACCATACCCCTTGGGTGGGACTGGAACCTCAGTCCCTTCCCATTGTTTTGGCTCTCTCCATACATCATCTGTCCCAGGGCAGGGCATTTACAGCGGAATTCCCTCCCTTCAAATCAAGGGGTTTTGTTTGCTATAGAATACAATCTCTGCTCTCATTCTTCACACCCAAAGCATCACCCCTTCCTGTAGGCTGTCACCTTTCCCATGGCAACCAAGTCCTTGCAGCTGGAGATCTCAGCCAATCCCAACCTCAGCAGCATCTGCTTTGGGCGATGGTGCCCACACCCTTCCTGGGGGTCCCAAACCCTCCCTCAGTTCCCAGCCTTCTGTGCTGAGGCTGAGCACAGGGTCTCCAGGTCTCCAGGACCTGGTCCACCACATCTCCACAGAGTTTCTCCTGGCCCTTGCACTCACCCTTCTCTTCCCTGACATTTCCATGAAGGTTGGCTTCACAGACCCATCATCAGAATGTTATGTGGACATAAAGATGATTAGCCAGGGTGTCCCAATCAGGGGCATCTCTGTCATGCTGCATTCACATGGATGTTAGCAGTCAAACTCCTGCAAAAAAATGTTCCCAGCAGTCCCGTGGATGGATTTGTTGTGTGATAAACAGCATATTTTGGACAAACATTTAGCATTCCCAAAAACTGAACGGGACCATTCAGGGCCTATCGGCACAGGCATACAGAGCTTGTCTGGGGAAAGGACTTTGATGCTGGTTTAAGTTGCATCTATGTGGTGTGAGTCAATCTGGCTGGGCTGGAGCTAGCAAGATGTGGTAGTGGAGACGTGGCATTAAGCAGTGCATCAGCAACCACCAGCTGTTCTCAAGATGTGCATCTTCATCTTATCCCATAAGGGGTATAAATATAATAATAAAAAGCCACCTTGTGCATGAACCACTTGGGGTGAATCTGTTGCTCCTTTTGGCACATGTGTTGTGCTGTGTCCTTGGCCTGACCAGGGATGTCATTCACCTTTACACCTGGAGCAAATGAAACGATGGCTTTTGCTTGGGATTTTTGTTAGTGTGAGAATTTGAAGAAAAAAACAGGCATGTTCCTCTGCAAGTTCTGTGACTTCATAATCTTGAGCTTAACCCACAACAGGTGTCAAAAGACACATGCAGGTGAAAGGGAAGAAAAGGTACCTGTAAGGCAGGTTTTCCCTGTCTCTTCTGTTAGTTTTCATATCATGTTTCCTTGTTTCTGTGTGTATCAGCTCTTCTCCACTCTTCATCCATTCTTCTCTTTTTTTTTAAATTTCATTCTTTCCTTGTGTTTGATTTTTTTCTCCCTCCCTTGTATTCCCTGTTTGTCCTCCTCCCCCTTTCTGCTTTGGAGAGCATCACTCCAGCACTGGTGCATTTGTACCTGCTGGACTTGCAGAGGTCTGGGTGGCTGGTGAAACACCAGGACACTGTGTAGCTGCCCGGTATGGCTCTGCCTCCCCACAAATTACTCCAGTGAGACCCGAGCCTCCCAGGGGTACCACAGAGGGAGACCAGTGCCCCCAACCTCCATGGGCTCCAGCTGCAGCATCCCATCTCCCAACTGGTAACACGTCCTTAAATGGTTTCTACTTCAGCTCATAAACCTGAGGGAGGAGCCTTGGTTTTTAACTTCAGCCTCTCTGCTACTGCTCACCTTTCCCAAGCTGCTAGAGACCATGCAGCCCTCTCTGCACTTGGGCTCTTAGAGGAGGAGTTGGATTCAGAAAGACAAGGTCCTGGCTTATTCCTAGGACTTAACTCTGAGGTTGCTTTCATTCATCTATTGGATCACCCCCCAGCTATGAGTGGAGTGGCTCTGTGTAGCTAAATAGTGGCAATAGTTATCCAAAACAGACTCCGAGCAGCACAGCAGTGGGGGCTGAGCCAGGGCGCCTGGCAAGGCTGCTGGAGGTCCAGTGCTAATACAGTTATTTTAGCAACGAAGCAGTTATGGCTCTTATTCTACTCCTTGTGCAGCAGGCTATCTCTAGTTCTGCCTGAGTTCGTACCTGAAAGCAGAATTTCACATCCAGCTCTAGAATTTTTGTTGCTTCTAGTTAAATACCCAGAATGGTTCTGGTTTTGGGCTGTAAGCCGATGACAGTACATTTCAGAAATGCATGAGCATTCAGCATTCGTTCCGCTTGACGAGCTGCTTCTCCTGCCTCTTTGGCTAGATCAGATCAGAAAAATGCAGTTTAGCTACCCTTTCTATACCACTCTTGCCCTGTTCTCACTGCTTTGGCAGGTCAACCTTACAGTTGAAGCCTTGTTCCAGCTCTGTCAAATCACTTCCTTCTCATTCTAATTCCCATGAATGAAATTTCAGTCTTTCATTTCTGGTGCTTGTTAACACCAGGGACAATATTGATGGGGTCCAAGAGAAAATGTTTTGTTGGGTAAGGCAGGATGCAGGGTGGGTGAGAAGGAGCAGAAGCACCAGCAAGGAGGGCAAATAAGGCAGTGTGGAGAAGCTGGAGAAGCACTCGTAAGGAAGCGCTTTTGGGCTGATGGCTGGACAGACCAAGGCTGGGAAATCTGAGCACAGAAGCTTGTTCAGTTCACGCTGTGTGTTGGGAAATAGCGGCCTTTTATGTTCCTGGTAAATAGGCAGCGTGTGTCACATATTGTGTAACTCCATCATCCATTTGTTCTAAAAGGAAAAAAGAAAAAAAAAAGACAATAGCCAGAAAATTGCAAGCTGCTTTGTTTGTAGGATAAAATAACTGTATGGTACACCACACTAAAAAAGCCTTTTAAAATATTACGGGTTTTAAACCTGTTTTGTAGTAGGCAAGGAGCTCTACGTATGAAAGAAGCATCTGGGTTTTGGTCCAAGTTTATTCCTTCTGCACCCAGGGTGATGCCCGACACTGCGCTGTGCACTGCAGCCCCAACGTGATGAACCGTGAGTTGTGGTGTGACTTACGGGAGGGAGGAGGCATTATTGCTCGCTCTGGTGTCGTCCCAATTCACAGAATCACAGAATCACATGGGGTTAGAAGGGATCTCTGGAGATCATCTAGTCCAACCCCCCTCCCAAAGCAGGTCCACCTGGAGCAGATTGCACAGAAACGTGTCCAGGTAGGCTTTGAATGTCTCCAGAGAAGGAGACTCGACCACCTCTCTGGGCAGCCTGTTCCAGTGCTCTGCCATCCTCAAAGTAAAGAAGTTCCTCCTCATGTTTAGGTGGAACCTCTTACATTCAAGTTTGTGCCCATTTCCTTTTGTCCTATCCCTGGGCACTGCTGAAAAAAGAGTGGTCCCTTCCTCTTGACGCCCACCCTTTAAGTATTTATAGGCATTGATCAGTTCCCCCCTCAGCCTTCTCTTCTCCAGACCAAAAAGACCCAAGTCCCCCAGCCTCTCCTCGTAGGAGAGATGCTCCAGGCCCCTCATCATCTTTGAGGTCCTCTGCTGTACCCTCTCCAGTAGTTGCCTGTCCTTAGCTGGATCCTCCCACTCAGCTGTTCAAAGGCAGTGGTGGGGACACCATCTCACCTATGGGGTATACAGTACCTGCAGGAACATCAGATGGCTCCAGAAACCTGTCTTCTGGGAGCTATCAGAGTATGAACATTTCTGGGAACCAGGTCCCTAAGGATTTCCAAAGGAGGACGAAGCTGCCTTAATCTTCTCAAGCCAAATGACGCCAGAATCGAGCCAGTTGAGCACCTTTTCCCCACCTCTTTAATAGTAAAGATGTCACAGTTCTATTATATATATTACTGTAGCTCCTTTAGATTTAATTTAAGCTACATGACCTTGCATTTAAAGAGCCTGCCCTTGTCTATAATCTAATCAGCTCAGTCAAGAGGAATACTTGGACAAGGATGAATTTGGGCCCAGGAGCCAGAAATTAGATTGTGTGCAATTGCATCTGTGGATTTATAGCAGAAATTTACAACAGAAAGAAGGGATTTTTATCTTCTCAAGTGCCCAACAGGAGGGAAAGTTAATGGCTGCCACATTTATTGCATGACATCTGCAAAGACCCCTTGGAGTTCTGTCATTAGATGGATGGAATAGACATCTGCGAGTCAATGGATTGGTTAAAACACAAGAGGAAGAAAAAAAAAAAGCCATTCTCTCCTGGTCAGTGGGACACTGCTGTGATGGCAGCCATAAGAAAACGTGAGGGATGGTTTTGTACCCCCTGAAGCAACTGAAATGGAGTTTTCCCAAATGCAGTTTGCACTCTACTGCTGGTGTTGCTCAAAACCATTTCAGTTCCCCCAGCCCGGTCAGGGATGTCAGGCTGCTCAGATCCCACGCTGTGCCCTGCTCCTCCCTCTGCCTTATCAGCGTTATGCCGGGTCCTCGCATCTGATCAGCATCCAGGGCTTTGTTTTCTGTGTGGCAGAAACGATGCCTTTTTCCTGACGCAGGCCGTGGGGATGACGCACGTGCCAGTTGTGATCTCAAACAGCAACCTCACTGTTGCTTGCTTTCCCCTCCCCTCATACCAGGTGCTGCAAAAAACCACACCCCAAAACCCCCCAACCCAGTGCCAGGAATTGAAATGTAAGGCCAGACAGTAGGGGACACATATGGGCAGATGGGGAGATGCAAAGAAAGAATGAGGTGATCTTATTTATTTTAACTTATCCCACATAGACAAATAGACATTTGGGTTTGTGTATGAGCTGTACAATAACTTTGTTTGTGCTGGCACAGGAGCCCCAAACCATTACATTCGCATTTCCAGCTCTGGGTAGTAACATTTTGAATACAAAATTAAGCAAATGTTTTACTTTAAGTTACAAAACCCAAGTCTATTCACACTGGGTTTTGGGAAACCTTTATAAAAACAACATAACACAAGATTGCATCTAAACTGTTTGGCAGCCTGCCTCTAATGGCAACCAGGAGGTTTATTGTTGTGAATTAGTTATTTAGTAGAAGCTGAAAGTGTGACAAAATAATGGCAAGAGGGTTGTTGGTTTTTTTTTTTTATTCGTAGAAAGTCAAAGCTGATAAGTCTCAGCAGGAACATGCTGTACAATGTTAGAGCAGAGACTGCACCAAGAGAGATGCAACATAAGAACCTGAACTGATGAGAAGCGAGAACCAGGAGAAAAAACGTGTAACCAACCAGAGGAGCGGCCAGTGCCTGAAAGGCTTCTGATGAGAAGGGATTTCTTTGTGTTGCTCCACGAAAATCTTTCCTACTACCTGGTAATTGCATCAAGGGAAAAACAAAACAAAACAAAACAAAAACTTAGACAACTGAAGAAACAGATCAAGAAAAAGGCTTCCTCTGTTGTGGGTGCACGGGCACGCGGCTTTGCCTGTGGACCCTGGGGGCATCGTTAGTGCGAGCCCCGTTCCCTGTGAAGGAAGCAAAGCTGGAGAAATAATGAGTTCAAATGAAGGGGCTGTTGGCACAATATTGTGATTATTTGAGGAAATAATGTGATATGAAGATTAGCACACAGGATAATAGCTATTGCATATAGCAGTGTTTTATGGTCCATTCTGTGTTGCTTAACATTGTTACTCATTCTGTGTCAGGCACTATTAAACTGAGTTTTAAAAGGAGGCCCTTTGCCTTGCTCTAGTGCTGGCAGCTTTGGTGTATTGTTAAGCTTTACAGTCTACGTGTCTGTGTGCATAATGTAACACTTACTGGTCTGAACTGTAATTCAGTTTTATAATCTTTTACTACTGTGAGACATTGTCCCTTATGGAATTCTCATAACCTCAAACTTTATTTTCTCATAAAAACAAAGCAAAACAGTTCTTCCCTGAGCTTTATAATTTAGGGTAGCCTATGGCCTCTCTGCAGAGACTTCTCAGTATCATCGTTGTTCTGCAAATTAAGAAGCTACATTTTCCTTTGATGTCTGGGGTAGGAAGGAAACTGCCCATGACTCAGCAGCAGCAGCAGCAGCAGTATTGGGGGACATTGGCCCTTGCCCAGGTCAATGGGGTCCTGCACATCCAACACGACTGGCTCTTGTTGCCTGCTCTCCTCTGTGAGGACTCAAACGGGACCCCATGCTGAGACCAGCCTCATGAGATGGCTCCAGTTCATCAGAGAGAGAGATACGATGTGGCCAGACATGATTCTGGCCCTGGGCAATGGCAGGATAGATACTTGGGAAGTATAAAATTTAATTAGAAACTCTGATATATTAATCCTTGCCACATAACTATGAAGATCTTGCCAACATAGAGATATTGTATATTTTTAAATGAAGCAGAAAATCTGCCTTTTATGAAGAAATAAACTCAAATCGTATGGTGAGTCCTTTTTAACTGCAATCAGTCAAGGCCTCTGGGAAATTTTGTATCCCAAAATAGTACAAGCTCAAGTTAAACACATTAAACTAATACATGTCCCTGCCCCTCTGACATCCCTAGTGTGGGGTACCCTCTGGGAAGTGTGGTCCTGCTCCAGACCCACTGTGAGCCACATCCTAGAATCACAGAATCATCATGGTTGGAAGGGACCTTTGAGATCATCATAGAGTCCAACCATACACACATACAGAAAAAAATCCCCCAATGTTTTGGGCACTAGAGCATGCCCTGAAGTGCCACGTCTACACCTTCAGGGATGGTGACTCCACCACCTTCCTGGGCAGGCTGTTCCAGTGCCTGACCACCCTCTCAGTGAAGTAATTGTTCCTAATATCTAATCTAAACCTCCTCTGCTGCGACTTCAGACCATTTCCTCTGGTCCTGTCATTATTCCCTTGGCAGAAAAGGCCAACACCCACCTCTCTACAACCTCCTTTCAGGGAGTTGTAGAGGGCAATGAGGTCTCCCCTCAGCCTGCTCTTCTCCAAACTAAACATGCCCAGTTCCCTCAGCCTCTCCTCATAGGACTCATTCTCTAGACCCCTCACCAGCTTGGGGCTCTCCTCTTGACACGCTCCAGAACCTTAATGTCCTTCCTATAGTGAGGGGCCCAGAACTGACCACAGTACTTGAGCTGAGGCCTCACTGGTACAGAGGCATGTGACTTCCCTACTCCTGCTGGCAACACTATTTCTGATACAAACCAGGATGCCATTGGCCTTCTTAGCCACCTGGGCACACTGCTGGCTCATGTTCAGCCAACTGTCCACCAGCCCCCCCAGGTCCCTTTCTGCTGAGCAGCTGCCCAACCACTCTTCTTGGAGCTGTCTTGGCCCTTGCACACAGAAGATCTGCAGGAGGGTAAGGAGAGGCAGCAGGTTGGCACCTATGCTGTCTGAACCAGCCCTGGTGGCACATGTGGGTTTCTCTTCTCATCAGGAGTTTTGGACCATCATTTGATCAGATGTGGGTGTGATCTGGAGCCCCAGACTCTTATCTGGCCATTGGGGAAGACTATATCACAGATTTAGGATGGTCCCTTCAATCCCTGAGCTCAGCCCTGGACCAAAGGCTCCTGGGGTTGTAGGAGAGCTCAGGGTTGAATTAGTCCTCAATACTGGCTTGTCTTAATTGAAAAAAGACAGATGCAACTATTCCCTGGTTCAAGTTCAGCTTTAATTGCGCATGCCTGTATTGCAGTGGGGATTTAAATCTACTGCCCCAAACTGCCTGAAAAGTACTATTTAGGTTTGGTCTTGATTTTGTAAGCTAAGGGCCAAGGGATGAGCATGCAAGAGCTGTTGTTCCCTCAGGGGTTCACGTGGGGCTGGGTCCAAGAGGAACTGTCCTTTTCTGTGACTGCAGATTGGTGGCATTTTTGTCCTCCAGCATCCCAAGGGGATGGTGATGAGCATGCAGGTTTGTGAGAGGTCATCCAGAGAAAACTTGTCCCCATTTTTGTTACTCAGCAGGCAGCTGTTTCCTACCACTTCCCAAAGGACAATGTGGGAGCTACCCCATTTGCTACCATCCTCATTTTCCCCTGCAGAACCATGCTCCTGGGAACATCTCCACACAGAATAAAGCTGAAAATGCACTGCTTTCTCCACCTTTGCCTTGGGATGACGTGCAAGGCATACCTAATGTCCAATGAGCCGGCAGCTAAGTTTGGCTTCATTCTTCCTTGCAAAATCTGTGCCAAGGAAAGAATTTTTCAGGCACATCAAGCTTTATTAGCCTTAAAAAAATGTAAGGAGACAGGCTATTTATGTTTGGAGTGCCACCAGCAGGCACCATGTGAATTCTCTGTTTACCTCTCTGCTGGGGGACCATATTCCCAGCCTCCATCTCACAGCTGGCAAGGGTCTGGTGGGGAGAGGGTATGCTTTGTGGTGTACAAGCCTCAGCACCTTGGGACGCAGCAGTGGGTCCCAGCTCACCCCACGGCTCCCCATGCTGCTGCGAGGCAGCCTAACGCTCCAGCTGGGTCTGCAGAGGGAGCAGGGGCAGAGGAAGAGTTTTATTTGTTTGGGAAGCACTCGAACACCATGGAGATGAAGGCCGCATAAGCACCTAGGCAAATAGAAAAGACTTTGCTAACAGCGAGCAGTAATGCCCGATGAGTCATTCTGCTGCCCTGCCGGGTTGTTATCACTTTTGCATTGTGCAATCAAAAGCTATGAAGTTGGCAATAAAAGTAATGAGCGATGAGACGAATCAATCTCTGCCTGGTTATGCAGAAGGCAGCCGTTCTTTATAGACTCTCAATGAAACATAGGGGGTTGCTTTCAAAGCAAAATTCCACATTATCCAACTTCTTTGAGCTTGAAGAAGGCTCAGATCTTGCTTGGGATGCCTCAGTATGGACCTCTCTTTAATTGAAACTGTATCTACTGCTTAACTAAAGAATCTCTCCTGTTTCTTCATGACAATATGCCTCTAAGGGTTAATGAGTCACAGGAAGAGACCACCTAATTCATTCACCACTACAGTATGAATAGCCTGAAACTGCTGTAGGCTAGCAGCTCCTCTCCTCCACATAATGAGCTGTAACTCGATATATATAAGCAGCCATAGGGGATGTTCTTCCCTTATCTGACTGAAAATGTATAATGTAAGGTAGGTATTAAAGGTTAAAATCTTTTAGCTAAAATGGGGCGCTTCTTCTTCCACCCTTCCACCATTTTAAGTACTGACCCTGAAATGAACTTAATTTAAGAGTCTCTGCCTGTATCCACTTCTTCTTGCATATTGGGATTTTGGATGGGATTCATAATGAAAGAGCCCTTTTCTGTCAAAGAAGCTGTGTTTCCTGCATATTTCTGGTTCTTACTAAAAGTTTTCTTTTCCTGTGGGATTTCTTGAGCTGTTCTTCAAATTCAGGTATTCAGCTTTGTTCCAGGTAAACATACAATCAGCAGGAACATTCAGCCTCAAGCTTTTGGAGATTCAACAACCATTTATTTTAATAAATGTCACTTTCATTAAAGGGAAACTAACCCCAAATGTCTGGGTTGAAACTCTGGACGACCTTGTTTGTATCCAAGCCTTCACATTTGTATCCAAGCCTGTGATTCTGTGATTCACAGTTCAGTTCTGCCCTTGTACGGGCTGGCTCTTGCTGCCACTGTGCTTAGAGATCCAGCTCTGAATTCAGGCCTAATGTCTGTGGTTTGGGCTCATCTCACATTATTAGTCATATCCTCATTGTATCACTACTTCTGGTCAGTCGCTCCCATTTGGAGAATGGATTTCTCATACCAGTCTCCATCTCTTACCCCAGTTTGTAACCGCTCTACTCCAGCAATGGCTCCAACTTATATTACTGCCAAACATACATATCTATGCAAGTCCCTTTGAGCTGCTCTCTTCTAAAAACCCTGTGTTCTCCATGAGCCACTTTCAGTGGTCTTTAGCAGGGTAACTCTGGATATGCCCAAGAACTGGGTGGGTCTTATGTCCTTTACCTCAAGTCACTCCATCATTATGGATGAAGATTTTCTTCTCTCTTTATCCAGCCAGGGTTCCACTCTTTCATTCCTTTTTATCTGTACTTTTTCAGCTATGCTCTGTGAAGATTCTCTGTTTGCTGCTCCATGTCTCCACGCAGCACAAGAGCTTCCTTCCTCCTCTATACCCTCTGCTCCCCTAACTACTAGTGGTTAGCCGAAGAGTGGCTTGGGGACTAGGGATTTTTCATGTCTTGATCTGTCTTTTGGAATTGAAAAATATATAAGAAATATTTAGTCAGCCACAGAAGAACTCTCTGTAGACTGGTGGAATTACATATTGGATGTGAAATGAATCTTGGTTTTATGTGTCCATTAAAAAACACAGACGTTCCTCCAGCAAAGCTCAGTATCACTGGGTTCTTTATCAGCAGATAGAAAACACATGTGCCGTTCAACTGGCAGGAAGTCATAAGATCCAGTTTTTTTGTCTCTAGTAGCTGAAAGACCAGCACTTCTTTGTGTTTACAGCTCCCTAACACAACCTATAACTGACTCCAGGACCCTAACCCAGCGAGTGGGTGAGGGTAGGTCATTACTTGTCACAGAGCACTCAATGAATCCTTTCAGCAGCGCAGAAGGACCAGAGGACACTTTAGCAAAATCAGCCTTGACTTCATGTAAGTTGGGTGGAACAACCATAATGTCCTTCCTTTTTTATTTTGGTGTTTGCTAGCCATTTCTTTTTTTCCTTTGGCTTAAATTAAAATCAACAATAAAGTATAAAGAAGCTCCTAGAAATAGACATTTTAAGATAATGGGAGATGGTTGCAACAAGAAAGCCAATTGCAAAGAGGTTGTCTTTAACCTCAGACAGACAAAACTAACTGCAGTAGAGAGACTATGTGGTTCAGGGAGTGGACAGTTGAACTTTTTACCTTTCACTGGCCTCTACCAGACACTGTTGAAAGTCCCTGGAACTCGTTTTATCTACCTTCGGCTATTTAAAAATTAGCAGTCAGACCTAAGATTTCTAAGACTTTTAGACTTGCATTCTAGGCAACGGAGAAAGGCACCTTGACTGGACAATTCAGCTTAGGTGTCTCAGTGCCTACCTCAGCTGCTCTCTGAAGGTAACCACAAATTGTCTGTAGAGGAACCCAAAATTACTAGTCTAGCCTTGATCTTTAGCTTTTAGATGGATTAAATTTAGTGTAATAAATCCTATTCATATTGCCCAGACCTGTAGTGACCAAAAGTTTCTGCTGCCTTATGGCTGTTTTGTTGGCTTTCAATTGGCAAGTGCTGCAGTGGATCATATCATAAAAGTCCTTCTTTGCTGCTGGTCCCATCCAAGCTGCATGGAGACTGAACTAGTCTTTCTCTATGGAAAGGACAATTTGGTCCAGGGACTATAGACGCAAACCGGGGCACACCAACCGGTCTATGGTCAGGGTTAGTTACCCGGTGTGGACATGGCCACAGTGTCTGCACAGTTGAGTGGTGTCCACATTTTGGAAAGATGACAGGACAATTAACACCAGCTACTCTAAGGACTACCAGATATGTCTACCTGTCTAATCTGCTGGCTTTTGTATGGGTTACTTGCAGCTTGGATGCTATGAACAGTCTGACAGCACCTGCATAAACACATCAAAGTTTATTAGTGGTAAAGCTATGGGCTATATTGCTTGTGGCAGAGCTATGTGGTGGTCCCCCAAGTGTGAATTTTGAAGCCCAAACCATTGCACTGTTCTCTTTACACAATTACACAGCCTGCCTTGGTGAGGTTCCATGGGCAATATGTGAGACAGGCTGGGGAGGGAGGGGGCAAGTACAGGCATGTGCAAACAAACCAAACAAAAGTATCTCCTCCTGAAGATATGGAGAAGCCTATGCCCTGGACACTTCAGCACTTTGAGGAGGATACTCTCTCAGTTTTGCTCTCACATCTCACTGGAGGCTGAACAGGGGGCTCAGGGGGTCATTGTCCCTCCCACAGCCAGCTGGGTGACCCACAGGGTCTGGCAGTTATGGGTCTGCAATGCAGCCAAGGGAAGCATCAGTCACAGGGATCCGAGCTGCTGCAAGCACATTATTCACCTGCAGCCTTGAACATCAGTCCCATCCCTACTGTATGCTCACACAGTCCTGCCTGTGCCTCATGTGCTGAGGACATGAATGAGCCCCCTTTGCACGGCCTTGCACGTTGCCATTTCTTTCGCTGTAGAAGCAGCTATTTCGGAAGCCTTCTGAATAAGCGTCATAGCTGGCATGGTCATCCCAGACACCAGAGCAAGCAGGAGACAACTGTGAATGGGAAGATACCACCAGCTCTTCCCGTATTGCAAGTTCTCAGTGGCATGTTCACCTTTGTGTAGGGTGAGCTGAAGGAGAGCCCTTTCGCTGGCCAATAGGTCATTGGCAGCAGGTATGCAAAGGCTCAGGCACCTGTGAGGATGCTCGTTGTGCACCTCTGCAGCTGCCCTTCTCTGGCGTGAAGCCTACACCTTCCTTAAATAAGCAGCTTTTTTTTAAAGAAAGCTGGAACAAAAGTACCAGAGGGAAGCATCAAGAGAAGCATCAAGTAGCAAGAGAGGCTGTAGAGAGACGAACCCGCTAACCACCATACACAGATAAAAGGAGATGCTTTCTTCATAATGTCAACTGAGTAAATAGCTCCATTGTCACTGGGGTATTATTTGTGTAATCCCTTGGCGTGAATACTGTTTCAAATCTGCTTGTTTTCACATGCAACCACACTTCCTGCTGCTGCTCTCAGCACTGCAGTGCACAGGCCTGCCAGCAAACCCATTTTGAAAGTGATAAGTTTTACCAAAGAGCAGTTTCCCCCCCCCGGTTCAGGGTTAGCCAGGCAGGAGAGGGTTACTTTCAAAGACCTGGTTGGCTTAGCCACCCTTCTGCAGCACCATGCAGCCAAGTCGAGCCAGCAGGAGCTAGCTCCTCAGCCATGCCTGGGGATGTGGCATGGGGGAGGTCCTTGTCCCCCTGGCAGTGGAGAGCCCATCCTGGAAGCTGTGACATCTGGCCATGCCACCCTGTGGTGCTTAGCACTACCCTGGAGCAGGCAGAGGTTCAGAGGAAACCCCAGCGCTCCCAAGGGGTTCTGCTCCAGCTTACAGTGTCCTCTTATTCTTTTTCAAGCGATACCTTCTCTTCCTGCATCCTCAGAAAAGGCGACCCATGATGAATATGGTCCATTCCTGTAACACTCCTACACCATACCATGGGGCTCAGTGCTGGAGGAGAGAGAAGATCCTTAATGCTGAACTGTGATTTGGCAGCAAAAATTGCATCTTAGTTGGAGAGGCGCAAATCGGAATGGAAACCTCTGACTCAAACACCAGAGTGCACCTCTCTACTTGATCTAATGTCAATAAAAGAGACACTTGCAAGCAAATTTGCAGAAATTTGATAAAGGATCTTTTTAGTTGTATGTTCTAAAACTGAAGCAGAGACCTTGTGCAATGAAGACTTAGTTTATATTGACTTACCAAACTTACTGAGGATACAAAGACTCGTGTACCGCTGCTCGATAGAAACCGATTATAGAAAGACACAAAGTTAAAAAAGCCCAATTAAACATTAAAAAGGAAAAAAACCCAACCAACCCATCAAGCAAACCATTGCACAATTTTGTGTGGAGGTGAAGTGAATAGACGCTAAGGTGACACATCAGCACTTCTCCCATTACATTTGCACAGGGATAATAGGATTTGTCCATCTACCTTCAGGCTGGGGCAGCAGATGTCACCTCCTATGAGAAGAGGAGGGATTTACAGGTTGCATGAAAGGAAATTAAGGATACCACAGGAAAGACTTGGGAGTATCCATTCCATTCCAGCTCCCCCCAAGCAGGACAAAGCTCTGGCTCCGCGTGACAGCAGCATACTCCCCAGCCCTGGGAAACCAGAATGGGTACCTCACCCTCATGGGGCAGCAGCTGAGCCCTGTGTGCCCTGCCCCAGGATACACACCTCCTCCAAGAGCTGGGAATGATCCACGGCAATTGCCACGGTGGGCAGCTTATGTGGCACTCTTTAAGACAGAAGCTCTCCTTGTACTGTCTATGGGAAAGCGTGTGTGCTCTGCAATACCCCACATTCACACTGTGCGCAATAGTTGGCATCCCACTCCCAAAGGAGGCATCTTTCCTGCCGTGTCTGACTGACCTCGGAATGGGTTCCTAATTGGATCCATGCATGTGCTCCCCCAAGGCACTCTGACACTCCTCAAACCCATTCACTCGCCTCGTGGATCATTAAAACCCTTTGCTACTGACAGTGCTACTCCCAGAAGGTTTCTTTGATGTCTGTCTGGATATAAGTCTAAATTATTTTATAAATAAACATCTGGATGGAATTAAAAATAAATCTCATAAAAATAAATCCTGTTTGCAGGCACAAAACTGCTTTTGAGCAAAATTTTACAGTTTTCTCCCCCTACAAAACCAGAGGTGGAAAAAAAAAATGCTTCCCCAGTCTCTGTTTTCCATTTCATGCTCAGCTACAAACTCAGAAGTGTCAGGTTCATCCTCTGCACAGAGATGTTGAGAAGGCTTATTTCTCTGTACCACGGCTTGACTGCTCTAAGCAACAAATCCCGGCCCTTTTCCCCACCTGATCCACAGCAAGCAACTCAGGATGCTTGTGTGGGTTGGAGATGGGCTCCTGAGCCTCTCCCCTTTTTGCAGTGGCAATAGCCAGCTCCAGGTCTGGAACGAAGGTCCACCTTCCCAGCCTTCAGTGACTAGACCCATGCACCCAGTGCGAGACTCGTGCTGTCGTCTCCCTCCAAGCTGTCCCTCTCGGAGGGGCCGTGTCTCTCACGTTTACAGTGCAGGGCTGGAGGCTCTCCCTTGCTCTGCAGCTCCATATGCTCTGCAGCTGGTTGGCAGATGACAAGCAGCAGCTGGTATGTTGGCTTTCAGAGCAGAAGAAAGTGGTTGGTAGGGACAAGCTACACCAAGGGGCATTAGGCTTAAAAGAAGCCCTGAGAGGGGACCATTCCTTGGCCAAGTGCTTTGGGTCCATATAACCCAACAGGGTGAATATACCCCCTCTGCTCATGACAGGTCCTAGCACTATCTTCTATGCTGGAAAAGAGTTTGTTTCAGATGTTTGTACAGTCGCTGTGGAGTTCTTGTGATAACGTGCCTGAGACAGAAATCCCTTCTGAAGGCATATGGTCTTCATAAGCGCTGTGAGATCCACAGAGCTGCCTGGCAAAGGAAAGGGAAAGCGGATCTTGACGGGAACACAACTTTCTACATGTCTGGTGATCTCTGCCTTGCCTCGGAATGTGTCAAACCCAGGCTTGCAGGTAAAACAAGGAAGGGTGCTCCATTGCTAAAGGCTTCCTGCCTGCACCCCAGCACCATGTACCCCCTCTCCAACACCTGCTTCCTTGGGGGACCAGTGACCATCAGTGCTGCCCCTCCACTTGCATGGCAGCAGATGCTGAACTGCTCCAAAGACAGCTATCCTGTCTACTGGCACTCTGCACCTCACATGTCCAGGCACATCTTCTTCCTGACAGCGTTTGTAGTCCCTCCTCTGTTATTTTAATCTGGAAAGAAGGAGATCAAGCATTATCCATTTACCAGCTTTTCTACAGAGCATAAGCATTCCTTGGGTTTTCCTCGGGGACCCATTATTCCAGAACACTGTAGCTCTTTCAGTCTATTTCCTCAAATCCTCTTGAAAGAGTGTCTGAGTTAACAGTGTTGCCAATATCAAGCTTTCAGGAATAATAAGCCAGGCCTCCAAAATCATGAGATTAGCTTTAAAATAGCGAGTGTTTTAAGTTTTTCATAAAAACAAGCACTAAAATTTGGCATTTGTTTTATTTACTTTTTGTTTCTAAATCTTTGGCATATGCTCAAGTCACACTTTCAAGCTTTTCCCCCGTAACTGTTAAAAACAGAAGCTGACACTCTCAGGAACTGATTTCCCAAGACTTGGGGGGCTGGGACGTGTGAAACTGGAATTCAGGAATAATCATGATAAAACTGCAAGATCTGGGACCATTGAGTTCAGTATTGTAAAAACTGATTGCTAGGACTTGATTTTGACTTCTGTTTGCATTTAGATCTTTTATCTGTGGGCTGAATCCAATTATCGAACCTATTTTAACAGGCCCAGTCCTCTTTATTAGGAGTCATCTTCTGGCTATATGCACTTTTACAAGCTTTATTTCTCTCTCTAAAGCCCATGAGTAAGTATCTGTCTTCCCCCGCTCTACATAGTGATATTTTGGGCAGGTATCAGATCCAGGTTATTGAACAACTCAATTTAGGTGAAGACATTAAGACCCCTTCTAAGGTGACTATATATAAGGTGGGTCTCTAAGTTAGTGGAGACGAGGGTCCAAGTCAGTCGCCCACACATAGACAACTGAGTAGCCCCATCACACGTGACCGCTACAAGCTACTCCAGAAGGCAACACTCTCCCATTAGGCCCCTTCTTGCCCATGTTTTCTGGTACCGTGTGATGCCTCAGCTCTACTCGGGTATCTCAGCAGCCGCTTGCCACCAGCATGTGGGCAGCAAACAGATTCCCAAGTCAAGAAGTAACTGAACTGGTAAACTCAATAGAGTCTGGAGAACTGCTCAGCTGACAAGATGTAGGATTAATAGCATGTAGACTTACATATCTTTAACCTGAATCAAACCTTGCTGTCGCACACAGTCAGTGCTTCAAATTGAATTCCCAAGGTGAGTAGAGCCGAACTAGCAGAGCTGTTTCTTGTCTGAGCTGCTCTCAGAGGTAGTGTTCTTTGTAGGATGATGTGAAGAGGAGCACCATGCTGAGAGCCCCTAATTACTAAGTCCCATCACTACTTCTGTGACCAAGGTCCCCCAGACTGCAACATTAAGTCTTCCAATTGTAAAATGCCTATGTTGTAATTCACCTGCCCAGCTATATCTGTATCAATAATTCTTGCGATCCTTTCTTACATCTAATTATATTTTTTTTTTGTCTCACCCTTACAACGACCTTTCTGTCCTGAATTTCGGGGAAGACCACTCAACCAGATCTGGACAATGCTTTTTGCAACACCTTTTGGTGGTTAATTGGGAATCAATTTTTTCAAGAAGCCTTTTGCAAGAAACCTGAAGTTAAAATCACCCTGCTGCTCGGGATCAGAGATGATGGACTAAGGCAGAGGAGCACACGTACTGTGTTGATGCACACACTCCATAAAGCTCTTTACCCTGGTGCCCCATTGCTATGGGGGCACAGCTTTGCTGAAATAGAGCTGTTATTGCTGTAATTGTTGCATTGACAACAAGTTCTGCAGCAGCAGAGTAGGGTTTGTGGTTCCCCAAATATAACCCCAGCCTTCCCTCTGCTATCAAGAGCAGCCACATCACACAACCCCTTCCAGAGACTGGACTAACTCCCTCTTGAAAGCAGTTGTGTTTTTGAATGCATTCCTCCCCCTGGAAGGCTGTTCTTGCCTCTGAGGAGAAACCTCATTTCCAGCTCTGTGGTTAGTTTATTCCCATTTTTTCTTATGCCAATGTTTTTCAAATTCAGTAGATCTTTTTGCCCCCATCTCTTGTTTACCTCAAGTGAATCTAGAGAGAGCTTTTGTGCTGCTACTCAGGGTGACTAAGGTTACGTTTTTGATCTCATCTCATGAAAATGGGTCTCCATTCCCTTCTGCTTCCCAGCAGTTTTCCTCTAAACCTTTGCATAGTTGATTTCATTTTCTTGAACTTGCCAGAAGCCTACACTGTTTCCCAGGTGGTAAAACCTGTCCCTTTCTACTGGAAGTGCCCTAGAAGCAGCATACTAGTCTTATTTCTCTTGTTCATAGCCTTGTTATGTTTATGACCTATTCCAGTTCATTAGTAGACCCATGGTTTTGTCCTTGTATATTATTTTCAGCTGATTCAGAGATATTTGCAAAGATCCTTCCTTTGAGTGTAGGACCTTGAATTCTGTATAATCACATTTCTGCCTCTCTTGCTCTCCTGTTCTCATAGTGATTTTAGTCTTCCTGAATGATACCAGTCTTGTCCTACTGATCAACACTCACCTCTGACATTGTGACATCAGGATATTTCATCAACACTTTCCTTCACTTTTTTTTTTGAGTTTATTAGTGAAATATTCAGTGAGAACAGTTCAAAGGTTCCTCTATTTGAAACCCTCCTAATGACTTTCCTCCCTGCAGACACGTCTTACAGGACTGCCCTCTGCCACCTCTTTCATCAGCTCTCTCCCCACTTTGCTATTCTTGCCCTAATCCCCATTTTTCCCAGTTCAAATAATGAATTCTCTTGTGGCATCACACCAAATAGACAACCTACTGCAGATCCCTGTGTAGAAAGCAGTTGCATCAGAGAAAGATATCAAGTTCATCTGGGATGACTTTTACACATTGTAATGCTTTAAAATCCATTTTCCATCTATGTCCCTTTTTTTTTTTTTTTAATGATTCTTTCCATGCAGTTTATTCTCCTGCCTAATATACTATCACTGTGAAGCAAGCAGATTGCATTTGCCTTTATTACTTTGCTGTTCGCTCTTGAGTGTAGGTACTGCATTTGCTTTTACTCCCTTCTTGACTCATTTACAAGGCTCCTTTGCTCTGCCCCTGCGGTTTCATAGGCTGGCTCTGCCTGCCTTTATATACAGAGAATGCACCATCGATTTTGAGTACCTACTAGGTTTTTAAAGCTTTTTTTCTAGATCAGGTCTGATCATTTCTGTTCTCTCATTCCTGTGTTACTTTTTTTCCCTCCTATATTCAACATTAAACTTTTTAAAATTACAGCAAAGTATTCATTTCATTATGTACCTTTAATATTCCTTGCACGCAGGTCCATTTTTTTCAACTATCTTTTCATTTGAAGAAGAACTTGCTTGTTTATTTTACTGACTTCTGCAAAGTCTATATCAACTTTATTTCTTGTAATTCCCCCTTTGCCCTTTCTATCTGTAACACCTGTTTTCTGTGCTCCAGTGAATTGTCTGGCACCTTTTATGTAAAGAAATTTCAGGCTTCATTGATGCTCAAGTCCTCGAGGTAACTTCATTACGTCCCTTTGAAATTAATTTGCCTTTTTGAAACTGCAAATTTTCTGTTACCTTCATTTTTGTTTACTTTCACATGTAGTTCAAACAGGATCTTTTTTTTTTTCTCCCTCTATCCAAGGATGCACTTACGGACTATGATTTTTGTGATCATTTAGCAAGAAAAAGGCTAAAGTAACAATGCCTTTGGTTGTTTCAATTATTATGTAATTTAAAAAAAAAACACCCTGCTGGCCAGTAAACCCCAGATGCCACTATTACTGATAGCATTTGTTCTTCAATTTATACATAAAAAGTAAAAGTTTCACATAACGCTACCTATCCTGGTAGTATTTATCTCACTAATAGTTTCCAAAATTCTCTGTCTGTAACTATACTGTTACCAGACAATTGGAAGCTGATTAATGTTACCAGTGGGAAATATTTTTTGTGTTCTGATGAAAATGTGGATAGATGCCTAGGCCGTTTGATGGATTTCTAGGCCATTCAAAATGAATAACGGGCAAAAAGCAGTATTACTTATGTGGTGCAGTCTGTATCATCAAGATAGAGGCTGCAGGAGAAAGTCAGAAGGTCTGTGCTTGGGGGTGAGTGGATAGTAAATTAAAAGGACACTCTGCAGGGTAGGTTAGACTGGTAAGCACCTACAGATTGTGTCCCTTAGTGGTTTGATGATGTAAAAATGCTGCTGCTTCTGCATTTTAGCATTATAGATGGTCTGGAGTGCTCTGATGAGGTTTCTCTGAGACAGTACTGACTCATTCTGTACATAAAAGGCTCTGTCATTCAACTTGTTTAAGATACAAGAGGTTTGACGCAGGCTGGGGCTTATGGAACCAAAGCACAGATTTACATCAGCTCACCCTCCTGAGCATGAGCCTGCCGTTGCTTTGAGTGCGTGGCCAGAGTCTAGCTGAAACCATGGAATAGAAACTTACATAATCAGGAAATTACAGCCTCAAACTGAAAAACTCTCTCAAGAAGCTGCCGCAGACCTCCCAGTGCCCAGAGGATCCATTTACTTCTGTTGTGGTTTGGGTGACAGCTCCCAATGGGAGTTAGGCAGCCCTGTCGCCTTGGGAAATCTCCCCCTTCAGGCTTTGCTGGCAGAAGCAACAGTGGTCCCTGTGGTGTATCACTCTGTCAGCGGAGATGTCCCTGGAGCTGTTTTCCCAATTGCTTGCATCCAGGCAGAGGCTGCGGGGCTCAGCACTGTGCCTCCCACCCTGTCCCCGCGTCAGTGCCATCTGCTCCTGAGGTCCCACTGCCTCCCCCCTCCTCCCTCAGGCTGCCCTACCTTCTGCAAGGACACTGACACTAAGATAAGGCATCCAGAGTCTGGCAGAGCCCTGGGCAGAGGTTGCCCATGGTGAGCCAGGGTGGCTGCTCCCTATGGTTGTTGATATTATCCTGCCTTCTGCAGCTGCAGGACCAGACAAGGACAGGATCAGACCTCCCATCCCCTCCCCCTGCATCCACTCAGCCAGAGATTTCTGCAGCTTTCGACTAAGCTGTTGACCTAAGGACAAGGAAGTATCCAGCAGTGTACCCAGGTGGCCAACAAGACCAGTAACACCCTGGCTTCTATCAGAAACTATGTGGGCAGCGGGACTAGGGAAGTGACTGGCCTTCTGTACTCGGCACTGGTGAGATCCCACCACAAATACTGTGTCCGGTTTTGGGCACCTCACTACAAGAAAGACATTGAGGTGCTGGAGTGGGTCCAGAGAAGGGCAACAAAGCTGGTGAGGAGTCTGGAGCACAAGCCTTATGAGGAGAGGCTGAGGGAGCTGGGGTTGTTCAGTCTGGGGAAGAGGAGGCTGAGGGGAGACCTTCTCACTCTCTACAACTACCTGAAAGGAGGCTGTAGAGAGGTGGGGGGCGGTCTCTTCTCCTAAGTAACAACTGATAGGACAAGAGGAAATGGCCTCAAGTTGCACCCCGGGGGCTGGGGTTGGGGGTGTGTTAGGATGGATATGAGGAAAAATTTCTACACCAAAAGGGTTATCAAGCATTGGAATGGGCTGCCCAGAGAAGTGATTGAGTCACCATCCCTGAAGGCATTTAAAAGATGTTTAGACGTGGTGCTGAGGGACATGGTTCAGAGGTGGACTTGGCAGTGTTAGGTTAACGGTTAGACTTGATGATCTTAAAGGTCTCTTCCAACCAAAACAATTCTGTGATTCTATGACACACAGCCCCAGCCTGCACCACGCCATGGTCCCACAGGCAGCTGGAGGCTCCCCACAGTCGAGGTCAAGGGGGAGCTCCATGCCACCCACCCTCTGCCTGAAACTGACCTTGAAATAATGTTTCTGATTCATGAACCATTTGCTTTGTGTCATCTTCTGGGGGAAAAGTTCTAGGCCTTTTTCATATTGTCCTCATTACATTAAATGTCCAGATCTCTATATGTCTAATAAAAGAAATATAGATATCTTTATCTATAGACATGTAGAAAGCTTTCCTGTATCTTCTAGCTCTAGGCAATCCTGCTTCAGCAGGGGAGTTGGACTAGATGATCTCTATGGTCCCTTCCAACTCTAAAAAATTCAGTGAAATTCAGTGAAATTCCTTATGGGTAGGGAGTGGGGAGCCAGTAAGAGGCTGCTCTGAGATCATGTGCTTATGGCACTTTCAGAACATGGAAACAGTCAATCACAGAGCACTATGAAAACACGTGGAGTGTGAGCCAGGAGCCATGTCCTTGGGTCAGTGGGATGAGGCAGGAGGCAGAGGTCAGCCTGGTACATGGGCTCCATCCAGACCTCACCACAAGGTCATCTGTTGTCAAGTCTCCAGAAATTGTCACCTGAGGCCATCAAAGGAAAACATTTCACTGTCCTACTTGTTTTCTCCTAGAAAACATCCATTAGCTATGGAATTCCCTATAGATTCACATGAAGATGCATGTGGCTGCTTATTTGGAATTTAATGTTTGTAATATTACCATATAGTGCACCAAATCCAGGTAAGACTTCATTACTAAAGATCTTTTTCCCCAACATTTTATTATACAGATTTAAAAAAAACCCACATTCTCAGAAAATCGTAAATCTAAGTCAGTGACAATAAGACAATACTGGTATCTTCAGACTATCTTGGTAACTTCCCCAAGCCATGGCAGAATATAAGTTCTGCCAACGTCTGTAAGCCTTTTTTGTATGATTCAGATGGCTCTGGGGTAGACCATGTCATGAGAGGTGGCACAGAGCTCTTTTCATTCCTGTGTAGTGGAATCTCATTTGCCATCTTTCTAGAATTCTTTCTATTATTATTGGAATGAATGAGATTGCTAATCAGGTAATACAATGCAACTAATGTCCAGGGATAGAATGCTGTCTCGAGGAGACTGAGAGCCTTACATTCATTGGCAATTGTGTTCTTTCCTTTCCCTCTGATCTGATTTTTCAAGCCCCACCTCTCCCAGAAATGGCAAGGCATAGAAAGGAGGTGCATAAAAATCACGTTTTGCAAAGCCAGGCGTGACATCCTCATGTTGCTCAAAGTTCTGAGGTAAGAGACTGGTTTAACACAGGAGGAATGTTATAAAAAGATCTGTCATGGTAAATATTAGCCATGTTTCTAAATCATACTCTGAAATACTTTTTTACTTCTTTTTTAATTGGAAGGGCATGTCAACTTGTGAGATGACACTTGCTACATGTCCTAGTAAGGCTGAGCTAACAAATGCACCGGAGCTAGTCAGCCTGGGGTCTTGTTCCCATCTTTCCTCCCAGTGCCTGCTGAGGTCCTGCTGCTCCCTCCCTGCAGCTTTCAGTCCGTGTTTGGGGATTAAATGTTGTTAAAAGCCTATGGACTAATAACCCTCCCAGATCCACTACTTCCATTTCATGGGTGCGATGGGGTCATTTATTTTCCACTGAAATGCGTTTAGTGCGCAGCACAAGAGCAGGACTGCGCAGACCACAGCCCTCAGCTCAAACACTGTCAGATCTTTCACTGCAAAATGGGCTCTTTTGTGACAATGGGATATACACATGTATAAAAAAGAATAAATGAATCCTAGTGTAATGAGTGAGTGAACCACAAAATCAGCAAAAAGACAATAAAGGCTTTTGATTTGCATCAATGGGAAACACAGAAAAAGTTGTGCGCAGTAGGCAGATCATAACTCACTCTGGAGTAAATAACACAGATATTGTTCTGACCTTGTGTGAAGTTTTGCTGCTTCAGTAAAAAATCTTATTGCTGCTGATCATTTGTTTCAAGGGAGAATATGATGTATAGAAGGACTTTTTTATAAGGAGTAGAAGATAAATCCATAAAATAGTCTTCTGCATTCTTAATGTTGTGGGCAGCATTATATTTAAATACTTAAAATGAAATTCTTGTTGGTTTCTCTTTCCAACAGATATGAGAGTTATTTTTTTCCACAGTATTTTGTCATGGGCATGGACTCTCCCGCATTGGGTGCTGTATGGAAAAGGAGCCTGTGCCCATCCCCAGTCCATGTGTCAAGATCCAGTGGAGGACAGAGACACAGAGGGAAGCACGGGAAAACCAACAGTTCTGCTCAGCTGAATAACAGCAGCCATGGCACTATCAAAAGCTTCAGTGCAACAGAGAAAAACTGCTCCCTTTTCAATATTTTCTGTCCCAAATGGGACAGAGTGGTCTTGTGACAATCCCAGGCCTGACAAATGGTTTGGGATTATCCAAAGATCTCACAAGTGCACTCAGGTCCTTGGACTCCTTCACGAATTTGCCTCTGAGGATCCTTGGGGAGTGGGCTTGCTCCTGTGTCTCCCTGCTTCAGTCTCTGGTCTGTACAACAGGGAAGTAGCTGGTGCTTCTCTCCTGAAAATGTTCTTATGAGCAGCAACTCAGATCTGTGAGATTGCCACTTTCTGCATGCATGTGTGCTCCAGCAAAGATGCATGTGTGCACTGAGCTGGAGGGTATGTGAATGATCCTCTAGAGAAGAGCCTTCTCATTCCCACCAACTCCCAGCTCCAGAGCTGCATCTTCCCTGGCAGCCCCAGAAATTAAAATGTTCAATGGAGGCCCAGAGAGAGTAAGTCAAGGGCTGCTTCCCCAGGCACATTATCCCCTGCCCTTCTACTCCCTTTGGACAGCACATCTCTGCTTGGAAATAATTTGGGAAGATTATAGCACATGTCCAGCAACTTTCCTCTTTTATCGTTCAGTTATCTGGCAGCAGTCTGGGAAGCTGTCATTCCGAGGGAGAAGGAAAGAAGCCACTGAAAACTGTCATCAGCCACTGTCCATGAGGACACAGCCACAGTGACGTTCACAACAAGGTCACGGCATCGTCTGGTGGAATCCAGTTTCCCATGGGACATGAGCCAGCACACCACAGCGAGGTGTGGTGTAGTAATGGCATTGCCAGGTCAGGGGGGAGATCCAGCCCTCCTCCTGTCCTGCCTTGGTTTCGCCTGAGGGAGAAAATATGGACAGGGAAACCAAGTCAGATTTGTCTTCAAAATAGTGGTCAAGAAGAGGCAACATCCCTTAGCAAGAGTAAGCCAGTGCTACTTGCATTTGGTGGACGAAAATGGAAAGTTTTTAGATTAGTGGGAAATCAGATACCTCAGGCTCCTACTCTCTTCTCAGTTGTCTCCCTTGGGTTACATCACCTGCGAGGCATCAGTTTTTCCTATCACTGCACCACAAGATACACTCAAAGCACTTCTTGGAAGCTCAGGCTATAGAGAAAACCAAGAGCCATTTGGCAATTGAATTGAAACAATCCTAGTGTATCAAGTCATCATTTCCAAATTGAAATCATTAGGCTTTTTATCAGAATATTTTGTTTTTCAGGCACTGGGTTTTTAAGAAAGAAAATGCAATTTTTAAGCAGAAACTTTCTGTGAAAGCTTCTGTTTATCTGAAAACCTGAATTTTCTTTGAGAAATACATTGCTGGCTCTCCATGAGCCATCAATGTGCCCGTGGTGCCAAGAGGGCCAATGGAATCCTGGGCTGCATAGGGAAGAGTGTGGCCAGTAGGTTGAGGGAGGCCATTCTCCACCTCTGCTCTGCACTGGTGAGGCCACAACTGGGATACTGCATCAAGAGAGACAGGGAACTACTGGAGAGAGTCCAATGTAGGGCAACCAAGATGATTAAGGGATTGGAGCACCTCTCTTATGACAGAAGGCTGAGAGAGTTGGGACTCTTTAGCAGGGAGAAGAGAAGACTGAGGGGAGACTTTATTAATGCTTTTAAGTATCTAAAGGGTGAGTTGAAGGATGGTGGAGCAATATTCTTTTCAGTGGTACCCAGTGACAGGACGAGGGGCAACAGGCACAAGCTGAAATATAAGAAGTTCCACTCAAATGCGAGGAAAAACTTCTTTATGGTGAGGGTGACAGAGCCCTGGAACAGGCTGCCCAGGGAGGTCGTGGAGTCCCCTTCTCTGGAGATCTTCAAGACCCACCTGGATGCAGTCCTGAGTAATGTGCTCTGGGCAATCCTGCTTTGGCAGGGGAGTTGGACTAGGTGATCTCTAGAGGTCCCTTCCAACTCTGACAATTCCATGATTCTGTGATTCCATGATTTGATTTAAAAAAGGGATGATGCCGTATCATAAACCCTCATTCCACAACATGCTTCCCGAGCAAGCCAGTTTTACTGAGTTGGTCCATCAGTGAAAATTTCTACCATTTCTTCATTGTTTCTGAAAGAATAGTGTTGTGGTTTAAACCCAGCCAGCAACTCGGGCCCTGCAGTGTCTTGCTCACTCCCCTGAGTTGGGATGGGGGAAAGAATCGGAAGAGCAGAAGTGAGAAAAAAAACATGGGTTGAAATAAAGACAATTTAAGAGGTGGAGAAAAAGCTGCACACACAAGCAAAGCAAAACAAGGAATTCAGTCACTGCTTCCCATGGGCAGGCAGGTGTTTGGCCATCTCCAGGACAGCAGGGTTCCATCACACATAACGGTGACTTGGGAAGACAAACGCTATCACTCTGAACATCCCCTCTTCCTTCTTCTTCCCTCAATTTTACCTACCAAGCATAACGTCACATGGCATGGAGTATTCCTTTCGTCAGTTGGGCTCAGCTGTCCCAGCTGTGTCTTCTACCAAGAAGCCCCAAGCCTTCTTGCTGGTGGGGTGGTGTGGGAGCAGAAAATGTCTTGAGTGCTGAGCAACAACCAAAAACATTAGTGTGCTATCAACACCTGTCTCATCCTGAAGCCAAAGCATAACTCCACACCCACAGCTAGCAAGAAAGCTACCATCATCCCAGCTGAAACCATGTCAGATAGTCATTATTAGGTCATCTGAAATCAGCCCTTTCCCAGTTCAGTTATAGTGGTGTCCTAGGGTGGAATACACTTTAGAACGGGTCTGTGGTTTGAGGAGGTACCATAACAGCGGATACCCCATTCACAAAGAAACAGACTCTCCTCCATAGACCTCATAAGAGGTTTATGAAGCCTTGAGCATCATAAAGTTTCCAAGCACTGTAAGCTTGATGACTGCCCCCATTTTTGTCCTGTTGCTTAGTGAAGCACCCAAGGGGAGATGCTGCATGGAGCACAAGCTGTGATAGCAGGCAGGGCTGCTGGAGGAGGTGGCATGCAGTGGAAGGAGGTTGCAGGAGGTTGCAGGAGGTTACAGGAGGGGCAGACATGTGGCCATGGGCAGTTGCATTGCTTGTGCAAGAAGTTAAATTCCCCCCCAGCCATGAGCCATCGGGATGGGAAGTCCAGCAGCACAGCAATCTGTGGATGAGGTCTCTGCCCACTTTGCTGGTTTTAGCCATTTTTTCAGCACAGAGCGCAGCACCAGGGAGAAATCAGAGGGATGCAGTAGGGTGTGAATAACTCGGGGCGCAAGGGACAGGATGGGGAAATAACAGCTGTGAAGTGGAGAGAGTCAACAAAATGACCCCACCAAAGCTCAGAAAGTCTCCAGGCCCTGCACAGTTCCTGCTTTTCAACCTAAACTCCTGCTCCTGGTACAGCATCACACAGCAATGTAAGCTCCTTAGAGGTAAGCCCTTTGGTGGGGTGAGGGCTGATGTGGCCATACCCAGGTGCTTCCCCCAGGAGCTTGAACTCGGGCACTGCAGTGGGACAGGACACCAGCAGTGCCAGAGCGACATGCAGCCGCCAGCAGTCTTAGGGTTTGTTTTGTAAAAGCACTGGTTTGTTGGTGTTAGCCTGTTGTGCTCCACAAGGACATGAAGGCAGCTGGAAGAGCGGGAGGTGCTGCCCACCCAGGAAAAGCGTGTGCCTCGCGCCAGCAGAGACCCACACTCGAAGCCCAGCGCTGAGGCATGTCTGCACCATTTGCTCCTTCAAACAAGCAAATTCAATGTCCTTCATGCATCTGTAAGGACTATACTTGGTGAATCCCATCATGGCAAGCAGAGACACTCCGTCTCAAACAAGAGCACAACAACGAGAAGATATTACAATGCCTAATCTTAATTTTTTTCTTTTTTTTTTTTTAATTTTTTATTTATTCTGGGATATTTCCCCATCACCTCCAGTTGAATTGGTCCTCTGTTTGCAAGCTGGCTAATCAGCAATGTTTGCAAAGCTTTCTTAGCTCTCAACAAATGTCGTTTCTTTGCTGTGTTTGTCAGCGTGGCAGAGCGATTACTGCTGAGATCCGAGATGTGATTTGCTGGTTTTGTGGAGGAAGGGGGTGGTGAGTTGGGGAGATAATCTAATAATGAAACCCATTGTCACAAATAAATCTGTAGGAGAATTTAGATGTTTTTCCCCTTTTTCTGACCCACTTGGTGCTCACGTGTCTGGCTGCACCAAGAGGGCTGGTGACCCTGCGGGGAGGTAACACAAGGGTGGTGAACAGACCACTCTCCAGGTTAGGTGAGTGGGATGAATCTTGCCTATTCTGAGCAAAAGTAAATAAAAACAAAAATGTATTCTGTTTAGTGCCAGTGTGCATGAAATGCTTTCAGTGGCAAAACTGAGAATTTTTCTGGAGCAGTTCCTAATTTCGCACATGAGCTGTAGGGTGAGAGGAGGAAAGTGTTTGACCCTCCATCCTCATACAGAGCCCAAGATGATCCAGGGTCCCCTGGGTTCATGGTGCTGGGGCACCAAGTCTGTGATACCCACTCTGAGTGCAGCAGCTTGCTAATGCAGTGCCAAATTTCCATATGCTTAAAGAAAATGGACTTCTTTCTGTGCTGAATCTCATCAATTCTGCCCCTATTATTTCCCGATTGCTTTTATTTTAGATACTTCTCCTATTCTGTC
The DNA here is from genome assembly GCA_026546715.1 of Gallinago undulata. Taxonomy (NCBI): domain Eukaryota; kingdom Metazoa; phylum Chordata; class Aves; order Charadriiformes; family Scolopacidae; genus Gallinago; species Gallinago undulata. The sequence continues at coordinate 194,568,169 of JAOTQQ010000001.1, read as the reverse complement.
CTTACTTCCCCAGTGTGTGTGTCACACTGTTTACCTCATGTTTACTCCACTTTGTATTTTTAGCCTGGTTTCCTAAGGAAGTGATGCACAAGTCAGCCTGCCATCTGTGGCTCTGTCTGTGTCTTATTCTTCCCCCAGCACAAAAAGCTCCAGAATATTAGTCCATCCTAACTGCATCTGATTGATAGAGCAAGACAGATTTCCAAGATATTTTGGAAGACAGGATCCCTGAGCCACTGGAGGAGAATCCAGTGTCCTTCACCATCTTTCTTTGCTTCCCCCTCAAAGCGCTGCTCAGCTGCAGCTGCAAGAGGAGAAAGCGGAGAGAAGACCTTGCTCCTAGACCTGGATCTACCCCTTTCTCCATCAATCACACAAGATCCACGACAAGGACCAGCTTTAGGTGCCTCCCAATTGCTCAGGGGCGACTTAAGTGGGCTGGGGTTGTGGCACCTCAGCATTCCCATCCCACCAGCTTCAAAGGTGTGGGTAGAAGCTTCTGTCATAGAATCATAGAATGGTTTGGGTTGGAAGAGACCTTAAAGATCATCCAGTTCCAACTCCCCTGCCATGGGCAGGGACACCTCCCACTAGACCAGGTTGCTCAATGCCTCATCCAGCCTGATCTTGAACACCTCCAGGCATGGGACATCCATAGCTCCTCTGGACAACCTGTTCCAGTATTTCACCATACTTATAGTGAAAAATTTGTTTCTAATAACTAATCTAAATTTGCCCTCTTTCAGTTTAAAACCGTTACCCTTTGTCCTATCACTACACTCCCTGATAGAGTCCCTCCCCATCTCTCCTGTAGTCTCCCTTTAGGTACTGGAAGGGGCTACAGGGTCTCCCCAGAGCCTTCTCTTCTCCCGGCTGAGCAACCCCAGCTCTCTCAGACTGTTTTCATAGAGGAGGTGCTCCAGCTCTCTGATCACCTTTGTGGCCCTCCTCTGGACCCGTTCCAACAGGTCCATGTCCTTGCAGACAGCCCCTGGGCATGGAGAAAGGAAAGGAAGGGTTTAGGAAGGAGCACTCATGGGGCCAGAGCAGCGGCAGCCACTGTTTTCCTGGGGGTGGCCAGTGGGTGGAGGAGCAGAAAGGAACAAACAAGGCTTCCAGATGAGTTCATCCCTTCTCAAATTGTGCTCATTGAAACACATCTGTGTTTGCAGGGCTGTGCACAGCAAAAACTGCGTTAGTCAGCTCTTGTTTTTGGTTTTGTGCGTTGGCTATTTGTATGGTTCCTTTTTTCCCCCCCTTCAAATCAGATCCTCTGGTGTATAAGGGCTCGGTTCAGCCAGAGCTTTATCCAGAAAGCTGCTCCCAACACTTCCTAATCTTATAAACAAGAACAAAATGACTTAATACCCCAGAACAGAAACTGTTTTGTTTGAGCGCAGCAGTGAAAATCTCAAAGGGACACCTCACCCACGCGGCTGCCTGTCGAGGGGGGCTGCCGACCACTGACAGCAGAACGGTGTTTTCTAATCCAGGTAAATCACATTTCATTGCAAAACGGTACGCAGTAATAATTACTGTGTTTGTGTGGTACCCTGGGACACCCAGCCGGCTTTTGGCAGGGAGCTGATTAAACCACCGAGGTGTAATTGAAGGGTTTGATTGCATTCCACCTACAGCCATCAGCATCCACAGCGCTTGTGTTTGCAGCTGCTTTTAAAGGCTGGCGCATCCCAGAGCAGCCCGGGGTGACGCTGCCCACGGGTCACTGCATGAGCCAGGCCTGGCTGTAGCAACCTGCATCTTGTCATCCTGGAGACACCTGGGTGGGAGGACACCTCCTTGCCTACACACCACGGCAAGGCTCACAACAGCAGAGGCTGATCTCAGGGGTAAGGCTGTGAAAGCCGAGTGTGTGTATGAAGATCTCAGGTTTTGCTTACCAAAACCTGCAGCTTCCAGCTTATCAAGGAAAGGTCCTGGATGGTGAAAGTTCAAAGTCCCAAGAACAAATACAGGAATTACATTCTTTTCCCCATTAGGTTCATGTATTTTTATCTGCAGAGCTTTCAGCTGATCATATACATTTTTGAAATATTTCACTCACAATAAGAATCTTAATGCTTTTCCAGGGATGTAGGATGCAGGATGCAATGCTTCAAAATTAACAGCATCAGCCCGGTGCTGCCTCCACTGAACTGGAAGCATCAACTTCACTCGAGCTGTTCCCCAAAGCTATTTAGATATCAAGCTCCTACAGCAATCAATTTTCTCTGTGATTTCTCTATGCCATCAGGGAAGTTCGGTGCCCTTAGTGGTGGCCCTCAGGGCAAGCTGGTGTCCTGGAGGTGCTGCTTGTGACAGCAATCAGGGAAAAGAGCACTCCAGCAGAGCAGGAGCTGCAGAGCACAAAGCAGGAGCTTCACCCCGCAGACATTCATTAACATTCAAAAAAAACAAATGTTGACTCAGTTGTGTTTGTGAGCTTTTCTTTTTACCTTCTCCAAACATCCCAGCTGTACAGCAGAGTGTGTGGGAATGCTTGAGGAAAATTATCTCTAACCGCAACTAGCCCCCTAGATAAGGTGTATCCTGGTTTTACTCGGCGTTGGAAGGCTTGCATTGCCATCCAGCAAAGGAACTGAAGCAACAGCATGTGGCAGAAATAGCTGCCCAGAGCGAGCAAGGGCATCTGGACTCCTCACCCTCTCAGCAGACTGCCTGCAGATGGTCCTTTCAGGTGAAAACACCCACGATGAGGAACAGCCCCTGTCCACACATACTTAGCACCCCATGGCAACAGGTAATGTGACTGTGAGCAATCTGCAGAAATCACTTCGGCCACAAGGAGAAAAGAAAAAAAAACAGTGTGGAAATAATAGAAAGTTCATCTCATTAGGGATTTCAGATTTTTAAAATCCGTATCCTGGGAGTCTGACCTGCATACTCAACTCATTTAACAATGCACATTAAAAAAATACACGGCTCAGCTCTCTGCTGAAAGATGTGCCCCAAAAGAGAAAGCTTTTCAGCATCCCCAGTCCTTCCAGCATGCCCTGAGAGCTCTCCAGTCAGACTGTACAATAAAACAATAAAAAGCAGGTCTGGAATAGACCTTGGGAGTTTGGCTACTGCATTGCCTTGCCCCTGGCCAGGATCCTCTCCCAGGCTATCCCTTACAGGGGTTTGCTCAACCTGTTCACAAAGCCTCTGACTGTTGAAATTCCTCAGCCTCCCCAGGCAATCTGTTACCAGACTTATCTTCACTGTTATAAAGTGTTTTTTCTTTTTTTTCCCCTTAATGCCTAAATTAAAAACTTCTCTGCAATTTCATATGATTACTGTATGTCTTGTCCTCTGTGGACAAGGCAAAGATTTTAGTACATCCCCCACTGTAGCATGAGGCTGTGGTCCCTCCAGATTTCTCTTCTCTACACTAAATAGACTCAGCGGTAGCATTTTTGGGGTGATCTTGAAGAAGATTTTCATGCTCAGCCTGGGCATAAGGAAGACCAGGGTAACATCTCCAGCAAGCTTTTATAGAAGAAAAAAATTACTTCTCCTGTAGAGCAGGAAGAGAACCACTTCTTTGGCAACTCAGAATAAATATTGCATCAAGGAGATTTTAATAACTGTGTTTGTTAACTGTGTGTGGATATTCTGCACAACTAGGAATGCCTGTGATGGGAACTTCAAAAAAAAAAAACAAAACAGCTATTTGTTACCCTTTTTAGGGGAGCTGTGGAGTGAGGGGACAATCAAATCCAACAGGAATATTCCACCAGGAGACCGAAAAACCCTCAAGAACAATACTGAAATCCTGTAATCATAGAATCAGAGAATGGTTTGGGTTGGAAGGGACCTTCAAAGATCTTCTAGTCCAACCACGCTGCTGTGGATAGGAACATCTTTCACTAGATGAAGTTGCTCAAAGCCTCATCCACCCTGACCTTGAACACTTCCAAGGATGGGGGATCCACAGTTGAAATACTGATGGTCTGCCTGGGCATTTACTCAGCACAGCAAGAGCTAGAGGAAAAGCAGTAAACATAACGTTCTTGAAGGAAAGGGAGAGGTCTCTACAACACGGGCTTTAGTACTAGCAGCAATAAGAGTTTTCTGGTGAGGTACTTCTGAAATAGGATCGAGGAGCTCAGATAAGAAAATAAGGAAAGATCAAATGAAAGAAAGCAAACCAGATAGAAAAAGGTATTTTTTTCCTACAGCACAAGGGATTATAGAACTCCTAGACACACAGTACATTAGCCTGGTTCTTTATAGAGGGGCTTCCCCAGAAGGACTTGGAGGGAAACTTCACTGAGTCCCGTCTAAAATTCAAATGGGCATCGTACAAAGAAGAAAATGGAGATAACTTCACTCTGGGCTGCACAGACATTGGTCTTAGTTATAATATGAGCCTGGCAGCAGCTCCACTCCCTGAGTCAGTGAACTTCCCTTGACTCCAGTGGATGTTTTCCATGACTAAGGACAGTTGGCATTGACCCAGGTGTTAAGTCTCTGGGAGGTGGCCCTGCCAGCCCTGTCCCAAGTGCACCTTAGGGCACACATGTTTCTGTTCCCAGCACTGATACCCTGACCCCAGGAGGGAAAGGGCCCATTGCACTTACTGCACCCTGGGAGACCCCTCCCAGCATTGCTCCTCTGGCAGCCCATGGGTCTCCAGGTTTGCTCTGCCAAATGCACTGGCCTTGGGAGGAGCAGGACTTGGGATGCCGTGCTGGTCTGCATATTTGGAGAAGGATGGGAGTCCCCGGCAGGATGAAAGGACAGGCTGGCCACTGTCCCACATGCACTGGGAACGAAACAATGGCAGAGTCTGCCACAAGCGCCCGCATCAGCCTCTTCAGAGACAGACTTTGGGCCAGAAGTCCCTGTTGCAGCCTGCGAACTCCGCCTGGAGCGGACGAAACCACGAGCAGACTGTTTGTGGATCAGCGCCCTCCTTCCCACACAGACATATGCTCGAGGAGAAAAACAAGCTGCCTCTCTCCAAGTCCTTGAACAGTCTCTGTCTCTCTTGCCATTGAACTGTCATGGGAAAGCCAAACTCTTAAAGGTGATGCCTCCTATCCCATCCGCAGGACAGCTTCGCTCCAGGTGCAGAAGAGTCTGTATTTTGCAAAGGGGTGCTGGGTGGGTGCTACTGAGCTGAGGAATGGAGTGGAAGAGGCAACAAGAGGTGTGAAAGGTGAGTTATACAGACAGAAGGAGATTCTAGGAGACAAAGCAGGCAGAAAAGAGGGAAAAGGCTCCATGAGAGTTCACAGCAGCTAACAGAGCTCTGCAGGGGGGACTCCCCTGAATGGGCAGGGTGAGGACATCTCCTCCATAAGGTGCTCACATCCTCACCCACTTCTTCAGGGATTCACACTCCCACACCTTGGTAGGAGCAAAAAACTTGCATTGAATTATTTTCTTTCTTGTGTAACTGCTGGGTATGCTCCATGTTGGGTAACGGGATTTTCACTATCCTATGGTTCCTTCCAGGCAAGACTTCTGTTTCCAAAAAAGAAATAACTGTTAATAAAATCTATCTGACAAGTTGTGCTTAATCCTGAATTAATCCCTACCACCATAAAACTGAAGTGGATTGTAGACACAAGACAGGGGGAGGGTCTGGAAGGAGGGCAGAGGCAAAACAGAAAATGGGCCCATTTCTGTCCCTTCCCCAGGTCAGCAGGAATCTTATAAGTGGAGTCAGCAGGAGACTTGCATTTTACAGACCTTTCCAATGTGCAACAGACTATGGCTTTACACAGAACTAGGCTGTCTTTGGGGACTTACATAGCCCCTATGTCAAGTCAAACATTACCTTTAATTCCTAGAAGTAGCGTTAACCCTGGAGAAGTTCAAGAAATGAAGCCGAGAGGGACTAAACGGAGTTGGAATGGGTTAATTTAGCTCTCCCAAATCCAGAGTTAGCACTTTCCCCCTCAGACTATCCTTCTTCTCTTGGATTTCTTGCAGAGGTGCTTTAAATTCTCTCCATGTTCTCATCCAGCCCCATGACTGGAGAAAACCCTGGAGAAATGGTAACTGAGCAGCTCTTCCAGCCAGCCTGACCTCAGTCCTCCAGGCCAGCTCATCTGCTTCTGGAGGGGCTGCCAGCTGGCGAGCAATGGGCTCCCTCACACGAGCTGGCGCAACCCACGGGGTGAATCAGCCCACTGAGGAGCTCACAGCAAGGATAAACAGCTCTGGGGCTGGAGAAAATGAAGTAAGTTGGAAATTAATGGGAAAGGAATTGCAGGAGAAAAGTCTTGCAGCTCTACTGTACTTCTGCTAAGCCTCAGACGTGTACTGCAGCGATCACTGCAAGCACTCCAGCTGATAATAATGTTATTGCGGATGATAAAGGCCAGATAAGATAGAAGAGGATAAAGCAAAAGATATCTGGCTTGTTTAAAAATGGTATTTTAACAGACCTAAGGGACTGGAGGAGGAGGAGGATGGGCCAAAACCCAAGTCCTTCTCCATCGCCGGTTTGTCTGAGTAGCTCTCTGGGCAAGATAAAATGGTGTAAAACCACTAAAACATACACAAGCAACAAAGCACTTCCTTGTTCTCAGGTAACTGGAGGTCTGGGGCTTCAATCAAACAGATTTTTAGCTTTCAGTGGTTTTTATTATCTTTCCCTCTGGGAAAGATAAGGTCGAGGAAGGTGTCCTGGACTTGAATGGGACAAACATTTGTACATGATCAAGAACTAAAAAATAAAAACAAATAGAAAAAAAGAAAGGATGGTGGGGAGGAGGGAGTTCCTCTAAGCTGCCACTTCCTCCTGCCTTCTGGTCTCGTTTCCAAAGTATTGCACATCTGCCACAGCAACCAGCATCAGCAGGCATCGGGCAACCAGACTTGGGCCTTTTCACCAGCCTTATATGGGGAGTTAAAAGAGCAAGGACAGTGTCAACAGCTACAGCTCATACTGGACATGGTTCTCCAGTGCTCGCTGCTGCTACTGCTCCTACTGCTGAACTGCTCCCCTTCTGCAGCTCACTGTCTGGATGGTGGGCGAGACCGCCGAAGGACAATTCTCATGCAACCTGGGTGCTGTGCACTGGATAACCAAAATGAGGACAACTCAACACAACCACAGCAGTCCCTGAAGAAGCCTCTGCTGCTGAGTTTATGCTCCCCAGAGAGCAAATGCAAAGCAAAAGCAAGAAAATCAAGCCCTGTTTCCCTCACTTCCCAGTCACCTCAGCAACCATGCTTCCTCTTTCCTCCATGCCTTTATACAGCTTCCCCCATGAAGAGCAAACCAAACACCAGCAGACAAAAATTAAAGGGAAGCCCAGGAGGAGATGCCAACAGTTGATGGTTGGTTACCTCCCTTCAGGGACACCCCTTACGTGGCCATGGCAGGGACAGGTCTCGTAGCTCCTCACAAGTGGTCACACAGAGAGCACCAGCTCAGAGATGGATGGACAGGGCTGTCCCCAGAGCCCTCCACTTCTGCAGAAAGTGGAAAATGGGCATCTAGACAAAGAAGCAGGCAGAAGCACGGAGCACATGGGAGGGGGCGGAGCAAGGTCCATGGCCTGTCCCAGGGCTCTGGCACTAACAGCCCATTTGTGCAATGCTTCTACCATCTCCTTGGTGGCTTTGCTTGACATCTGTGAGGCTGCAGACCTGGCAAGTGCTAGGTCTCTTCTAACCTGAGAAGCTTCAAGAAATCGATGGGAGTTTTTTCTTCCTCTTAGGTGCAGCAATCTCAGCATTTCACTCTGTGACAGTGAGAGTGAGTTGGGGGACAGGCGATACGGCTTTAGCTGGGAGCATTGCACCACTGAATCATCTTTGCTCTTCACATGTCTAAGTGCATCTGCTCCAGTGTCCAGTGGCCCCAGTGGGGAATCAGATATAAGGGAGGGAGGGGAGAAAAGGGGCTGAATTTCCAGTCTCAGAAACAGATTTGCCTGGGCCATACAGTGGCATCCTAACGTAACGTGTTTCTACATCCTCCCCCTTGCTATAATTAATTTTTAATCATTCAAGCAAGTTCCCACATATCCTGTAAATCTCTTTTCACAAATTTTGCTTTTAATGAAACCCTCTCTTGCTTTCAAAAGAAAGTTGGTTTAGGGTGTGTCGGAGTTTGTTCATAATGCATTTTGTTCACAGTAAACAGCATTTCCTTTTATTCCCATCCAGGGATGGTATTCAGACATCTGCACTCCACAGAAAATAGTGACTCTAGATTTACTGCTGAGTTGCAATGAAGTCACTGACTAGGTTTGCTTTTATCCCAGCAGTGCAGGTTTTAGCCCTTTAAATGCATTAACTCCTTCTCATTCTGAATTTTATCCTTCCTCCAGTCTCCATCTTGGTTAAAGTAAACGAAGAACCACATCCAATAAGTGATTTTTATTTAATCAGGCTTATTGCAAAAGCTCTCTGTCAGTACCAGCACCTTTGTACCTCTTTCTGGATGGCATCTGCTGTAAGATACCAAGGGCAATGCTCACTCTCCTGTCCTCCATCGTGGCTGTGCCCTGCACCGAGACAGCACCTGGGAGACTCATCACCTGCCCCAAATCAGTGTCCATCCCCATCTCAGCTTTGCGCCACAAACCCACAAAAAATATTTTTCTTGTTGTTACTTCTTGGCATGGGGTTTCATTTTTATTTCAAGCCAGGATAGTGAAGTGAAGCGCTGTAAAATCCGAGTCCCAAATTCTCCTTTCCAGAAATTAACCACATCAAAACCTCTGGAGGCAGAGACAGTCTCTTAGCTGATACTTTCTCTCATTCAACGGCAAAAGATTTAATTAGTATTAAAGACAAACTTGACCTTTGCTGCAAAGCTGAAACAGAACTCCCTGGTACCATATTTTGCTGGAACCCCGGCCTTGTTTTTATTTTAATTTAGAAGAAAATATAAACCCACATTTCCCAGCCATGATCACATTTCATGGCTGTAGATCACGCCCGTGAATTATTAACTTCTCCCTGTCCTGCCTTCTGTGCTCGGTTTGTACCCACATCTGCTGGTAGCTTGGACTTTTCTTTGAAAACCTTTGCTGGAAGGCTTGAAGAGCCTGAATAAGGTTTTTTAGTGGCACCTCAGCAGCTTAGGGAGACAGTGACGGCCGTGACTCTTCCCTGCGTGGGTAGTTAAAATAGTGCAAAGTTGACTCTCGGCAACCTGAGCTTGACGGGGTTCAGCAAAGGGATGATGAGGATGATGCCGGCGTTAGTCACGTACCCGGTGCTTCTTTTCTGCAAATCTCAACGTGTTTGGCAAAGGCAGATAAGCACAGTTATCTCCAGCACGCAGAGAGGGGAAATTTAGACAGAAAGGCCAAAGGTCATATTTTCCCAAAGGCTTCAGACTCCCAGGTGGTTTTACCTCTGGCAAGCTAATTTAAGACCCAACACGAACATGTGATAAAGTCCCTACAAGCAGTATGAGCAGACGGAGCACGTCTAACCCTGAAGAAGCTCTGAGCTTCTGAAGCTCTGAGCAAGTCTCTCTCATTGCAACTGCCATGCTGACGGGAGCTGCCTGGGGATGATTTGCTCCAGATTTACGTGTGAGATTTTTTCCCCCTGTTCCTATCCGTGCTGCTCAACACCAAGGGACTTGCTTGGGTGCGGAGCTGCCTTGGCTGACAGCAACCTCCTCGCCCCAGCGGTGTGCTCCCAGCCTTCAGATCCACAGCTGGTGGTTGCATCTCCCCCATAATCATAGAATCATAGAATCATCTGGGCCGGAAGGGACCTCCAAAGGCCATCTAGTCCGACCCCCCTGCAGTCA